>OY720633.1:129572595-130259341 GCA_963169105.1 Ceriagrion tenellum | reverse complement strand
TGTGTGTGTGTGGATATATCATCTCGGCGAAGCCCCTCCGAATATCACACACACACAAACACCCACTGCTTCCCCTGGCCTTTCTTATCGCTAAAACGTCCACCACCACGCCCCGCCAATCCCCCATTCCGTGGGCAAACCAGAAGCCTTCCTCATCCTTCGACTGCATTACACTACACACAGCTCTCGACACCACACCACACCCCCCTCCCCAAATAGAGGGGGTCCTCAGTTCACCACACACGCCCCCCCCCACTCCCTTTAAGGGTTACGAAGTCCCCCTCCTTCCCCCCCCTCCACCCTCCACAGACCACCCCCCTATAACGTGCGGGCGCGGACCGCCGTGGTCTCCGTCCTATACACAGCGCGGATCGCCTTCTGCGCCCCCTTCTCCCCTCGTAAAAAAACCCGCCCACGACCGCCCGAAGAAAACAGTGGGAAGGAGCATCGTTTGGACGGAATCATGGGGACGGACAAGAGGAATCGCCCGGCGGACGGCGTTGCGAGCCCCGCGGACCCGCTGGCGGCGGCTGGCGGCTGCCCGCCCGGGAGCAGCGGGGACGAGGAGGCGGGCTCCTCCTCGTCTCCGTCGCCGACGACGTCCCCGGCGGGAGCGGCGAGGGGTCCTTCCGCCACCGCCGCGACCGCCCTCCTCTGGGCTTTAACCCTCTGGGCACCCGTCATACTGTTCCTCTCGACGGCCTCCGGGGCCGAGGGCCAGGGCACGAGGCACCCCAGCAACAATTACTACCACCAGCAGCAGCAACAGCAACAACAGCAGCAGCAGTACCACCAGCAGCCTCAGCACCCGATACACGCCGGCGCGCTGCACCACCACTTCAACCACGGCCGGTTGGTCGAAGAGCACGAGCGGCACCGCAACGTCACCGCAGGCGTGCGGGAGGAGAGGGCGCACTTGGTGCGGAAGTATCTCAGGAGGCCGAAGAAACACGAGGGCGCCGTGAAGCTGGTCGAAGGATCAGGAGACCACGAAGGTAAATGACGTGGATTGTTATCGTTATCTATTGAGATTTAAAAAGGTTTACAGGAACATATGCACCTAACGATTTGCCAAAAATCACCAGAGGGAAACTAGCGAGAGGCGGACACCGACGATGTGTACCGCATTAAGTTCGTAGACTCGGATTTAAAGCTCGTAATACTCCGAGACGGCTACATGGATTTTGACGTTTTGCACATCGTCATCAAGATATGTTTCTTTTCTATTTCACTATTGTATTTTTATTTAGATTAAGACGACTGATTTCCTCAATCTTGCTATTCCGATCTTGCATTCACACAATATCCTCATGAGTTTCGAAAGCCACATCATCGCCTTTGTTCTCATCTTTCTCGAGTCCAGGAAGAGACCCGACAACTGGTTGATTGTTATTGTCTCTTGCATTTAAATTTTATTTTATCATGCACGATTTCATAATCTTTCGTACAAATTAACGACAACTGCATTATATAAACGTAAATCAAAAGCGGAAAAGCTTCCGCGTGAGCATTTTAGGCTATAAAAAAGCTATGAAACTATTATAAAACAAATTTGAAGAATGATTTTGTTTTTCTCCAGGTAGTAGGGAAAATATAGAGAATAAACTCCAATAAGAGAGGGCTAAAATTGCCATATTTCCTCCACTCGTGAAAAAAATCACCTAAGGAGTATTTCGAGTTTTTGGTCCAATTATCTTGCAGACTAAAGGATATCTTCCGGATTAAGTTATTCGGCAGTGGGAAAATGTTTGATCATTGCCGGCAAAACTCTTCGGTTGATAAAGAAAAAAGGGATGAAATTTGAGGAAAAAAAATTTCACTTGAACAAGATTCGAATTCACGCCTCTCAATAGAAGGTGCAATGTGTTAGTAAGTAAACAATTGTGAGAGTCATCCAGATCGGCAATTGAGAGACCCGGGTTTTGATCCCGGTCAAGTGTAACACTTTTTCAAGGGGTGAATTTAATACCATTGGTGTCCATATTTGTATTTTTGCGTATGTATGACGGCTTGCCGAGTTTTTTTTGCATTTTTTGCAGCGAAATCGATTCTGATTAATAGTCTTGTGTTCTCTACGGCTACGGTTCTTCGTTATCGACGAGTTCTTTGTCGTAACGATGTTTATGGATTGTCTACCTCTTAAATCATAATCCTGAAGACGAGATAGGGGTATGTCATTGTTGGTTTGATGGGAATTATGAACCATGTACCCCATGGGAAACCCGAGAAACATAAACATACTTTACTGTACAACACCGGATAGGGGCTGTTACTGATATTTAATCATCGCTAAGCTCATAATTCTTAAAACGTATCAATCCTCTCTCATCACTACTCCTCTTCGTCTCTTGAAGTCAGCGCATTTCCTCTCTTCCTTTCAATTCCCATCCAACCCGTCGCTATCCCCCCACTTCTCCCTTCATCGACATGCTACTCTCAATAGCGTTATTTACCGCTAGCTCTCTTGCCTGTCACAACTTCCATTTCTGCCCCCTCTATCACTCCCTATCTGTCGTTGTGGAGGGCCGTAAAGACGCGTTGTTCCCTAGGAAGATCTACCGATCAGGGTAGGTTTTTGACGTAGGTTTTTCCTCCTCCGCATTTCCCATTCGAAAATATCTCCTCGAGGAAAACATTTCTCTCCACTCGTCGGATTATACCGAATTATTTTCATTCCATCTAGGATCCCTATCCCTATTCTTCCGTCTCCACCGTTTCCCTAGCAAACTGCCTTCAATTTTGGGCAAAAAGGTTCACTTTTGAGAGTAGTTCGTTAAACCTTGGTCCACTTTTTTAGACTATTCATTCGTAATATTCACCATTTTCTTGATTGTCTATAGTCCATTGTGAGACCATGAGAGGTTTTACTATATAGAAGCTGTAATAGGGGTATTAGGGGTATATTTGGTATTTTTCGCCCATTCAAGAAGCGCGTAGACTCAAAAATTACATAATTTTATTTTTCCTATCGATCACTTAAGAGAAGACTACTTCAAACCTTGGTGCACTGTTTTGGTCTAATCATTAGAAATATTCACTATTGCCTTGGTTGCCTATCAATATGGTGAGCTCTTGTCGCGATTTTTAAAGAAGCAGCTAGGGGTATATTTGGTATTTTTCGCCATCTTTACAGTTCTACATCTACAACTACATACTACCGCGCAAGCCAAGTCAAAAGGCGTGTGGCGGGGGTGTTAGGATACCAGCCGAAAAAAAAATAAATAAATAAAAATAAATAAAATAAAATAAATAAATAAATAAAAATTAAAATTAAAATTAAAAATAATAATAATAATAATAAAAAAATTTCCGCCTAGCATTTATTAAAGTCCTTAATTGTTCGGGGGAAAAACGAATTCCCATACCTATCCGTTCGGCAAAATATCTCTCTTAATTTATCGATTCTGTCGGACCTGAAAATATAATGTGGTTCTAATATGATGTTCTCCGTGTCGCTCTGAAAGATATCCATTCTCAATTGCTCAAGCAATCTTAGCCTAGCGCGTAGCCTCCGAGTCTCTAGCGGCTCCCACCCTAAATCGTTCAAAATCCGTGTAACGCTTTCTGTACGGCCGTAGCAGTTTTTGACGAATCCCGCAGCTTTCCTTCGTATTTTATTAAGTTCATGGAGTAGGTCTTTCTCCGCCGGATCCCATATGCTCGCTGCATATTCAAGGTGTGGCCGGAGGAGTGCGAAATAGCACCTCTCTTTCACTTTCTCATCATAGGTTTTAAAAAAATTACACCACTTTGTTCATTTGTCACAATTAAGGCCATATTTATTTCACGAATCAGCTAATTTCCAACAAATTTCATTACATCTCACATTCCCACTCTCTACGTTACGAATGCATTGATATCTTGGCAGTTTGCCTTCAATAATGGCCTCCAAAAATCTTGATCAACCGCGGTCTTCCTCCAGTCATTCTCTCCTCCCCTCTTTTTCCGGCATTTTCCTATTCCTTTCGTGTCACGGTGAGAACAAACCAAGTTCTACGGCTGTAATGAAAGTGACTCAGATCAATTTTTAAGGCGGATTTTGCGTATTCTACGGTGCATTTTTAAAATTTATCTCAACATTTCCCCGATTTTAATCCTCTGAAACTGATATCTTTCTTCGGACTTCGTTGAATCTAGGACTGTTATGCCCGAAGTTGTGTCTGTTTTATGCCTTTCCTATAAAACCAAGTGGTGTATTATACTCCCGTCACGGCTATTAAAGTATGTCAGCGATAACTCGCTCACGGCTTCTGATGAACCTTGAACTTCCTCCAGTGCATCGTTAATGTTATTTCAATGCTCTCCGGTCTTCTATCTCAATAGATAGGAGTAATAATTCAGTTATTTCCTCTACTTTCCCTTTTCTGTTCCAACTTAAAGTTGCCGCGTTTCCTTGACCGCCGACAACAGCGTTTTGCCAGCGTCACGTCACAAACAAAAGACGGCGGCCCCCCCCACGTTAAAGGCGATGTACCGCGCCGTGTCTTTTTTTTTACGAAAGGGAAAAAAAAAGTCTAGGACAGCTTGACTGGAAGAACTACAACTACAAAACAATTGTTTATCATCATAAATTACCAATCTACAGATTTAAAAAAAGGAACCAACGGAATTGGCGTTCTCGTTTTGGAGATAAATTACATTTTACTCGTTAATTAAGGCCTCGGGAGACGAAAAAACTGATTTTGAGCGCCGAGTTAAAAAACTTGCGAGCGTATTTTTTTAAACTCATTTTGTAAATAGAAACTGCTTTGTAAATGTCGGAATCTAATTTTGTCAACAGGTCCTGAGATTTCAGCGCAGAGTGCCATTTTAATGAGCGAGAAACGCCAAGGAAAACATATCAAAGGCCTTTCACTCGACAGCGGATGAATAGAGTTTTCATTAACTTTAACAATATTCTCTCAAACTTCAAAACGTGAAAAGATATTCTTTGATATTGACCTATTGTAATTTTTTAACCGATAAATTTTATAATTTTTGACTTCAAAAAGACATCTAAATATTGAAACTTCCAAAATTAGTTGGGAAAAAAACTAAGTGAGGGGTGAAATTTAAACAAAAATGAGACAATTATGGGATCTACTGGGCCCCAGTGTGTGCACTTTATGGTGCTCTGAGGAAATTTTCACTCCTAGGAGAAATAATAGCAATTGGAGCTGAAACGGTGGTTAGTTATCAAAAAAGTAAGCGTGGAAAATTAAGGAAGTAAGTTTAGTTTTAAACTGCATTAAAAGTCCCCAGAAGGAGACCCAGAAATAATCTCATGGATAAAATCAGGAGGAAAACGCATGGGGAAAAGGTACCAGGAATTACGGGATCTAGCATTTGATAGGGAAGGAGAAAGGGCTGCTGTCAACCAACCTTAGGATCGAACGACCAATGATGGTGTGATACTTGGTTAGGTAACTTTGGAGATTTGAGATTTTAAAACAAGAGGATACATTCGTAATATTCCTCACACATTTCGGTATCGCGATCGGACATAAGTCGAGAGGAAAGTGTTTTCTCTCTTCCTCTCGCGAGAGAATTGCGCCGCTATATCGCACCAGAAACTGTAAATTTTATGCCTGAAGGATTCCTATCTCACAGAAGGCATGTCTTTTATTGCAGCGTTATCATCTACTGGAAACGTTCCGACATTGGCGCCATTTTGGTTCACTCATATCAGCTAGATTGGGGCAGGTGTGCTATTGGACGCATGCATGCACTTGCGCGTACTTTTATGGGCTTGTAAAATGATTTTTCGCCAGATGGTCCCCTTCGTGACTCCTCCGTTGAGAGAAACGCTCTCGACTGGCTATTGCGGTCCTCCGGGAACCACGCCCAAAAAAACCATCAAGGGATGGACTACGTGCTATCCTTACTTAAGGTAGATAGAGAAAAAAATCTTTTTACCTAGAAATCAATGAATTTGGTCTCATTTGAAAGAAAAATATATCACCCTTCCATTGACACCAAAAATGTAACCCCTTACAACACTAATTTCCGAGATATTTGCCAGAAAATACCAGCCATTTTATAAGGGAAAAGGTACGTGTATGCACTCCAGAGAGACCTTATTTAACAAATAAGGAATTTATAACACTTAGGTCTCGTAAAAAAAACAGCTGTGGGTAGTTTAAGTGTTTCCTCAACTATTTTTGAAAATTAACCGTATTGGCACCGCAGTAAATTCTTCGAAATCAAACTCAACCTTCCGTTTTGATGGAGTTTCAAACGTACCGCGTGAAAAAATGAGTCAAGTTAAAGACTTATTTAGATACTTTCATTTGATTACTTACAATTTCTGCGTTGTAAAACCTTAGATATTATTGCACCATTAATAATGCCATATTTAATTTGCGTGTCTCACAGCTGGTGAAATTAAAATGTATATATCGAATATGGTCCCTATTATGATTAGCCCTTTGATTGCGGTATGACGTGATATCACGTCATGGGTACCGTGAGTGTTCCAGCTATCACTAGGGGGCCTAGTGAATGTTCCCTAGTGAAAGATGGAACACTTACAGTACCCTTGACGTGATATCACGTCATCAACACCAGCGTAAAGACAGCCTTGACGTGATATCACGTCATGCCGCACTCAAAGGGTTAAGGAACTATCTCGCTCGCACTACCTTAAGGTGGTTGGTTGAGCGAATCGTGAGTCGTTGAGTGCATATTCAATAAATTTTCAAGTGAGTCGGAAAAAATACTTGAACAACTCTTCAGGTCACATTAACATATTTATACGCTGGGGACAAGCATACTTGTTGTAATGTATAATATACGAGAAAAATAATTTAAAATTTTCGTCTCAATTTAAGCAATGTTATTACTTGAATTTATCGGCGCGGAATTCAAGGGTCAAGCGAAAACTGCATGTGAATACGTGTATTTAATTTGGCATGCTATCTTGATTATTATTAGAAACCACTATAGTGATATGAAACATACGTTTTCGCGTTTTGGGGAAAAACTGAACGTTTTTCATTAAATTATTTCGCGATATAAGCCAAGTGGCATTAGCCTGCGTGCTGAGACCACTTTACCCAGTACATTCCATCATACAAGCGAATGAATCATAGATTGTACAAGAAAACGGATGGAATTAGAGCCGGTTCTATTTCTCGTTCAGTGATTCAGCTATTCATATACGATTTCCCGCTTTACACGTCACGATTTTCCTCATGAAAGAATTCATGCATTCGTTTGTGCAATGAAATGTACCGTGTAAAATGGCATTTTAAGTACCATAGAATGGCCGAGAAACCAAATGGGTAACGTACATTGTTTATTCGCTTTACTTTGTTTACTAAGTTTACTTTGAGGTATACGTGCTAAGTTTCAGAAAAAATCTGCATTCAAACAACAGAAACTCCAACCTCTGGGAACTTTTCTTTTTGCTTTCGTGACGGATTCTTCAGATTTGGTCGGGTATTTAACTTTTCAGCCTATTTAGACGAGTTTTGTAGGAGAGGAAGGCGACTAGTTCAATCATAGAAGCGCAGTTTCAAAACGGTATTCGAGGTATACTTATCGCTCTGCCCTCTAACATGTCAGGTCATTGTGATAAACAATTAGCCGACATATTGAAAGATATGAAATTTATCCTCCCTTTCTATATTAAGTCACTGAGATGAACATTCTTCATGAGCCATATTCCCACTCATTACCTCAAACGAAGAAAAAAATTAATGATCACTCTTGTTGGTGTATCTCAAAACACGCTTTTTTAAGCGTAAGAAGCCAATTATCTGTTACTCTGAGTTGATGTCGTGACTTTTAACACAAAATTTTACCTTTCGTAGTCAATAGGTGATTTTATAAAGGCAATCCCGATGTACAATTATGACCCCCTATTTACTGAATTCCTACGTTAGTTTATTGTATTTTATGAATATTAATGCTGTATGGGAATGAAATATACCTTATCACCTTTTTTAATGAGTTATTTCTCCAGTTATTTAGCAGCCGGAAGCTTATTGTGTAACATCGTCTCTTAATACTGCATACAAAACAAATCTTGTCAGTACTTACGCAACACACTTTAGCTAAAACCTCGGGGGTCTTTAATTGATAATTTTCTCCGAACGACCCTCAGTAAACCGTTTTGTATGACGAAGAAATTCTCTTTTTTCATATCATAAAGCAGAAAATGTTTTTTTTTAAACTCAAGAATTGATTCAAGTGTTATAAGAGCGAAATTAAACTGCGTTTCTTGCAGAGAAACAGTTGAACAAGATTTCACTCTACCGCAACTTCGGTGATGCTCTCGAACGTTCCGCACAGTCACTGAAATTAAGTCTCAGCAACATGCACGCCCATTTCGTGAATCGACTACGTGATCGTCCGTTCAAACAATGGGTTACGCTGCCCGCGAGGCTGACTGGAGACGCTCGTGACCCGATGCCTTGTTTTCACTCCGTCAGGATTATTTTACACTCAATTCCTACTTGTGTTCCATTCAGTATCTGAAGTTTACGCCGGTCAATCGCTCATTTCGTGGCGTAGCAATTTGCCAACAACCCATGAATCTCAGTTCAATATAAGGCGTTCACTCATGTAATCATTAAGATTATACACACAACTGTATTCGGTGAGATTTTGTGGAATATCAATGTGAATTTCAAAAAAAATAAATAAAAAACTTTGTAATGTCCTCACTGTTATTTATTTGCATGACGAGTTTCGACGCTCGGAGCGTCATCATCAGGTACAACGATCAGGTCAGGTTAGGTTAATTGTATATGATGATGACGCTTTAATCGTCGAAACGCGTCATGCGAATGAATAAACAAGTGGACATTACAAAGGTTTATCTTTTTCTTTGAAAATTAATCAATATTATGTTGAACCAATCCTCAATTAACGCTATACCTCATTTCACGCACTCTTAATAAGTGTAAAAACTTATGATTTTTGCTTATTAAGTGTAGAACTCAACGATTTTTGGTATACTTCAATAAAGATATAATTGCAATAACATAAGGATGTGTATGTACTAACTTAAATTCATCATTTGAACACCCACTTTTATGAGATGTTTTATCATATCAAAGCGCCGAAGAATGACCATATCGAAATATGTATTAACTAGCTGACCCGTGCGAATGTTTCGCACAGTATGCAGCTTATTCCTGTATCTTTCTTCTTTCTTTCTGTTCTTCTACCTGTTTCATCCAATGGACCACTATATATTATTTATGTTTGTGTTAAAGATACATAACGTAAACGGTTAACGGTCACACTGATTGCATGTAGAATGTAAACAATCTATATGTTAATACCTTATGTTAAACTATATGTTAATAGATGGCGCCTCCTACAGTCTTTTACGCACGTAACCATAGCCAAAATATTAGTTGATTATATTGTCAACAGATGGCATTGTTAATTTTTGATCATTTTTTAAACTTTTTTACCAAAAACTTCAATCTAAAACCATTTGTCTATTTTTTCGTCAATATCGGGGAACCTAAGCTTTAAAACGATGTTTGAATCATTAATTTTGATGAAGAATTATGGGAATTATGGCGTTAGGACAAAAAAACACCTTCATCATTTTTTAAAACTTTTTAGCAAAATCTTTAATTTTAAAACATTTTTCTATTTTTCGTCAATAGTGGGGAACAAAAAATTTAAAACGATGTTTGAATCATTAGTTTTTATGAAGAATTATGGGAGTTGTGGCGTTGCGACAAAAAAAACACCTTTGAGAAATAATACGTATGATTTTTGTCACTCTTAGATGAACATCCACTCAGAGTACTAATCACTTACGCATCAAGGCTAATTGAGCCCAATAGACAATATCAGCCATATTTTTACATGCTGTTAATCACCCCAATTCCCGTGCCTCGTTTTCCTCCCCCTCCTTCCTCCCTCCGGTCACCTATCCCTTCGGTATTCCCACCCACTTCCCCCCTTTTCCCCATCTTCCTTCCTTTCTCCCCCATTTCTCTTTCGACGACTGCATATTGTTGCACTTAGCTTCATTTGTTACCTGATGATCATGTAAAAGCATCGAAAACTTGGTCGCATTAAAATTTATTTCTGTGGATAGTTGCAAATTTTTCATTTCTGCATCAGGCATTATCAGGGTGGCAACTCGCTCGATGAAGTTCAACTCACGGGTTTCGTAGTTCAATTAAGGTTGTGCGACCGAGATACTTCCCTAGTCATAATAGAGACCATATTCGATATATACGTTTTAATTTCACCAGCTGTGACACACACGAATTAAATATCGCATTATTATTGGTGCAATAAAATAGTTTTACATGACAGAAATAGTAAGTAATAAAATGAAAATATCCAAATAAGTCTTTAACTTGACTATTTTTTCTCACACGGCACGTTTGAAACTCCATCAAAACGGAAGGTTTACTGTGATCCCGAAGAATTTACTGCGGTGACAATATGGTTAATTTTCAAAAATAGTTGAGGAAACACACAAACTACACATTGTTGTTTTTTGACGAGATCTAAGTGTAGGGAATGCCTCATTTTTAATATAAGGTCTCTCTGGAGTGCATACATGTACCTTTTCCCGTGCAAATTGGCTGAAATTTTCTGGCAAATATCTCGGAAAGTAGTGTGGTAAGGGGTTACATTTTTGGCGTCAATGGAAGGGTGATATATTTTTCTTTAAATGAGTCCAAATTCATTGATAACTAGGTAAAATGATATTTCGCTCAAACTACCTTGAGATCAAACATAACGATTTTTATGGTTCCCTTGGAGTTGAATGTGGAATCATTCAAAATCATATTTTGTTTCGTGAAGTTTGATCATTTATAATTTGATGGGAATGCAAAAAGGGAAAATTACATAATACCGACAAGGTTTGTCATTCAAATAATAGTTTCAGGAAATCATATGAGAGCCCAATGAGACCTTGTTATTAAAATAAAAAATTATGATTGCCTTTTTGTAAAGCAGTGTTTTATTAAAAAACGTAGTGAATATGAAAATTGAGATTAATTTTGGTTGCTGAAGTCAACCATGTTCCGGTGAACCCTTTTGTTTCCTCCGGTGGGCTGTACAACAGAGCATGCCTTACGTATAGGATCAGCATTGCTTTGGCGCTATTGGTGAAATGTCAAAATAACTAAAAAAACATATGTATATTTATTTATTGTGTTTTATGTTAGCCCAACATATACATAACTATAGGGTGAAAAATCCAAAAGCATAAGTACAAAAATTAAATATAAACTGGTCACAGCCACAAAATAATAACAATCAAGATTACAAATACTGAAATACTAACTAAATAGGTCACAGTCCCAAAAAACACAAAAATCAATCTAAATCACTTCACAAAAAGATTCTTAACTTCTTTTAAAAATTAGTCTTTCCTTATGTATAAGTCCAGTTCTTGTTATATATTACACAAATCCTTTGCATTTGGCGAATTTGCACAATAATTGGTATTCACCCTCGGTATGTAAAAGGTTCTTTTTAACCTACTATTAACATTAGGAACTATGATTCTTAATTCCTTCAATAACTCATTTGATAGTCCCTTGTTGATGATATGATATGGGTATAACAGTAAAATAAATGCAAGACGGAAATCGCTGACTCGATAATTTGCAGCGCTTTAAAGCGGAATTGAAATACGGAGCTCCGAAGAGACACCAGTGCACAGTGGTCGGAATGACCGGTGTGCCGGACAAAATACGATTTTGTATAACATCTCAGATCTTTTCAAAACCGATTGCAGGTTGAAGTGCAACATCCAAACTATTATAAAAAAATTAGGTTTTTCTCACTGAGGCGATTATACCGGCACATAGGAGCGTTTATTTACGAGATAATTCGCTCGGCGCGGTTCCTCGTCGTTTTCAATGTCAATTTTCGGAATTTCTTCTGCAGACCTCAGTGGCTCAGCAAATGAGTGCCATATTCGAGGTAAAACTGACTTGGGTGGCTGAGTATATATACAGTAAAGAGGTGGAGGAAGAGGGAGAAAAAAGAGGGGAGAGTAGAAGTGGGGAAGGGGGGCGTGGAGGTATACTGGTAGAGGTGACGTAAAGGCGGCGGAAAGTATGAGTACAATTTGATGAGAAGTCTTTTCCTCCCTATCCCTTCACCTATATATATATATATATATATATATATATATATATATATATATATATATATATATATATATATATATATATATATATATTTTTTTTTTTTTTTTTTCTAACATTCTGATGAAGGCGGTTGTGTCCGCCGAAATATATCAAAGTGGATATATATATATATATATATATATATATATATATATATATATATATATATATATATATATATATATATATATATATATATATATATATATAATCCTCAATCCTCATTCTATCACTGACGAAGGTGCGGGCGACCCACCGAAAATTTAAACTCGTGAGTTTGCTTTTTTATGTTTTATGTTTAGTGTCACCCTGTGACGAAGTTTTATATTATATATATTATATATATATATATATATATATATATATATATATATATATATATATATATATATATATATATATATATATATATATATATATACTCAGCCACTTAAGTCAGTTGTACTTTGACAATGGCACTCAGTTGTTGAAACCTGGGTGGGTTTTAATGTTATAAATTAGTGTGGAATTAACCAAGTTGTACCTTTTCATCATGCACATTCACTTGCCTCAACATTTACTTCTGTTTTTCTTTCTTTCGAAAAAAAAGAGCGATGTCGAAGACCTAAGGACTCGAATGTCTCCTATTTGAAGGGATAGGAGCGTATTTATTTAAATGCCGTGTTGAAGTTTTGCACGCAGATGTGATGCTTTATTTGCGGAGCGATTGTGGAGGCACAAAGTCACACCGCTTGGAGCCGCTGAGCCAGAGAAGATGTAGTCTGATGCCCATTAGTTTCTCCGGCATGAATTTCTGCGACGCCGAGGCCTCTTGAAGGGGCACACCTATTCGGTCTGGTAGCGACACGAACTGGCTCCCACTCGGCAGCGGCGGTCTGGAGGCCTTCGCGTGAAAATTCGCTCTGGCAAAACTATTACCGGCCAAGAGCGGAGAGGTTCTCGAATGTGATTGAAGGTTAAGGTAGTTTGAGCGAAATATCATTTTACCTATAAAATCAATGAATTTGGTCTCATTTTAAAGAAAAATATATAGCCCTTTCCATTGACATCAAAAGATTCAACCCCTTACCACATTACTTTCCGAGATATTTGCCAAAAAAATACCAGCCCTTTTATATGGGAAATGGTACATGTATGCACTCCAGAGAGACCTCATATTAAAAATGAGGCATTCCCTACACTTAGATCTCGTTAAAAAAACAACAGTGTGTAGTTTGTGTGTTTTCTCAACTACTTTTGAACATTAATCACATTGTCACCGCAGTAAACTCTTCGGGATCACAAAAAAACCTTCTGTTTTGATGGAGTTCCAAACGTACCGCGTAAAAAAAATGAGTCTAATTAAAGACTTATTTGGATATTTTCATTTGATTACTTACAATTTCTGTCATGTAAAACTATATGACTGCACCATTAATAATGCCATATGTGGACCCCAGAAGTCAAGGGGCCTAAGTGACATTTTTGAAAAAAATAAGTTAGGTACAGGAATGGGACGTGAAAATATAAATCTTTTAGTCGGTTAAGGTATCCGAGTGATTTTCTTGACAGGTTGTGCTATCTAGGGTAATGCCTCTAAACTACTTAGTGGGTTGTACCAAACATTGTCAACTTTGACCAAAGTTTTCTCTAAATAATGGTTTTGTTACTTAGACCCCTTGGCTTCTGGGGTCTCCTCATATATAATTGATGTATAATATGATTAGGGAACTATCTCGCTCGCACTACCTTTAGGTAAGCCCAATCATTAAATACATCGAGGTAGATGGAGAGGACAATACGTCATCAAACTATAACCTGGTAACCAAAATAACAACCATATTGTTTACCAACTTTCCTTACTTTCCTACGAATAGCACGACGGAATTGACGAATCAGCGTACGTCAAGCACGAATATCAACCGCATATTTATAATTTAAGGCAATTTACTCTTTTAATATGTATATGTTACTTATTACTATGGCCAATGTTCGATTTTACCATAGAGGGAAAGCGGATTAATTTTAATTTAAGGTAGTCCGAGCGAGATAGTTCCCTAGTCATGATAGGGATCACATTCTATCATAAAGTTCTATTCTTCCGTTTTAATTTCACCAGCTGTGGGACACATTCATTAAATATTGAATTATTAATGGTGCAATAATATAGTTTTATATGACAGAAATGGCATGTATTCAAATGAAAATATCTAAATAAGTCTTTAACTTGACTCATTTTTTTCGCTCAGTACGTATGAAACTCCTTCAAAACGGAAGGTTTTTTTGATACCCAAGAACCTACTGCGGTGACAATATGATTAACTTTTCAAAATAGTTAAAAAAACATACTAATTACACGCAGTTAGTTTTTTTACGACATCTAAGTGTTAGAAATTCCTCATTTCGTAAATAAGGTCTCTCTGGTGTGCATACATGTACCATTTTCCATGTAAAAGGGCTGGTATTTTTTTTGGCAAATAACTCCAAAAGTAATGTGGTAAGGGGTTGAATTTTTGGTGTCATGGTGAATGTGGTGATATATTTTTCTTTAAAATGAGACCAAATTCATTGATTTCTAGGTAAAATGATATTTCGCTCAAACTACCTTAAACAAAAAAAAATATGTAGGGAGAATCCACATGAAATAAGTAAGTCCATGCTGATTTATAGTAAGTTATTGATAGAGAACACAGTAAAATTTCAAAAATTAGCGTATTAGCCCACGAGCGTTATAGCAACATGAGGGTTAAAGAAGATGGCGGACAGGCTTCAGTTTCAAGCATTGGCCAGCATAGCAAGCGCCCTCTCCATTTACCTCATTGATTGAATGAAAAACTACTGTCGATGGGAAGAAAAAATTGAAGGCATACATTAAGTCGTTCCATTGGATGATGGAAAGGAAATTCCTCGGCAAGATGTTGAACCCATTGGCTTACAAAGACGACAATATGTCGTCCGCTCAAAATTGGCCCTTGCTTTCAAAGACTGCGATACGTCGGTCTCTTATATTATTTTTTTCCATCCTTCATTTGGAGCATAAATGTCGGATAGATTCATAATTCATGCCCTTCAATGCTTTTATGTTCTCGTAATGTATATTCCGATGCTGTTATCATATTGTAGTTCATATTTCATTCTTGTACATATTCAATGGTTTCAAATATTTTCATCTCGCCGTCCACGTTCATCGTAAACCCAATGCACATTCAGCCTTGGCTTACTCTGTCTCCATACTCACTTTGTCACCACGATATGGCAGCGAATTAATCGAAAACCGTCCGTTCAAGTTAAAAGAATCATTTCATCACTTATGTCAAAGTGGCGATTATGAAACGAAGAAGATAGAATCACCGTCAAACTTTGAGAGATAAAAATTGCACCAGTGGGACAATTTTGCTCTCTGGGACGTAATCACCAACGATAGGAGATAGGAGAAAGAAATTGTGAGCAGAATATGCCGGCCAAAAAAAGGCATTCTACTAGAGAATGAGACATTCAATAGATCTATTATTATTATTATTGATTGCTTCCATTATTTCATGTACAAACTTGGCCCTTCTAAGCCAATTGGCTTGTCAGAAGGTTCCTCAAATCGTGCAAACAAAGCGGTATGTACAAAAGTTTTGTACATACCGCTTTGTTTACACGCCAACATGTTTTGAATTACAAACTTAAAAGATCTATCTAAGGTCAATTAAAACGAATATAGAAGTAAGCAAGCATTTTATTTAAATATATTCCTGAAGCATGCCCTGATATTACAAATTTAAAAGATCTATCTAAGGTCCATTAAAACAAATCTAGAAGTAAGCAAGCATTTTATTTAAATATATTCCTGAAGCATGCTCTGATATGGTAGCGATGACTGGAAAAATAACTATAACAAAGCAGAGATGCTTGGAAACAGTGGAAAGATCGATTAGACCGTTTGTGGATGTACGGGGACCAGCCACGGATAACTTTACGAGGTCACCCACAGTGGAAAAATTCCACCACCAAATTCCACCACAAACATCCACAGGGGACGAAGATTCCTCGGCAGCATGACTAACTAAAGCACTCGGTCGGAATTTGAGGGATCAGCGCTCGAGTTCCGGTCAAGTTGGATGATTTTTCCTCAGCAGAATATCTTACAATATAAATCAGACTTGGAAGATCACCTACAGAGAGCTAATGAAAGATGTTCAATGAAAACTCGTCAAAAAACATACATACATACCCATCACGCCGTTCCCTTCCGGGGTAGGCACAGTCAAAATGTTTCACTCGTTTATACATAATTGCACACCTAACTTTGCTTCAATAATTTCCTCCATTCTGACCTATCCTTGCAAACCTCTTTTGCCTCATTTACCCCCATACACTGTTTCATACACGCCCTCCTGTTTTTAAGACTCCTAACATTTTTCCTCCTAAGACTTTCCTCAACCAAATTCAACCACAACATTCTCGGCCTACTCTCGCACCATTCATTTCACTCTGATATATCTGTTTCGTTATTCGACTCTCATCCATTCTCTCAACATGGCCATACCATCGAAGCACACTCCTTTCATACACGTCCATTACTGGAGCATTTAACCCACATTCGTTCGTGACCCACTCATTCCTGACCCTATTCATCCTACTTTTGCCACAAATACTCCTCCTAAGAATTTCCTCAACCACATTCAACCACAACTTTCTCGGCCTACCTCATCTACCTCTCACACCATTCATTCTACTCTCATATATCTGTTTCGTTATTCTACTATCATCTATTCTCTCAACATAGTCAAACCAACGAAGGACACTCCTTTCATACACGTCCATTACTGGAGCATTTAACCCACATTCATTCATGACCCACTCATTCCTGACCCTATCCATCCTACTTTTGCCACAAATACTCCTCAGATAACTCATACCCACGGCGTTTAGTCTACTCTTATGTCTATCCTGACATACCCATGTTTCACTACCATATAGCAAAGTGGGAAGAAGTACACTTTTGCACACGGCAATTTTCGCTTTCTTAGACTAACACTCATTCCTTGATATGCTCCACATGCTACCTACCACTTTCCTTCCAGCATTCGCACGTCTCTTTATCTCCTCATTTATTTTTCCATCTTTTGCATACATCTTACCTGAGTACACGAAATCATCCACTTGTTCAATTACTTCACCATTCGCCCTCATCATACAGTTATTCTCCCCATTCTCCTTATCAAAAACTACTACTTTAGTCTTGCAAGCATTTTTTTTTTTAAACCAAAGGAAAAAAAATGCATGGACCATTTTAAACACGAATGCTGCTGGAAACGAAAATGGAAGATGAAATTGGGATGAATTTCGCCAGTTATATTGAACGTCATAGTGAAAAACTATACGAGAAGAAAGCAGTCAACTGGATGGATTGCTAAGTGGAGCGAGGAACTCTATGGTTCGGAAACATGGACCATTGGAAGAGCTGACAAGAAAAGACTAGAAGTCGTCGAAATCTGGTACTGAAGGAGGATAGTGGAGATAAAATGGACGGACAAAAGAAGAAATGATGAAGTGTACAGAAGAGTAGAAGAGGAAAGGACCATATGGAACACCATTCAGAAAAGAAGAACAAGATGGATTCGACACACCCTGAGACAAAACGGATTTGTGAAGAGCATAATTGAAGGCAAAATAGAGGGAAAAGTCCCCAGAGGAGTACTTATATAATAAATTCTCAGGCTTCACTTGGTGGAGCAACATTGCGATGGTTTGAAAATAAATTCACTTTGTAAATTCCACAATGGTTTTTATTATTCCGACCTAGATTTCGACTCAAGGTAGGTCATTATCAAGGATCTTGACGATGACTTCACTATCAAGGAACTTGATAATGACTTGAGTCGAAATCTAGGTCGGATTAATAAAAACCATTGTGGAATATAACAAAGTGAATTTATTTACAAATCATCCACAGAAAAAGACCCAGGAGTTAGTTCATGGGCCAAATAAAGACGAAATTACGCAGGGAGAGATACCAGGAGGCAAGAAAATTAGCATTAGGTAGAGAAGGGTGGAGGGCTGCAGTCAATCAATCTTAGGATTGAACGATCAATGAAAAACTAAGACTAGTTGTCGAATGCCACCATGGTCAATCAAGGACAGAAATCGCGAAGTCCTGTACATTTATAAGAGGCATGCACTCGCATCAGTAAATGCGTGTAGACTTGCGAGGAGGGAGGTAAGGAATAAGAAAAGAATTGATTTGATGGAAATTTGTCAACGCAAATTTGAACCAAGTTTATACGATGAAATTGTGAAGAAAATTCTGCTCAGGAACCGCAGGACAGTTAGTGAAGATCTCAGGCGTAAATACAAACATACATAGATACCGATCACGCCGTTCCCTTCCGGGGTAAGCACAATCACAAAGTTTCACACATAAATACATATTCGTACAAGTCCTTCTGTTTTTTTTATACTCCTAATATTCCTCCCCCTAAGAACTTCCCTGGGGATCGGGTTGGTGTGGTGGCTAGAGTACTCGCCTACCGCACGGGCGACCAGGGTTCAAATCCCTGCAGAGGCGGACGTTTTTCAGAGAACACCCGATCCCTACTCGAGTGTCTTGTGGAGGGCACTTCAAGTAGAATACTCCGTCTGTCGGATGAGACGTTAAGCCGTGGTCCCCTTGGCGCCTTTCGTTAAAAGTAGGCTAATGCCGACGCCGGGTTTCTATCCACCCTTGCTCCATTACCTATCCCCTATGGCGCAAATGACCTTAGCCGTCGGCCGCCACCCCAAATATCCAATCCAATCCAAGAACTTCCCCAGTCACATTCAACCATAACTTTCTCGGCCTACCTCTACCTCTCGCACCATTCATTTCGCTCTCATATATCTGCTTCGTAATTCGACTCTCATCCATTCTCTCAACATGGCCAAACCCACGAAGCACACTCCTTTCATATATGTCCGTTACTGGAGCATCTAACCTACATTCATTTATTACCCACTCATTCCTGACCCTATCCATCCTTACCTATGCCGCAAACACTCCTCAGATAACTCATACCCACGGCGTTTAGTCTACTCTTATGTCTATCCTGACGCTAAAATCAATTATAATCCACATTCCCGGTGAAAACTATGGTAAATCGAATAGTATCCATAGTAATAAGTAGTCAATATATGTTTCAAAAATAAAATGCCTGAAATTTCAAACAGTGGGTCGATATTCTTGTTTTACATCCGCTAATTCCTCCATTTCGTCGTGCTATAGAAGAAGAGTAGAGAAAGAGCTGAAATAACAAATAATAGTTGTTATTTTTCGGTTGTCATGCTACTTTCTGATGGCGCAGAAGGCCTCTCCATCTAACTCAACGGTTTAAACAGTTTTTGGAGCAGCAATAACGGCGAAGAGCGTGTCTTCGCAAATTTTTCCGCCTGATCTCGCGACGAAAATTAATTCCCCGCGAGGTGCGGGCCGGGTAGTTTACTTGCCATTGCTCCTGGAGGAAGCGACCTTTCCTTTCTTTCCCTCTCGCTGCGCTAACTACGTCTCCGGGAGAAAGGGGGCGGGAAGGGAGGGGCTTGGGAGGGACTGGCACTTGGGGGTGGGGGGAGGAAGGTCGAGTGTGGTTTGCGGCGGCAGGGGAACCTGAAAATTTCCCGAAAGGGGGAGTCGTTATCAGGGGAAAAGGACACCCCCACCTTGCTACACGAGTGCGAAGGTTTTTTTTTTTATTTTTTTAAGTAAAGAATTACCGTCGGCACGCATTAAGGTAATTTGAGCGAGGTAGTTCCCTAGCCATAATGGTGACCCTATTCGAAGTATACGTTTAAATGTCAGCCACTGGGTGCAACATGAATTAAATGTTGCAATTATTATGGTGCAATAATATACTTTCGTATGACTGAAATTCCAAGTACTTTAACAAAAATATCAATAAAAGTCTTTGATTTGACTCATTTTTTTCACACGGCACGTTCAAAACTCCTTAGCAACGGAAGGATTTTCCGCGATTCGGAAAAAAAATCCTGCAGTGACAAAATGATTTATTTTCAAAATTATTTGAGATAACATACAAACCCTTCACTGTTAGTTTTCTTTTCTGGAACTAGGTACCTACTAGAAATTCCTCATTTTTTTAAAAATAATGTCTCTCTGGAATGCATACGTATACCATGTAAAAGGCCCGGTATTTTCAGTCAAAAAATCTCGGAATGTAATTCGAAAATGGGCTGATACTCTGATATCTTTGTAAAGTTAAGATAACTCTCCTTAAAATTCGATCGAATTCATTGATTTTCAGGTGAAAGATTATTTCGCTCAAACTACCTTAAGGTGTTTGTGGCTTGACTATATGAGTCAAGGCAGACACTAAGTCGCGCATTTTTATTTATTCAGTTTAAAAACATCCTGATTTCGCTGGTGAAATGGGTCTTAATTTAGTGCCTAGATTGTCGTTCTACGCTCTATAGAGAATTCAGAACGATGAACGACTTGCTCGAGGTACAAAATTTTCAGTTTACGATTATTTTCCACCTTTTTTTGTACCAAGAAAAATTCAAAATGTTCTATCCTCTTAGTAATTTTATGTGTAAGAGTCAGGGATTCCCTATCGGCTAGAAAAAACATCGTGTAGTCGATTTTTCAATGTTTAGAAATGAACTAACTCCTCACTCAATTTTCGTTGGATTACTTTACTACTCGATGATTTCAATGTCTCCACCATAAAGCATCGAGTTGTCCGATACATCGCCGTCGATGCGGCTTCCCTTACAAGAGTATGATTACGGAGTCATGATGGCGCAAAAACGATCCGCATTATTTTTGTTTGTGCTGTCAGGGAAACGGCGCTCACCAGTCTAGTTACTTTGACGTCTCGTCATTCCAGTCCGTCTATTTTGATGTCCTGACTATTTACCTCATGAATGAGTTCCGGAACCTCAAAAATGAAAATTATTCGCGTCAAGGAATTTTCGATCAAAGTACCCTCATCAGAGTCCCAGGGCTGGTTTCCAGAAGAATAAATATTCACAAGCACTCGAATCTAAAAGCCAATCATATTGAATGTTAAAAGAAATCCGAGGCAAATTGAGAGAGTCGATGACCAACCAACCAACAGGACATGAAAAATAAGCATCATCTCGTACAGAGGGTCATGATTCATCGTAATAATATCTCAAAGAGGTATTTCTGAAAAAAAACTTCGTGATGTCGCAGTGATTTTATTCTGGAAGAACGATTTCAACTTGAAATTGTAGGTATTAAAATCTCTTGGCGCACTGCGCTTGGCGATAATACGACTGAACGTCCTGCCTGATGTCATCAACCTGCCAATGAACCATCAACATCGAATTCAAAGTTCGGAATTACTGCCATAAATTCCAGCGATTAATCCTTTAAAAACGTACAATCACTGAGATGGATGTATTCATGCTTACAAGACTTGCGCGGACGAACAGCCAGTGTTCCTCTTTTCCTGGTTCATGTATTAGTTGATCCACAGAGAAGTAATATACAGTCGCGGCATCAATCGGAGAAAATTTGCAGCTCGGCGTGGTCTTTCAATATCGATTGTATTTTTCCTTTGATAAAGGTCTTCGCAACGCAAACAAGTCCGCCATTAACGTTCTTGTTTTAAAGTATTCTCTCGAAGCATAGCCTTAGATGATTAACGTTTTTTGATGATTTGCCAGCGCTTTTCTGTTCGAGATGGTGTCTGGCACCGCATATTCGCAGATTTTCTTGAGAGTACGATGGTGGTAAATGCTAAGTGAGCACATTGATGGTGGCCGTATGGTAGAAATGGCTGCGAAGACCCATATCGATAGAGCTTCGGATATACATCGAATCGAACGACTCTGGCAGCTCGGAAACCAGTTGCGCCGTGCGGTGGCGGAGGAGTAAAAGCTGTTTTCAAATAATCACCAAGGAAAACTACCACTAAATTGTCTTCCCGAGAGTTTTTCAGGGTATTCTTCATCCCCATTTCGCCAGAAATGAGAGTTTCTGAAGATGAATGCTGCTGTGCTGTGTGAAATCATACCCTTTACTGAGTGCGTTTGTAGGAAAATACTAATGTCTCGGAGAAATAAAATTCTTTCCGGCGAGATAACTCAAAATGTAGGTACTCCATCAATGCTGTTTTGAATTAGTTTAGTTTTTACTCAGATAAAATGAATAATTTCTGTCAGATATCTTATAGAATCCAATGCATTTTCCAAACATACCCTCATGATTTTACTTATTTCCAGATAGAGGCGCTAACAGCTTAGCGAACTTAGCATGGGGAAATTACTAATGGGTGTCGCGACAATACATTACCGTCCCAAGAGCCTCAAGATGGTTTTCGTCACCAGTTTTAAAGATGATTAAAAACAGCCTCCGACGCAATATACTCAAAAGCTTTCGGCTCCGGTTCGCTCGATATTTATACGTCGACTTTTTCCGATTCTAGGGCATGTTCCGCGCCCATTAGTTTCCTTGACGCGGTGTAATAAGTGGAGATGGGTCATCCGTCCATTTAGCTTCCAAAGGGTAGAGGCGATCCATTAATGGCTTTTCGAAGTGGATAAACGCGGCACGCACGTGTCGCTCGCGGGCAGATCGATCCCCGGAATCTTATAAGCCGGAGAATCATGGCGGGAACTTGCCGATTGAATTGTATGCGCTCACGTTTTTCAAGGATATGGCTTCATTAAAAGCGTATGTATGGAACTCTTATATGGCATACTCCAAATGCCAACGAGCCACTTTAATTATATGCGACCACGTTAAAATGGATATGGCTTCACTGAATACTTCCATATTGAGCTCTCTTTCATTTGGCATTTGACAAATGGGTGAGATTTACCAAGAAGATAAATTATTATTAAGAAAAACCATCACGAGTGATTGTGCATCATGCTGTTTGTGCCATTGCATTGCAGTGACTTGCGGTTATCACACCGAGAAAGGACACTCAAGTCATTTTGTTTAAATTATGAATTCTCAGAGGAAAAAATGTCCTCCATTGCATCATTATCATTGTTTATTCAATCCTAATATTGGTTTACTGCATCCCTCCACCCTTCCGTATCTAATGCTAGTTCCCTTATCTTCCTATGAACTTTCCTCTTTATTTGGTCCATGAACTTATTTCTGAGTCTTCCTCTATGGACTTTTCCCTCTATTTTACCTTCAATTGTGTTCTTCTCAAATCCATTGTCTCTCAGGGTGTATCCAATCCATCAGTTTTACCTATCAAGTTCTTTTCTGTATGGTATTCCATATGGTCCTCCCCTCTTCTACTCTTCTATACATTTCATCATTTTTCATTTGTCCGTCCATTTTATCTTCAGCATCCTCCTCCAGCACCAGGTTTCGAAGACTTCTAGACCTTTTCTGGTCGGTTTTTCCATTAGTCCATGTATCCCCTCCATAGAGTGCCACGCTCCACAAAAATGTGTTCACATACTCTTTCCTGGTTTGTAGTCCTATCTTCTTTGAGCACAGTAGTTTTTTCCCATGAACGTCTTCTTAACTTTGGATGTATTCCGCTCAATTTCCGTCCTTCATTACTATAAACAACAAAATGTGGCCTTTCAGGGTCACATTTTGTTGTTCGCCAAAATTTATTTGCATATGTTGTAGAGTATGATAAATTATATCATATAACAATGCTTAAGTTTAAAATATTCAATATATTTACAAAGACTATGGAGTGAATGGGCAGTTATTGAATGTTATGATGGCGATGTATGATAATACTAAGGCAAGTGTGAGAGTTAATGGGGTTCTGAGTGATTGTTTTGTAATAAAACAGGGCGTAAAGCAAGGATGCATAATATCACCATGGCTGTTTAATGTATTTATGGATAAATGTGTTGTATATGAATGTAGTGAAAACAACGATGTTTTGTTTGGAAATATAAACGTGTGAGTTCTTTTATATGCGGATGATGCTGTTTTGATATCAGAGAGCCAACAGGGATTACAGAAGCTCCTAGATAAGTTTTGTGAATCAACAGAGAGAAAGGAATTGAGGGCAAATGCGTGCAAGACTAAAGTAGTTGTTTTTGATAAGGAAAATGGGGAGAATAACTGTATGATGAGGGTGAATGGTGAAGTAATTGAACAGGTGGATGATTTTGTGTACTTAGGTAAGATGTTTGCGAAAGATGGACGGATAGATGAGGAGATATAGAGACGTGCAAATGCTGGAAGGAAAGTGGTAGGTAGCATGTGGAGCATATCAAGGAATGAGTGCCTGTCTAAGGAAACGAAAATCGTCGTGTACAAAAGTTTACTTCTCCCCACTTTGTTGCATGGTAGTGAAACATGGGTATGTCAGGTTAGATATAGGAGTAGACTAAACGCCGTGGGTATGAGTAATCTGAGGAGTGTTTGCAGCAGTAGTAGTATGGATAGGGTCAGGAATGAGTGGGTCATGAATTAACGTGGGTTAAATGCTCCAGTAATGGACGTGTATGAAAGGAATGTGCTTTGTTGGTTTGGCCAAATGGAGAGAATGGATGAGAGTCCAATAACGAAACAGATATATGAGAGTAGAATGAATGGTGCGAGAGGTAGAGGTAGGCCGAGAAAGTTATGGTTGAATGTGGTTGAGGAAATTCATAGGAGGAGGAATATTAGGAGTCTTATAAACAGGAGTCCACATACAATATATGAAAGTATGCGCTAAAGGAAAATCTACGTTAACAAAATAGCGGACAGGTCGCCTCTCTGTTACAGCCATGAATATATATCATGGATTCGGATGTTTGGTATTGTTGCCTGGGCTACGTGTTTCCTAAATTTCCACTTTTAGTTCACCCAGTCCTTGGCGCCACTTCGATTAGAGTCTTTTCTGTTGTTATTGTAAATAGGCGTTGTTAATTGTTGCTAACGTGAGACTGTGGTAAATATTCAGTAACGATCGAGGAGATATGAATTACTTGATGCTTTGAATAAAATCTTGCTATTTTTGTGATCTAAAAGTTGCTTTGTAAATGCTGGAGAGGAAATATCTATCACAGGAAATCAGTAAGAGGTTAATGAAACGTTCATCGTGTGCTGACTACGTTGTTTGCCAGAATCCGATTATAATTGGAATGCATTAAACCTGTTTTGCCTAAATAAATAATTCAGAATGCCTTGTTTGAACAGAAGTTGCTTTCTACCAGGCTGCAAAACAGGATATGCGTCTACGAGGACCCAAAATAGGAGACTTGGATTGGAAAATAAGAATCTGTTCAAGGCGGCGGTAAGTGCATTCCTTTTTACCTACACTGCAATGGTGGCGATTAGGAATACCCATGAAGTCACCTCGCATTATTATTAAATTTCCGTATAGCGATATTCACGAAGTGATAAGAAGTTAATTGTGCATTTGTGTGATTAAATTTGGGGAGGAATTAAACATACCTGTAGCCCGGACTATATTAAAAAAGTGTATAATTACGTCCCGTGTGTATTACTACATTTTTTATCCACAAGATAATGATTACTTGTAAGTAAAAACCAATGTATATTCATGGCAAAACAGGAAAGATGTGTTTATTTACAATATGTCGACTGTATTTACATTTGAACTTCCGTCTTTCATCACTATGCGGCACCACTTTCCAAAAAGTTTTTTGTTTACGGAATTCTAGACAATAGTTTTAGGCAACGAGATCCCAATCCATATGATATATTCATGGTTACAGCTTCTAGCATTGGTCAAAATAGCAAGCCCCTCTCCCCATGGTGACTGCAGAATGCTGTTGATAAACTGTTTGCGTTTCCATAGCTAGGTAACCAACGTGCTACGAGCATATGGTAATAAAACGTTAAAATTTCTTAGCGTAGGAGTTACGAAACGCACATCGTCTGCTTTTGAGTGCCTATGCTGTGCGAGTAGCATCTTCAAATTAAAATTAAAATAAAAAAAAGCAAATTAAAAAAAATTGAATTATGGAAGTTATCACAAAATACTACTAACTTTACCATTGCCATCTGTAATATTTCAAAATTAGCGTAAGAGTCTATCCTGGTTAAAAATGAAATTGATAATATTACGTAGACATTTCCTTCGATTTGGTGTACCGTGCACGAGGTTATGCCATCCGCTTTAAGTCGTTACAGTTTGTTGTCGCCATTCTTGAGAACGCAAACCTGATTAAGAAGCGGGGAGAAAAAAAAGATTTTTTTTAATCAATGGCTGTTCATAATTATTTCTCTCTCTCTATCCACTGACGTATTTCGCTCGCCTATTTACTCCGTCACTCCCATCGTGCGCCCGGCCGCCATGTCATCAGCGACGCCGCGCCGTCGCAACGTTTCGGCCGCGACAGAGGCGTCACTTTCGTTGACGCGCGTGCGGGCGAAAACGGAAAGCGGGTTGGAGAGAGACCAGGCTAATCTAAAAAAAAATGAAAATAAAAAATCCCAGAGCAGCAGTACGTGGTAGGCGGGGGTGGATTTTATTTTGTGCTCAACTCTCATTGCTCTCTCCCAGTTATACCTTCACTGAGGCGCACGCCGCGTTCGTTTTGTTTATTTTTTTTTTACCGGAACAACGAGACCGCACGAGGATATGCATAATTCAACGCGCGAGCCGTTTTGCCGTTGACCACTTCGCCTTCAGATAAAACGCAGCCGCCATCTGGCCGCGATTTTTTTATTTTAAATTTATCTCGCTAGAAATATCGGCTGGTGGAGCACAATTAACTTATTTCGCGTGGATTGACGACGGGGGTCTCGAAAGGTCCCCAATGAATTACAAAAGGGCCGACGTCCATAATTTGGGATCTTTTTATAAACTATCATTCTTATGCATCTCTTCCAGACGAAGGGCATTAATAATTTCATAGAGGTTACAGTATCAGTATCGTGGCACATGGAATACCTTCATGATAAGGGTCGTCCTCCCTTCACGCGCAGCTGCTCTACAGAATCTAAATTTCAAGAAAATCCTTTCCTTGACGACGTAAAAAACATACTATTAACCCCTTCGTACTACGGCAGATTAGATAGCGCCAATAGAATTAGAGAGCTAGATTGTAGAACCGATAGGTATAAAATGTCATTTTTTCCGCGTACCATTCGGGACCATAACAGCTGTGATCGTCGTCATGAATAGTTCGAGTATTGACAATAGTCAGACAGTAAATCTTTCTCATTATATTCTCTATTCTCTTATTTATGCATGATGTAAATATTGATGTTCTTATTTATGCATGATATTTTGAATCTGTTGTAGTAGTCTTTGTATCCCTTGCATGTTGGAACGATTGACGATAGAATGTTTCTGGGTTAGTAGATTTTGAATTGGCGCTTTGCATGTGTGGTACGCGGGTTTCAATGTAATTTCGGTGTTCTACCGCATCATTCATGCATGCCTGGTGTGGAAGCACCCCCTGCCACACACCCTTTGGGTGGCTTGCAGGGTATGACGTAGATGTAGATGTACAGGAACGCCACTGTTCTATTGACTGAACTGATCACATTCATATGCATATCCTAATTTTGTTCCACTCAACATGGGTCTAGGAGTTCACTAAGCCTCGCCATTGCACTCTATCGTTCCCTAGCTCTTGTCGAACAATTTCATCCCAATGGTACCCTATTGCCTCCACGTCCCTACTCACTTCGTCAATCCAACGTCTCCTCGGCCTTCCTCTCTCGGTCTCATACCTTCCTCTATTTTGCTTAGCATTGCTTTTGGCATTCTTGTTCATTTCCATTCCTTCAAAATTTCCCAACCATATAATTCTATTGTCTTCTATTTTCTTGCCTAATGCTTTTTGTATTAATTTGCTACCTTATGTTGGTATTTCTCACTCTGTCCTGTTTGATTTTCCCCAGCATTGATCTCAGAAACTTCATTTCCCCTACTGTTACCCTACTCCACTGTCTTTCCGTCATTGTCCAAGTTTCAGCTCCATATAAAACTATTCATCTACATCTACATCTACGTGATACCCTGCGAGCCACCACGAGGGTGTGTGATTATATGGTCACATGCAGCTAGATGGTTAGTATCTACATAATATGAAATGGATTATTGGTTGTTATTAATGCATCATGCACTACAGACTACTCTAACTATATTTCACCTACCTATCCGTTTGCTACGCTGCCTATTGTTCTCTCTTATAGTACGAGGGAAAAATGACATTTTAAATCTATCGGTACGACAATCTATCTCTTTAATCTTGTTTATCTGATCAAACCTAGCATAATACGCGGGGTTCTCAATATATAGCTAACGTCATCTATGAACAAATCGGTTTCCAATTAACTTAAAAGATTTAACCTAAATTTTAACCTGCGTTCTGATAGTAATTCCCATCCTAGTTCTTCTATTAAACTCGTAACACTTATACAATTATCTTTATCGGCCTTTAACAAACCTAGCAGATCTCCTTTGCACGCGCTCTAATTCTTTAATCATACCTTCCTCGTACGGATCCCATATACTAGCGTCATATTCTAAAAGAGGCCTGACAAGTGTAAAATAGCTTCTTTCTCGTACTCTCTCATCGCATTTGCGTAGAACCCTTTTTACGAATCCTAATCTACGGTTTGATACACTAGTTATTTCCCTGATGTGTTTCCCCCATGACATGTCTTCAGTGATGGTGACGCCTAAGTACTTCATTGAATCTACTTTACATATTTTCTTTTCTTTGATGCTATAATTATATAATATTATATAATATTATTGGTAGATAGTACGTCTGGAATTTGATAATTTTTTCCATTTGTGGTATCTTCCTATCCAATACTAGATGCTTAATGCTCTGTGAAAATCTACCTCCTTTACTCAGTCTATTTGTAATTTCATGTTCTTTCCTACCATCTTTACTAATTGCAATGCCTAGATATGAAAAATTGACTGAACTGATAAGCTAGCTTTTACCTTGTTAGTAGATTCGGCTGGGAACACAGAGCCACTCTTTGCGGACGGAACTTTCTCTGGTGAAAAACAAGATTGATACACAACACCAACTACTGACTCGAGCGACGAAGATTTCATGTCGTAAAAACTTGTTAACATCAGGCGTAACTTCGCAGAACTTAACATTGGAATCCAATTTTGAAGGGAATACAATGTTCTTTTCTACAGTTATTTAATCTTTACGACGCGTTTCACAGCTTTCATGCATCGTCAGGTAAAATTGTTCGCACAATGTTTATTCATGAATCGTTGTCATAGTGATGTTAAGGGGGAAGGGATATGGAGAAAAATAAACAATCTTTTGGGAGAGAAGGCAAAGGGAAGGCAGGGTAACGTGGATTAGAACGTAGAACATAGGGAAAGTTTGTTATTCAAGAAAAATAATTTGTCGGAAAGGAGAGAGGAAAATTGCATAAAAGTAAAGATTACTCAGCTTGGATAATAATGCTATATTGTGTTTCAATATTTCAGTAAAAGGTACTAGCTTCACCCAATCCTTCACAGGAATGTCAACTGTAGATTGACCGTTGCTGCAAAGTTGTTCGGAGTATTGTAGGTCCAATTTCTCCAGTTCCTCCACGAGTTTTGCATTGAAATCCCTGTTAATTTTTGGAATATCTGACGAATAAACCGTAGTATCACGCAACGTAGATAAACTGGGAAACTTTTAAAACTAATATTTGCGAGAGACCGGCGGGGCGTGTCGGTTGGAATCAGTCGTAAACATTTTACTACTATGTGTATGGGATAAGGTTTTGGGAGGTGAAATGGTGACGTGTATTACGGGAGTGTATTTAGCGGAGCTCCGTTTATTTTGGTCGCTTATCGTCCGCGGAAATAACAATTTTTTTGTAATATGGAAAGCATAAAAAGCATATAATTAGTATGCATTTTATTCATTTGTTTTTTCACTGTTATTTCCCTGTTATTTCACAAATTGCACGGCTATAAGTCTAAAAGATAGAGGGGGTTATACAAAACATTAACTTATGTGCATGAATTTTATGATACTGACATGGTTGCTATGCAAATTCCTCATCTACATTTACATCTACATAATACCCTGCAAGCCGCCGCTGTAAGTATAAAAGATGGAGGCGATTTTACAAAACATTAAATTCTGTGCATGACTTAAATGATTCTGACAGGGTTGCTATGCAAATTCATCTTTTACATCTGCATCTACATAATGCCTTGCGAGCCGCCGCATAGGCGTGTAGCAGGGGGTGTTAGGTCACCAGCCGTGTAAAGATGTAAGTTTTTTGGAGATGAAACGGTGGCGTGTATTATGGGAGCGTATTCATTGGAACTCAGTTTCTACTGCGGTCGCTTATCGTGCGCGGTAAGAACGAGTTTTTGTACTTATCTGTTCGGCTGTGTATCTCTCTAATTTATTTTGTGGCCTACTTACGACACGTGTTGGTCAAAAAACTCCTAAGACACGTGTTTGCGACCTAAATATCTCTATAAACCAATTCATTTGTATTTTATTTGGTTGCTATGATACACGTGGTGTTCCACAGCAGAAGAAAAAACCCTTGAGCGTTTTGATGTTTCTTGTCGTCGCATTTTTCTTTTACTTTGGAAATTTTCATGACTGTTTTTTTTTTCACGCGATATTTTTTTTATTCTCGAGCATAAACCTAATCTGGATGGAATATGCAAATATAGCGCGAAGTGATGGGAATTGATGGCTTGAAAAAAGGAAAACAAAAATTAAAAAAATAAAGTTTGAGATGTACCAGTAACCCTTGATAGCGCAAACAAAACCCTATTTTTTTAAATTGCGAGTAGGCCAAGGGCATACTCCTTTTAACCCAACGGTGTTTTTTATATTGGGAGGATGAATATCATGATGTTGCAAGCTGATGATTCAGCGACACTTTTTGTTGATGGCCGCTCAAGAAAAAAGTTAATATGAATTACCAGTCTTCAGTTTTACTTCATCTTCAACATTACTAAATCCGTTATCAACGTTTTCCCCTCTCTTCTTCAAGCCCGCATCTCCAACGCTCGTGGCCTGTTCACATCCACGCTTTTACTGTCGTGTTGCCATGGAAAGATCTTGGAGAGGACATCTTCCGATCGGTTGGATTGAATTTGGTATTTGGGGAGGCGACCGATAGCTAAAGGCCAATCGCTCCATAGGGGATATGTAAGGGAGGAAGGGTGGATAGAAACCCGGCGTCGGCACTAGCCCGCTCTAACGAAAGGCGCCAAGGGGACCACGGCTTGACGTCTCATCTGACAGGCGGAGTACTGCACTTAAGCGTCCCCTACAAGACACTCAAGTAGGGATCGGATTTCCTCTGAAAAACAGCCTCCTCTGCAGGGATTTGAACCCGGGCCGTCCGTACGGTTAGCCAGTACTCTAGCCACCACACCAACCCTATCCCCTATTCCAATCGAAAATGTTCCGATTTCACCTTAATTAAAACACAGTTATGCCTTGACTTTAAATCTACATACGACCCTGCGAGCTACCGAATGGGCGTGTGGCAGGGGGTGTTAGGACACCAGCCGTGTAAAGATGTAAGAGGTGATAAAGAAGTAAGGGGTGATAAAGATGTAAGGGCAACCTAAGCCTAGCGTGTAGCCTAAGAGTCTCTAGGGGCTCCTACCTTAATTTCTATAAAATTTGTGCAACACATATGTTGCACAAATCTCATCACTGAAGACATGTCATGGGGGAAACACATCAGGGAAATAACTAGTGTAGCAAACCGTAGATTAGGATTCGTAAAAAGGGTTCAAGGCAAATGCGATGAGAGAGTACGAGAAAGAAGCTATTTTACACTTGTCAGGCCTCTTTTAGAATATGCCGCTAGTATATGGGATCCGTACGAGGAAGGTATGATAAAAGAATTAGAGCGCGTGCAAAGGAGATCCGCTAGGTTTGTTAAAGGCCGTTATGATAATTGTATAAGTGTTACGAGTTTAATAGAAGAACTAGGATGGGAATTACTATCAGAACGAAGGTTAAAATTTAGGTTAAACCTTTTAAGTAAATTCGAAACAGTTGTTCACAGATGACGTAAGATATGTATTGAGAACCCCTGCGTATTATGCTAGGTTTGATCATATTAACAAAATTAGAGAGATAGATTGTCGTACCGATAGATTGTCTTACCGATAGATTTAAAATGTCATTTTTCCCTCGTACTATAAGAGAGAACAATAGGCAGCGTAGCAAAGGGATAGGTAGGTGAAATATAGTTAGAGTAGCCTGCAGTGCATGATGCTTGTAATAACAACCAATAATCCCTTCGTTATTATGTACGTACTAACCATCTAGCTGCATGTGACCCAATTTTCTAGCATGTCTCATTTTAATATCCTAGTTGCATGTCAATAGTGCATGTTTGGTGATCTTCACCCCCTGCCACACACCCTCGTGGTGGCTCGCAGGGTATCACATAGATGTAGATGTAGATGTATGTTCGCTCGTAGCTGTTGTAACGTAGTGTGCAGCTTTTGTTTGTATTTTATTAACTTTTTTAAAAATGTTCCGCATGAAATCCAAAATGTAAGCAAAAATCATAAGTAAATACGGGATTTTCACCCAGAACGATTACTTTATATTTGCCAGCCACCTTTATAATAATGAGTAATATATTATTTTACGCGTAAAGAATAAAATCTGTGCATGCGAAATCGAATTATTTTGAAAAGCGTTTCAAGTCCATAAGCCCACGTTTTCAAATATCATTAAAGTTGCCTAGAAACCAAATCGTTTACATGCAATTTATTCAATTATATCCGTTCGTTTTGTTTATGAGGACATGTATGCGAAGTTACTTTTTATATTCATACAAAAAAACCTAGGAAATTTCGTAATTTCCAATCAAAGTGTCTCTGTAACTTTGCCTAACCTTTAATACAGATCGAGTTTTTTTTGTAAATCCTGATGTCGTTTTCGTCCACATGGAAACTTTTCTCTTCTCTTAAGGTCTGACACTGGCCTTAATATGGATCGGACGTAACCCGGTCGCCCTCTTTCCAGTAATTTGTCAATGAGTTGTCAAGGGTGCCCCGTTTCACCCACATTTACAGACGAGGTCACTCCGTTTATGTCATCCAAGATGATACATTGAGGAACAACATACCTCACGTCCCAGGCATCGCAATGGAAACCGAGATTACCTCGATCGCGGGTCTCCAATGCAGTCGATATAAAACCTAAGGGGTCGATATGACACAGGGTTGGTCGATAAGAACTTTCGATAGGGGGCCGGGAAAAAAGGCTCTTAAAATTGACTGGCATAATAAATAGCTATATATATTATTGCATTCTTACCTGCTTCTTGACGGTTTACGTTCATCAATAATTAACGCGATGTTCTGCCTTTTTTTTAAGCACTCGGAGTTAAACCCGTTTATTTATTTAAATTAACAATCAAATGTGTTTTACACCACACCTTAACGGAAAGAATTTTTTCTGCCTTTTTTTTTTAAGAGAAGAAAGTTGTGCTTTAGTTCTACCTGCTTACCTACAAACGTTATATTGTCACTGGTCACTCTGGCAACGACCTCTGCTAATTACTCTTCAGAATGTTTCACCGAAATCGGAATATATAAAGTAAATACATCTAATTACTATTATCAACTGATTGGAATAGATCCAGATATGGGTTCATTGGAGTATTCTGGCGATAGCTGCGGAGAAATCCGATATTTTGCATTTAAAGCGCAAAATATTTCAGAAAATTTTATACCCCAAAAATCAGTTAGCCACTGGAATTGTTTTCACGTATCGAGGTAGTCGATATAAACCCTACGGAATCGACGTGGCATAGGATTGGTCGATAAGAGCTATCGATAGAGAATCGAAAGAAAAGAAAAGCCTCTTAAAAATGATTGGTATAATAAATAGGTATGTATTATAGCATCCTATTTTGCTTCTTAACATTTTATGCATCGATAATTAACGTGATATATTGCCCCTGTTCTTTAAGTTCTCGTAGTTAAATTATTTATTTATTTAAATTTAAAATTTTAATGTATTTTTTCCACAACTGGAATGAAAGTACGATTTTCTGCCGTTTTTTCACGTGAAGAAAGTGGTACTTTTTCTCTCGCTGCATTATACAGGGTGTGTGGCAGGGGGTGCGAAAGCACCCCCTGCCACGCACCCTTTGGGTGGCTTGCAGGGTATGACGTAGATGTAGATGTAGATGTACACATTTCATTGTGATTAGTTACCCAGGAAACGACCTATTTACTCTTTGGAAAGTTTCACCGATATCGGATTATATAAAGTAAACACGTCCAATTAGTATTATCAACTGATGGGACTAGATCCAAATATGGAATATTCTAGTAATAGCAATGGAGAATTCCGATATTTTGTATTTGAAACGCAAAATATTTCAGAAAGTTGTGGGCAGCGATTGTTCCGGGTTTCCATCCGCGTGTATCCATTATTTCGGACAATATTTCGCCAACGTTCCAGTTGGCTTCCTCAGGTCCACTGAAGTGACGATGCAGGAATTGGTCCTCTTAATATACACGTAGTTTGGCGCCAAATTTGTGGAGGTGTGCTCTCATTGGTTGGACTCTCTGAAGACCCGTTTCCACGCGCTGGCGAGGGTGTAGCCGTCTTCGCGGTTGAAATTCGCAGGTGTTTTTGCGATTTCAATTGCTTCCCTGATGACTCTTGGGTAATAGCGGCCTTCTTTATTCAATAATGAGGCGTTGTCAAAGTCAATGCTGTGGGTCGGTCCACTCCATTGATGTTCAGCCACCGCTGACTGGCTGAATTGCCTGTTTTTTGCGGCCCTTCGGTGTTCTTGCACTCGGCATTTCAGAGCTCTTGAAGTCTGGCCGATGTAGGAATTGCCGCAACTACATTTTATTTGGTATACTCCTCCATAGATGTCTTTAGGGTGGTGGTCTTTCGAGTTGACGAGGATACTCGCCATCTTAGTAACGCATTTAAATCTGGTCATGACGTTGTGTTTCTGGAGGGCTCTTGCGATTCTTTCCGTGGTCCCGGCGACGTAAGGTAAGATGGCGTGTGCCCTCGCCTTTTCTGTAGTACGGCTCTCTTCATAGGCCCTCTTTGGGGCCATCAGTTGCTGCTTCCGTTCCATCTTGCGGATTATCTTCAGGATGTTTTCTCGCCGGAAGCCGTTCATCTGGAAAGTTTCCATTAGATGTCGTTTCTCTTTTGCGATGGAAGCAGCGTCTGAGAGCGAGCATGCTCGGTGGAATAAAGTTTTAATTACTCCGGCTTTCTGTTGAGGGTGGTGATGGGAGTTCGCATGGAGGTATCGGTCCGTGTGGGTCTTTTTCCGAAAAACGGAGTGTCCTAAAGACCCATTTTTTCTTTTCTCGACGAGGACGTCTAAAAAAGGCAGGCAGTTGTCCGTTTCCGTCTCCATGGTGAATGTGATGGCTGCATTTTGTGCGTTCAGGTGGTGCAAGAACTTCTCGAGTTCATCCGTCCCATGTGGCCATACCACAAATGTGTCGTCCACATACCTCACAAAGAGTTTTGGCTTTTTGTGGAAGGACTGCAAGGCTTTCCGTTCAAAATCTTCCATGAAAAGATTGGCGACCACCGGTGAGAGAGGGGATCCCATTGCAGCTCCATTTGTTTGTTTGTAGAATTTACCGTTCCACGTGAAGTAGGCGTTTCTGAGGCAAAATTCCACCATCCTTGGAATGTCTCCCGGGAGGCCGTCACTTGTGAAAGTCTTGATTATTTCTACTGCTTCACCAATAGGGATATTAGTGAAGAGAGAAACTACGTCGAAGCTCACTAAAATATCGTCCTTGCTGATTTCGGTCTTTTTTAAAATCTCAATGAAGTGAGCGGAGTTTTTCACATGCGTCGGCGTCTGACCGGAGAACGGTAGGAGTTGCTGGGCCAAATATTTGGCGAGTTTATGCGTTGGAGAGTCTATGGCACTCACTATGGGTCGTAGAGGGACCCCTTGTTTATGGATCTTGGGTAGGCCGTATAATCTAGGTGGTTTGGGAGCCGACTCGATGATCCATTTCCTTTCTTCTGGAGGGATCGAAGACTGGTTGATGATATGTTTTATTCCCTTCTGAATCCTTGAGGTGGGATCCGATTTTTCCTCGGAGTAGGTGTTCTCGTTCAGGAGACTGTTGATTTTACTGAAGTAGTCTTCCTTCTTCATCACCACAGTTGCGTTCCCTTTATCCGCCGACGTGATTATAATGCCATCATCCGTCCGGAGTTCCCTCAAAGCTTTTTTCTCCTCTCGGGTGACGTTGGTTTTGGGAGTTTTGGAATGGAGCAGTATACGGCTCACTTCATCACGTAGTTCATCGGCCTCTTCCTTAGGTAGTTTCCGGACGGCGTATTCCACTTCTGTCACTAGTTCTTCCTTAGGTAAGCGGGCAGGAGCAACGGCGAAGTTGAGTCCCTTGGAAAGTACACTGACAGCTGCCTCACTTAGGCGAACGTCAGTCAGGTTAACTACCGTACGGCCCTTATCAGGGCCATGGTTTTCTAGCTCCGGGTGTTGACGGCTATGAAGGCGGTCGAACTTTTTCACCTGCTTCTCTTTCGTTGAGATGAAGGCTGTGGTAGCAGAATTCCACGTAATTCTGTCTAACGTATCCCAATCCGTAATGTTCAGGGATGCACTAAGGGCTAAGTGCACATCATACAGCTCCTCCGTGCATTTTTGGATGTCCCATCTCGTGTGTTGCACTCTTTCCCGTAGCAGGGCTGTGCTGGCTCTTCGGAGAATCCTTTGAGCTTTCTTCGACTGGATATGATGTTTGACCTCGACAAAGGCAGGGATGGTGTTGGAGTCTCTGCATCGCTCGAGAAATGCCAAAGAAGATAGGAGCTTCTCCTTCCTCTTGCGAAGTTTCTCGAACCTTCTGCTGTTCCTGGAAATTTCTTCCCCGTAGAAATTTCTGAAGTTTCCCAGTAGGCTTCCGCGGAGATTCTGACTGTGGGCAGCGATTGTTCCGGGTTTCCATCCGCGTGTATCCATTATTTCGGACAATATTTCGCCAACGTTCCAGTTGGCTTCCTCAGGTCCACTGAAGTGACGATGCAGGAATTGGTCCTCTTAATATACACGTAGTTTGGCGCCAAATTTGTGGAGGTGTGCTCTCATTGGTTGGACTCTCTGAAGACCCGTTTCCACGCGCTGGCGAGGGTGTAGCCGTCTTCGCGGTTGAAATTCGCAGGTGTTTTTGCGATTTCAATTGCTTCCCTGATGACTCTTGGGTAATAGCGGCCTTCTTTATTCAATAATGAGGCGTTGTCAAAGTCAATGCTGTGGGTCGGTCCACTCCATTGATGTTCAGCCACCGCTGACTGGCTGAATTGCCTGTTTTTTGCGGCCCTTCGGTGTTCTTGCACTCGGCATTTCAGAGCTCTTGAAGTCTGGCCGATGTAGGAATTGCCGCAACTACATTTTATTTGGTATACTCCTCCATAGATGTCTTTAGGGTGGTGGTCTTTCGAGTTGACGAGGATACTCGCCATCTTAGTAACGCATTTAAATCTGGTCATGACGTTGTGTTTCTGGAGGGCTCTTGCGATTCTTTCCGTGGTCCCGGCGACGTAAGGTAAGATGGCGTGTGCCCTCGCCTTTTCTGTAGTACGGCTCTCTTCATAGGCCCTCTTTGGGGCCATCAGTTGCTGCTTCCGTTCCATCTTGCGGATTATCTTCAGGATGTTTTCTCGCCGGAAGCCGTTCATCTGGAAAGTTTCCATTAGATGTCGTTTCTCTTTTGCGATGGAAGCAGCGTCTGAGAGCGAGCATGCTCGGTGGAATAAAGTTTTAATTACTCCGGCTTTCTGTTGAGGGTGGTGATGGGAGTTCGCATGGAGGTATCGGTCCGTGTGGGTCTTTTTCCGAAAAACGGAGTGTCCTAAAGACCCATTTTTTCTTTTCTCGACGAGGACGTCTAAAAAAGGCAGGCAGTTGTCCGTTTCCGTCTCCATGGTGAATGTGATGGCTGCATTTTGTGCGTTCAGGTGGTGCAAGAACTTCTCGAGTTCATCCGTCCCATGTGGCCATACCACAAATGTGTCGTCCACATACCTCACAAAGAGTTTTGGCTTTTTGTGGAAGGACTGCAAGGCTTTCCGTTCAAAATCTTCCATGAAAAGATTGGCGACCACCGGTGAGAGAGGGGATCCCATTGCAGCTCCATTTGTTTGTTTGTAGAATTTACCGTTCCACGTGAAGTAGGCGTTTCTGAGGCAAAATTCCACCATCCTTGGAATGTCTCCCGGGAGGCCGTCACTTGGCCACATGGGACGGATGAACTCGAGAAGTTCTTGCACCACCTGAACGCACAAAATGCAGCCATCACATTCACCATGGAGACGGAAACGGACAACTGCCTGCCTTTTTTAGACGTCCTCGTCGAGAAAAGAAAAAATGGGTCTTTAGGACACTCCGTTTTTCGGAAAAAGACCCACACGGACCGATACCTCCATGCGAACTCCCATCACCACCCTCAACAGAAAGCCGGAGTAATTAAAACTTTATTCCACCGAGCATGCTCGCTCTCAGACGCTGCTTCCATCGCAAAAGAGAAACGACATCTAATGGAAACTTTCCAGATGAACGGCTTCCGGCGAGAAAACATCCTGAAGATAATCCGCAAGATGGAACGGAAGCAGCAACTGATGGCCCCAAAGAGGGCCTATGAAGAGAGCCGTACTACAGAAAAGGCGAGGGCACACGCCATCTTACCTTACGTCGCCGGGACCACGGAAAGAATCGCAAGAGCCCTCCAGAAACACAACGTCATGACCAGATTTAAATGCGTTACTAAGATGGCGAGTATCCTCGTCAACTCGAAAGACCACCACCCTAAAGACATCTATGGAGGAGTATACCAAATAAAATGTAGTTGCGGCAATTCCTACATCGGCCAGACTTCAAGAGCTCTGAAATGCCGAGTGCAAGAACACCGAAGGGCCGCAAAAAACAGGCAATTCAGCCAGTCAGCGGTGGCTGAACATCAATGGAGTGGACCGACCCACAGCATTGACTTTGACAACGCCTCATTATTGAATAAAGAAGGCCGCTATTACCCAAGAGTCATCAGGGAAGCAATTGAAATCGCAAAAACACCTGCGAATTTCAACCGCGAAGACGGCTACACCCTCGCCAGCGCGTGGAAACGGGTCTTCAGAGAGTCCAACCAATGAGAGCACACCTCCACAAATTTGGCGCCAAACTACGTGTATATTAAGAGGACCAATTCCTGCATCGTCACTTCAGTGGACCTGAGGAAGCCAACTGGAACGTTGGCGAAATATTGTCCGAAATAATGGATACACGCGGATGGAAACCCGGAACAATCGCTGCCCACAGTCAGAATCTCCGCGGAAGCCTACTGGGAAATTTCAGAAAGTTTTCTACCCGAAAAATCAGTTGGCCAATATAATGGCACTCACGGCGCCTTCTATGGTGGCCAATGCTCAAAGCTGTAATAGGGGCGTGGCTCGTTCGCCATGCTAGTTATTCCCGATTTTCTATAAGATCTTACGGACTGTCTCACAAATTCTGCAATTTCACAATGGTTTCCATGGATAACTCACTTGAAATCAACACCGATTTACTTATTTAATATGAATTTTCGTTCTATACACTTTTAACTTTAGTAAATTAATAAAAATTGCGTTTCCGGTGAAAACTATGGGCAAATCGATAAGAATATATAGAACTAAGTAGCCAATATGTGTTTAAAGAGTTAGGTACCTTAAATTTCAAAAGAGATGGTGGATGTTCTTACTATACACACGATATTGCATCCATTCCTTCGTGATATCCAAAGGAAAGAAAGGAATGAACAGGGTAAACAATATGGTTGTTATATCGGTTGTCAGGCTACAGCTTGATGACGTAATTCCCTCTCCATCTACTTCAATGGTGTTACGAAAAATTTCCCCTTACCGCGCAGATCTGCGCCAAGAACTTTTGCGGGAACTATACTACTGAAACTCTCGAGTGAAACTTTCTATAGTGACACACAAAACGTGATGGCATTTTCGAGAGGAGGATTTGAGGTGAGTAAGCCCAGATAGCAGAGTAAGCCTTAATCAAGCTTGATTTACGCTTGACAATACAAGTTACCAAGCTTGAATCCAGCTTGAAAAATCAAGCTATTAAACTTATGTCAAGCTTGAATCAAACAAGCTAGTCTCCACCGATCAAGCTTTCTGCAACCTTAACAGTGTAGCTTGAATCAAGCTTGATTTTTGCAGTTTGATTCAAGAATAAGTTTTACCTTGAATTAAGTTGACAATTCCCTCGCCAGCAAGTCTGAATCAAGTTGGACAAATTGATTGCAAGAAATGACTTATTTCATCTTCGTACAGGGTGTGATCCACACAACTATTTTACAAAAGCTACATTCTGAAAATAAACAAAAGCAGGTACATGAAGAAAGATATCCAAAACTAATTGTTTGAGGCGAATTCAATATCACTTCTCTTTCACATCTGTAAAGTGCAAGTATAAATGGCCTTTAAAAAATATCTCACAAATTTTTAACGCGGTGTGTGACTTCATGCCATAAGATGAACTATATTTATGCCTGTGCGTGCATCAAGGTGTTGGTACGCATGAAATTGGCTTGAATCAAGAGCTCGGTCCGTAGCTTGGTACGGAGTGCTTGAGGCATACATGAGTAAAGCTTGCAAAAATCAAGCTTGATGTATCAGGGAAAAATCAAGCTTAGTGAAAGCTTACGAGCTATCTGGGAGGTTGAATCAAGAACTGTTCGGTGGATCGGTTCGGAAGAACACCCTTCGGGAACTCAGCTGATTGGTCTCGTCTCTTTATGTGTACTGACCTCAATCTGACATCATACGCTTCACAGGCGATTTCCACCAAGTTTTGCAATCCACTTTCACAGAAAACATGTAGAGTTAGCAATATTTTTAAAAACTATTTTAGTTCCTTCACAATCCAAGCTTTAAACACATTAGGTTAGAGGAAAAGACTAGAAGCCTTCGAAAACTGCTGCTGAGTTCATAGAAGCTAGGACTACAAACTAGAATACTGTAGGTATTTGAAAACATTTGCGAGGACGGTGGCACTCTACGAATCGGAAGCAAGGATCATTGAAAACGCACACCTAAACAGACTGGAAGTCTTTGAAACCTGGTACTGGAAGAGTATGGTGAAGATGAAATGGACGGAGAAAATATGACACGATGAAGTTTACAGAAGAGTGGAAGAGGAAAGGAAGAAGCGGAAACGAAGAACTGGAAGGATTGGACGCACACTGTGAGACACAATGGGTTTTTTGAAGAACATAATTGCAGGTACAATAGAGGGAAAAGTCCTCAGAGGAAGATCCAGGAATAAGTTCATGGACCAAATAAAGAGGATAGTACATGGGATGAGATACCAGGAGGCAAGAGAACTAGCATTAGATAGGGGAAGGGTAAAGGGTTGCAGTCAGCGAATCCTAGGATTGAACTACCGATGATGATGAGGTTAAAGGAATTTAATGGGATTAATTTACAAAGGAAATGGTTCCAGGCTTGACTTTGTGGAAGTAATTCATAGTAACTTAAGAAAAATTTTAATTAAGGGATTAATGGGAATTAAGGGAATTTTAATTAGGGATTAATTAAGTCTTCAGTATGTCTGGAACAAGAGATCCTGATATAATTCGTTGTCTCGGGCGTGACTTCGTGGAATCGACTTAACGTAATGAAAAGTAGACAAAACTTTGTAATTCCACATAAATATTTAATGCACGACCTAGGTTTCGACGTGGCACGTCATCATCTGGTACAATTGCATAGAAGGTGGAGAATATATAGTCACACACAAAATGATTTTAAAACAAAATTCCCAATAACACAACGGTCTGAGGTGTGGGTTAAGGGGTGGAATTCCCAGGTGCGGAGTTCGGCCAAGGAGATGGGGAATGGGTTTAAGAGCATAGAGTCCGCTACAAGATATATCGATTGGGGGCATTAGTTGTTGAAATCGGTCTGGTATGGTTTCGCGCAAATTATGCTTAGATTGATTAAAAACGATCTGAAAAAAATATTTCAACAAATTAGCCTTATCTAAACTGGAAGTTACTATTTCGCCTCTATCGTTTTTCAAGGAATTAACCGTTGACTTTTTAGTTCCCTGTACTTCCCTAACATATGACCAAAATGCTTTCGGATTTCCCTCTAGTTGTTCTCCAAGTACTTTTCTTTTGAATTCGCTAAACGCTTTCCTAAGGGCAGATTTTGCGACTGCTTTACAAATTTTATAATGCTCGATAGTATTTTTTAGGTCGCTATTAGCTACATTTTTCTTCATCTGTCTTAGTTTCGCGTGGCTAACTCGTTGGCGTTTTAAACATTTTCTAACCTCCGCGTTGTACCACCTTGGTTCCCTATTCTCGCTCTTATACTTATGAGGTATATATTTGTTGACAAGTGACCGTGTAATTTGGAGGAACTCTTTCCATGTATTGTCTGTATCACTATTTTTGCTAATGTTCACGAATTTTTCAAAAGATGTCTTTAAGTCACGCCTAAACCGTTAAAATCTGCTTTACTAAAAAATCTAATTTAATCTTTCTTTTTAATTTAAAATTTTTTTCAGTGTTGAGGGAAAATTTTACGTATACTACCTTGTGGTCGGTTATTCCATTGATATTTTCAACTTTAATAACTTTTTCAGGGATGTTTGTGGCAAGTAAATCGAGAAAATTCTCCCCCCTATTAGGCAAAACGCGAGGAACGCTTTTAACGCGAGGAAGGAGAGAAAATAAAGAAAATTATCTCTAATGATCAAATGAACACTCTAAAAATTGATGAAGTATATGTACGGTCGGACTCAAATGTATTGCAAAGAATCGAGCCACTTACGCTTCTCAAGGAAATTGAGTTTCACTTACGGCGCTGTTATTCTTTGCTACGCAACGCTATCTATTCATCTGTTTATTTGCACGTATTCAAATGGTAATTGTTGACCAATTTCCTATATTGTGCTAATTTGTTATTACACTTTCGTTTCGGTTTGGATTTACGATTTGAGTATTGATAATTGTTATTTATTTATCACAACTGTTACTCTAAATGATACATTATGTAGTATTTGCCGAAGGTATATTGTATGCCAGGAACGATCTGTGTTTAATAATAAAGTTTGGTATTTCCATTAATCAATACGTCGCGGCATGTCATTGTTATTCGAGCTGATCATATTATTTAATAACAAGTTAGCACAAAAGAAGCAGTTGCTCAACTGTTACAATTTAAATACGTGCAAATAAACAGCTGAATAGATAGCGTTGCATAGCAAAGAATAACAGCGCCGTAAGTGAAACTCGATTTCCTTGAGAAGCTGAAGTGGCGCCGCTCGATTCTTTGCAATACATTTGAATCCGACTGTACAACATAACAGTCCTTAGCCTCCCGCGGAGAGGGTGTGATGAAATCATCCTATACCTATTAAAATCTGGCAGTAACTCTGCTAAATTGATTATTTCATCTTAATTCCTTGTCTAGCATTAATCGACATAGATCCCTTTTCAGTCTATTGTGCTGTTGCAAAATGAATGTTTCTCATTTTTGTGTATTTGTGGGAAAATGGGCGATGTTGTATCCATTAACTCAAAAAAAACAAAGCAAAGCGATCACGAAAATCTAATGCAAGAATTTAAAAAAAATGTAATCATTCACCAATATTAACCGTTTTTCATATAAACCGATAAAAAACGGTCAATTAAAGCTATATCACAAGTAAAAGTAATTAAAAAAAAGCACAATGATACGAACCTCTGTATCGAATTCGATGCCTAAAACGAGGATGAAGCCAATACAGATTTGAGGTTTGTTTTTAAGTTTCCTGTAATAATAAATCTTTAATTTTACCTTTACGGAGGAAACATATTATATAAAATAGTCCTTTCACGTTTGAATAATGGCGATCCACCCGCTATAAGCTCAAAAGAAAGGGTTGAATTTGTCCCATCTCCATCTCGCGAAGTGGGGTGATGGTAGTACATTGAAGTTTTACGTCGAAATCTCGCAGACGCAGGATTCTATATTTTTACTTCTCCCAATTAATTTCATTCTCGAACATCATATGGAATTCTATACACTTGGAAAACGCCTTACTAACCTCTTTTGTCCGTATTAGAATGTCCGAAGCAAATCGTTGGCCATTTCACAAAATCATTGCAATCCTCATTGAATTTTTAATGGGTCAACATGTTCACTCTTTGAAATTGGAATACGTCCGCCCGATGAATATTCCTCATTAATTGAATATAGCCACGGGCATTAAGGTCAGAGGTTTATTATTATTATTATTATTAACGTCTCGTCATGCTGAGTTGCGTGTCTGAATCCTCCCATCGGGTGAGTCTTTTTTTCCAGCGAGAGAAAGGGAGAGGAAGTTCGTTTCATTTTAAATAGCTTTCAACTTGTGATTCACCTGGGAGCTCTAACATTAGCTAAGTAAATGCGTCTCATTTGCCATGGCAAGCTTTGACGTATAATTTTTTTACACCGCTAATGCATCGTCAAAAGTCCTCTTGCTCAAACGATTTTCATTTAACACTAGAACGACGGGACTTTGGTACTGACAAGAAGGACAGACTTAACCTATTAGGGCTGTTTTGAGAATTTCGAATCTCGCGAGGCATTCATGGTTACGAAACGAAATCGTAAAATAGGATGTGTTTTCCTCGACTATAAAAAATGTTATTTTTTTATTTTAGTGAGAATTACGGAAAATGATTGTTTTTTTACTTATTTATGAGTATTATTTTTCAATATTGCTGGAAAAAGCGAACAGTTTTAGTCTCCCTCGCGTGAAATGTCACCTTAAATGAATGAGTCAATATTTTTCATTTACAACAAGGTAACACAAGGTAATACATTTTTGATTATCCTGGCTTATTCTGTTTTTTTTTTTTTTAATTTTTGCTTCCTGTAGTAATCAAATTATATGGCTGAAACACATTGCATGGAAAGTAAATATATGTCAGCCAAAATGGCTATGTTCGTCGCTTTAGGCATATCTCAAATTATTTCTTAAAATATACGCAAGATAAATATGTAACTTCACAAAAGTAAAGATCTCTACAATGGACGAAAAGTCACGAAAAGACTAAATTTTGACAATAAATTTATGGGCACAGCGGAGGAAATAATATCAAAAATATCCAAAATGGCTAGGTTCGTCGTTCTAGTGTTAATGACCTCGGTCACATCCCCCCTCTCTCTCATTGTAAATGGTATCCCATTCCTTTTGCTCTTCTCGATCGCCGTCAATATACGTACCATATTCTTATAATGCATTCTACGTTCAACCTATTCCTGGCAGTAAACTTTCCTCCCTTCCACAACGCAGAGACGAGTTTTCTCTCTTCAATTGTTTCAAATTTTACCCTTATTGACTCGCGTGTACAGTTCATTTGATTTTTTTTGAATGTCCATCCCAAATTCGGCTTCTACCAGTACTAGTGCAATGTTTGACCAGAAATGAAGCGTTTATAAGTCATAGGTAAGTAGGTATAACCCGTTCCATTCACCATCATCTCTCTCGAATACCTATGAATACGTGATGGTTCTGAACAATCTTCCCGATACGGGAAAATACTCTTCAAAACAAAAACATACCTCCGATTCAAATGAATGGATTGTTAACCTTACGCCGGGACCTCTTCGCTCGACGGGAAGAGAATCAGCGTGGATTGTGCGTACGAAGTCGGAGCGCCCAAAGGGGACATGATAGTTCACCTTTAAAAGAGCCCTTTATCGCTTTTCTGCTCCCTTAAAGCTCAAACGACGTCCCTCGTCCAGTGTCTCTGTATATATATATCTCCCGACTTTTCCTCTGCTTCTCCTCCTCTGTGATGGCACTAGGGATCCGGAGCTCTCTCTCTCTCTCTCTTCCTCTTGAAAACAGATGAGAGGATAGCGAGAGGTGGATAGAAGAGATCATTAGCGTTGCTCATTTTTTTTTTCAACCAAGACGACTTAACGACGCGGCGTTCACGACGCCTAACGCGCGTGTCAAAGACTTCGACGCGACACTATCGCCATATCGCATCCCGACCTTTTGACATCGAGTGTCTCCCACTCTGATCCTATCCCCCTGTTTACACTCGCACGCGTGTCGATAGAGCAAACATCGACCCAATCATTTTCGTCCGAGTTAATCCCCCATGTACGTCGGGAGAGAAAGAGGGAGAAAGTGACGGATCAAGGGTTTGTGTGCTTTCATGCATTGCTTAACTTTTTGGGAAACTGGAGAATGATTTTTGGGTCTGAGATGTTGCACGTTTTTGTGTTTATTTCGTATACATATTTATATATTTTTTCATTAAAACTCTTTATTTTTTTGGGAAGGGATTTAAGAAACGTATAAATTTTCCTTTAAAATGTAGTTTAAATTTTTGTTGTTAGTTTTGATTGGCTTTTTACTCGTAGTTACTATTTCTGGCCTTAAGACCAGACAATAAGGCAGTAGATAGAATAGAATATATATTTATTATACGGTAAAATAAAAAAAAGCGGATTCGGTAACATCAAAACATAACATATTAAATAACACTACAGACACCGTTTTTTTTTTAATCCTCGAGGTTGAAAATATTGAACTCAACTCAAAAACTCAAAATGTGAATTTTTGTCCTTTATTGTCTTACGGCTCAAGAGGGCAGAATAAAGGGAGAGGAAGTTGATTCCAGTGAATTTTGATCGGTCGAATTTCGATAGTTTATCGTTTTCGCGTCTTTTGTATGAGTTTAGAGAATGTACATGATTGAAGGCGCGTTCGCCATCGTTGCAGTGTATTGTTACACAGTGTGGTGAGAGCAAGCTGATGTGTGTGACGTCAGAAATGGAGACCTATAGCGGTATTTTATGACGTCTGTTCGGGGTCTCCACTGAGTCAGATTCCGCGTGGCACAAAGATATCGACAAAAAGCAAGTCGGGAAATTGCGAATGAGAGCCGGTAGAAAAATAGAAGCCAAAATTTACAAAGGAGTAACACAAGGGTTCAACCTATCACCAGCACAGATCAACACAACACTTGGAGGAGGCAAAGTATGAGTAAGAATGGGCATATACTTACATGAAGGGAACTGAACAGCAATGCAGAATTTGACCCGGCAAAGATCCCAAATAGACCTCTATAACAGCATACGCCGGGAAAACCTCACTAAGATCTATTGAGATGCTGATTCGCTGGAGCCCGAAGACGGGTTTTTTTTCAGGCAGGATTCATCCCAAGCGTGTTTCGTTGACCTGGAGGGTAATTGACGGAGGATTCATCAGACTATGTTATTTGTGCGAATCATTTTGTTTTTAATGATAAAATTCATCTTTCAACTGGTGAGGTCGAACATTCAAGTGCTTTCCAGTCGAAGATCAGGATAAATTATCTGTAATATAGGCGCCAAATCAGTTTTTTATGTGATCTTTTTACTTTTTTTCTGTGAGCTACCGCATCCAAATTAAATGACACTTGAGTAGCATAAAAAGGCACGTTACACAACGCGAGAGATCTCTGATCTAAAACCAAACACCTATCGGAACATTTCAGCCTATTGTTGATTTCACGGTTTTGAAATGACTGAAAATCATAGGCCCAATTTGCCAATTAAAGAAGGGGAATTCGGACACCTTGGAGTGGATTTCTTTCATCCTAGTGACCATGTACAGAGAAAGAAACAATGAAGTTCCGAGATATCGAGGGCCGTATTCATAGTCGTTACCTGGGTGTCCCCCAGGTGTAGGGGAGCCCCTTGGCTCAGAAGTATTCATAGTCGTTACCCAAGGGACTGTTGGCCCCTAACCCTCCCCCAGGCCGTCGATTTCCTGGGTAAGGCACGAAGCATACCCAAAGCTCCCCTAACGCAGTACTGCTGCCCACACGTGGGATGAATTGATACTACTGTACTAATGGCAGGACACGATAATATCGACAACTTTCCATAGTAACGTCTTCTGTAAACAAACACGGGTACTCACTGAACCAATATCATATTCCTCACCATTCATACATTACATAAATATTCAAGTAATATTGTAAACATTCTCTCATATTCCTTCAATCATTTTTCATCAACATTTTGCAACAGTGTATTACATTATTGTTTATAGCGTGCTTGGTTACGGTGAGAAATGAGCATCGAAAACATCGAGAAGCATTCAGCGAAACCGTTCATATGTATTTTTGCGTGGGATTGTTCCCAAATCTCTTACCCGGGCGTCCCCTGGCTGGGTGTTACCCAGGTAAGGTTTATGAATCGCTCAGCGAAGGGGACCCCTAGGTGTTACCTGGCTAGGGGATACCCAAGTAACCCCTAGGAATTCGACTATGAATACGGGCATTACTCTCTCTGTTGGTAGTTACCCGTGTGACCGATATGCAAGCAAATGAGTCCAAATTCCTCTCCTTTTATGGATTTTTTGGATATATCTACAATTTAAATTAACCCATCTGCTAAATGCTCTCCTTTTGAATCAGAAAAGATCTAATAGCAAGCAATGGGGAATTACCTCGACCAATATATTATTACACAAAATATATCAAAGAAGTTTCTCGAGCTGTCATCAATTGTTATATGCCGGCGCTTCGCCTGATTCTTTTGCGTCTTTAGGGCATTAATATTAGTATAAACATTAGCAAAGGTCAATTCTTTCTAATGCACATAGATTTGATATTTTTTCAGTTAAATGCTTGAAATTTGTTGATGTCATTGCCACGAAGATGCGAAAATATATTCACGAAACGTCGGTATTGAAATATGAATCAATTGAACACAACTCGAGAAACTTCAGTTATGAATTGATGATGGCCGTAAGGAGCATAGGGGATCGCGGTCTGAAAAAAGTGAAGAAGGCACAGCGCCAGCAAAAACTAACGTGATTAGACGAGAACTTTTAAGTCTTACGGAGTGCGAGTAGCAAACTGAAATACCGTAATAATGACTCAGCGAGTCTATATTACGCGCGTTTATACTTATTATAGGCATTTGCATTCAAGTTCACCTTCACATGGCGTGGTAGGCTCGCTGAAGTACTTATGAAGATAAGATAATCATATCCGCGATTCCACACGCGTCATTAAATTTGCATGGAATATTGCAAAAACTTAAAAAAAAAACTATAAACGAAAGCAATTCAATCACAGTACCCAGATGCTACCAGCGCACAATAGTCAAAATTTTGATTCTCGATCTCAAAAATCTTAAATATCGTGTTTTCACACTCAAATGTTCCACGCGTACGGTTAGGCGTAGCTTTAGAATGCGTGCGATACACAACTGTCGGGGTCGAAATGATGTGCAGTGATTCATTGAAAACTTATATATCTGAGTTCGTGTAAATGCTAGTGCAATACTATACACACAAGTTCAAAGGTAGTTTCATTATTGTTTTTTTGTCATGTTTTTTTACCATATGATAGGATGAAAATTGTAGACAAGCCTATGCAGCAATCGACTCCGAGTACTAAAAATTTAGCAGTTTGGTCAACTTAATGAACTGCGTTACTCCGCCTTGGGAAAAACTGCGTTATCCAAGCCATTAACTTTTGATCAGAAGCTGCGAGAATTTTTTAAAGATACATACAATGACAAAAAGAAAATTTTTAGAACGCATATTTTTTGATAATTCACGAAAATGTTTAAATGCTATCTAGCGGCTACGAGTTAGTAACGCATTAGCGAAAAAATAAAAATGACTCACTAACTACCGACTTACTAACTTATGACAGCAATCGAAACATATCGATAGATGAGAGAGCACAATGATTTCTTATGTATTCTATGGATTCTGTGGATCTCAATAATACGTTCTGGGCCTACATTCACCATATATCTATATGAGGTTCGGATTCAACAATGCTATCGGTCGACAAGGGGACAGCGCACCAAACACGCTGAATTTTCAGCAATTTTACGAATGTTTTTTCAAAATTTAAAGGAAATCAATTAGAAAACAAATGAACTTACGTCATGGTTGTCTTTGCGCTGGTGCTGATGACGTGATATCACGTCATGTGTACCGTGAGTGTTCCAGCTTTCACAAGGGAACATTCAACTATGCCCTCTCGTGAAAGCGAGATCCTGGATTAAGACTTGCTTTTATTCCAAAGCTAAGGTTAATTAGCGACGGCTTTCTGAGTAGTTAATCCGCTTATCCACAAACAGAATCAACTCCATAGCGACAGTAGTTAATGTCGCCACTGCGTAAAGACAGCGACTGCTAATTAGAACCAGAATTCGACAACCCGGCAGGCTATCATTCCGTACCGAGCGTCCTCGCGCTTGCGTTGGATGAGAGCGTCGTGTTTAAAATTGGCTTTCTGGGGTCTCCGGGCACTATCATTGCGTCCGCGGAGGACGAGGGGCGCGCAGATGAAACCGAACTGCGCACCGTAGGTAACTGCGCGAGCCAGTGTCAGCGCGGGGTCATGAAAGTGAAAAATTACAGGCCTCGAACGGCGGGCGGCGACGTCGGAAAATCACCAAGTCTCATTAAGGATTCAAATCAGAACGGAGCGAACGGGATAGGACGGAGCTAGGATCTAAGATAGGGATGGAACGCGCAGTACCGACGTCAATTACGCATCCTTCTCATAAAGAACCGGCTCCGGAGGCCAGAGCGCACACGCCCTCAGCGCAGCAACGTACTGCGAGCCGCCGTATTTTTAAACTAATAATCCGTTGACACGCAATTTCACTTCATAATCCATACTCTTGCCGTTCCCTTTCAAAAACACGGTGTTGCAAAATTTGGGACGATAAAAGGAAACATATTTTTTTCATGATAATATTCACCGTGATAGGAAAAAATATAACCTTAGAGTTTCTCTAGCACGTAAGAATTATCCACAAATCTGAAATTAATAAAATCAGTCCACATTGCTGAGAAAATACTCTTTTATAATGTACTGATTGACATAAAAACCTAAAAGAGAAAAAATAAAATAATACAAGACATTTGGCAGGAAATTAGTCTCATTAAACATATTAACTTCACGAATATTTGTATTCCCTATTTCGTTATACCTTAAAGCTTGGTACTCCTACTGCAAACAGCGCGCGGCTGATCGCTGTACAGCTTCTAGCATTAATCCGTGATCCTGATAATAATCAGTGATTACGTGGACGCTCCATCTGCGCTCGGCGGCTGCGTTTATCTACTTAATATCCGGAGAAAACTATTCCACAGCTCCTCACCAAGACTTTTGGGACAATAGTCAAAACGTTTATTGAAGAAGTACACTTTCGAACTCCTTGCACAGGCCAAAATTTTATATTCAGTCAACATATTTTCTACTCCATTATAATCCCTCCCCTTGCGTTACTGGCTTTCTAGTATCCTTTGCCACTCACCTCTGCGGAGACTATGCAGGAGTGTACGTTGATGGAAATTATGTTAATTACGATAGTTTAAACAAAAAATGTTTAAACGGTTGTGCTTTTATGATACTCGAGTTCACCTACGAAGAAATTTTATCCGAAAAATGTGAGCCCATAAACTTTTACCTACTTCAATTTAAAAAATCGAGGATGCAAAAAATAAAATTTGAAAATTTATGCCAAGCGACCTCATTTCCCGGTAGGACGAACGTGAAATTAAGCAAAATGAATTAAATATGAAAAATCACAACATATTTAGAACCATTTTAAGGGACGAACGTGGGTCAAATCGATCTGGAGGACCGGAAAATGAAAAAATATCCAATGAAATTACTATCGTGAGCAATAAAAGACTCGTGGATATTGCTTTATTTTGTGGTCTACTTTGATCACAAGCCCAAAAGATATCCTTTGAGTGCGGCATGACGTGATATCACGTCATGGGTACCTTGAGTGCTCCAGCTTTCACGAGAGGGCATAGTGAACGTTCCCTTGTGAAAGCTGGAACACTCACGGTACACATGACGTGATATCACGTCATCAGAACCAGCGCAAAGACAACCACGACGTGATATCACGTCATGCCGCACTCAAAAGGGGTCACCAAGAGTCCATTGAGGTGGAGAAAATCATCCTGATGCACTGGAATGGTACAGGAAAGGAAATTGCAGGGATAACTAATATGGTTGTCCATTCTGTTGTCAGGTTCCAGTTTTGGTGACGAAATGTCCTCTCCTTTTACCTCAACGGTTGGGTGTTTGGATGGTTTAATTGCAAGTTACACATCTCAGCAGGATAAAAAAGGGCGTGCCTCGACCATGTTTGTTTTCAAAACCGCCTTTCCCCCGCTCCAGCATTCTCGTTTCGATGCCCGGCGTCAGCCCTTTTTTTTAAAAAAAAAATACCTCCCTAGGTCCCCATTATAGCATATCTGGACTATAAATGTTGTCCCTTCGCCCGGGCACGTCCCTTTCAATGTTCGCCATCGCTTTGCCGCGGGGACGTGACTAGAATTCTAGCGCGCGTCCGATGCACTTCGTAACTAGCCTGCCCATTCAGCCTCTTCCCATTCGCTCGGAGCTGCGTACGCAACGTAACGCTCTCTAATGGCGCTCACCCAGGCTCGACCCTCTCCTCATCAACTTTCCCAGAATTCCATTTTTCACGAAATAAATGCCGCGGAATAAACGCAGGGATTTTTTTTTTTTTTTTTTTTTTTTTAGCTTTCCGGAATGATTCGCGTACGGAATCATTTTCCTTTCGGCCTTCCAAAAAATTTCAATCCAAAGAAGAAAAAAGAATAACGCTTCTGCCTGCCTGCGATTATGTAAGTGCGAATAGAAAAGTGTTTGGATGCCACTCTTACCAGTCCTAGAGATATGCTTATTCATTGGTGGATCAATCCCAAGATTGGTTGACTTTAGCTCTCCACACTTTTCTATCCAATGATTGTTTCCCTTATCTCCTCGTATCTCTTCCTTTGTACTTCTCTCTTCATTTTTTCCATTAACTTACTCCTGGATCTTCCTAATTCCTTCTATCTCCCTCTTTCCTTCTCTTCCTTTTCCCTCTATTTAACCTTAAAATTGTGTTCTTCACAAATCCATTTTGTCTCAGGGTGCGTCCAATCCACCTGGTTCTTTTTTTCTGTATGGTGTTCCATATGGTCCTTTCCTCATCTTTTCTTCTGCAAATCTCATCATTTCTTATTTTTTCCGTCCATTTTATCTTCGGCATCCTCCTCAAGCACCAGGTTTCGATGGCTTATAGTCTTTGTCTGGTCAGCTTTTCCTATGGGCCATCCTTCCGATATTCCATAGAGTGCTCGTCCCACACGAATGTTTGACCAAATAAGAGATATACTAAGAGACCAATATACAATCCTATGCGACATTCTGTAGGTCGTCCGATCTTAAACTAGTGAGCGCTAGAGGCTAAAAGTGAGGAATGTGGTTTATTAATGGAGTTCTTATGATACTGCGCTTGTCGCAACTTACGATGTAACCTCTTCGTCGAACTCTGGCCCGCACGCAATAAATCTAATACATCAAATACATTAATTTATCGATATACAGAGCGTGATAAGTTCTGGAAATTAGTGAAATACCTATATCGATTTATTTTAGCTTAGAAAAATCGATTTCCCTTCGCTTCTTGCAGTAAAGCCGCATTTTAATCTTTGCTACATAATTTTGCGCTCACGTTGCGCTCAAAAACGTGTAACTTAGTATTTGCCTAGGGAATCGGGTTGGTGGGGTGGCTAGAGTACTGGCTAACCATGCGGACAGCCAGGGTTCGAATCCCTGCAGAGGAGGATAAAAGTTTTTTAGAATAAACTCGATTGCTACTTGCGTGTCTTGTGGAGGGCACTTCAAGTAGAGTACTCCGTCTGTCGGATGAGACGTTAACCCGTGGTCACCTTGGCGCCTTTCGTTAAGAGCAGGGTAATGCCGACGCCGGGTAGTCTTCCTACAGCCATCCAGCCTTCCTACCTTACCTGTCCCCTATGGCGCAAATGACCTAACCCGTCGGTCGTCTCCCAAAAATCCAATCCATATGTTAGGTGAATGCGCATTAAACATGTAAATGCATGCTGGTTTCTGGTAAGTTATCAATGGAAATCATGTTAAAATTGCAAAAATTATAGCATCAAGCCTTAAGCAGCAAAGAAAAATAAGGGTTGACAAAGATGGCGGACAGGCCACGCCCACTTTACAGCTGGTAGCATTGACCACCAGAGAGAGCTCCCTCTTCATCTACCTCAATGCAACCAACGAATATTCTCGGTGACGCTAAAGCAACATCAGCAGGAAGGGTAATGCATGTATGTATCGCGAAGGGGATGTGTACGAAGGACGGACAAAATAAAGGTATAAAAAAAAAACACTACAACGTCCTTCGTGACGGGGGAAAAACGTGAAAGTGTTCCCCTTTCGAGAAAAGAAATGAGTGAAATTTTACAATAAGATCTGCCTGATTTACTGACATACATAACCGTTAACAACCCTAAGAAATGTCATCTGCAGAATATGTACGTCAACAATTACACACTACCACGTATACCGCCTCAAAGGGGGTATATGGCAGGGAGTGATTTTCCGCCAACATGCATGACAATATTGCCCATTGAAGCTAATGTTTGATACTTAAATGGGCTGGACTGATTGTGACGATAAATGACGAAAGGTGACCAAAATTTGCAATGAAATGGACCCCTTAGTGAAGATAACCAGTAGACAGACACCGTAAGAGAGATGTAGATGAAGCGAAAAAGGGCCCTCAGCCACTCCAACATACCGCGGTAGATCAGATCATGAGAATGAAATTAGGAAAAACGACTGCGAAACAGAAAGTTTTAAAAGTATCATATTTCCCGCGATCGATAAGAGACCATAACGATAATAGTTGTCAATGAGACTTTGAAGTAGGCTAGTGGAAAGGTAGTGCAGTTGATTATTTGATTTGTACCCCCAATGCTTGTCACAAGGTGCTGACATCGTGTTCTGCAAGATCCCCACATTACTCATAAATATCGTTTACGTAGTTGTATTTCGCATTAATTCAATAGTTACTGTGGCATTGGTAGGATACCTATGATTGGTAGGATCAAATAATCTACATCTACATCTAAGTAATACCCTGCAAGCCACCACGAGGGTGTGTGGCAGGGGGATAAGATCACCAAACATGCACTATTGACATGCAAGTAGGATATTTTAGGGAGATATGCTAGATAATAAGCTCACATGGAGCTAGATGGTTAGTATCTACATAATAAGGAAGGGATTATTGGTTATTATTACATGCATCATGCACTACAGACTACTCTAACTATATTTCACCTACCTATCCCTTTGCTACGCTGCCTATTGTTCTCTCTTATAGTACGAGGGAAAAATGACATTTTAAATCTATCGGTACGACAATCTATCTCTCTAATCTTGTTAATATGATCAAACCTAGCATAATACGCAGGGGATCTCAATATATACCTAACGTCATCTGTGAACAAATAGGTTTCGAATTTACTTAAAAGGTTTAACCTAAATTTTAACCTGCGTTCTGATGGTAAGAAATGAGTGAGGTTAGAATGGGACGGACATATTGTGAGGATTAATGACGAGAGAGCCAAAAAATGTAATGGAATGGACCCCTTAGTGAAGAAGACCGGGAAATCAGTGAAGACGCGGACTCAAAGTTTTATCATCCGACATAGACAACGTTCAACGTTCGTTCGTGGTGCCAGGAGTGGGGGGGGGTAGTAGTAAATCTTAGTAAATGCTCCACAGTTCACTTCCTGCAAAAGTCATCACACGAAAGCCATACCTAGACACCGTGGGTGGAGTGAACAAAAAGTCCTCAGAAGATTTCAAATATCTTGGAATAACCTAAACTTCAGTTTTATCACGGGGAGCACACGTGCATAACACATGCAGCGCAGCATTAGATATTCTAGGATTTATCAAGCGTACAGTCACTTCATAAAGTATCGCGACACTTGACGCTAGCGGTTTGTATAGGTCGGCTTTCGAAGCTGGAAGTACGTTGGCTATCCTGAGCCATCCCTTTTGACTATGAGCGTTTCCAGGTACAGTATGATATTTATTGTAAGTCAAGAGGGACAGAGCCGCCAGATATAGGTCAGGATAGCCAACTTATTTCGAGCTACGACATCCGACCTATACGAACCGCTAGCGTAGTGTTTCGCGATACTTTATGAAGTGACTGTACAATGGGAAGGCCCTCGGATGGGAGAGTCAAAGAGAGATGCATTGTTGTTGGCCTGGATACTGTTCATATTGATCAATTGGTTATTTTAGCCTCTATTACCTACGAGCAAGAAGTAATCTTAGCTATTTTTTGCTTCATAACCCTCCCTGAACTCGCACCTAGCTGCCCATCAATAAGGAACAACTCGAAGGCAATGAGGCTTCTAAATAAAAAATGGGATCATCCCTGTGTTACATTAAAATGACCAATGAAATTTGTGAAAATGTGTCAACTTTAAAAAAAAATGTAATGCCTTCCGCTCCGGCTACTTAAAGGCAAAGCTGAAATGGAAAACAAGAGTACCAAAATTTGGGTCGCGCTTAAAACTGTTGTGTTTTGTTTTCTTTTACAAATCGCATAACAAACGTTGGGCCTGGTTTTTTTTTCAGGGTCGTTTTATACCGACGACGCCTTGCCTCACGTAAATTTTATTGCTCGGGACAACGGATTCCTCGGAAAAGGTGTTTAATCTTAGAATGCTGAATCACCGGAGGAGGGACGGCGCTTTCGTAAGCGATTCGGAGGCTGTGTGGGTGATTCGAAGCGATCGTTCGACGTGCGCCCGGAATACATAACGAGGGGTTTTCCCCCTCAAAATTTACGAGGTGGATTGGGTCTCGAACGCTCCGAAGCGGGGGCAGGTCCCGGGGGTGAATGGGAATCGGGTCAAGACGCGTCCGAATTCGGCGGATTCACTAATGGAGCGTCCCAGCGTTCCGAGAACCAAAACACAATGAAGGCGAGCGGATCGTATCCAGGCAGGACAATGGCAACACGCCGGAGCGCGTTCGGTCTGTCGGTTTACCGCGAATTTGCGTCGTAACTCATAATCATCAGTATTTCGGACATGGATCGAGTCTGAGCGTTGGCATGGGTGACTGCTTCCCACTATCGACGATTACATACTACATAAATTACATGACACACATTTCCCTGCGAGCCACCGCATAGGCGTGTGGGAGGGGGTGTTAGGACAACAGCCGTGGAAAGATTGTTTGCATTATAACTTTTTAGTTCCAAAAAAAAGTAAGGCTAAAAAGAACATTCTACATAAGAAGTGTGAACACAAATTATTGTATGAATGCACCTATTAATAGGTTATGTATCTCATTCAACACACTTTCAAATGAGTTAAATATAAATCTAACTAAGGAAATGTTTCGCGGACAGATATCGTCGATGTTATCGACATTATAAATTTGTTCAGAATTTTGAATGAAAAGTTCAGCCAGCCTTGACTGTTTTGTTTATTATTTGCACTATTATTGTATTAAGTTCTTTTGTATTATTTTTGTTATTATGATTAATTGTGAAAATAGTTTACCCTGTTATTGTGTTTTCATGTTGGGTGAACTTAAAATTAAATAAATAATTAAATAAATAAATAAATTACATTATTTTTATACTAGCGGAAGGTAGCCGTTGAAATTCAACGGCTGTGAAAAACAAACTTACTATCTTATGACAGCAATCGAAACATATCGATAGATATCTCGCACAATGATTTCTTATGTATTCTATGGATTCTGTGGGTCTCAATGAATACGCTCTGGGCCTACTTTCACCATATACCTATATGAGATTCGGCTTCAACAATGCTATCGGTCGCCAAGGGGACAGCGTACCAAAAACGCTAAATTTTCAGCAATTTTATGAATTTTTTTTTAAATTTAAAGTAAATCAATTAGAAAAAAAAACAATTCCAAGAATTAGAATGGTTATTCATTTTTCCTTCCAGTCTTTGTTGTGACTTTGTACAACCATTGTTTCTAATTTTAAATATGCAAAAGAAAAAAAGGTTCTGCATGCCGGAAAAACGACCTTTACGTTTAAACTTCTTATGGAAACGCTTTTTCTCGTCTGGAGTCGAACCGGAGACCATTAGGTAAACAAAAATTAACCATAATCCTTTTGAGTGACATAATTAATCATGTTCCAAAGTTTTACGTCATACCGTGCAGTGGTTTGGTAGACCATTAGGTAAACAAAAATTAACCATAATCCTTTTGAGTGACATAATTAATCATGTTACAAAGTTTTACGTCATACCGTGCAGTGGTTTGGTAGACCATTAGGTAAACAAAAATTAACCATAATCCTTTTGAGTGACATAATTAACCATGTTACAAAGTTTTACGTCATACCGTGCAGTGGTTTGGTAGTTATGACGCACCGCACAATAACACTTTCATTTTTATAGATAACGAAGAAGATTAATTGTTATCATTGTGGCGCGATATGGGGTCAGGGAATATGGAGAAAAACTAAGTTTTGGGTGGGAAGGCGGGGTAACGTAGATATAGGACTTGTGAGCCGGGAAATGTTATTAATTAACTGATAAAATTTTGACATTAAAGAGTGGGGAGGGATTGCCTAAAATGTAGCTCATTACAGAGTTTGCTTGACTGTTCAAATAATTTCAATTCGTCCCAAAGCATCCATCTTTAAACCTATCGAGAGAATATATATAAAACTTCTGGTTTGAAATAATCACTAACATGGTTACTAACATGGATATATGTCAAGTTCTGTTGGTCCGGTTGCCCTGGAAAACCTGATGACAGGCTCAGCAGCCTATCGGGATTCCGGGGACATACGGGCCAACAGAATCGTCCGGCAGCAAAAAAAAAAACTTCTACCAAGTGACGCCTGATATCGGGGAGTTTATCTTCCATTACATATGCTATTCCACTATTTATATCACTTTCTGACACTCTATGCTAAGCCTACTTCTTGTACAGAACTATAGGTTTGAGTTTCGTTTAGTTTACATCTTCATCTACGTGCTAGGCTGCGAGCTGCCGCATGGGCGCGTTGAAGGGGGCGTTAGGACACCAGTCATGTAAAGATTTAAGGTTTTGGGAGGTCAAATGGTGAAGTGCATCATGGGAGTGTATTTAGTGGTGCTCAGTTTGTATTGTGGTCGCTTGTTGTGCGCGAAAAGAACGAGTTTTTGTAAATTTCTTGTAGGCAACGTATCTTTCTTCTTTCATCGCTTCTGTCAGACCTAGGAAATGTAGTCAGGCGCCATGATAATATTCTCTGTGCCGCTCTGAAACACCAGTTCTGAATTTCTCAAGCAGCCTAAGCCTAGCGTGCAGCCTCCGAGTATCTAGGGGCTCCCACTTTAATCCCTCTAACTGTTGTGAAACACTATATGTACGCTCGTGGCAGTTTTTAACGAAGCGTGAATATTTTCTTTGTATTTTATGAATTTTTTGGTAAAACCTTTATTACCAGGATCCAAAATCCTCGCGGCGTCTTCAAGGTGTGGCCTAACCAGAGCGAAGTAGCATGTCCTTTATACTTTTTATGAAGGATATGTTTGAAGTATACCTTGTGTAAATATATAATTACGTAAAGATTAATTTTAAATTAAACACACACAATACAAATACGTCACATGTCATGATGGCTTGGGTACGAATCCTACAAATGGAGGATAGTTTTTGAATCGAAATCAGATCCATGTGAGGATATGACGTGGATCACGACACTTCATTCGCGCGGCATTACGCAAATTAATCGAAAGGTCTTTCGATTTTATTCGATTTTAAGTTCTTCCAATTTCAAATTATGGAAACTTTTTCATCGATGAATTGATACATAAAAGTGATTTTAAAATTTTTATGGTGACTTCTCTTTGTGAGCGCTTTATGCGTTTATAAACATGCATAGATCGATCCATCGTTGAAAATCAAGTAACTGAAATCATGAACAAGTCAAAATAACCAAGGAGGACACCAATAAAAAAAATCAAATACCATTAGATTATTTCTGGCCATTCAAATGACTATCTCAAAAGAGACATGATGTCACCCAATGAGGTATACGGAGATGGCATTACGTCATCATCAAACATAGCAACCATATTGTTTATAACTGGTCTCTCCTTACTTCCCAATGAATAGCACAATGGAGTGGACGAATTAGCGAATGTAAAGTAAGAATGTGAACTATAAGTTTGAAAATTAAGGTAAGCAACTCTTGTAACATATATTGGCTGCTTATTGCTACGCATTCCGCTCAATTTTACGATAGTTTTCATCGGTAATACGTTAGATTATTAAGATAAATACATTAACAAAATACAGAAGGAGAATCCACATAAACGAAGTAAGTGCACGCTGATTTCTACTAAGTTAGCGAGAAAAACAGTAACATTGCAAATTTAGTGCGTTATCCCGCAAGGACTATTGGAAAATGAGGGTAAACGAAGACGGTGGACTAGCTTTATCTTCTAGCATTTGCCAGCATATCCAGTGGGGATGGACGATTACGATATCGATTAATCGAATAATCAATTATTTCTGATAATTAATAAAAAATTTGGAATCGATTAATGCTGCAGCCGATATTGATTGTATATACCCGACTAATTTGACCGATTATCTATTATTTCGGAATATTGTGTCTGATGAACTGTGATTCTACGGCGGCCAACGTTCGTCTTTAGTTCGAATGTTCGACTGTGGTCAAACTTTGCGCGATGACGCCATAGAGGTGTCAGAAAGTAGAATGCGCATGACGACACTCAATGCAATTTCCTCGCAATTTCCTTCCTTAAATTGCATTATCATGGGTTCCATTTTGAGTTCTCTTAACACCCAACGAGGGGTACGCAACTTCAAAAACAAGTGTACACCGCATTTCCATTTCAGCCATTTCCAGCCATTTCGGTCCATTTCTAACAATTCCTGTCCATTTCTAACCATTTCTAGCTATTTCTGTCCACGTCTGTCCATTTCTATCAATTTCTAGCCATTTCTATCAATTTATACCCATTTATGTCAATTTCTGTCCATTTCTAGCTATTTTGGTCCATTTCTGTCCATTTCTAACCATTTCTAGCTATTTCTGTCCATATCTGTCCATTTTTAGCCATTTATATTCATTTATATCCATTTCTGTCCATTAATATCAATTTCTGTCCATTTCTAACAATTTCTACCCATCTATGTCAATTTCTGTCCATTTCTAGCCATTTCGGTCCATTTCTAATAGTTTCTGTCCATTTCTAACCATTTCCGTCCATTTCTAGCCATTTCTGTCCATTTATATCAAATTCTGTCCATTTCTAACAATTTCTACCCATTTATGTCAATTTCTGTCCATTTCTAACCATTTCTGTCCATTTATCGCCATTTCTGTCCATTTCTAACAATTTATAGCCATTTCTGTCCACATCTGTCCATTTATAGCCATTTCGGTCCATTTCTGTCCATTTATAGCCATTTCTATCCATTTCTACCCATTTCTGCCCATTTATATCCATTTCTGTCCATTTTTAACAACTGAAACCCATTTATGTCAATTTCTGTCCATTTCTAGTCATTTCGGTCAAATTCTAACCATTTATAACCATTTCCGTCAATTTCTATCCATTTCTGTCCATTTCTATCCATTTCTAGCCATTTCTGTCCATTTCGCGACCATTTCTCAACAAGCGTACACCATTTCTCAGCTTTGCATATCCCTCGACACCCAAGTAGATGCATTCTTGGCAGCAGTTCATTTTCTGTCCATCTCCCAGCAATGAATATGCGATGAACCATGCCCTCGAAAAATGCAATATTTACATCGTCACGCGAATCTGCGCTTAAAACATCGCGCAGCTGGTTTGGCCGGCCGAGCGTTCATTCTCTCTGATGTTTCACGTCGACCGCTCGGGCACAGCCCACGACGCTGACCTTGCAAACAGCAAATGCCCGGTCGGTCGAAAAAATTCTGAACGCGCGTTTTTTTTTCTCTTTGCTCTCACGCGAACTTTAATATCCGTCGGAAAACACTTTTTTATTTTTACGATCGCAGGCGAACCATACGCGGTCGTGAATATTCATGCGATACATCAAAAACGATGATGGACTGTTCTTACATTTGAATTCGGGAGCAAAAACATTCATTTCTTGATGCACCGAAAAAAAATAGAAGAGAAAAAAAATAAGTGAGAATAAGCGCATGGACTGAAAAAAAATGGACAGCGAGATGAAAGACGGAGAGAAACATCCATTAAGGAAGTGGAATGAGCTCGCTGGGAATGAATAATTTCGGGATAAAAAATGATGAAAATAGAATAGAAAATAGGGAATGAGATTTTTACATTCAATAAAAAAAGACATATCAAGGACAGGATTAATCTTTCAAGGTAAAATTGAGACTAATTTAACTGCGGAAAAATTCGTTATCGAAAGTCGAAAGATTTTAAGCTATGAGGATTATTGATAAGGAAGCAAAAATGAAATACATTCAAAAATTTGGCATTAAAATGGTAAAGATACCATCTATACCACTTCCATTTAGTTCAGCTTTAAATTTCCGCTTGGAATGCCTAGGTATCCGAATATTTTTGACTTAACGACTAACACTCATTCAACAATTACCATGGAGATCAGGGACCGATCTAATGTAGGAAAGAGTGTTACAGTCATTATGAGGAACGCATCTGAGAATGAATATTTGTTTAGGAATGCGAAAATTGCAGTTTAAAAAAGTGTCCTCCTCTCAACTTGGTGGTATGGCCGCGAAAACATGAGTATCCTAGAATAAGCATAAGTGATAAGTTACATGCAGTGGTAATAGGGCAGCAGAACAGGATTTGCCGTATAGATATGAGGGATAACACCTGATTTGAGTCACCTCGCTAAGGGTAAAAGCTTACCCCCCCGGTCTAGAAGCTTGACGCTTATCGCCTGGGAATAGGTAGGCAATGGGAAAAAGCTAACGGGAGTGGGAAGGGTTAGCGAAAACGCAGTCACTAGGATGCCGACACAGTGAGGCGGTTTGCCGTCAAAAGGACGACAACGAGCCCCCCTCCTCCCCCTAGTTCTCGTAGCTGTTGGGTTCCCCCAACAACTTTGGACACCGCCAGTCTCGCTTGCGCGAAAACTTACCACATATCTGATGATATCTGGCGAAGCCCATTACCCAAATTATTGGGATAGGGTGTCCGCTGGCTCCCTTTACGGGTTGACGTAGTATAACAAGTGATTCGGCTCCCGCCGCAGGATTACAACTTCCGCCCTGGTTTCAAGCTTTCGCTTATATCCGGGGCTAGGAAGAGGTGGAAGGAAAGGATGGGTAGGGAAGGTTAGCGGAACCGCAGCCCCTTCGAGGCCGACACCAATGAGGCGGATTGAGGTCAAAAGGACCTCAATTGGGCCTCCGCCTCCCCGAAGTGCTCGTATTAGTTTGGTTACCCCAAACAACAGAGACGAGTGGCCGTCGGTCTCGCTTTCGCGAAGGACCTGCCGCACCTCTTTGTGAAACGAGAGAGCCCGTTACCCAAATATTTGGGATTAGGTATCTCTTTGACTCACTTTACGGGTTGACGCCGTGTGGTCTGCCGAAGTACGTCCTCGAGTCGGGGATCACCGGACCCATTGAGGGTCAATTCGGACCAATTCTGGTCGAAGCGTGAGCACATCCCTCCTCTCAGTAGTTCTCGTCAATCCCTTACGTAGTATAACATTAGATATGAGCTGTTCATGAAATAATGTAATTAGGATAATTCAGTAATGGACATCTAAGGAAAGAGGCGCGGTTTGTTGGTTTGGCCATATTAAGGGAATGGACGAGAATCATTCAGCGATTCATATACATATAAAAGTCAGCTTAGTGGGAGAAATGGAATGAGAAAGTCAGCTTTGAATGTCATTGTGGCATTAGTTTCAATATTCTACCAGCTGATTGGGAGGTTTATTCTGAGTGCTTATTTTTACACTCTAATTTATGGAATATCTGCATTCCCTCCTAAACGTGATCCGCTATTAGAGCCCTCTTAAATTCCTCATATCGTCTTCCTCTTCTTATTTTGTCCTGAATGCCTATGAAACGCCTCAATAATGGCATTTTATTGGTACGGTTAAGTCTATAACGCTTTATATTAATAATTGCTTGAATTTTATCCATAAAACCCTCTTTTTGAGTGTATTTTACCTTATATTTAATTATCTAATGAGCTTAACAAAATATAAAATTTCTCCTGGATAGAAGGAGCTCTTTGTATCGTAAACAGATTTAAAACTGAACCAAGAGATTTGAAAAAAAGATAACTTTTCGCTCACTGTAAGAGATTCGATCGTATTTAATTTTCATTAAATTCGGTAATTCAATCCATCATTGATTTTATAATTGTTCAATTGAAATATTTAATGCAATATTATTCATTAAGCCTTTGAAATGGGTTCTCTTACGGACTGAATTTCGTGCTCATGAAGTAACACATGATCACAGATTCCCTTTCGTTTCGTGGTTTCAATTTTTTCAACTGCTAGAGATGAAGACAGTAGCCTGTATTCTCCTTACCTGGCGCTGTCTGTATATCCAGCTCACCCTCTCCATCCTTCTCCACAACCACATCTCAAACGCTTCAAGTCTACGTACATCCTCCCTTCGCAATGGCCAAATCTCCTCCATCCATCTCTTTTGCCTCCTCCGAACCTCCGTCTCTAGCTTTCTCTCCTTTCCAATCAAATCCTGTATATATATATATATATATATATATATATATATATATATATATATATATATATATATATATATATATAATTATAGAGGAAACTTACAGGGGGGTAAAAAGACGAGAGTAAAAAGAAAGTCTTACTGAAAAACGTTTCGGGTGTTAGCCCTTCCTCAGTCACAGAGAGAATTTTGTGATTGATTCTCTCTGTGACTGAGGAAGGGCTAACACCCGAAACGTTTTTCAGTAAGACTTTCTTTTTACTCTCGTCTTTTTACCCCCCTGTAAGTTTCCTCTATAATTCTGTTTGTGGCTATTTGGCGAGGTTTTCTATTGTGTATATGTATATATGGTATATCGCATGCAGGGCACAGAACAAATGCCCCTTTCGGCACTTCTCTTTCACAATGTAGTGGTGTCGAAACATGGTGGCAGTGGCGCAAAACTCCCTCTTTTTTATTACTACCCCATTTCCTACGAACTTACTCCGCAATGGAGAATACGAAATCCTCTGCGTTCGACCACCAGGGATCTTGTAGTCGCAGGCCTTCTTTGCCAACTAGAGATTCTGACTACCTTCCCGATTGGGCGGTTAAATGCCATATGTGCCATAATGTGTCATCATCGAGGTATATGGAGAGGGCACTGGATATTTGGGGTGGGCGATTACCGAAAAATAATCGATATTTTGTAAATCGATCAATTGCAAGCAGCCGATTAATCGCGCCCGATTAATTGCGTTTATTAATCGATACATCGATTAATCGATTCGATTATAAGAGCATGCAAAACATAATTTGCGAGCTTGTGGTCCCTCCATCAATAAATAAAAACAATTTCTTTTAAATTTTATAAGGTTAAATTGTACAGTTAAAATTGTAACATTTAGATAAACTTCCAGGGGGCATGTCAGTGGACGGAGGTGGGAAAAATTCACGTCTACGTACTATGTACGTAGACTTGAAGCATTTGAGACTTGGTTGTGGACAAGGATGGAGAGGTTGAGCTGGATGAGCGAGAAGGACGAACTGAGATACGTCGTGCATCCTCCCTTCGCAATGGCCAAGTATCCGACCCATACAGCTACACGCTCCATAATAGAGTTATGGCCAGTATTCCCCTTACGTTTCTACTCAGAGCCCCCCTCATCAATTCCCACCTCTTTGAAAATGCTTCATTAGCCATTGCAATTTCACATCTCACGTCGAATTGCCATGGCGAAAGAAGCATTTTTAACGAGGAGAGGTGAGGAACATCTGGAGTTCTAAGAATTGAGTTGCAACTATGGAGCAGTGCGTGAATGTAACAGAATTGAAAGGGTTGTATAGATAAACATTTTCATGGAGACCCATTGTCTCAGGCCTTACAGAAATAATTATGTTCTTTGACTCTACCGACTTAGAAACGGGGGAGGACTTCATGAGTACTCGTAAATGTTTAGAATAATAGCGAAAGACTGAGCTAGATCAATTTGAGTGTTCAACCACCATGACGCAACCCTGGGAAGAATGTCTCAGCGGTACTCGGTACTGTCTCCGCTATCTGCATGACAACACCAACCAGGAATATCAGAGCGCCTGAGGATTGGCGAGACGCGACCAACTGCGACCAGTGGTGTGATGTCTCGGCCTAACACTTTGCTTCATTTCCCATCGCTTCGAGCACCCACTCAATCTCCAAGGATTAATATATTCCCTTTCGCCCGGGCCTTGAATGGAATGATAATCACATCAATAGATTTGGAGTAGAGGCGATGAATACGCTGGGACGGATGGGAAATTCGTATAGAGACGTCACAGTTAGCCATAGTCCCTTAGCGACTGATCGAATGGGTCCATCGCTCAAGTCTAACGCTATGTTTTGCACGTTCCCTGCATGACCCTCGTGTCGCGTAGTTGCATTATAGATTATGCCAGTAGTTTCTGTAGCATTTGTAGCATGCCGATAGTGTAGTTCTTGTTGGTAAAAGAAAATTTCTTCATTATAATTTACTTTTGTGATAAGTAACCCCCTGCCAAAACCCGTGTGGTGGTTTGCAGGGTAATTGGTAGATGTAGATGTAGCTACTGGCGTGTCCATGGGATGAGATTACAGTCATTATAAATAGATCTATTCCACGTCACTTCGGGCTAAAGTTGACCCTTGACCTTATAGATTTTTACAAAAATTTCAGGGAACGTTCGTCTAGTGAAATAGTGAATACATTTCGAGCACTTTGCGAAAATTTAAAATAACAACGGAATAACGGCTGTTTTACAAAATGGCGATTTTCGCTGCCATTAGGTGATCGTAATCACATATCTCAGGGAAGAACCAACGTAGAAATACGTTTAATAGCTCATTTTAAACTAAAAGATTTTATCAAACCAAATTTGAATGAAATATTGCAATTAAACAATTATTTTTTCAAACATTTAAATGTTTAAATTTTTTATATGCGTCACCTTTTTTCGAGCTCATTTTTTTACGTGGCATACCTTTTTTATTATGCATATTTAAAAAAGTGAGAGGGTGATTTTTCACTTAAGAGAGAGAAAAAAGTTTTGAAATTTTCTCCGTGACGCCCATTCCATTGCAATAGACGGAGTTATTCAACATTTACATCGCTTTTGTGCTATATTTGCACTTTTTAGTTTAAAGAACTAAATGTGATTGCACAATTTAAGTAAAAAAATACTGAAAAATTCCTAAAAAATAATAACTTTTGAAATATTTTAATAGAAATCGGGATAATGATGTCCGCTGAAGAACGCGTGAAGACTGAATTGGGGTAAGTATCTGCACTTACCCCAAGTCCGTTTTCTTGACTATTTCCATCTGAAATTAAACCACTTTATTAATTTCAGTGAATTATCAGCATTTTAGACGTATTTCATGCTTATTGAAAACTGTTCTGCGAAAATAAAAAACTAAACTCACGCGTCTGAAAAGATTTAATTGCTCCTCTAATTGTGAGTAGTTTTATTTAATAAAATTATGAACACCTATTCTTCTGTTATTTTTTTTCATCTCTTATGTCTCTGCCAGAGTATACACATCGGTCAAGAGTTACGTACTTTAAGCATTTTTTATTCAAATAACAAGTCAAGAAATCGTGTAAGTTATTACACATTATATAAAGATTTTTTTCTGTTTTTCACTGGGAATTTTATTTTTTTTTGACGCAAGTTTTTCAAAATAATTCTTACCGCACATACGTAACGCGTATTTTTTTTACTTTTAGTGTATTAAGATCGACCGTAACACAAAAAATAAGTGTATTTGAAGCAATATAGCTTATCATACCATTTATATTCAATTAAATAATCAAAATTAGCGGAATGTATGTACTTAAATACGCCTATTGAAGTAAGCTGAATTACTCGAGTTTTCCAATTACCGACGTCAATCGACGGGAATCGTCGCGCCAGTTAAACCCCGTCCTATCGCTACACAAGAGAGCATCCTTTCAGATGTTGAATCGTGCGACAGCTTGCAAAAGAAATAGATTGGACCAATGTAATCAATTCAATGATCAACATGAAGGGAATATAACGCGGCAGTTTTTTCATTTGTCAATCGTGGTAAAGAATGGTTTCTAGAGTGTTCAATCGGTTTACTATCTTCATGTCTGTAGACGTTCAAAGGAACGATCCGCTCTTCGTTATGAGCGAAAATGTTGAAAGTAAATTTAGTCTAACAGGCAAGCTGGGGTGCTTTCGTAAAAGGATAAAATATATAAGTACATGAACCATGAGATAAATAGGCTCTAGGCACGAAGGATCATTAATCGACCAATAACACTATTTCCCCATAATTTGAAGTGGAACATACGAATTTCGAAAATAGAGGCTAACGGTACGCAAACGTACGCATACGTGATACATAGGAACATAAACCAAACGTTATTCCTTGCAATGAGATTTGGGAAGTTAACAGATGCAGATATATCTGTATTTTTTTCTGTCGATTAACAAGGAATGTGAATGTCTTTCATTTTTTTTGGCAAAATAGGGACAATAGGATTTTACTCTTCCACGTGACGCCTAATTATGAATATTTAAGCCGACATAACACCAAAAACTGACAAAGAATAAAATGTGATCTCTATAGTCCGGTCATTGACAAAGAAAAAAATGATACGCCATATGAATCAAAAATGATACACGAATAGTAAATAATTTACATGAATCAATAGAATATGATCCGCAAACCAAGGCATCAGCCATGTTGTCATGGTAAGATAAAAACAAACAATGCTGCGTACATAAAGACAAATGCTAGTTTTCGTGGTAAAATATCAGAATAACTGACGTGTATCATTAAAAATATAACCACTGTGTGCAAACACTTTCTCGAGTAGGGGGGCCTATAATTAACGCGCGATATGTACCGGCAGAAACTTTAAAAAAATAACCCCAAAGTATCATTAATGCATACACAGTTGAAATATAAAATTCATAACATATCACGATTACGTAATGTAAAATAAATACACAGCAAAATTTTCTAACAGTAGTTTTTCTGGGATGAGGCATAATTTGAAAGACGAATGCTGATCCAGAATTAGATGTTTTACCTGTCCGCAAAATTTGTTGGATTAGAAGAGTTTCTTACAAGAAGCTATATCAAATTTCATTTTATAATAAAATTTTATAATTAAATTTTTTATTTATTATGCCAATTATGGCCAGTTGCACACATATATAATTGGTGCGGAGGCTTCCGCGGTTATTTAATGACCGTATTCTGTTCGGGTATTTTGCCGCGTCGATCCATTTTTTGGGGGACAACAGTTTCGCCTGCCTTCCAGCTGGCTTCGTCAGGCCCTAAATAAAATGCAGATCATTTTCTTAACGGTATTAGTCAGGTGCGCGCTCATTGGCCGGATGGGAATTCGAAATCGATTGTTGGAAGAGCCGTTTAAACGTTGAAGCCAGCGGATAGCTGTCTTCTCCATTAAAAGTTCCCTCTGTTCTTCGCTATTTCGATAGCTTCCCTTATCAGCCGAGGGAAATGCTTATTTTCTCTGGCGATGATCTTACACCCGTTAAAATTTAATTATATGGCCAGGTTCCGAAAATGCATTCTCTGCGACTGCGGAAAGGCGAAACATTTTCTTTACCGTCACCGTTAAAAAAATGATCTGCATTTCATTTAGGACCTGATGAAGCCAGCTGGAAGGCAGGCGAAACTGTTGTCCCCCAAAAAATGGATCGACGCGGCAAAAACCCGAACAAAATATGCACACATATGCATTCTATAAAGTTATGGAACCCATAAGCCATGGCAACCATTCAATAAGTGTCGTAGAAACATTGGATAAGTTTATTGGTTTCATAACTTATGGCGTGGAGTTACGAGTTCCATACAAGTAGCCAAGATGGCGGATGCGCATTGAAGCTCTTGAAGACTTAGTCACTCGAAAAAAGAGTTGTTCTGAGGCAAATGACCAGTTAATTTACTCTTACTGACTAATTATTATGTGAACTAGAATTATTCATGGGCTAAACGTTCATAAATTTTATTCGGCCGTAGAAGATTAGATCGAATATTCAAATTTGTTGACTATTGGTAAATAAGTTATGTAACTATGTAGACGTGTTTCTGCAACCCAAATATACTTTTGAGATCTATAACTTTATGGACCACATGACTATTTATTCCATGACTAAATGTTCTTGCAACCGGCCATTAGGAAGAAATTAGAGCGCTCCGTCTCCTTAAAATAGTACAGAAATTGCCAACAACACTTCAAAGGATGATTAAACAATGTAATTTGAAATTATTTGTTCAGAATTAAATCATCGCAGAAATATTAGAGTAAATTTGAAATGAATAATGATGAACGTGTGAACAGTCATGATCTTAATCAATTTAAAGATCTAAACACCTAATGACCCGCGACAAACATTCATAATAATTTGAAATGAACGTAGGTAATTAAAAGTCGGCCAGAAGAAAAACTTGCTATGCAATGAAAGTCTGGATCTGGAGCTGAGAAAGAGACTAGCTAAATGTTATTCATGGAGCGTTTTCATGTATGTATGTGAAGCGTGGACATTAGGTAAGAGGGAAAGGAATAGAATAGAAGCTTATGAAATGTGGGTGTGGAGAAGGATGGGAAAAGTAAGATGGGTAGATAAGATGAGAAATGAAGAGGTTTTGAGCAAAGTAAAAGGAGGAAGATCGCTCCTAAAAGAAATAAGGAAAGGAAACTGGTTGGGCCATGTGATGAGAGGGAAAAGTATAATAACTGTGGCACTTGAGGGTTCAGTTGAAGGAAAGAAAAAGAGAGGAAGGAGAAGAATTAAATTGGTGGATCAGGTGAAGAACATCAGTTATGATGAAGCAAAGAAGGAAGCTCGGGACAGAAGCGGATGGAGACAGCAGTGGTGTACGGGACCTGCCAGCAGGCAGAACACCAGATGATGATGAATTAAAAGTTGAACATCTCTAAGAAATATTCTCCTGACAATTTTCCTGATTCATCTTGTGCTGGCGGTAATGCCTCAAGTTGAACAGGCTTCTGGGATAATGGTAGCTTTATTGTTTTTTAATTTTTTTAATGATAGATTTATCATTAAATTAATCGCATTTCACTAAATAATGTAGGTAAATTCTGTTGAAAAAATTATTGTTAAAACTTTTCATGCCAATGTGACCCCTCGGGCTTGGAAACCTTGAAGAATTTTTAATATCAGCGCAATAACTAAACTCGCTAACACTAATTTTCGACGGAAAAATCGGGAAGACGAGAAATCACCTCGAGGCACCCGTAAATAGTTGGGATCTCGTAATGAACGAGTGACGGATTCAGGAACGATGCCGGAGTGACGTCAGAAAGAAATGGCGATTCCCCCGAAATATGTTTCGCAGATGATGAAAAGGTGGAGAGGAAGTAATATATACTTTCTTCCTGTGTATCCCTCTCTCTGGCGAAATGAAATGAGATATGAACTCAGACCGGTAGAAACAAATTTTTAATCAACCTCCATCATATATTTCGATGAAAGCATTCGCATGTACCATCGATGGAGTAGTTTTTTATTTTCATGCATACATTTTTTTTTAAGGGTTCCAGGAATTTCCGGTGAAAAAAGGGGAGTGTCTCTTCTCTCTCCGATAGAGGGGAGGAGCGGGTGGCAATCGATCCCTCTTCTCGGAAACGGAACATCAAACGGCATTAAAGTGTCGCAGCGCATCTGGGACTCTTCGTATTGTCAAGGTCTATATCACATCACTTCCGCCATACTATCAATATTGGTCCAACGGGTCATGATTTCGTTAGAGGATCGCTATTTTTCTGCAGAACAGTAAAAACATCAACATAACACACTCACCTAAGCATTATATTCTACCCCTGTCATAGTTTTTAAAATTTTTTTACTTTTTCATATATTTACGGATTATATATATATATAATCCGGTCTGAGTGAATGAACGAACGATTGTATGGCCTGAACGGCTCATTTCCTACTTGGGTTAGCGTACCCCGAAACGCCTGTTCTATATCTTTCACCACTGTCTGTGTGCTTGAGTTAATCTTTCATTTCGCCTTCTGTGTGTGTCATTCTCTCTCTGACGGTGGGTGAAAAGCAGCCCTGGCGCCATCTATTGGCCGGTCTCGTGGGTCATGCCTTGGGGAGTGTTTGTTCATATAAACCCCCCGCCGATTCCAGTAGATTCTTAGTAGACTGGGTAGCTCGGTGGTCTGAGCATTGGACGCGAAATCCAAAGGTCCGTAGTCCGTAGTTCCCGGTCCAGTAGAATTTTTTCTGCTTGGAATCGGCCATCATTTCATCTTCACACCACCATTGTCTTTGTAAATTTTATGTGTTACTATCCACTTTCTTTCTACCTTTCTGTATGAACATTTATGTGAGTATTTGCCGCTGAGCGGTCTGAGTGAATGAACGAACGATTATATATATATATATATATATATATATATATATATATATATATATATATATATATATATATATATATATATATATATATATATATATATATATATATATATAAATACGTTGATGGATTGGAGTCAGCCATGCGGCGATGAACACACGATGTGGATAGGATGGAGGAGATAGACACGAAAAAAAAAAAAAAAAAAAAAAAAAAAAGAGACGATCACACTTACATCGCTAGCTTTCGGAACTAGTCCGTCTTCAAGGCGTATCACGGAACGAATTTGTTCCGTGATACGCCTTGAAGACGGACTAGTTCCGAAAGCTAGCGATGTAAGTGTGATCGTCTCTTTTTTTTTTGTGTCTATCTCCTCCATCCTATCCACATCGTGTATATATATATATATATATATATATATATATATATATATATATATATATATATATATATATATATAAAACATATATTTATAACATATATTTATTTCAAAAAAATTATATATTTCCCAAAGACTAATTTCAATGCCACGTAGTTGCTGCACCCTACCCTCTTCTGAATCTCGTCCAAATACTTCTTCCTTGGCCGTCCTCTTCCTTCCTTTCCTAGCACTTTGCCTTCAAGAATGTCGGTTAAGAATACATTGTGTCTGATGACATGTCCTATAAATTTCGTTTTTCTCTTCTCCATTTCCGTTAACAACCTTCTCTCTTCTTGTACTTTCCTTAAAACTCCCAGAGTTATTTTTCTTTCCATCAAGCTTGTTCTTGTCATCTTCCGCCATATCCACATTTCAGCAGCTTCAAGTCTACCCCTTTCTGATTTTCTCATAGTCCAACTTTTACTTCCATACTGCAGTGTACTTCATATAAATGTTTTTGCAAAGAATTTTATGATGTAAATATTTATGTGTTTGCTGGTTAAAATATTTTTTTTAGTTTATTTAAGGATTTACTTAGTTAATTTATGGAATAGAATATAATTGAAAAGAAATTCAAGTAGAAGTCTAAAAAGTAAGTAAGCTGACCAGAAAAGACTAGAAGCCTTCGAAACCTGGTGCTGGAGGAGGATGCTGAAGATAAAATGGAAATGAAAAATAAGAAATGGAGAAGTTTAAAGAAGTGTAGAAGAGGAAATACCATATGGAACACTACACAAAAAAGATGAACAAAATTAATTGGACACACCCTGAGACACAATGGGTTTGTGAAGAGCATAGTTTAAGGCAAAACAGAGGGAAAAGTCCCCAGAGGAAGACCCAGGAATAAGTTCGTGGGCCAAATAAAGAGGAAATTACTCAGAGAGAGATAGAAGGAGGTAAGGGAACTAGGATTAGATATGGGGGGGGGGGGGTGGAGGGCTGCAGTCAACCAACCTTAGGATTGAACGAACAATGATGACCTGCAAATTACCCTGCCATATGCCTCAAGGACGTGCAGCAGGTGATATATACAGACAGTAACCATGGAGAGTGGAGGGTTATTGAATTGCGAGGAAGAAACGTAAAAAAAATGATTTTTGTCTCGACGGATTCGTGCATTGACGCAGAATGTTTCTATGAGTACTAATGATAAATTAGGAAGAGGGAATCGTTCAGCCAATTCGAATATCAGCGCATATCTCTTATTTTATCGCTGGGTTGAGATACAGGATGATTACAAAGGGATAAGTATGGCGGTTGCGAGATAACAACAATTAGTCTCTTGAGATCGGAGGGTGAAACGACGTTAAAAGGGGATCGGGTTGGTGTGGTGGCTAGAGTACTCGCCTACCACACGGGCGGCCACGGTTCAAATCCCTGCAGAGGCCGATGTTTTTCAGAGGAAACCCGATCCTCCTCTCGAGTGGCGCAATTGTTTCCAAAGGACCGTAATAAAGTGGCATTCAAAACACCATACAGTGTGAAAAAACTGCTAGTGAACTGCAAGAACCCCATTGAACCTCAGAAACTAAGTGGTGTATACTTAATGAAATGTAATGAATGTGGTGGACAGTATGTTGGACAGACCTGTAGAAATTTTGAAATTACACAAAAGGAGCATAAAAGGGATTTTAGAAATTTTAATTTTAATGGAAGCAACTTCGCCCGACATATTTTAATCCACGGACATAGAAGTGATTTTACCGTGACACCTCTCCATTTTACAAATGACAGATGTAAGCTGAATGCTTTAGAACAGCTAGAGATTTTTAAAAACCAAGCTTACTGTGATAAATTCCTAGTTAATCAATGTGTGCTCCCTGCCTATTTTCCCCATTCCTCAAAGCTTTAATCCCCTCCACTTCGTCCTCCTAGCCCCCCCCCTCCACTTTACCCTCCCGCGACCACCCTCCTCCTGTATTGTTCTTTCCCCCCCCCCTTTCCCCACCTGGTAATGTTTACTATATAAGGCCTGCACATCGGCCTCCATTTACCTGAAGATGATGTGAATGCACATCGAAACCTTGGTCGTTGTTTAATAAATCTAGTGGTTTTAGTAAAAGTTGTCATCTTAAAATTTTTAATGATGGAATACCACCAAGTGGGACTGACTAAAGTGAGTGATACTCCGTCTGTCGGATGAGACGCTAAGCCGTGGTCCCCTTGGCGCCTTTCGTTCAGAGCAGGCTAATGCCGACGCCGGGTTTCTATCTACCCTTTCTCCCTTACCTGTCCCCTATGGCGCAAATAACCTTAGCCGTCGGTCGCCTCCCCAAATATCCAATCCGATCCAATACGACGTTAAAAGTAAGGCCGCGCGTGCATACATTAGTGCATTGGAAGTCTTATTTTTATTCTTTTTCATATTTTTATGAATAAATTACAATTTGGATAAAAATAAATTAAACTAAGAGCCTCTAAAATGTGACAAACATTTGTCAGGACTCAAAAGTGGTAAAATAAACAAGTCAATTTGAACAACAGTCAGTCTTTATGGCCAAGTCTAACAGTATATTTTCAGGACTCACATGCAATCATATCCTATGTCCTTCAATGCGGACTTCAGGCCTCAGGAGGATACGTGGATAAGGCTTTTGAATTGACTTATTTTTTTCTCGTGAAACACTCGGAACGCCCTCGCAACCGAATGTTTATTTTCGTCAGATGTATAAAAGTGGTATGTTCGTTAATAAATTCACTTTTAAGTTTTTCAGTTTAATGGTTTGACGGTTTAGGTCATGCAATCGTGAATTATTTTTACTTCTCATTTGTTCCTATGCCTTTTTTAAGCCATCTCTTTTAACCTTTTTTTATTTCCTTTAAAAAGTAATATTTCAATTATGTTATTATCTTAGATGGACTCGGGGGTTGAGCTCCGATTCTGGCCAGAAGCGCGTGGAAGCGCGAGGAAGCGCGGGGAAGCGCGTGAAAGCGCGTGGAAGCGCGTGGAAGAGCGTGAAAGCGCGTCAAATCGCTTGATTGCATTTCCGATTTTCGCTTCAATGTCTTCGAAGCCCTCTTTTATTCCGCCCGGAAGCGAGCATAAATCTCGCGTCCAACCGCACCCAACGCTCCAGCTTTGATGCCGGAGCAGTTGATGCGGAGTCGTTTGCCATGGTCGTCGGCGCCAAAAAACAAAAATGGCTATTTACGCGGACCCAAAAATTTACCTTTACGGCATCTCTTGAGAGTAAAAATTAGTTAATAACGACATCACTGACAGAAGGCGATGCAAATACATGATTGGAAGGCATTTATCTCGCAGGTACTTATTACAAATGTCAATCAATATTATCAGTAAAATCGCTTAAAAAGCGACCGCTACAGATTTTTTATCCGTTTTTATTTATCTTCCTGGAAAACGGTATAGAAAATAATTTAGCGACATAATTACATTGCTAACGAGAACCCTCAAACAGCCACGTCAAGTTATTCCGTTTCTAAATTGTGTGCCAGGGGCCCTGTGTTGGAACCACTGAGGTATAAGGAGAGGGCACTTGCTATGATGGCCAATTTTTGAAGTTGAAGCCAGTCCGACATACTTTCGTGATTGATTTTTGAATATATTTTTCGTGATTGTATCTACATTAAATATACTTATCGTGATTGTGCCATGTTGAGAGAATGGGTGAGAGTCGAGTCGATTAACAAAACATATATATATATATATATACATATATATATATATATATATATATATATACATACATATATATATATATATATATATATATATATATATATATATATATATATATATATATATATATATATATATATATATATATATATATATATACATCCCGCTATCATTTTGCCTTCCTTACACTCTGCAACATTTTGGCATCCACCAGAAATATTTATATATATTTCTATTTTATCGCGTATGTAGAACAACCGAGTGATTTCCGCCCTTGTGTACTATTTTGTTTTGCGACAACTATTTTTTTACAGGAGATATACGTGCACCTTGAATCCGTACAGACAGGTAACATTTTGGCATCCTTTCATAACCAATCATTATGGCGTCCAGAGTATATTTTTTACATTTGATCATCAATTTGGAATCCATTTTGTATATTTACTACCACTGCGATATCATTTTGCCTTCCTGCGCTGTTGCCAAATTTATCTATCATGGAAACTTCGCTCTCGCTTGTCATTTTTGCAGTTTATAGCTGCTATTGCATAAAATGGGTGAACGTGTTGCACTTAACTATTAACTACTGTTGGCTAAATGTACTACAACTGCCAAACAACGATTATAATCAGCATAGGGGTAAACATTGTATCACTAGGAGCATACTTAGCCAAGTTTTATTGAAATCAATATCTTTTTTGCTCCTCATTCATGTATTTCAGTTTTGTTTCGGTATGCTATAAACACGCCTAGAGGAAAGCGAGAGAGGAATTTGACTGGCGCAGTCAACTAGGTAAGTCCGCGGTGGGCTATCACGCAGCACTGTGTCACGAAATCGATTTGAAGGGAAAAGATCGAAGATTTTCCCAATACTATACGAAGATTCTTCCAATAAAACTAGCCGACACGGTTTAAGCAACATGCATACAAATATTTCTCTCACAATGCACTTGCTATTCTAATAAGGATTTGTAAATCAATAAGTTTCCATCATGTCACATTCCACCAAATTCGCCGTTTTATTTCATTATGTGTGGACACGCGATATCCGTGAATGACTCTCAAACTGTTTTTATCATTATCCCAGTAATTTTGCGTTTCAAGTTTAGAATAGTTGTTCAATTTAATTAAAATACAATAATTTACGTGAAAAATAATAAAAAAAATGAAACACAAGCGGCTGAAAAAGGGGTCAATTAATCTTCGTAAGTTAGAAAGGGATTTTATATTTGCTGGCATTACTTCTATCACTAAAACACATTAAAATGTTACCATGAAATACATGAGTCAATAGAATGCTAAATTATATTCTTTTTCCTTATAAAATGCAATAAAAGAGTAAGTTAAACTTCATTTAAGAAGAAGAATGCCAAAACCCTTGCTTTTTATAAAGCCAAGGACACAACGTGTTTATCGTGATGACAACGCGATGACGTGGGCCGCGAATCAGAACTTGTATAATTACGGTGAGGCTCAAAATTTAACTTCACTTTTCACAACTTCCATGACTCCACAAAAAATATAACTATTCTAATGTCTATGGGACAGCAAAGACGGGAAATATCTCTTCCTTGAAAAACTGTGGCTAAAATAAGAATTTATAACCTAGAAAATTACAATTTACTCTACTATCCTTTAGTTGGTCCGAAGGAAATGCTTCTCCCTCCTTTGCTTATCAAGTAATGACTGATTAAGAATTTTGATAAAACGCTGAGAAAATATGAAAGTGGTTGCCAGGACTAAGTGGAAATATTTTCACAGCATATAGTGAAGAGCTACGTCTAAAGGAAAGCATTTTTACTGGACCTGAAAACAGGAAGATAACCCTAGGCCCTGAATTTCAAAATATAATAAACAATGGGATGCTGAAAGCAGAAAAGCTTAAGAGAGGTGAGGAACAACTTTTATTTGTTGCCCTACTGCCACTTAAAATGCAATAGGGTGCCAAATATCGTTAAAAATCTCACTTCCTGCATTACCTTACAGACGCATTTCCACAAAATCGTGGGGCGGGAGGAGATAATCCGGGGGAAAGATTTTATAATGGCATAAGTGTTAGGCAATATAGATAGGCTCTGGTAAACTTTAACAATGGGAAACTACTGCCGAGGCTTTAATAAAGAAGATTCAATTCAACACAGTAGAAAAAAATTGACAAACGATAATTATTTTCGCGGTAAAGGCGGTTTTAAGTTGGTATCTTTGAGTACATTGTCAGATTTCCGTTAGAAAAAAGTTTAAAAACCACTTACTTTACCCCCATTATTTGTTTCTTTACCGACATCCTTTTCCTTAAAATCTCATTTGCTGGTGTATCTTTAGCTGGAAAATTGTTCGCGGATTCAGTAGCTACCGAACTTATGGATAGTAGCCTGAACTTATGGATAGTGAAGAGTAACGCAGTTTTCAAACCTTATTGGCTGAAGTAAGATTAGGATAAATTGTACATATAATTGAGCCAAAGGTTTTAATACCATCAATTAAAGTCACCTTTCTATGAGGATAAACATTGGAAAGCAGTATCAATTAATTCGGGTTTCACTTCTGCAGAGAGGAAAATTTTTGTCAATATTCAAAATAAATACATTGGCATTGAAGGGGTTATGCAGTTTATTTCATCACTACTGCAATATTATATTGGATTATCAACTAAATATGCCACTTTGAGGAAAAAGCAAACACCCTTTGATTTAGAATTAAAGACTTACAATAAAATTCTCAAGATCAATGAAATTTACAAATTAAATAACTGGTCTTGTGGATCAAAATCAGTGGTACAATATTTTATGAGGCAGCAAAGAAACCGCAACATTTGATTTAAAATAATGTACTGATATATTAAAAAAATTGAGTAATACAAAAACTCACTTTGGGTTAAACTAGTATTTCAAAACTCTGTTAGGCTATTTTGCCTTTGAAATTTACGTTTACAATATCATTGTACTTATCTAATCCATCTTTTTATATATGTTTTGTATAAAAACTTTAATTTTTAACCAAGTTCTCTTCTTCGGGGGTATTTTGTTTTGTATGTGTTTCTTAAAACATGATGCCACAATATGTTTTTGCTCCTCTGTCCATGGGACGAGTATCCTTTAAGTTTTTTTCGAAGTACAAGGGGAAACATTAGGTGATCTGGTTTCATTCCCTTTTTCTAGCTCGAAACTTGAGAATGAATCATCGATTACATCGCTCATATTCCTATCATCATCATCATCTTTTTCACCTCCATCATCTTCAATAGGGATCTCATCATTTTAATTAATGTATATTTCGTCGAGGGCAATGCCTTTGAAATTGGATGTCTCCATATCAGGATGTCTCCATATCGGGTTACCGCTGCTATCGCATTACTCATGGAGTCCTCGTGGAGTTCTGTTATAAAATGAAATGAAATCTCACTCCACTTATAGAGACGCGGATTATTTTACCATGAGAGCGAACGGTCAGTTTACCCTTCAATGCCTCATTTTCTTAAAGTAACCTTAGCCAGGGAAAAGTTCAAATTTCGTATTCCCACGTGTATCGCATTACTTTTTCGTGCCTGTTTACGATACAAATGACTCGTGATTCACACCAAGAGGAGTACATACGGGAGGCCCCAGTTCGTCCCGTAGAAGCTTGATTTATATTGCCAGGGAAGTGTCTCCATATCGGGTTTCATGGCTATCGCATTACTCATGGAGGCAGCTCTCGTATTAAATGAAGTGAGATCTCACTCCACTTATAGAGACGCGAATTATTTTACCATGAGAATGTGCGGTCAGTTTACCCTTCAATGCCTCATTTTCTTAAAGTAACCTTAGGCTGTTTTCGAACTTGGCAAATCTAGCATCTTGCCTTGAAACCTAGTACGCATCGAAAGCTATGACGTCATGGACAAGTCATCACCAAGCGCTTGTTCACCAGCTATCGAGGAAAGATACCAAGTCAACGAAAAAGGAGACTTGGGCCGTTTTCGAACTTGGCAAACGCCTAGTTAACTTGATATCAAGTTAACTTGATCCCAAGACCGACCGGGTAGAATCTTGACTTGACACTTTCGTAGCCCTTTTACGGTGGAAGAGACACCATGTGGCCTTCATCTCGTAAAACATACGAAAGGCGCTATCCGTGTCCATAATTATTGTGGGTGATTGAAGTGGATTACTTCTTTAAAATGCTTCCCAACCTTATACGGCAAAGTTACAGAGAATATTATTTTTTAAATCTTATTGCTTATGAATAAAATAATTCTCATATACCATAATATGGTGATTAACTATTATGCTTCGATTACTTGGGGCTGCGAAAGTGGACGACATATCGCTCACTGTATTTCACCACAATCAACGTCTTTATGCAAAAAAAGGCATCGTAATATTTTTTGCCTGTATGAAAAAACACGTAACAATATATTAATGCATTACACTCCGAACTAACTACCTATGATCTCTGACTGTTGACTGATAAATACGCGCGTTTCAACTAACATAATTAAGCTAAAAACAAATTACATTTACTCTATACAGTCCCATTTCTTTGATGAATGCTGTGAAAACCTCTCCAATGTTAACGTTATTAACAATTATTATGTTCGTTAGCTAACAATAATGCTGCCAATGAAATTATGGCTACCTTAGAGTACTTTCCATCGGACCATAATTCTTTCATATAATTTCTTTCATCATTATTTCATTTCTTTTCCTTCCACAGTAAGGAAGATAGATTTTGCAGGTTCAATGAAGTAAACAAGGACGGTACATTTACAATGTATGGAATTATTCACACAACTATTAGATCTTACTACAACACACATAAACAACTACCTATCTTTTATCAGTATATTCACATTTGAAAAGCCTTTAAATATAACGAATTCATCAATTTTTCCGCAAAAAAATAATAAATATCACACAATTATACGTAGTAATTATAAAATAGTATCCATTTGAAAGTTTCTTCACTTCTATCTTCCGTACAAGCCCATATCATCACACCCCGAACTTGAAATCTAGCAAGCATAGCAAGTCTCCTTTTTCGTTGACTTGGTATCTTTCCTCGATAGCTAGTGAACAAGCGCTTGGTGATGACTTGTCCATGACGTCATAGCTTTCGATGCTTACTAGGTTTCAAGGCAAGATGCTAGATTTGCCAAGTTCGAAAACGGCCTTGCTATGCTTGCTAGGTTTTAAGTTCGAACTCGGGGTGTGATAATATGGGCTTGTACGGAAGATAGAAGTGAAGAAACTTTCAAATGGATACTATTTTATCATAACTAAGTATAATTGTGTGATATTTATTATTTTTTTGCGGAAAAATTGATGAATTCGTTATATTTAAAGGCTTTTCAAACGTGAATATACTGATAAAAGATAGGTAGTTGTTTATGTGTGTTGTAGTAAGACCTAATAGTTGTGTGAATAATTCCATACATTGTAAATGTACCGTCCTTGTTTACTTCATTGAACCTACAAAATCTATCTTCCTTACTGTGGAAGGAAAAGAAATGAAATAATGATGAAAGAAATTATATGAAAGAATTATGGTCCGATGGAAAGTACTCTAAGGTAGCCATAATTTCATTGGCAGCATTATTGTTAGCTAACGAACATAATAATTGTTAATAACGTTAACATTGGAGAGGTTTTCACAGCATTCATCAAAGAAATGGGACTGTATAGAGTAAATGTAATTTGTTTTTAGCTTAATTATGTTAGTTGAAACGCGCGTATTTATCAGTCAACAGTCAGAGATCATAGGTAGTTAGTTCGGAGTGTAATGCATTAATATATTGTTACGTGTTTTTTCATACAGGCAAAAAATATTACGATGCCTTTTTTTGCATAAAGACGTTGATTGTGGTGAAATACAGTGAGCGATATGTCGTCCACTTTCGCAGCCCCAAGTAATCGAAGCATAATAGTTAATCACCATATTATGGTATATGAGAATTATTTTATTCATAAGCAATAAGATTTAAAAAATAATATTCTCTGTAACTTTGCCGTATAAGGTTGGGAAGCATTTTAAAGAAGTAATCCACTTCAATCACCCACAATTATTATGGACACGGATAGCGCCTTTCGTATGTTTTACGAGATGAAGGCCACATGGTGTCTCTTCCACCGTAAAAGGGCTACGAAAGTGTCAAGTCAAGATTCTACCCGGTCGGTCTTGGGCGTTTGCCAAGTTCGAAAACGGCCTTAGCCAGGGAAACGTTTAAATTTCGTGTCCCACGTCTATTGCATTACTTTTTCGTGGCTTTTTTCGATACAAATGACTCGAGATTCACACCAAGAGGACTACATACGGGAGGCCCCAATTCGTCCCTTAGAAGCTTGATTTATGTTGCCAATTTGAGCATATTTTAATTGTTTTTTTTATTTCTGCAGTGGGGCGATGAGTGCAAGGCGATCCATTTATTTTCAAATTATAAAACAGGATATTTGGACTCGCAAGGAAGAGCTTTGAAAATGTATGAATTCGATAGATTATATTATCATGAATGTAAATTTTGGTTAACAGCCCTTTTCAATGTGAATTGGGTGACAGCAGATCTAGCGGTCGACTGGAGGATATTTAAATATTCGTCATTCACCCCCTCATTTCACCCCATGAGATACCATGCGGAATTGACGTTGACGAGAACAGAAAAAAATTATCTGGAAAATGTTTCTAAAAAAAGTATCTAACAATTTTTTCTGGCGAAAATGAAGGAGGCTGATAACGCTGCTGGAGTGCGTTTACAGGTGTTCTTTTAACGTTCCTGTGCGTTCTTTGGCGTTTTCATAGTGTTTGTTGATGTTCATCCACGTTAATGTGTTTCCCTCACTGTTCTCATGCGTTCGTAAACGCTGTTCCGAAGAAACGGGGTCTGAAACGCCCGAGAAAACGCCTACTGAGAGTGTTTGCATTTATGTTCTGGAACACTCAAGAACGCTGTCGGACTGAGCTGTCATGGAACGCAGATGAACGCTGCCGAGAATGTTTTGAAACATGTTGGAACGCTCCAAAAGCCATGATGCAGTATTACTATTTTGATGGCAAATCCATTGTGAGAATAACTTCAACTCCACTAACAAATTTATTGTGAGAATAAGCTTCTGAGAAATAACAAAGCGCACCCAATCGTCAAACATCAATATCTAATAGTCATCTAATGGATATCTTTTAGCGGTCCATTTTCATCTGTGCATTTAGTGAAAACACAGCCGTTTTCTTTCCGGTAGTCTTCAAGGGAATAAATGCATCCTTTCTATTTCTTTGTGCCAACCCACACAGCACAAAAATCCAAATCCGTCGCTTGCGAGCCGTGAATTCCGGGTGTCTAGTTTCCCAAATGCATATTCAATATTGATAATAAATTAATAATAGCATCCATAGTGTGGCCTAACGCGGCATAAAAATTGGGTCAGTCTTATTTCTTTCTCAATTCTACTTCGAAATAACGTATATTAGAAAACCTATAATAATTTGTTATAAAGAAAAGCCGTATATGCATCCCTGACGTCAGAAATGAGCTTATAAATCATCAGCCTTAGGTCATAAACGTCAGCTATGCTGAAATCGCGTACTAAGAGCAGAGTCATATCTAACGAAGCGACTACACTCTTTATAAAGCATAAATACACTTAGTCAATCCAGATATGAAATAGAGTAGTGGTAGAGTGTAAGTCTCCTGCGTGAAAGGTCTTCAGTTCGAACCCCCTAGCCAGTAAAAATGTATTCGATGTATATGATTACCGTTATGCGAAGTAATAAAATGATAACTTCAAAGGTCTTTAAGGGCACAAAGTTTATTTATAAAAATAATTTTATTGTGACAAATTCCCAAATTCCAAGATGAGTGCCTAACGTTCATATTACATTATGTTGATGAACGCTCTCAACACCCTAGACAGGATTTTCTGAAATGAACGTAAACGCTCTGAAACGCTGAAGATTGTGACTCACAGGGCGTTCACGAACACTCGAGAACGTAGCTAAACGCTCTGTAGTGTGTTTGAGATCACTCCAAGGCATTCACATTTACGTTCGCGAACACACTGGGATGGTGTTCTTAGCGCGTTCTTCGCAATTTATGAACACCTCCGTGGTTCGTTCCTAAACGCTCAGAACACGCTCTCATTTTCGCTAGGGTTAGCACATGCAATTATTTTCAAATTCGGTTTTTCAAAGTGTTTGTCTCTTCCCTAATGGGAAAATAGAAGTATATACGGAAAAATCATATATTAACGAGCAGCAAATGTTGAAATAATAATCCATTCGCTGATAAAAAGTTTCCGCACCCATTCTTTCCATATCGTTTGAAATACTGATAAAAACTAAATGTTTGTTTCATCTTAGAAAGACTACCATCGTTCATTGCATTAATTGTTAACTCAAAACGAAGTATTCGCCTTTAACTAGTCAAGAAAATCTGCGAGTGGTTACAAGTACAAGTACAAGTTTGAGAGAAAAGGTACTGTATTATACTTTTTGTGGAAGGTAGAGGTAGTTTTAAGAAAGAATTAGTCGTATTCTAGCATTAATTCTTGAATTTCCGCACCAAGTATTAATATAAAAAAAGGTGGCTTTCCAGATACACAATCCATTATTTTTCTACTTAATCACCTGAAAGAGTTATTCTTGCGCCAACCTGTTGCGGTCCCATGATAACAATAATTTTGTATTGAAATGACCGTTGCGCAAATCCACTTAATTGGCTTTAGATAAAGTAAAAACTGGAGCGGTAGCGCCGGACGACAAGAACTCCGCTACCACGCAGTCCACCGAGGCATCAAACCTCGAAAGAGCCTTGGGTGAGAGAATTGCAGAAAGCCGCGAGGTAGAGCGATGTTGCCAAACCGAGGACGCCACTTGCTGCGTAGACTGAACGGAGATAACCGCGACCAAGTTATACGCCGCAGTCAGCGCCACTCGGCCCGGAATTATGCTGAACTAACAATATACGAAATTTGTACATACTGCCAACAAATTGGCGTCCATACTAATTTTCGGAAATGGGGTCTACATGATGTAAATAGTCGATTCCGGTGATTTTTACACGTTTGTAATCCGGCGTCCGGTATACGGCAGCCAAATTACACTCGGACGCCAGATCAAATGCAACTTGCTCATTAACGGGTGCCAAAATGATAGCGGGATTTATATATATATATATATATATATATATATATATATATATATATATATATATATATATATATATATATATATATATATATATATATATAATAAAAAAACAACTGTACAGGCGTGACTGGCAGACACAGAAAATACAATAAAGAAAAACTCACAGATTTGTTTATATTTCGGCGGACACAACCGCCTTCGTCGGAAATTAGTAGGTAGTGACCACCTACTAATAGTCGAATAGGTATATATGATGGGGTAAATGACGCAAAACAGGTTTGCAAGGTCAGTATGGGGGAAATTATTGAATCAGAGTTAGGTGTACAATTATGTATTTATAAGTGAAACTTTGTGACTCTGCCTACCCCGGAAGGGAACGATGCGTTGTGATTGGTATGTCTGGGATTGTATATACATTAAATACACTTTTCGTGGTCGTACCTTAAACATACAATTCATGATTATACCACGTGGCTCCTTAGTTAAGTGAGCGAGATAATCTCGATCGGTTCAAGCACACCCCACTCCCAAAGGCGCTATGAAGCGCATAAGCAGAGACGGAACGACTTTCAAATCGTCAGCGCTTCGAAGAGTCAGCGCTGCGAACATCGGAACGCACCCAAGATCGCGATGATCGCCATCGTTGATGAATGGGGTACGGCATGTTGGACTGCTTCAATGGCGCGGAACATTGGGTAGATGGAGAGGGCGCTTGGGATGGCGGTCAATCCTTGAAGCTGAAAGGTGGGCGTGGCCTGTCCGCCATCTTTGTTAACCCAGATTTTTCTTTAGCAATTACTGGCTATCGTACTAATTTTGTAATTCTATGATTTTTTATCGATAAATTAATAGAAAGCAACATCAACTCACTTCTTTGATATGTATTCTCTAGACGTATGTTGCTCACTTATTTAAATTATTAATAATCCTCACTCCCGGTCAAAGCTACTGTAAAATCGAGCAGCATTCAAAGTACTAGGTACGCAATACATATTTCAAGAGTATCTTGCCTTAAATTTAAAACAAATGGTTGACATTCTCACTTTAAACCCGCCGATTCGTCCATTCCGTTGTGCTACACATAGGAAAGTAAGGAAAGAACAGGGATAACTAATGCAACTGTTATTTTGGTTGTCTGGCTACCGTTAGATGACGTAATGCCGCATCTAACATCCTCAACCATATTGCTAACCCCTACTCTCCCCTTACTTTCCAATGGATAGCACGATGGAATTGACGAAAGAACCGGATGTAAAGCAAGAACATTAACCATCTGTTTGGAAGTTAAGGGAAGCAACTTTTGAGACACATATTCGCTACTTAGCGTTATGGATTCTACTCGATGTTACCATAGTTTTCAGCGGGAATGGAGGTTGTATTTTTTTTTAAATAAATAAACGAGATACGCAAGGAGAATGCACATTGAAGAAGTAAGTGCATACTAATTACTATTAAGTTACCGATGAAAAACATATTAAAATTCCGTGTGACGAAATGTGGGACTGCAAAAATGCAAAAAAAAAATGTGTCGGAACGTTGGACTGTACGGCACGGAAGTATAGGCGATGAAGGAGAGAGAAAGATAGACGGGTGCTTAGGGCAGTGTGCATGCGAACAGAGACAGAGAGAGGCATTATGGGCAATGAGAAGCGAGTGAGTATGGAGGAGCCGTTCGCCATACGCAGTGCTATAGGCATCTGGGCACGTGCTCACTCCATATCGCGGAGGGCACACATGCCTTGAAGTGGAAGGAACTGGCTGGGCGCTTTGTGGGGACGAGGGATTGGCGCATATGGGCCGCGCTGTGAGGGTGGCGCTATTCCTCAATGTCACGGACTTCCCTCCATCTCCTCTCCTCTATCCCCACCTCCCCACCCCTGCACCAATCACTTTGTGGGTGGAGTAAAGCCCCGTTAACAACAACTTAACTTGGCTTAGGCTGTGCACGAGTGCCAATCGGGGCCTGAAATTTCCAACCAATCACATCACGCCACTTTCAAAGTCGATATTACATATGATGGGCCTTATCGATATCGTAATGCCCTTTTCCCTAGCACTATCGATAGTAAACCAGGCCATGCTATTGGCTAGAATTAAGAGAAAGTTGAGAAATGCTCAACTCCAAGACTACGCCAAGTCGAGTTAAGCCACTTTAAGTTGTTGTGAACCAGTGTGTTGCTTTCTCACGGACTCAACTGCTAAGTCACGCCAAGTTAAGTCAAGTTAAGTTATTGTGAATGGGGCTTAAACATAAGAACTTCAGATACAGTAAAATATCTTGGAATTACCTTAACTTCAGATATATCGTGGGCAACACACATACAAAAACCTATGCGGCACAGCATTGAAAATGCTACGTTTTATTAAGCGTATAATAGGAAGGTTCTCGGATGAAAAAGTAAAAGAGATATACCACTTTGCTCTTGTTAGTCCACACCTCGAATACGCCGCGAGCATTTGGGACCCTGGTCATAAAGATTTAATTTTTTTTAAATAATAAAATACAAAGAAAATCAGCGCGCTTCGTTAAAAACTGCTACGAGCGTACATATAGTGTTACACAACTGTTAGAGGGATTAAGATGGGAGCCCCTAGATAACCGAAGACTGAACGCTAGGCTTAGGCTGCTTGATAAATTCACAACTGGTGTGTTTCAGAGCGATACAGAGAATATTATCATGACGCATCACTACATTCTAGGCCTGACAGATACGATAAAATAAGATAGATACACTGCTGAACAGATAGGTACAAAAAGCTCATTCTTTCCGCGCTCAATAAGCGACCACAATAAAAACCGAGCTCCTCTAAATACACTCCCACAGCACATTTTACCATTACACCTCCTAAAAACTTACATCTTTACACGGCTGGTGACCTACCATCCCCTGCCTCATGCCCGGGTAATACGCGGGCAAAGCATATAAAAAACATAAAGAGGTCCCAGAATGGAGCCTTGAGGAACCCCATGTTTTATATTCTCGGTGTCACTATTAGTATTGTTTACTTTGATTCTCATCCTTCTATTGCATAGATAACTCTTAAACCATAATAAGATATGACCCCTTACGCCGATCCTCTCCAATTTACATAAGAGGATATTGATATCTATGGTGTCAAAAGCTTTCCGAAATTCGATAAAAAGCGCTATTACTGAAAATTATTTATCTAACTTTACATTTACAAGGTTTGCGAAATGTTCAAGGGCATCTTTTGTTCCCCTAGATTTAAGAAACCCATACTGATGCACAGACAATATATTTTTTTACATTCAAGAACCGTACAAGATGATTATAAACATATTTTTCCAAGATTCGATCAACAGCACTTAATATAGAAATTGGCCTGTAATTATTGAGGTCAGTTTTGTTTCCACCTTTAAAAACGGGTATAATGGTAGAAAGTACACATTAAGGATAAACTGTTTTTAATGTCACTTACATCATCTTCGATCTTTGCTTGACATCCTGCATCTTCACCATCTTTGTTTGGTCCTTAAATTGGCGAGGCTTCATGGACAATAACCTCAGGTGCTACTTTCTTTGTGTTCCGACAGGTAGGGCACCTCCAAGAATCCTTATTTTTCTTAGACATTGCGCGATACGAGATATCGCGCAGACCAGCACAAGCATAGTGCAGGCTGGTACTGCATCCGCAGCACAAAACGAAATCTCCATCAGAAGGTAAACCTTCACCACACCGTGAACAATAACTCATACCGAAGAGAAAAACTCTATATCTATGAGAAAATGCAGACGATCGTATTTTTAGACAGTCAACTGTCTCGGTAATGTAAATACTGAGGGGTATCGTGAACACTCGAACAAAAATTTAAGATGTAACAACAAATATCACAGTTTTAGAACATTTGCACAAGAACATAACATATTCCGGAGCAAACTAGGCACAAATTCACGCACACGATCGTATTCTTCCTACCGTAGGCAAAAATGAACACTCATATTTTTCGACAGTCAACTGTCTCGGTAATGTAAACACCGAGAGGTACCGTGAACACCAGAACCAGAATTCAAGGTTTATCAACAAACATCACAGTTTACCAACATTTGCACAAGAACGCAGCATATTCCGGAGCAAATTAGGCACAAATTCAGAACAAAATGAGGCACGATTCCTTATACAAAGAGGAATCACCACAACACACACTCCCACAGCACAGCGCAACACCTTGCCGCCAGATGTCCTCATTAAAGTAAATCTCAGTAAAAAGTAACTAGTTAAAGTTAAAAGTTACTTTTCTGAGAAATTATTGATAATAGTTTAAGTAAAAAAAAAGTAACTATTACGTTAAAAGTTACTTTATCATTTACTTTTGAGATAGTTTTAGAAAGATTCGCAATTGGGATAAAATAAATACAAATTTTAAATTTAAAAAAATATATTCAAACATGGAGGGTGAATTTTTTTTTGAAGAATTTGTCATGAGAAAAATTTGGCCTAGACCGGGAACCGAACCGCGGACCTTTGGTTTGCCGGACCAATGCACAGACCACTACGCTATCCAGGCTAATATTTTACTTTGAATTTCAAGAAAAATTTAATTAACTTTTACTTCAAAAGTCATAAAATTTAATAGTATTCACGATGATGACTTGTGTTGATGTCACGACGTCGCTGAGTAAAGCATTCGTGCCCTCGCTGGCATGGTCTTCGAGTGATCTCGTGTTATCTCGTTCCTAACCTTTGGCGGTCACTCCACTCAACCCCGCCTTTGTTTGGATGCATTCGTCTGGGCCCGTTCATTGAATTCTTGCACAACCACCCAACTATATTGCATTCTTGGATGCCGTTTTATTTTCCCCTTTGTCTGTTGGGCAAGCTTTGATCCCAAATACGAACAGATCGACATCCGTCAAAAAATTAACTGAAGCTAGTTTTTGTATCATTTTATGTATAGTTATAACGATAAAAAGTCAAAACTTACCTCATCTTAAAAGCAACGGTCAAGTTAAATAGTAAACTACATTTTTAATGATTAATATTAATCATTAATTTTTTTTAACCGTTAGTCCAAAACTATGCTCTCCAGAACATAAAACTTTCCCTCCACGCTATTTCCATTTCTATTTTCTTAAGGCCGAAACCCCAATCAAAGCTTAGGCGATAAGCAGCTGTCAGAGCGATCGCTGCAATGTAAATGGCGGAGTGGAGACACCCCCAACGTAAAAACGGCATAATTTTCACTGAATTCTTACGGCAGTTCAAGTTGATTCCACCTCAAGGTTTGTTCAATATCGATTGTGTTCTTCCTTCGATTTAGGGCTTCGCAACGTACATAAATCCGCCATTACGATAGTGTGAGCGAGATAGTTCCCTAATCATATTAGAGACCATATTCAGGCTATACGTTTTAATTTCACCATCTGTGTGACACACGAATTAATAATTGCATCATTAATCGTGCAATAAAATAGTTTTACATGACAAAAATTGTAAGTAGCCAAATGAAAATATCCAAATAAGTCATAAACTTGACGCATTTTTTTCAACGCGATACGTTTGAAACTCCATCAAAACGGAAGGTTTATCGTGATCCCTAAGAATTTACTGCGGTGGCAATATGATTAATTTATAAAAATTGTTGAAAAAACACACAAACTACACACTGCTGATTTTTTGACGAGATCTAAGCGTAGAAAATGCTTCATTTTTGATATAAGGTGTCTCTGGAGTGCATACACGTACCATTTCCCATGTAAAAGGGCTGGTATTTTCTGGCAAAAATCTCGGAAAGTGGTGTGGTAAGGGGTCGAATATTTGATGTCAATGAAAGGGTGATATATTTTTCTTTAAAAGGAGACCAAATTCATTGCTTTCTAAGTGAAATGATATTTCACTCGAACTACCTAAATGTGCCTATTTTTTTCGAATTCAGTATGAGCATAGTATGGTTTTTTTCGACGTTTTTGTTGATTTGGTCGTGCATTTGTTTTCGAAGTGACAACATGTGCCGCATATTCGCAGATTTCTTTGATAGTTTAATGGCAGTAAATGCTCAAAGAGCACATTATTGGCCGGTGGAAATGGTTGAAAAGTTAAGGTAAATCCAAGATATTTTACTGTATCTGAAGATTTAATGTTCACTCCACTCAAGGTATAGGTATGGCATTTTTGTGATGCGATGTCTCTGCAACCGTGCGAGCGACTGCTGACCATATCACTTGCGCATTTCGCGTTGCTTTGGAAATCGGACTGAGTCAGTCATTCCGAAGCGACAATGCTGTCCTTATCCTCCAATGATGTCATGTATTCTCATCCGAGCAGCTTCCGACTGGCTCCTTGAGATGAAGTCGAGCGACGATTCCCCGGAACGCCTTATCCGTTCTAGTCTATCCCTTCCCCTCAGCTCTACCCACCCGCAGTTCCTTTCCCCCCCCCCCTTCTGCGTGATTCGCCCATATGTCAGTCCCTTTTTCTTGCCTCCTCGCTCCTTCCGGCATTATCTGCCCGGTCGCGATGTTCTCGGAACGCCCTGTGTGGGCGAACTGCGGGTGATGATGCCTTTAAAAGGGAAGCGCCGTAAAGCGTGCCTTTAGGTTGCGCGTGGCGGCCATAATTCTCCCGCCATCACCTCCCCGCCATAATGAGTGCACGTGGCCATGTCTGATAGCATTGAAGCACCTCGTGCATTCCACAATTGGAAGAGCAATTAAAAAAAAAAAGATTGCGGACAGACGAACATTTTTTTCTTTGGATTTTCTATTCCTATTAATCTATTTCTTTAATTTTTGTTGTCCTTAAATCAGTTTTTTTTTTTCAAAAACTGAGTATAATGCTTCCGGAAGTACCATTGTATTTTATAGCCGTTATTTACTAATTCAACCTTCCAAATACACGAACAATTCATCCAAAAACACTGGGTAATTTATCAATGTCAAGTCAATGGGGTCCTTGAAATGATTTCGTTTACGTTGCGCATTTGGAAGTTGCTAAGAACATGGTGGACGCCCGCAACAATTGCTGTATAAAATGTGAAGAAACCCATTTGAACGCTCTGTGATACGGCTTGGTCAACTGTCGCGATATCACGATAGGGTAACCTACCAGCACCATGACGGATGGTGAGTATTCTTTCTTCTCCTAGGGTGAATATATCCCCGGAAAGATTTCAATTGGACTGCTCCCTCCATGCTCGTCCATCCTGCGCTGCCTCCCTCAGCTCTTCGTAACTCCTTCCATTCATATATCATCAGTTGAAACAAATTGTTTCTTCATTTTCCTCTCCCTCTCTTTCCCTCTGTCTTCACTTCTAAGATTATTTTCATCAGGCAGTCTTTCCTCAGGACGTGCCCGATTCAGTTTGCCTTCCTCTTTCTTGTTCATCTTACAATATTTATTTTATAATTTATCCTTGCCAGCACTCCCTCGTTTCTTGTTTTATCACTCCATTTTTATCTTTCCATTCTTCCCCATAGCCATTTATCCAAAACCCTCTAGACAACTCTCCTCTTTATTCCTGACTGTCCAAGTTTCTGCTCCATAAGGCACAAAATCGCAAATAAAAAAAAAATTGCAAATCTTTTACTTAGGCTTTTATTGATTACTATGGCTGAAAGTAGTTGGTTGATTTTGGTGAGTAATACGATGGTATAATTGTCCCGAGGAAAATTGGCGTATTTTTCATTACTTTTGATACATATCTGAATCAAAAATCTATACCTATTAACGTCTGTGGTATGGCTTAGTCAACGGTTGATTACGATTTAACTACAAATGTATTAAAATTCACCGTTAATTATTGGTGTAAATACTAGATATAAGTTCTTCCAAAAGGGATAAACACGCAGCGAATGGCTTTTGAATAGCGTATAAAATCGTGTAAGAGGCGCCCCTTTTCTCCCTAAAATCGCAGCCGAAAATTATGGTGAATGGTGGTTACGAATTCCCGCTCGTCATCGCTTAGAGCAAAATATAATATGAAAAAGTGAAATACAGTCTAAAAGACCCATACTCACAGCGACTATGAAGAGTGCATTAGGAAAATGGCGGGGGAAAACTGCATTGGAAATCGGACCGTCCGGAAGGCTTTGATAATGGCCGAAAGTTCGAAGTCAGGTCCGCAAAACCTCGCGATAGGAGGATAAAAAAAGCACCAACTTTTTTTCTTTAACTTCGACGCTTAAAAAGAGGGGTGCGCCTCTTACACGCGTTTATACGATATATAACTGCCATCGGTTCCTCAAGGAATTTGCGGAGTACAAAATTTCACTATTTACCAGCCACACCGCAATGCATTCGTTTGAAAAAAAAAATGAAAAAGCATTATCAGACAGCTTGATCAAATTCAGATTTTTGGGGTTACCTGATTGACAAAGCCATGGAAATGAAACATATCCCGCATAATGTCGAAAAAAATGTCGATGCACGGGTTTCTGCGTCGCTCGTCGCCATATCCTAAAGTAGCCAGTGATTACCGCCAAAGAATAGGCTTTCCGTTAACCTCAATGAAACACTCGCATCCTCGTAAACAGATTGGAACCCATGAACTTCATGCCGGCAGACGAGTGTTTTGTTATGCGGGACGACCGGTCGGACTGTATTGGAGGTCGAAAGATCGGCCGCAAATACGTCAATTCGCCATGGCGGCCTGTCCCTAGTTCAAGCGACACTGCCTACCTCAATTCTTTAACCCTCAGCCTCCACCTGCTCAATACTTACGCGAAATCCACCTGGGGTATTTTATGACCCCATGCTGTAAATTTAAGAACAAATAGTGTTTTTTCAGGTGTTTTTGAATTACACCACATAGAAATAATGATGAAAACATTCGTAAGTGATTTCGGCAAAACTGTTATCAGCAAAGATGGACACACGCGGTGTATATCCCGGAAACTTTAGAGCTGAATCTTCACCCCACCGTGAAAGCCTACACAAGGATTACCTTTCAGCACCTTTTATCAATTACATTTATTTAGATATACGCTTTTAAACTTAATGCCTACACAGTCTCCACCTGGGGTCAAATATGACCCCACGCAGGAAAAAATGTTCCCATCCATGAATAACTGAAAAAAGTAACATTCAAATGGTATGAATGTAAAGAAGAAAGATGTGGGAAGGCATAACTGTAACATGGCAAGATTCTCTCAATTGAGTCAAAAATTGGAAGCGTTTTTTCAAGCTTGGGGTCAAAAAAGGCCCCAAGTGGAGTCGGAGGGTTAAAAAGTTGCGAGGCCGATTGACCAACCTGGCGGGTCGCGTTTCAATCATTCGAGATCTATCTCGATCTCGTTACTAAGGAGTTACGCGGCACAACAATGAACGGTTGGAGATTTTGGTTAGTTTTTAAACAACTCGGATGGATAACCTAAATGCCTCATATCTTGTTTATTACGTCATATTATCGCGATATTTGACTCAATTAACAATACTGACGCGAGAAAAACTCAATCGAACGAACGGATGCGTTAGAGTTTTACGAGTGATTTAAATACATAGAACTCTCGAATCCTTCGTTATTGCACCACATGATTCCTTACTTACGTGATCGAAATTATCTCGCTTGGCTAAAACACACCCCCGATGAACGAAAATGAGAGCTCAATATAAGAACCTCTTGTTTTCGACCGCAAATACTGTATTTTAGATGTTGTTTTAGAAGGTGGAAGAGGTGGTGGTTTTTAATGACCCAACCCTGATTTCATGCATTCTATCCGGCAGTAGAATATTCGATCAAACATTTGAAGCATATTTACTATTGGTTGATAAGTTATGAAACAGGTTGCTGTGTTCCTGCAGCCCGAATATTTATATATAATAGGCACATACATAACTTCATAGATTACATAAATATTGATTTCATAACTAAATGTTCTTGCCATAATTTATTGAAATAGCTAGTATCTCGCATGGGGATTAGTTATCCAAGGGCTGCCAACATTAGAATACCCCGTTTCTTGCTCATATGAATCAGAGACAATTTTTGGAACCAAATTTTGTGAATTAAATCTTCCCGCAAAATCTGCGTTCATTCATCACGTAAATTATTTCTTTTCCTCCCCGACAGGCGAAGTGAATAGCATAAACAGTGAATATTCCTCACATAATAAGGGGGGCGGTTTAATAACATCGAAAATAAATGTTTAAGAGCAAAGACACGTTGGAGAGAACAGCGTTAGCCAAGGAAGCGTTCAGTGAAGGAAGGGAGCCGATGACGAGGATCTTCGGTAAGGATCCGATGAAGATATAAACGGAAGACATAAGCGGGAGGTTATGACTGGAAAATTGGGTAATGATGTGAAGAAGAGGCCGGTGAATAGCTTGATATGGAGCATGGACTTGTATGAGGCAAAAATTTGGACCCAGAGAAGGATGACGATAATAGGCTGTAGCCATTTGAGATGTAGGTATGGAGAAGGTGAGGCGGACGGAAAGGAAGACTAATGAGGAAGTTCTTGAGGTGGTGGGCGAGGAAAGGAAAGTTATAAATGAAATCCTGGATAGGCAGGGTAGATGGCTGGAGGATGTAATAATGGTCTATGGGTTGCTCAAGATTGTTGTAGAGGGAAGGATATTGGGCAAGCAGGGAAGGAGAAGCTAGAGACTACTTAGGTTTCATGGACGGTATAAAGAATCCACACAATATTGTGTGGATTGAAACAAAGTTGTTTTTTGTCATGGATATCACTCACATCCACAAAGTTAATCCCGAAACGATTTCTTATGTAAAGAAGGTTAAATCGCATGCAGAGGTGAAAACAAAAATGCTAAATATTAATATATATATACCCCTTCTTCTTCTTCGGTTACCAACCCAATGGGTTGGTTGGCAATAGCACGCCATTCCGCTCTTTGCTCAGCTTTCCTCTTCATTTCACCATATGAGACGCATCCAGAGTCATTGATGATCTGCTTCATATAGCTTAATCTAGGACGTCCTCTACAATTTGTCCCCTCAATAAAACCTTCAGCTATTAATTTTATAAAATCATTGCATCGTAGAATGTGACCCATTAGTCTCCTTGTCTGTATCTGTCTCCAGAGACTTCTATTTTCTTGTACTCTTCTCAGCACTTCCTCATTGGTGATTCTGTCTCGCCAGCTGATTTTCTGCATCCTTCGGCAGCACCACATTTCTAGTCTATTCTTTTCATGTTTCCCGATAGTCCAACTTTCACACCCGTAAAGATGGCCCCTACCATTAGACCCCTAAAAGTGCTGAAAACCGGTATGAGTTTCTCTGACACCCCACAAAACCTATCTTTACCGGTAGAATACTTTATAAAATAAAAATTTAGTTTTAAACAATTTTTTAGGCGGAATTATACGGGGGAAATTACATTTTTTACCAATCAACCTTTTCCATGCAAGTTTTGTCCCCCCCCCAATATCAAATGGACCGGGAAAATAACCAATTTAAGAGGCCTACGAAGACGTGAAGAGAAAAAGTTCATTAAAAAATATGAAATCTATGGGAAAGTCGGATGATCTCGTTGGACACATTTTGCGTCATAACCGCTTCCTGAAGATCGAGCGATGAAAAAATGTGCTGCGAAAATTACTGGGGAAGATGAACGATGAAGTACTTCTGGCGAAGGGCAACTGTCAAGGTCTGCTAAGGGCAAAATCCAGAATTCGAGGCATTTGAATGACTTGTGTGGAGCGATGGAAGGAATGGCATTGAGAATAAATGCGTCAAAGATCAAACTTGATATTGGATAGAAAAAAATGAGAATGTTAATTGGCATTATGATGGAGATAGGTGAAAAACTGAGCATAATAATGGTTTTGTGTGCCTCGGCCGAATGCGTGAGAAGAGTAGAAGGATGGTTGACAAACTTAAGGTGGCTGGGAAGGTAACCGTGAGTCGTTGAATGCTCATTCTAATAACATTTCAAATAGATCGAAAAAAATTGTTAGATCACACTTCACTCCAGTACATTTGTTGATACAGTGAAAATAACCATACATTGTAGCATCACAAATGATGCAAATATTGTACGTATTTAAACATTTTCGTACTGATCGAAGCATCGTCATGACTTGGATTTTAAAGTTTAGGCAAAAACCATGTGCAAATGTGCAAATACGTGTTTTTTACTTAGAATTTTGATATTTTTTTAGAAACTGTTATCTACATTTTAAACGAATTTTTCGCTTTTTGATGGAAATGTGCACATATTTAATCTAAATATTTAGAAATACAAGTGAAGTTTCATGTGACCCTCTTGAGCAACGAATATTCATTCGCTATTGGTTACTCTGCTAAGGGCAGCATCCAAAATTCGAGGCATTTGAATGACTTATGTGGGAATTTTCTGCTGCCATCTTCAGTTAAAGGTCGTATTCTGGACTACTAAGCCAAAAGAGACAGTTACAAAATTACACATTTTGAGGCTAGAGATGATTTTGTTGTATTCAACCTTGAGGACTTAAAAAAACTATACAAAAAGAACCGTATCCGTCGCGGTTTTCCTGATATCACGTTCTGCTTTTACCGTATCTACAGTATAAATGTCAGTTTTATGAGCAGAGAAAGAGTAAATACTAGTCTATCTCCCTGAGAATCTCATTACTTTTGTTTTTTTATGATCTATCTTCCCGCGCTGAGAATATAAGCATCAACTTTAAGCATGGAATCTCTTCAAAGGTGGACTAAAGGAAGAATCGAAGATTCGAAGACGAAAGCTTTAACAAGCAATAACTCAGAACCAACAATAATGCAGTTGCTATCTTTTACCTCGGCAGGACAGAATTTGTCTTGATTCACACAGATTAGAGCTGCCTTAAGCAAAAAAATGACCAATATTGTTTTCTGAAGAGACTGCCTCGCCTTATCCAACCCTCTCCGCTTTTCGGTATCTGAACTCAAACAAACCCAAGATATTCCCAAAAACTTTCCCATCAAAAAGAACTCAGTTTTTAAAAAAATCTTGCATTCATATCAATGCGAACCCTAGACAAACTTCCCTGTCAAATTCCTCGTAGGCTTTTGAGGGTAGGAAAATTGTGTGGTGTAAATGCCAATTGCTGAACGAATATAATTTTGGAGATTTCATTTGCAAGAGATGCGTCTCTGTGAAATCTTTGGGGTTACAGTTACACGCACTGAAATATTTAACATTCGTCACCTATGAACACGAGAACAGTGAGTTGACTGGATAGCATCTATTCAATTGAAATCTCTAAAATAATACCTGCTGAGGATTTGGCACTCTCCCGCCTTTAAACAGAAGCCGTTTCAAATACTATGTGACACTCAATTCGCCGACAACTACAAGTCTTCCTCTCAAAGAATAATAATAAGCTGATAATTTAAGCATCAACTTTAAGCTTGTGATCTCTTCAAAGACGGACTAGGTGAAGTATCCAAGACTGGGAGATGAAAACTCTAGCATGCAATGCCTCAGAGCAAATAATGGTGCATTTACCGTTTTACTTAGCTTAGCATGGCAGTGTGGAGCCAAGTTGAAAATTAAAAGAATAGCATTTCAGCACAAACAACTGTTTAGCTCGAAACAATGACCGACTTACTTAATTGTCTCGTATCCTTGAGCCAGTGGCCATCCATTTGGAGGCTGCAGAAACCGCCCGTTAACCAAAACGACACGGCACACGTTACTTACGCCCCATTTCGGGGGATAAGGAAAAATAGCCCAGCTGTCAACGCAGGCCACGGTTTAATATTAACGTCAGTGGATGCGCGCGTGTTAAGTGCTCTCCGGGAAGGACGTGAGAAGCCTCCTGAATGTGAATCTGAGCATCGAAGGGCGCATGTCAATGAGGAGAGGACTAAAGTGTTAGAAAGGAGACACGCCCTTTCGCGAATGTTGCACAACATTTTCGACGCAGCTTAAGGCGGCTCTGGCTCTACTACGTGAGTCGAGACGAATGCTTCGTAACGCATTTTTTTTTCATTCAGTTTTATTTATAAAAAAAAATGATTTCGCTGAGGAAATGGGTTACCTATCGAAGACCAAGTTTTAGGTACAGAATTCAGCCAAACGCATGATTGAAGTGTAATCTATCTTGAAAACCGGGAGAGCCTTGTCTGCCATTGGCAAATCAAATTAAAGCAGATTATTTCTTCCGCTGTTCGTATGGCAAGAACTTTTTTTAAAGTGATAATTTCGTTTGAGATTATTACGTTGAGAACGAATGAAACTTTTAAAAAAATGAATGGTCTGTTTATCGAGCTCTCAATGAAATGCGGCGTATTTCGTCTTTCGCAGTTCAAAGAAAATCAAATTGAGAAAAAGGGGAAGGATCACCTGAAAAAAAACTTTTTAGCTGGAGCTGGCTTGTATATAGCTATGAGAGTAAATTGGCATTTTAATTCATTCAGTTTAAAAGAACCCTGCTTCCGCTGATAAAATGGGCTACCTATTGAAAAAAATGTTTTTAAGCACAAAGTAAGAAGATTTTTCCTCTGTTATATTTTTAACCCTTTGAGTGCGGCAGGACGTCAAATCACGTCATGATTGCTTTTACGCTGGTAACGATGGCGTTATATTACGTCAAGGGTACCGTGACTGTTCCAGCTTTCATCAGGGAACATTTACTAGGCCCTCTAGGGAAAGATGGAACACTCGCGGTACCCATGACGTGATATCACGTCATCAGCACCAGCGAAAAGACAACCATGACGTGATGTCACGTCATGCCGCACTCACAGGGTTAATGACCACATTTTGTCCATCCACGAGAGCCGACTGCAGAGCCGTTTTCTTGGAACTACCGCATTATTTTCAGAAAATTGTTTATTTTTGAGTCTCAACAAATACATTTCGAAATTAAAACAGTAAGTACCAACAAAATGAACCCTGCTGAAAATAATACATTAGATGCATACGAAAAAAGAAACTTTTCTGAAAATTATACGAAGAGAATTAAATCATTTCTTACAAGATTCCATCCAACCAAACCTCATTGGTTTTTCGCCAGGTTCCAAATTTCGCTATTTAACGCGCTATTTTTACATCTACATCTACACAATACCCTTCGAGGATCCGCTTGGGCGTGTGGCAGGGGGTGTTAGGTCACCAGCCGTGCAAAGATACAAGTTTTTGGGAAATGAAATGGTGACATGTATTATGGGAGTGTATTTAGTGGAGCTCAGTTTTTATTGTGGTCACTTATTGTGCGCGGAAAGAACGAGTTTTTGTACCCACCTGTTCGGCAGTGTATCACTCTTACTTTATCGCATCTGTCGGATAGAGAAATGTAGTGAGAAGTCATGATAATATTCTCTGTGCCACTCTGAAAAATACCAAGTTCTGAATATATCAAGCAGCCTAAGCCTAGCGTGCAGCCTCCGAGTATCTAGGGGCTCCCACCTTAATCCCTCTAACTGTTGTGAAGCACTGTATGTTCGTTCGTAGCAGTTTTTAACGAAGCGTGCTGGTTGTGGAACGACGAAAAAGAATAACTGATAATTGAACAGGATGTACGGTTCCACTATATTTTTAATGCTGCCCTCTGGTACCAGTTCCGAATTTCTCAAGCAACCTAAGCCTAGCGTGAGGCCTCCGAGTATCTAGGGGCTCCCAGCCAAACCCCTCTAAAAGTTGTGAGACACTAATTGAACGCTTGCAGCAGTTTTTAACGAAGCGTGCTGCTTACCTTTGTATTTCATAACTTTTATGGTTAAATATTTATGAACAGGGTCCCAAATGCTCGCGGCGTATTCGAGGTGTGGCCTGATTATAATTAATGAAAAACTGATATTCCACGTTTAAAAATTTGATCGCTGTCGGGTTTCAATAACCTCTTAAATTTGTGTCTTCGCGCACTAAAAGGTGTCCATTTTTTCTGCCTTGATCTCGCCACAATAAAGATGTTTATCTACTTGGCACCCTCTGCTAGACGCCTTTTGTGGAAATCCGTAGGGTTTTGTGAATGGTTGTGGATTCCCCTTCCTCTTCACTCTTTATTCCTCTCTACATCTCCTTCCTCCACTTCCTTCGGCGTCCATCACTTCCACTCCATCCCTTTCCCGGTCCACTCCTGTACGATTTTCACTCGTCTCGAAATCTCCGCCCTCTTCATGTCGGCATCCCAGCCGCTCGTGTACGCAAAAGCACCGTATACCATAAAGTTTCGACTCTCTTACCGCCGCCCCTTGAAAATTCCGTAACTTAAGGGGCCTAGAAGCGCCTCGAGTGACGGTGGGAGATGAATAATGCATGGGCCGCAGGCGTAAATTGGTCGGAATCAGGATTGCAGTACAACGACTTAGAGGGACACTGCGACGCCATGGGTGGCTTATACTCGCGACACGACGCGCGGCGTGGGTGAAAGCCAGGAAGATATTGGGTGTTTGAACTATGCGGTCTAGGAGGACTTATAAAAAGAGGTACTCGGAAAAGAAAGTACTTTTTGAAAGCAGTTTGAGCGAGACATATCCCTAGTTACAATGGAGACCGCATTCAAATTTTATGTCTATATATATATATATATATACATAATATATATAGTGTATTCTCTGTGTGACTGAAGAAGGGATAACACCCGAAACGTCTCTAAGTAAGACTATCTCTTTACTTTCGTCTTTTTACCCCCTGTAAGTTTTCTCTTTAATTGTATATATATATATATATATATATATATATATATATATATATATATATATATATATATATATATATATATATAAAAATACGTTGATGGATTGGAGTCAGCCATGCGGCGATGAACACACGATGTGGATAGGATGGAGGAGATAGACACACAAAAAAAGAGACGATCACACTTACATAGCTAGCTTTCGGAACTAGTCCGTCTTCAAGGCGTATCACGGAGCAAATGTCCGGACATTTGTTCCGTGATACGCCTTGAAGACGGACTAGTTCCGAAAGCTAGCTATGTAAGTGTGATCGTCTCTTTTTTGTGTGTCTATCTCCTCCATCCTATCCACATCGTGTATATATATATATATATATATATATATATATATATATATATATATATATATATATATATATATATATATATATATATATAATATATATATATATATATATATATATAAATAAACGAATGTATGTCTGTAAGTCTGTCCTGTATGCATCACTACACTGTTGATCCGATCGCCAAGAAACTTTAAGAAGTTGTTGAGTACACTCTTGCAAAGGTTTCGAAGGTTTAAGGTATAAAAATTTTTTAAATTTCGCCCCCCTCCCGAGGTCCTCTTTCGAATCTTTCGAATACTTTTCGCGCAACAACGCCCGACGGGTAAGTTCATTACTACAGTTTTAATCCTATCGTGCTGAAATTTTGCCGAGTAATAGCTCAAAGCAGGAGGAAAGGTTTAGGCTACTTTAAAATGATCTCAAGGCCCATAAGGGTCCCAAAAAGGGGCCCTTAGGTGGTTCGCGGTACGTATCGGGTTTTGTGCAGTGGTTTCATTTTTTATTTTTTTAAATTATTTCCGCTCAAGATAGAGAGTTAGAATTTTTTTATTAAATGTCTGAAAGAATGAAGTTTTTAATTCTTTCAATTAATTATCCTTTTCACTTCGTAATTGACTGAAAATTGCGTTTTTAGCCTCAGAAAAACATATTTTTCTGTGAAATCAACAATACCATATTCGCTTGACAACCAGATTTCGGTCATTGCTGTTGGGATTCATATTGCTTAGTTGAGCCGATTAGGAATGCTAAGCATTGGGATTTGTGCAGCGGTTAATTATTTCGCATTTTAAAACAACTTTAACTAAAGATAGAGAGTTGAAATTCATTTTATCACATACCCGAAATCATGATACTACTAAAATTAGTGGTATCATGCCCGAAAGAATGAAGTTTCTCTCTTTTTCAATCGATTTTCATTTACTCATTTTCCTTGACAACCAAATAAACAAACAAAAATAAACATTAAATCAAATCTTAATTAACTAAAATGAAATTCTGAATAGCTACTCAACAAGTAAGTACTCGAAATATGTACTTAACTACATTGTTCTTTTAGCCTGGCTGTGCAGGTAGTATGATTACAGTAAATGGTTTCAAAAAATTGTCTCTCTACTGTATATTAAACAAGTTTTACAAATTTCATTGTTTTTATTTGACCATGTTATTTTTTATCATTCTGTCAATTTTTCTGTCATTTGACTTATAATTATTATTGTTCATGGGAGATATTGTCACATTGTTTACTTACTATTGTCTCACAATTGTATAGATGCTCTGCAGAAGAAAATATTAATTTAATGAAACAATTACTTGAAATGTAGTCTGTTATCATACTACTTACTAACTCCTCACCTCTTATATAAAGAGTTTTGAAGGAAGTATGATCCCGAGCAACGCCGGGTAATTCAGCTAGTTATTTGAATAAATTAATAAATTCCGTCGTGCTATGCAAAGAAAACTAATGAATGAGCAGGGATAACCAATATGGATGCTATTTCGCTTGTCATGCTTCAGCTTGATGACGTAATGCACTCTTCATCTACCTCAATGGCCGTTCCGCGTCGAAAAATGACGCGACTTTCATATGTTTCGCTCCATCCTCCTTAATGCAAAAAAAAACCAGAGAGTTAGAGATTCCACTGAGTTCCCTCGTGTGATTTCCCCCTTTCATTCTCTGTGCCTCTCGCATGCGTTCCAACTGCGTGGTCGATTGTTGGGTGCAGGAGGGGGCGTTGCCGGAGGTAGGAGCGGGGACGGAGGTAGAGGGACTTTACGAGGCCGGCCGGCCGGCCGCGAGATGACGCCAACAATGCAGTGGCGACGCGAAACCTTTCTCGCGGGTTGCCAACGCAATCCCGACGACACCGGGCCATTGTTGAAAAGCTTGGCGACACGTTTCCCCGCGGAGGCTCCGGCTCATCCATCAAAAAGAGCGTTGTATATATATATTTTTTTGTCATTTTTCAACAAAAACCGCTTAGCGGGAAAGGCCTTGGATGGTTTCTAATCCCATCCTCGTTACCTCTCTTTAATTCTTACTCCCGGAGAGAAAAATGAGGAGGAAAAGCGAGATGAATCATTCTCGACTTTTTCCGGTGTAATTTCTCATCTTTTCACCTCCGTCGGTGATTACCGACGCTTTCCTCCTCCGACCCCGCTCGCATGTTAAAATTTCATGATCGCCTCAATGCATTTCTGTGCCGTACGCGACACAGCCAAATTAATGGTCCCAAATTCTAGAAAACTAAGCTAAAAAAATCTTAATATAAATCACCGGAGAGCTTAAATAAATTATTTTTGTTGATGGATTTTAAACTAATGTTTCCACTTACAACAGTACATCTGCGCCCGCGTATTACCTTGCGAGCCGCCACATGGGCTTTTGAAAAAGGGGTGTTCGGACATAAGCCATGTAAAGATGCAAAGAAGGTTCAAAAGTCTTTACAACCCTAGTTTCCTAATACCCCCTGCCTCACGCCCAGGCGGTGGCTCGCAGGGTGGTTTGTAGTGGAACTTACCATATAGGCATTGATGGGAATTAAAAAAAGAAATAATTTAAAAATTTATCGACAGTCTAATGTTGCCAAGAATATAGTTTTTGCCGGGCGTATTGATAATTTATCAGGTTTTCCAAAATTTCCTAGTTTTTGGTATGCCCTAAAATAGATATGTATGTATATATATATATATACGAGTAAATGGGTGCTTGCTGTTAGCAAGCAAGGGGGGTTTGTACATTATTTTACCCTTAAATTATCGAAAAATGAATGCATCATTCTCACAAAAGTAATGAAAGCTCTCAAGTATATGTGCTACATGCAGGCAAAGAAAAATATTATGGAATTCTCGAAATGAATTTCACGGTCCATGAGGTACCTGACAGTTCTAGTACAAATCATATTTTATCTCATCCGGTAATTAACGACATTTCAAAATACTATAGTCAGTGAAATGAAAGGAACTTAGAACCACTGCAAGTTCAACATAACTTTATTTGATGGCCTTTCTACGTCAGATATTCCTTTCAGTACAGCATACTTAATAAGGTCTAATATGAAAACTTTATAATAGAACTTCGATCCGCATCGACAATTTTAATATGCTAAATTTTATGTTAAATTTTTCTTTTTCAATCTTTTACATGAATTGCACATGCTTTAGAATGAAAACTAAAATATCATGAAGATTGGTTGGTTAAAGTTGGTCATCAAACCTACGGTAGAGGTTAGGAAAAAGTTGAAGAAATTATACCCAGTAATTAGCAGCAATGTATTAATAGCACCTGTCCATTTAATGATGCCTATATGGGTGATTGCAATTTGCAAGCAAGGGTGGGGGGAGTGCTAGACGATGATACTCTTTAAATAAGGAAAAAAAATGAAAGCTCTCAAGTCTGCGGGCTACATGCAAGCAAAGAAAAATATAATTCTCGAAAATGAAATACGCGCCTCATGAGGTATGGATACCAGACAGTTCTAGTACAAACTTATATTGTATGTCATCCGGTTATTAACGACTTTTCAAAATATTATAATCAGTACACCGAAACGAACGTGGAACCATTGATAGATTATCATAACCTCATTTTACGGCATATAAGACGTTCTTCTACGTTAGATATTTCATTTCAGTACAATAAGAGCTCACATGAAGAATTTAACTATATATATTCGATCGGAATCGATATTTTTAATATACTAATTTTAATGTTCAATTTTTTTTCTCTTCCAATCTTCTGCATGGACTGCATATTTTTTTTAATGAAAACGACAATATCATGAAGCTTGGTTGATGGAAATTGGCCATCAAAGGTATGGTAGAGGGCAGGAAAAGTTTGAAGAATTTATACCCAGTATTTAGCAGTGCGAAAAATGGCATAGAGAAGAGTAAATTACATGCATTTAGAATACCTAACTCATATATGTAAAGCTATCGATTGCAATATCTCGAAGCCGTATCGACTTTTTTAACTTTTCCGATTTTACCCAAAATCAACACATAAATATAACCCTCCCAACCAACTGGCCCGCCTGGCTTAGTTCCAAACCTGAGTCGACACTCGGCTAGGCGACAATGGAATAAATCCATAGCAACGAAAGTGAAAAAATTTCTAAAATCCCAAATAAAAGTTTTAAAATATCAGTTTGACGGTAGGTAGGAAAGAATCGATCGAAATAATTAGATTTTTCAAACATTTAGCCTCATACTTGTGAAAGAATCAGTCCTGTAACTTAATTATTTCATATTTTAATGAACGAAAGAAAAAAGGTCTACACTGAAATTTTTCGTTTTTCCCGTATAATCCGATGTAAAGCTTTCGATTGCAATAAATCGAAGCCTAATCGACTTTTTTAACTTTTTCGATTTTTTCCCAACTCGACACATGACTCCAACTCTATTCTGAAAATTTCACCCACCTAGCTTGTTTAGAAATGCCCAGGAATTTTGATGAGTCAGTCCCATGGCTTTGGCTATTCCGCTTCTCCATGAGTTAGGTGGCCTTCCTCTCTTTCTCCTTTCATAGGGTTTCCACTCCATGATGGTGCGGGGCAGCCTTTCTTTGAGCATTCTCTGAACATGTCCGTACCACAGCAGTTGTTTTGACTTGGTTTCGTCCAGAATGGTTGTTGTCATTTTCATAATTCTCGAATCCTCTAATTTCTTACTCTATCAAGCCTGGATTTTCCGGCTGCCCTTCTGAGGAAGTCCATTTCTGTGGCTACAAGTTTCTTTTCGTCACTCACATTCATTGGCCATATTTCACTCCCATATGTAAGTATGCTTTTAAATATGGTGTTGTATATGTATCTTTTATTTCTATTTGATATATCTTTGCTCCATAGTATTGAATTGAACATATTAAAATAGAAACAACGGATAAATGCAATGAGAGATAGAGAATTTTATCGGGAAAATGTGACCTACACGTTTTGGTTTAAGCAATTCTCAAAAACCCTACTGTTGGTTTTTACTGTTCGGAAAAGTTTACTACTGGGCTTAACAATGAATTAGGGTGACTCGGAAGCATCTTCACCCTAGTACCCCAATCCATTATAGCTTGGTATCCAAATTGCTTCTCTCAGAACCGTGCGCAGGTCTCCTTGGAAACACCATGATTTAATTTAATCCAGAGGTTAGCGACGGCCGGGGACCTTGGAGGAAAAGGCATTCCTCTCCTACTTTGCTGATCCAAATTACGCTTAGTGACAAAGAGCGCTCAACTTAGTTCTATCCTGTCACAGTAAAAGCTCCGTTTTATTATTCAAGTACGAAGCGCGGAAAGGAGGGAAGTAATGAGATTTTTCCGGCCAAAGTTGTAGCGTGCATTCCCTCAAATTCAATTTTCTGAGCCATGAGCGAAGACGAGAGGATAACACACAATCTTCTCGCTTGAAAAAAACGACGTTTTCATGAAGGTTCCCCCAGATTCATTAAGCAACAAATGGATAAGTTTTCGGGATTTGCTTCGCATAGTCTTCTACTAACTCAAGTTTTGTTCCTCATACTGTGAAGATTTACAGGAGAATGAGTATCGTCCGTGTATATTAATATCATTCTTTTTATACGATCCTAATAATTGGGGTAGATTGGAGACGGCTTGCGTCGTCAAACCGTTGCCTGGCAACCGAAGCAATAACCATATTGTTTATCCCTGCTCTTTCCTTACTTTTGATTGGATAGCACGATGGATTGTACGAATTTTCGGATGCAAAGCAGGAATGTCCACCATCTGTTTGAAGTTTAAGGCGAGCAATTCTTAAGGGAATTACTGGCTACTTAGAACTACGGATTGTATTCAATTTTACCATATTTTTCACCAGAAATGCATGTCATCATTCATTTGAATAAATAAAAATATATGGGAGGAGAATGCATATTTAAATAAATAAGTGCATACTGATTTTTAATAAGTTATCGATGGAAAACAAGTCAAGTTACAAAATTAGTCCGTCAGATCGTAAACACAAGAGGAAAATAGGACTGAACAAAGACTGATCTGAACATTATAAGCCAGCCGACTCGCATCGACTGGCTTACCAATGCGAAATCGATTGAAATATCGATTTGAAATCTCAGACTGACAGAGAAAGCGGGCCTAGATATCCCGCTTCTCGTATAGATCCCACTAGCCAGTTTACCATACCGAGCTGAACCGGCCAAATCAAACTGAGTGCCATTGGTAAACATAGTGATAGTTGTATAGCATATGCGCAGTGGTCATTAACATTACACGCGTACTGTATCAGATTCTATATGTACATAATACCCTGCAAACCTTCTCAAGGGTTCTTGGCAGAAGGTTGGGTTATCTCGGACATGCACCACACTGTTCCCAGAAAAAGTTGAGGAAGCTTCGTCTAGGAGTTCAGTAGCAAAAAGCTGCAAATTTGAGTCGGGAGATAAATTTTTTTCAATATGCACTCGACTGCTGCCAAGCCATCACTGCTAGAGAAGCTATTGGAATTGATGCAACTTGCAGTTACATAAGTGCTCAGAGCATGAATATATATTATGGATTGGGATCTCGTTGCCAAAAACTGAGTTGTCTAGAATTCCGTAAACAAAAAACTTTTTGGAAAGTGGTGCCGCATAGTGATGAAAGACGGAAGTTCAAATGTAAATACAGTCGACATATTGTAAATAAACACGTCTTACCGGTTTTGTCATGAGTATACATTGGTTTTTACTTATAGGTATTCATAATATAGTGGATAAAAAATGTAGTAATACACGCGGGACGTAATTATACACTTTTTTAATATCGTCCGGTCTACAGATATATTTTATTCCTCTCCAAATTTAATTACATAAATGCACAATTAACTTCTTAGCACATCGTGAATACCGCTATTCGGAAATTTTATAAAAATGCGAGGTGACTTAATGAATATTCCCAATGGCCATCATTTCAGTGTAGGTAAACAGGAATGCACTTACCGCCGCCTTGAACAGATTCTTATTTTTCAATCCAAGTCTCCTATTTTGGGTCCTCGTATACGCATACCCGGTTATGAAGCCTGTTACTAAGCAAGTTCTGTCCAAACAAGGCATTCTGAATTCTTTATTTAGCCTAGACGGGCTTTATGTATTCCAATTATAATCGGATTCTGGCAAAAATCATAGTCGGCACAAGATGAACGTTTCACTAACCTCTTACACATTTCCTGCAATAGATATTTCCTCTCTAGCATTTACAAAGCAACTTTTAGATCACAAAAATAGCAAGATTCTATTCAAAACATCAAGTAATTCATATCTCCTCGATCGCTATTGAAAATTCACCACAGTCTCACGTTAGCAACAATTAACTAAGTCTATTTACAATAACAACAGAAAAGACTCTAATCAAAGTGGCGCCAAGGACTGGGTGAACTAAAAGTGGAAATATAGGCAACACGTAGCCTAGGAAACAACGCCAAACATCCGAATGCATAATATATATTCATGGCACAAAGAATCAATAGCTTATCCGGAAACATATACGACCCACTGTAGTTAGTTGGCAGCAGATAAGGATGCGAGCATTAGGGAGCAGATATACTAGACTTCAGTCATCATCATCACTGGTAGTCTGCTGTTTAGCAGGTCCTCAGTAGCTTCTCCTCCAGATAACTCTGTCTTGTGCCTTCCTCTTCACCCCCGCGTAGCCTGTCTCCTCTTCTAAACCATCCGTCATTTTCTTTCCTCTTCTTCTTCCGCGTCTACCCTTTCCTTCCACCATCCCTTCCAATACCTCCTTCATCAAGCAATCTCTTCTTAATATATGTCCCAGCCAGTTTTGCTTTCTTGATCTAATTGTCTTCATCAGTCCCCTATCTTCCCCCACTCTGGTCAATACCTCTTCATTTCTCACTCTGTCTGCCCAACTAATAATCAGCATTCTTCTCCACATCCACATCTCCAATGCCTCAATTCGAATTAATTTCTTTTTCTAAGCCGTCCATGTCTTACAACCACACAGTAAGACGCTCCAAACATAACAATTTGCCAACCTTTTCCTAAGCCCAATATCAATTTTGCCACACAACAACTTATAATTTTTGATAAAAGCGTCTTTGGCCGTTGCAATTCTACCTTTTATCTCCCTGTCACATTGCCAGTCCCGTGAAATTTACGTCCCTAGATACTAATATCTCGTTTATTGTCCCAGTCTTTCCCCTCCCATGGTAACTCTACAGAGCTCTATGGCATACTACAGTACAGGATCAACAATCCGGCATATGAAAGACTTGATGCGTTCCTGAAATTGGAATATTTCCCGTGTTTAGATACAAGACGTTTGAGAGCGCAGTGTTACTTGGAAAAGCTTCGGTAAGTCAACGTGTGAGATACCATGATTGACGAGGAGGTAGTTATGCGCGAAAAAAACAAACATTCTTATATACATGAAGTACTTTTAATATATGAACATTCCGACCATCACCTTTTTAAGTCATCACCAGCGAACATATTCACGAACAGAAATAATACATTCTTCTCTGGATGTAAAGTGCGATTTCCATTCCTTGGTTGGTAACCTTGGATTAAACACAAAAGCAAAAACTGCTTTAAGGTGATTTTTTTTAAAGACTAACCGGCCGCCATTGCCATGACGCAGCATAAAAAACTGAGGAATAACTCATGATGTAAAACGATGTAAAGTTCCGCGTATGTTTTTAAAGCTGTCCACCAATTTCGACGTCCATAGCGTCATTTTGATGACAAACAGAGGGATAATTATGAATGCGAACCTTTTATACTAGCTTAAGTAAGAGGGGGTGGGGTAAGGGAAGGGAACAGCGAAGAGGAGCTAGGTTCGTGAAACGATGCTACGATAAGTTGGCTAGTGTGTCTGGACTGTTAGAAGAATTAGGATGGGAATCGCTATCACAGCGTAGATTAAATTATAGGCTTAACCTCCTAAATAAATTTCAGGAAAATCATTTCACTGACGACGTAAAAAACATACTATTAACCCCTTCGTACTATGACAGATTAGATCGCGCCAATAAAATTAGAGAGGTAGATTGTAGAACCGATAGGTATAAAATGTCATTTTTTCCGCGTACCATTCGGGACCATAACAGCTGTGATCGTCGTCATGAATAGTTCGAGTATTGACATAGGCAGGCAGTAAATCTTTCTCATTATATTCTCTACTCTCTTATTTATGCATGATGTAAATATTGATGTTCTTATTTATGCATGAAATTTTGAATCTGTAGTAGTAGTCTTTGTATCCCTTGCATGTTGGAACGATTGAAGATAGAATGTTTCTTGGGTATTAGATTTTTAATTGGCGCTTTGCATGTGTGGTACGCGGGTTTTAATGTAATGTCGGTGTTCTACCATATCATTCATGCATGCCTGGTGCGAAAGCACCCCCTGCCACACACCCTTAGGGTAGCTTGCAGGGTATGACGTAGATGTAGATGTAAGGGGAAACATAGGAGAGGAGAGAATGAGTAATGAAAGTCTACGGGTTTAGTTTAAGTTCCATTACTCACCCCCTCCTCTCTCATGTTTCCCATCCCCTTAACCCCTCTTACTTGAGTTAGTAAAAAAAGGTCCCATTGTTAATTTTTCCTTCTGCTTGTTTTAAAAATGACGCTATATACGACGAAACCAGTGGGCAGCATTAAAAATATAGTTGAACCGTACATCCTGTTCAATTATTAGTTATTCTTTTTCGTCGTTCCACAACCAGCACGCTTCGTCAAAAACTGCTACGAACGAACATACAGTGCTTCACAACAGTTAGAGGGATTAAGGTGGGAGCCCCTAGATACTCGGAGGCTGCACGCTAGGCTTAGGCTGCTTGAGAAATTCAGAGCTGGCGTGTTTTCAGAGCGACACAGAGAATATTATCATGGCGCCTCACTACATCTCCTGACCTGACGGAAGCGATAAATTAAGAGATAGATACACTGCCGAACGGATAGGTACAAAAACTCGTTCTTCCCGTGCACAATAGGCGACCACAATAAAAACTGAGCTCCACTAAATACACTCCCATAATACACGTCGCCATTACACCTCCCTAAAACTGACATCTTTACACGGCTGGTGACCTACCACCCCCTGCCACACGCCCATGCGGCGGCTCGCGGGGGAGTATGCAGAGGTAGATGTAGAAGGTAATGCCAGAATCAATTGATTTGGAAAAAAATATGAGATTCGCAAAATTCTTGAAAACCCTCAGTTAGCTTGATACTTTTGTTGCAAAGAATTCCGAATAACTGATCGTCTACTTTATGTACACACAAAAAACATGGGAACAGGCCATTGGAGACGGCACTGAAGCCTCAAGCGACGTGCAAAGATCCCTTTATCCCCGACTGCGCTCCCTGTCTCTCTCTCTGTCGAAGAGGCAAGACACGAGGTGGTCACCCTTCAACTGAAAGCGGAAGTGCACAATGCAAATGCTAATGCGCCCAGATGCGACGCTTCCTCGGTCACCGAGTCAATGGGTCACAAAGCAGCGGGGAGCTCATGACCCTCCAAGGGTGCCTCAATGAGGCGGCGAGGGGGAGGAGATGGAATGGCTGAGCTTACCTCTGTTGAAGAGGCTGTGCCGACTTAAGAAAAAAAACTTTAATTTCTATATCATGCGTTGATAATTTCTTGGATAGTATGCAGGAAGAAAATGTTCAAAGTAGCTATCGTCTTTTTCAAACGTCTTAGGCGCTAGGAGGCTGGACTAAAATTTGCGGGGGCGGGCACTCTTCGTGCGAGTCCGGAACTGTTCGAAGGGCTCCACAGCTGAGAGTGGGGAACTGCTACCGAGAGGGGGGGTTCTAGCTCGACGTTGCCGCGATTATTATCCCCCAGCCGGGAAAATCGCTTTGTCAACAATGAGAGAGGAACTTTGGTGATGCGATTTGGCAACACAGCAAGCATAATCGGGAAGTTCACACAACGGAGGTCTGAGTGGGACTGAATTTTCGAGCCTCTACGACACGCGTATTGTATCCTGATTGGCTCTAGAAAAGTCACGTGACGAGCAACTTTCTTTTCTCTCTCCCCCAAAAAGTTTATTGCTGTTAAGGAAATTTTTTACTAACATGTTTAAAATAAGATAAAAGGGGAAGAATAGCGTTAGCCAAAAAAACTCTTCAGTAACAGAAGGGAGTGAATAACGGGGAACTTGGGTAAGGATCTGACGAAGACGCTGGGGGAGAGCTCGACACGGAGCATACCGTTGTATGGGGCAGAAACGTACTTGCCTCAAATTTCAAATAGATAGTGGATGTTCTTGCTTTACTTATTTATTTTATTTATTTATAAATTTAATTTTAAGTTCACCCAACATGGAAACACAATAACAGGGTAAACTATTTTCACAATTAATCATTAATTCACAATTCACAATTGATCATAATAACAAAAATAATACAAAAGAACGTATATATTGGTGGCAAAAGAACGGATTGGTGCTTTAGTTTTGCTGAATCAGCAGATTTTATAGCTGTGGAGCTATGTAAGATACTGTACAGTCAGTCGCATTTAGCTGGGTACCTGTAGATTTACAGCAGACGGCGTTTACTTGCACAGCTATATGATTTGGTTGGTAGGCTCATCCGGTGAGCTGTACAGACTCGCTTCCAACTTGAGTCACGTGACTCGGCTCCGTCGCTTCTTAGCGGACCTATGGTTGTCTCATTCCGCCATTGTTTCTTTCTAGTGCAGAATGAACCACGAGGTCAACCTCGGGTGGTTCACTTCGGGTGATAACTTGAACGTATACGAAAGAATAATAGAAAGTAATACAATAATAATACAAATAATTAACAAAACAGTCAAGGCTGGCTGAACTTTTCATTCAAAATTCTGAACAAATTTATAATGTCGATAACATCGACGATATCTGTCCGCGAAACATTTCCTTAGTAAGATTTATATTTAACTCATTTGAAAGTGTGTTGAATGAGATACATAACCTATTAATAGGTGCATTCATATAATAATTTGTGTTCACACTTCTTATGTAGAATGTCCTTTTTAGCCTTACTTTTTTTTGGGACTAAAAAGTTCAATTTCCCAACCAATTCAATACAATTACCTTTATTAATTACATCGTGTAGAAAGAGTAAATCATTTATGACTCTTCTATTACTCAATGTTTCCCATTTAAATTCATTTTACATAACTTTGTACTCCACATGATTTTCGAAAACAGGATAAACATTGTAACGTAAATAATACATTAAGGGGGCTCACTACTTCTCAGATTCTCCTCGACTGGCTTCTCCCCTCCGAGACCTGAGTGGAATGGGAAAGTCCTAATCTTCTTGTCGAGGGGGGGAGTAGTTAGAGGAGGGGGTGACGGCAGAGGAGGTGGGGGCAGTCGGCCATATGCCGTGACTAGATCGCGAAAAAACACGAAACATGCGTTAGCATTTTAAAGTCTGAGGCCTTATAGTGACAAGCATAATAAAGTAGATGACACCAAATTAAATACCAAAGACCATTATGTGATCTTACTACGTGATATGTTTCTTTTAGTGAATAAAAAGGGCAATGAAGAGGTCTGAAAAATGACTGAAAAAGGTCACTGAAAACACTAATTATCATTAATATGTCTAGTGAAGTGAACAATGTATCTCAATGAAAGCTCAGATACATTCTTTCCTAACAAAAATGTGAAAACTTAAACTTCCTACACAAAAAAATAATAGGGTGACAATTAAAATAAAAGTGGTCTGCAGAGGCGATTTTAGCTGAGGTAGTGAGCCCCCTTAATCTTAAAAATCTTTTTTGGACTCTCTCTATCATCACATCATACTTCATCATATGCGGGTTCCAAATCACTGAGCAATATTCCACCTTGTTTCTTACATATGAAAAGTACAGATTTTTCAACACTTTTGCATCCAAAAAATATTTTGAGATACAATACAAAAATCCAAGTAATTTATAAGCAGACGTGGTGATGGATAAAATATGGTTACTAAAATTTTTTAATTTACATTCACTAATGCGTCCATTCCGTCGTACAATCCAAAGGAAAGTAAGGAAAGAGCAGGGGTAACCAGTGCGTTTGTTACTTCAGTTGTCAGTCTACAGTTTGATTAGGTGAAGCCATCTTCATATATCTCAATGGTCAGAATATTTGACAATATCAGTGGCTGTCAGGCCTAAAAGCCTCATGAAAACTAGTTTGAAAGGAACGAAGAACGGGAAAAATTTCGGAGGAATGCCAAGGGTGAAATAAAAGTTGAACGTCAAACAGACACTAAACTGAACGAATGTTGAACGAACAATCACATTTACTGATAGCTGTATTTGAGAGGAAACTGCGGCAAACCAATTCTCCGATTGACGGCCTCAAGTGATTGCATATCTCTTCGTTTAGATTAGCAATTAACTCATGCGCTGCTTTTTAACGAAATACGACAGTCGATTTTTTTTCGGAATGCGAGATCTTTATCATAAAAGAATTATTACCGCGTTCAAAGAACTGACTAAAGGGCATTTCATCTAAATAAATCTGAGTTGCCACTGTTTCACGTTAACCCCGTCGAATAGCAAGGTGCACTTTAGGACTGGACACAATAAATCAGTGAACCTTCAAGACGCCAATACTAGGGTTTTTTGAATTCCCAAAAATTTAAAAAAAACTTCCTGATAATAATAGATAAAAGCGGGAATTTTTGTATCCAGAGGAGTCTAGATGAAAATTAAAAAAACATAATTTTTACATTATTTTCATTGATCATCAGTGTTACAGACTCTAATAAGTTCTGCTAATTCAATAAAAATAGTGCTACCAAGACTGGTCAATGCTATGAGCCGTATTATGGGCGTGGCCTGTCCTTCATCTTTGTTAACCCCGATTTTCCTTCAGCGCTTACGGACTGATTGACCTAATTTTACAATTTTGCAATGTTTTCCATCGACTAATTTCTAGAAATTAGCATTCATCTACTTCTTAAATATCCATTCTTCTTGCATATATTTTTTATAAATTTAATTTGACACTAATTCGATTTCCCGGCGAAAAATATGGTAAAAAAGAGTAGAATCCATAGCACTAAGTAGCCAATATGTATTTTAAAAATTGGATGACTTAAATTTCAAACAGAAATTGGATATTCTTGCTATAAATCCGTTATTTTCGACTTTCCGTCGTGCTATCCAAAGAGAAGTAAGAAAAGAGCAGGGATAACCAAAATGGTTGTTGTATCGGTTGTCAGACTACTGTTTGAAGTAGGTTGGATTACAACAAGCGCTAGAAACAGAGAACTATGGGATATTTGTACATTTGTGGTGGCTAGGTATATTTAATTGTAATACGAGGAAACATATGAGAGAAGGGGATTTATTTATATATATATATCTTACTGATTCATCGACACGGGCAAAGCGGGTATAGGTTGGCAGGAGACAAGGAAACAGCAAAGTTGAGCAAAGAAATAAGGGACGAATTTCAAATTTCATTTATCAATAAATTGTTGCTATGGTTATGTCCACCGTTTAGGTGGTTCCATGGAGAGGGGACAAAAATGTCATTTTATTCAGATTCTGAATACTTGAAATATATCAGCTAACGAGCCGCCTTCCACCCATGTGAGTTTTTGTTGGCTTTAAAGGACAAGATGTTTCTGACTGCTGGTCGTGCTACGCAGGAAGCAGACGCAAGTCGTGCGCTAATCGCCACGGCGCGCGGGGTTAAGCCGAGCTTAGAACACTTTAGAGCCGTACGCCCTTTCTAACTGATCCTGGGTATACCAGGGTTATCCACGGTAATAACTTTACGGGGTCACCCGCAATGCGTAAATGTTCGAAACTATGCAACTGGCTAAAGCACTTGGCCGGAAATATGTTAGGACAAATAGACGCATGAAAACAAGTTTGAAATAGACTATGAATGGTAAAAATGACGGAGGAAGACCAAGGGTGAAATAAGACTGATGATTATAATGAAACGTCAAGACAGATACTTTTAAAAGGAAATTTGTTCGAACAACTCAATGAACTGATAAGGGCATTGAAGGGAAAACTGCAGGACACCAATTCTCTGATTGACGACCTCATTCCATTGTATATATCTTCGATTATATAAGCAATTACCTCACATGCTGATTTTTTAATTAAGCTCGTCAGTCGATTTTTTTTCAGATTTCGGTGCGTGATCTTTAACATTAAAAAAATTATTGCCGCATTCAAGAACTGACTCCACAGCATTTTATCGAAATTAATTTGAGTGGCCACTGTATCACGTGAACACGCCACGCATGACAAGATAAGCAGTGGACATACTACTTCAGTGAACTTTGGAGACGCCTATGCTAGTGTTTCTCAATTCTCAGAAATTAAAAAAAAATAAACCTTCCTCATATCGAAACTGGGAATTTCGGTATTCAAAAGATTCTTGATTGCATTAAAAACGTCATTTTTATATGATTTTCATTGCTCATTACTGTTCCACACTCTAAAAAGTTCGAGGGATACGGGTTCGATTCCCGGTCAAGGCGGATGATTTTTCTTCCTCTGTGGAATTTCGCACATTTGTACATTGCGGGTGACCCTGTGAAGTTAATCTGCAGCCAGTCCCGGAGTTACTCAAATCGATAGTTTCTGGCTTCTATCGAGTGACTTTCCCACTGAGTTTATTTCCAGCGCCAACCACTGAGTCGGTCCCGTTGAGGTGAGCCAATAGTGCTTGAGGGAAGGCGACCACAGGAGTCGCATTGAGAGATCACTTAATCGAGTCGAAACTTCTGGGCCTCTTGAAATCACGCTTTAAACCCTTACGGATGACGGGAAGGAGGGGGGGTACAATGGGATATGCAGACTTTGGAGGGTAAGAGGGTGTTTTCCAATGGGGAGGTTTTCTGGCGGATGATAACGCCGAGGTGGGGAACCATGATAAACCGGGAGTATTTGTAGCGATTAACCAAAAACCGCCTCTCCACGAAGTTCCTGCCCCTCCCCCCTATCCGGGCCCCTTTCGAAGGCCTCCCCCACATCCTCCTCGTCGCCCTATTCCCTCCACCCAAACCAGCCCAACTGACTCTACCCTCCTATGAGGCAAACTTTTCCGCCGATTCCCCCATAGCCGACCCTCGTCGCCCGCCGAATCGGTCGTTCTCACATCTCGGCAAACAGAGCCCCGTCCTGCGGTCGCAGGGATTTCGACAGTTGGGAGTGGAGCATTTACATGGGGTTTCCACCGTGGCCGGAGCGGTAATCGCGAGTCATTAAGCTGACATTTAAAGGCAGTGCGAGCGAGATAGTTCCCTAATCATAATAGAGACCATATCCGATATGTACGTTTCAATTTCACCAACTGAGAGGCACACGAATTAAATATTGCGTTATTAATGGTGCAATAATAAAGTTCGACATGGCAGAAGTTGTAAGTAATCAAATAAAAATATCCAAATAAATCTTTAACTCGACTCATTTTTTTCGCGTAGTACGTTTGAAACTGCATTAAAAATGAAGGTTTATCGTGATCCTGAAGAATCTACTGCGGTGACAATATGATTCAGTTTCAAAAATAGCTGAGACAAGACACACTTTATTTTTTGACGAGATCTAAGTGCGGGGAATGCCTCATTTTTTAAATATAAGCTCTCTCTGGAGTGCATACACGTACCATTTCCCATATACAATGGTTGGTATTTTGTGGCAAATACCTCGTGAAGTATTGTGGTAAGGGATTGAATTTTTGATGTCAATGGAAGGGTGATATATTTTCCTTTAAAGTGAGACCAAATTCATTGATTTATAGGTAAAATGATATTTCGCTAAAAATACCGTAAAGGTAGATTGAGCTGAATATTTCCCTAGTCATATTGGAAACGGTATGCAAAACATACGTATTAACAAATTATCATACATATTAAAACAAAGCTATCCGGGACTAGCCACGGAGTTCCACTTTTACGGAGTCACCCGCAATGCACAGAGAAAAAAATCATCCTCCTTGACCGGGATTCGAACCCGGATCCCTCCATTTCCGGCCAAGTGCTTCAGCCAGTTAAGCTGCCTAGGCCTAGGAAGCATGAAATATATATCATCATTATAATTGGTGTAATTTATTACTCTTTTTACGACTTAAATTCCATATATCTATAGAAGTCTTTAACTTGACTCATTTTTTCATGTGGTCCGTTTAAAACTCCGACACAACGGAAGGTTTTTTTTGTGATTCTGATAAAAATACTTAAATATAGTAGTATATAATAGTCATAATGGAGATTATTTACGAATAATACGTTTTAATTTCAACAGCTGACGGAAGCATAAGGTAATCGTTTCATTATTAATAGATCAATTATATCCTTTTTCATGACTGACATTCTGAGTAGTTAAATAAACATATCTACTTAAGTCTGTAACTTGACTCATTTTTTCATGTGGTCCGTTTAAAACTCCGACACAACGGAAGGTTTTTTTTGTGATTCTGATAAAAATACTGCGGTACCCATGAGATTTTTTTTTACCAATTTTGGGTATACCGTTTTAAACTGATAAAAAATACTAGATCACTGGGTAGGCCCCGCTGAGGTGAATCAATAGTGTTTGACGAAGGTGACCGCAGGAGTCGTGATATATAGGCACAATACCAATACGAGGAAGAATATGAGAGAAGAGAATTTCTGTAGATAACTTATTGATTCACCTATACCGGCTATATTGCAAAACAGCGAATCACCCCATGTCAAATACACTTGTGGTGGCTTCCAGGGTAATGATTAGATGTATCCATAAGATTTATTTTCAATATTAGTCAAGAACACATGCAAACTTTACCCTGTTAATTGTTTGACGAGATCTAGGTGTTAGAAATGGATCATTTTAAAAAAAATAAGGTCACTCTGGAGTGCTCACACGTACCGCGTTTCCCATGTAAAAAGGGCTGGTGTTTTTCCTTCAAAATCTCGGAAAGCAATTTGGAAAGGCGCTGGTATTTTGATATTTTTGGGAGATCAAGATATTTTTCTTTGAAATGAGACCAAATTAATCGGTATCTGGATGAAATGACGTATTGCTGAAACTACCATAAATGAGATAATGATGGTGCAAGTTGAAGGGATAATTAATATTTCCAGGTCATTGGTCATTTCTGGAGATACATCGGTTTTGCTTCCCTCATTGATCTTTGGGAAGTTGGACCGGTTTTTAAAACAGTCAAGTGGACCCATGTCGCATAAGCAAGCTGTCCAAAGAGGCCTGTTTCTGCCGCCTTTTTGAAGATTGGTCTAAAATGAGGCAAGGCGCGCGTGGTGATGCTGAATCAACGAGAAACCACGGGCCACACTGAGCAGCAGAGCGCATGGGTTGGTTCTTTGTCTTCACACAATTAGCGGCGAGGTCAAGTGGGCGCGTCGACGAAATCCGGGGCAGACATTTCGCGGCAAAAAGTCGACGAAAACCAAGGTCAACACATTTATTCCCTCATGGGTGTGTCTTCCCGCGCGATATTGCCTATCACAAGCTCCAGTGGTTCGCTGAATTCATATAATACTTGTTGAATTATCTGATACACGCATACAATCACGACACGCTTCGATGTCCTCAACCTTCAGCTCTTGTTGCGACATATTCAGCATTGGCTCTCCCACCGCTGAATGAACTCTCTTGTCGAATTTCTCTTCATCTGATTCCTTCTGCCCATTAAACCTGCTGCCATCATGATAGTCTCGTCAGTGTTACCGACCTCTTGCAACAACTTGGGTGGGAATCGCTTTTAGACCGTCTATTGAAAATTAGACTCAATCTTTTACGCAAATTTAAAACAAATTTATTTACGGACGAAGTTTTCAATACTTTGCGAACTCCAGCACACTACGGTAGATCAGATCATTACAATAAAACAAGGGAAGTTGACAATAGAACAGAAAGGTTTAAAATGTCGTTTTTCCCGCGATCGATAAGAGACCATAATGGCTGCCTTAAGACTATGAATTAGATAAATTGATAGGAATTAAAAAGTGTACCTGATTAATTCAGATGCCCCCTAATCAAAGTTTTTAAATGTGCCGAGTAGTGCCAACACCATGTTTTGCATGTTCCCTGCATGACTCTTGTGTCACGTTTTCATAGTTAAATTATGGATTATTTTAGAAGTTTATGCAGCGTTTTTAGTACACCGATAGTGTAGTAATTGATGGTGAAAGTGAATATCTTCACAGTAGTTCATGTTGGTGATAAGGTTGCCCCATGCCAAACACCCTTGTGGTGGCTTGCAGGGTAATGAGTAGATGTAGGTTCCCCAATGACTACATCAACCACTGCGGTAGCTGGTGAAATAAAGTGCAGCGACGTTCTTATCCAATTCGGTCATCAGCCCATGATTAACATAGACACGGGAGCCGTATTTCTTAGAACATGGTTTTACAACCAAGCTTTGTTAAACTGACTAAAATAACACTCTTTTTAAAATCATTTTCAGCTTTAAAATTACTGGTAAAATTGAAAATTTTCGCTCATCGTGCAGTGAAAGATTTAGTCGTTCGTACCATATTTTCATTCATGGTTGATTGTACAATATTCCATGTAATAATTTTTACAATACCGTGCGCTATGTAAAAAGACCTTTACAGCTCACTTACACTCAACGTGAAATTATTTCGATAACTTTTGCAACTCCATCTACTTTTAGATCTAAGAACTACATTTTTTTTACAAGTCAACAGTTTCCAGTGAGGTTATTACGGGTGTTCCACAAGGTCAAGAATTGGTACAATGACGTTTTCTGCTGCTAACTCCGCCACCATCATCATGGATGTACTGAGTCGATTTACACAGCATTCACATACTCTCCAGCTTCGTTCAAGTCCCTAGAGGCTCGGAGGCTACACGCTAGGCTTAGAAATTCAGAACTTGAGAAATTCAGAACTGGTGCGTTTCAGAGCTTCACAGAGAATATTGTCATGATTCCTCACTACATCTCTAGGTCTGACAGATGCGATATAATAAGAGAGGTACATTTCCTTACAGATAGGTACAAAAACTCGTTCTTTCCGCGCACAATAGTCAATAGCAATAAAAACTGAGCTCCACTAAATTCACCCCCATAATACAAGTCGCCATTTCACCTCCCAAAACCTTATATTCTTACTCGGCTAGTGTCCCAACACACGCCCATGCGGCGGCTGGCAGGGTTTTATGTAGATGCAATGGCCTCTATGTCCACCTCCCTTCCTCTTCGAGATTCATTTTGGGCGTAATAGGCTCGGAATATATCTTGCCTATACTTTAATTAGGTGTATCTTCCCTCACGAAAGCTTGTCTCTGATGATTTCATTTAAGTCTCACAATTTTTCCGCCTCTTGTTTCTGAGTAATTTGTTTCATGAAATTCCCGCATTTATCTCGGTATCTGAGGAAGCTTTTCATTCAGAATCTTTCCCAGCGCAATTTCCCTACTCATGCTATCATCTTGATGAGATCTCGATATAATTTCCTTTTTCACAGGAGAAGAAGGTCGTCCGAGAGAATTCTCTGGAGAGTTTTTGCTTAATTTTCCTCTGATGTTTATTTTATCGCTAATAACTCATTAATCCTTTAAAAGAAGACGAAACTCATTTATCATCGTGTAAATGAGTGAGTAAATTGATTTAATTAAGATAAAGATTCGTCATTGCTCGTAGAAGTGGTAACTCATTTGGAGAGAAAATTATATTGGCGACGTGATAGTTGCCATAGGATTAAGCCTAAGCTGAAAAGAATTTCTGATTTCAATAGTAATCAATTTTCATTGGAAATAGCATGGTTTTTTTATCGATAGGATTAAACGAAATTGCATGTAGCCGTCTCGATTGGCCGTTCAATCCTAGGGTTGATTGACTACAGCCCTCCACCCTTCCCTATGTAATACTAGTTCCCTTACCTCCTGCTATCTCTTCCCATGCACTTTTCTCATTGTTTGGTCCATGAACTTATTCCTGGGTCTTCCTCTGGGGACTTTTCCCTCTATTTTTCCTTCAACTATGGTCTTTATAAACCCATTGTTTCTCAGGGTGCGTCCAAGCTATCTGGTTATTCTTTCCGCTATGGTTTTCCATATGGTTCTTTCCTCTCCTACTCTTCAGTACACTTCATTATTTATAATGTAGTACACCATTAAGCATTTATTTACAAAATTTCTAATGACGATTTTATTTCGTATCAGTGGGTGATTGCTGGAATTGGAAGTCTCTTTTATTGGCTTAATTTTAGAATGTGAATAAATATTGCTTTATGTAAGCGAAAAATGAACATTCTGTTGTCCACAGAACCCCTAAAACTAAGCTCCTGTTCTCCCTCACGCATACTTGTTTTAATTCATTGCATTTTTCTCGTAACACACAGATTTTGTCAAAATTAGGAGCATTTCTGTGCCACGTACCTATATTTTTTTAAACAACATCTCTGGAAAAGAATTTCATGTAAGAGATGGGTGCGGGGCCGATACATTGCGAAATTCTTATTAAAAATGTACAGAACTTTGAGAATCGGTTTTGTCATTCCGATGCAAATATTTTTTCTTGGTTTCACTGGTTTTTGCTAATCTTAGAAACAACTTAAAACAACCAAGTATGAAAAATAAAAGTTTAGGAGTCGCAACACTGCTTTTATAAGCTCAGTCGATTGGTGTTTAACTTTGGTTTCTCAGTCAAGGCTAACTTTACATATTGCTCTCATTTTTAATGAAGAATTTCAATTTTTTTAAGGGTGTTCCTTGATCCAGAGATTTTTGTGGCGCAGGCTATAACCCATGCTTCATACTTACTTCCGAAGCACTTAAAAGCTTTAAGAATATGCACCGAAATATGGCTTGTGCTTTCCTCTCGATGCCAGAAATGTTATAAATCATGTTAGTCACATCAGCCTATCAATCAAAATTACCGAAGAATTGGGAAGAAGAGGCTCAGAGTTCCTCCAAGGGAAGATTAATCAATCAGCCATCAATTGACCGCTGAGGCTGTAACTGTTGACGCCCTTCAATCAATGCAAATTCAATATTCACGGCCTGGAAAAGTGATCTTATTTCACTCTCACCACGCCCAAACGCTTACCAATAATAAAAAATATTTTAAAAATCGATGACTTTGAGCCATTTCATGTCTATCATGAAGGCAGCGTGCGAATGGAGTGGGAGTTTTTTTTTAGCCGGGAGACGGCGGCTATTTTATGTTAACGTGTGACGGATTGTAAATTTTTAAAGTGTTGCGTGGTCTTCTCAAGAATTCTTTCTCAATTAAAGGAATATATATATATTGATGTTTCCGTATGTTTAAAGTTACATGCATATAATACACGGGAAAAAGGTGCCTGAAGCCCGTAATAATGGGGGAGGATGCGAGGTAAGCAGGGAAGGTGAAGAAAGATAATAGACTTCATGAACGGGGTGAAGAAGGGTTGGACGAATCTTAGGAGAAGAAAGAATTTGTGAAGGTATATAGTGGAATTGATGTAGGTACGTATTAGATACGACCCTCGAGAGGTCGGTTACCGACCCCAAATTTGGAGGGAAACGCGAGACATTCTATAGGATATTTTCAAAGTGAGAATAGCCTATTTTATTGATTTAACAAAGTCTAAAGGATATTTCCTTCCTTCCATTTAAACCTAGTTTAAAAAGTAGATTACTCTAATAAATGAGTGGGACATGTGATTAATTACCATAACATGCAGATATCCTAACAGCAATGGACCAAATCAAATAGAAATAGCATTCAATCACCTCAAAATATTGTTAACATTACCTGCGCACAGCGGACGGAAATAAAAAAAAGCTGGCCAAAATCCAAATTTACACCCATTTTTTTCGAACTTGGAATTGTGTTATTACAGAATGTCAATGAATCAAATAACCAAAACTATATTTATTTTTGGTATTTCTAATAGCTCCGCAGATGGCGCTGAAATGGAGGGAAAATGTAAATCGTCAAATCATAGCGTTTTGCGCGAAAAGTACTGATTTGCCTTTTATTAGGAAGTGTCATGCTGTTAATTACGACTTTTTCAAAAATACTTCACGAAAGTTTATACTTATTTAAACATGTATCAGAGAGAAATCTCTTGAGTGCATATTAATTTCACAACGAATATTAAACAGCTAAAAATATTTCAATTTTCACTCAATTTTTTTCATGGTATAGACAGAAACTTTTTGAGAACTGGGATAAGCTGAGATATTTACACCGTGTTAAAGAGCAATGTCTCCACTACATTTCAATAAAGAAAAATCTTGCACCGAATCACCCCCTTAGATTGCCCCTGCGGATTAGATATGCTTGACGAGAAAGGGCCACCGCCCGGTGTGGCGATCAGCCGCGGAGGTTTCTGATTTGGTTTTGGCACACCTGGAGTGCTAAGTAAATACACATGACAAAAATTTGGCCGCAGCGGTCATGGAAATTGGCACGAATCGATGAACTTACATATCGGATACGACCTTCGATCGGTAGGTTTATAGACCCCAAATTTAAAGGGAAAATCGCGACATAAGTATATTTTCAAGGTGAAGACAGGCTATGAACCTGCTCAAGGGCAAATGATAAATCTACATCTATATCTGCATACTAATCTGCAAGCCGCCGAATGGGCATGTGGCAGGGGATGTCAGGACACCAGCCGTGTACAGATGTAAGGGGGTTAGGTTTTGGAAGGTGATGTGGTGACGTTGAATAATGGAAGTGAATTTAGTGGAGCTCAGTTTTCAATGTGGATGCTTATTGTGTGCGGAAAGAAGGATTTTCGCCACCCATCTGCTCGAAAATGTATCTCTCTTATTTTATCGCATCTGTTAGACCTAGAGATCTAGCGAGGCGTCATAATAATACTCTCTATGTCGCTCTGAAACAAGAAATGACATATAGAAATGGAGACGCCACTAGCAGATTTATCAAAGCTTCAAAGCACTAGAGACCTAGTTAGTTAGACCTAGAGATGTCGCGAGGCGTCATAATAATACTCTCTATGTCGCTCTGAAACAAGAAATGACATATAGGAATGGAATGAATATGAACAAGCAGATTTATCAAAGTTTCAAAGCACTGCGGATCAACAGATCCCGTATGATAAAGAAAGATGTCATAGTTTGCATTTTTTTTACTTCAAATAAGACATGATTTTACTATTAGTTCTCACACCTTGCGTCGTTCACCCTGGAGTGGGGATGGTCACTACCGTGTTCTCCCACTAAGAAATAATTTCAGTCTATTCCGTCTGTAGGATTAAAGCCGCACGCATAACAAATAGAGGTGTTTCCCCTTTTGGCAACGGACAGTGGTGCATTGCGCAATTGCTTTTGGAATGATTTCTGTGACATTATATGACCGGTACTTTTGGACAACTTGCAACTTTAAGGTGACGCATCACACTCGCTCGACAGGTCGGATTTGTGATGATTTCCGACCCCAGATTTTTTGTAAAAGTCTTACGTCATCAACTTGAAATTTTTATAGTATAAAGAATGGACCTTTGCCAAGGGAGGCTCGTATCTGAAACATTATAACTTCATCCCGGAGCATAATTAAACCATCGGGAAAACGGCAAGATGTAGGGTATATTTTTATAAAAACTATTATCATTATTGACATATCTAAAACTAATGGAGATGTATCAATCCCTCTTCTATCGGAATGCTAAGTAACAGCCGTCACGGTTGTAAGATAGAATTTGTAATTGGTATATTTCTGCAAGCTACCTGAATGGTTTTCGGCCATGATGTGATCGGACGGTGATGCAATTAGTTCAGTCTTCTTCTACAGATCTTATATAAGCGCTGCCTGTACTTACGTGTCGGAGACTTGGCTACAACTTACCGACGACTGTTGCCTTGTGCGAGAGTTATCCTGGAGTAAGAGACTCCTGACACCAAAACGCCTCGATCGGGTGCGAGTGACGCCATCTTGTGGATTTTTGACAGAACTTTTCCTTACCGAAGGGTATGATGCGTCCTCTTAAGGCGTTGTGGTGGTGACGGCCGAGGGGAGCGTTTCAGGCCCCATTTTAATTCTACCCGTGTTTACGTATCACTCAACTACGGGCGAACTATTACAAAAAATGACTTCGGGTTTTCTTTATTTGATTTGAGAGATATCATTCCAAAAGAAGATTTGAAAGAAAATCTTTTGTCAATCTGGGTTAGTGAGGAAACTTACCTGAACTTCGGTTGAAAAAACTCAACTCTCAGCCATAAATTTGAAAATCGGAGACGATCAACCTCCGGCGACATCTTTATTCTATACGATACGTAAAGAACATCCGCCATTACTCACTTTTGAGGTCGCAATATTTAATACGGTGGACCCTTGCTCGCTAAAAATCTAACTATTTTCGGACACTTTTGGAGCGAACCGTGTCGTCAAGAATTTGTTTCCCCCTTGAGGAACTCCTTCCGCACCCTCTCCGGCAGCGTTGGGTCGCTCTTCTTTCTCAATTATAGTACATATAATGTTTCAACCTGCCCCCCTCTTTGTAAGAGAACGTAAATTGATACCCACCCCCCCTTCCCCAAAAACTTCTTACGTAATGCACGAATGGCCCCTTGGAAGTCCGACTAGAGTGATCTAGGGAGTAGATTACAAAGGGATTGTGTGCATAAGAAGAAATCCCTCACACCCATCCGCCTCCCACGGCTTTGTCACAGAGTCAGCGGAAGGAGAATGAAATTCGTTTATTTGTTTCATGTAAATACTCCTTTGGGTAAAAATCTTATGCGACAAAGCATTAAACCAAAGTCTTTATCTCGTAACGAAAGCCATTAATTATACTGGTTCCAGCCTACATTGGTTTATGTTAAGAATGAAACTACTTAGTTTTTTCCACCAATATATTTAACCATAAATCAACCGGTTTCGGCCTTTTCAGGCCATTATCCAGATTACAGAATAAAAATACCCAAAAGACAGCACAGCTTATATACTAAATCTCAAGGAGAGGGAAGTGGTTGAAATAAGGGGGGGATGAGGGGGGGGAATGAGAGGTGATTGGGCAAACTGCAAGGGAAGGAACAAACAGATGGTGACGCCAGGTTCAAGGACTACGGGGATGGAGGTGAGGGTACGGGCACAGAGAACAAGGGTGAGGCGGTTGAAGGGATTATGTCACTAAGTAGTCTCTCCCCGTGCACTCTGTGATAATATAGAATTTCAAAATTTTCCAGGAAGTCCAACTTCCTCCCCCTTTCCCAAACATGCAACAGCCTCGGGGCAAAGTTGGATGTATGACCTTCATCAATCAAATGTTCTGCAAAACTTGACTTCCTGTCACCATTGTCACTGGATTTAAAATGCTCTCCCATTCTTATCTTCAACCTTCGTCCAGTTTGACCAACATAAAAACAGTTACATTCAGGGGTATCACATTTTAGTAAATATTCCCCACTTTTATCATTCACGTCAATTTCGTCCTTAGAATTAAATAATAACTTCTGGAGTGTCACAGAATTAGACACGGAAATTTTGTATTTATTTTTGGGGAAATATCTATATAGTTTGTATGTTAACTTATTAACAAAGGGTAACTTAACCCACTTAAATCCAGACCATTTCGCCAACCATTGATTTTACTACATTGGTTTTCTATTAGAACTGATTCTTGATTTCAAAAACCCGAAGGAAGGGTACAATTATCTTCAGGATTAAAACATTGAATAATGTATATCAAATGCCTAATTTTTACGTAGTTCACTGAGAAATTGGGTACACAAGGCAAACAGAAGAACTTTCCCTTGGCTACGTTACAACATTTGCCACAGTATGTCGGCTCTATGCTCCACAAAAACCGGTATTCCATTATTTAAACATAAATACTCGTTTAATATTATCGACTACCTAAGCAGGAAACATATATTAGGTGCCTTAATATCTAATACATGTCTTTGAACAATTTTATTCGGATAAAATTTGACGTTTAAAAAGTTTCAGTTGACATTTAAAGTGTGTTTGTCCGCGTTTATGGGAAATCTCTCAATTTATTATCGAATTTATTTTCAAACATGTGTCAAAAGCCATGATTTTATTTTCTAAAGCAGCGTCAAATTACCAAGAAATGAAATCGTAAGAAATTTTTTTCACGCATGTATCGGCAAAATGAGTACATACCAACAGAGGAGAGAGAGATCTGGGTGGATTAAGTCATCCTCCTTACTAAAGCACTCGACGCGATATCAAGGGACCCTAGTTCAAGCCTCCGTCAAGACAAATGGTTTTCTTCCCGAGGAATTTCACACAATCAAACCTCCCCACAAGGTGCGAATAATCATTGCCATGGCGCACGTCAACACCATTATCCCCGATTATATGGCGCAACTTAACGCTTTTTTATGACTGAAATTCTCAGTAATCATACCAATCACGCCGTTCCCTTCCGGGGTATGCACAGTCACGAAGTTTCACTCATAAATACATATTTGTACAACTAATTCTGCTTCAATAACTTCCTCCATACTGATCTATCCTTGCAAACCTCTTTATCCTCATTTACCCCCATACACTGCTTCATACACGCCCTCCTGTTTTTAAGACTCCTAATATTCCTCATCCTAAAAATTTCCTCAATCATATTCAACCACAACTTTCTCAGCCTTTCTCGAATAAATCGGAAATATATTTTAGACTTTCTCGGCCAGTTTTTTATACATTGGGCCAAAAATGTATAAAAATGTATAACACATTACCTTCTGAGTACGAATGTGCACCTAATCTTGCTTCTTTTTGAAAAGAAGTTAAAAACTGGCTATTTACTTATGAAAAAATCGAAGATATGTTTTGCTAAATAAAATTATTTATTTTTGTAAGCATACTTGTTAAAAGAAATTCATTCGCCTTACAGGTTACCTAAACCTCCAAATATCTTAATATTCTATTCTTCGTATTTTTTTCTGTATTTCATATTTTGGAGCAATAAGCATTATTATTATGCATAAATATCCATGCAAAAGGAGTTATCTTCACTCAATTTTTCATGTCGAACGCTGAGAATGCCTCAATAACTAAAGACTTTCGATATTAGCAAATGTTACGTCGGTCAGTCGTTCAACTGTCTTTAAACATACTTGAGAAGGCGTATAAATACGCAGTGTTCTGACGAGATATGCCTTGGAAATGCCTCATTTTTTAAAAATAAGGCCTAAAAAACGTATTTTTGGCTAATATACATACATACCAATCCAATCACGCCGTTCTCTTCCGGGGTAGGCACAGTCACAAAGTTTCACTCACAAATACATATTTGTAAATTTAATTCTGCTTCAATAACTTCCTCCATACTGATCTATCCTTGCAAACCTCTTTTGCCTCATTTGCCCCCATTTACTACTTCATACACGCCCTCCTGTTTTTAAGACTCCTAATATTCCTCATCCTAAAAATTTCCTCAATCACCTTCAACCACAACTTTCTCGGCCTACCTCTACCTCTCTCACCATTCATTTCACTCTTAATTATATGTTTCGTTATTCGACTCTCATCCATTCTCTCAACATGGCAAAACCAACGAAGCGCACTCCTTTCACACTACCTTCCATTACCGGAGCATCTAACTCACATTCATTTATTACCCACTCATTCCTGACCCTGTTCATTCTACCGCAAACACTCCTCAAAGAACTGATACGGCGTTTAGTCTACTCTTATGTCCATCCTGATATAGGAGTAGACTAACCCCGGTGTGTCAGTACACCGCATATATCTCCTAGTGGTGGGTCGCGGGCAACGGTATGCTGGCTCTCAAGGTAGTCCTTTCAGAAGGGATCCTAGCTTGAGCAGAATAGTGAAAGCGGGCCTAGGGTATTACTCTGCTTTGGTTTCTCTTGTGGCATACTCGCGAAAACGTGCCAAAACTGACCGCTAGAGCGCCGGAACCGTTAGCAGAGAAAGCTGCGCGTGGGACGGGTACTGAAAAGGCTGGTAACCCTGCATACTCTATTACAACTTATTCATAGCAGCAACAGAGTAATTTCAATTATATTTAAAAAAAAGTTGGGAAAACAAAAAACTATCCGATGTATATTTTTGACTAGGTCTATGTGTTAGAAATTCCTCATTTTTGAAATTTTCTCTCTGGAGTGCATGCACGTACCATACCCCCATATAAGGGCTGGTAATGTACCGCAAAAATCTTGAAAAGTATTTCGGTATGGGAGGAGGGGGGGTGATATTCTTGTATTTTTGAAAGGGTTAGACGTTTACCTTTTTAACAAGACCTCATTCATTTATTTCTAGGTGAAATGATAGTTTGCTCAAGCCACCTTAAAGGCCGCTTTACACGGTATATTTTATTCTACAAACGAATGTACGAATTCCTTGATGAAGGAAATTTTATCGTGTAAATCGGCAAATTGTTTGATTGTCTGAATGACTTATCGGGAAAGAGAACCTGCTCTAGTTCCATTCAGTTTCTTATATACATTCTATGATAAATTCTTTTGTACAATAAAATGTACCGTGTAAAGCGGCCTTAAGAAATGACTAAAAGACGAATGAGGGAAATAAAAACAGATTTAAGATTTGTCAAGGCACAGAGGTCTTTGAACCTATGTACCGATATCTAAGAGAGAAACGCGGAGTTATGGCGAAAGCGCAGCGAAATTATTAATTCGCGCGACAGTGTTTTCTGTGGCACCTTGGGCACAACGCACACGATCTGCAAACTCTCTCTCTCGGAAGTCTCTCGTAAAACTATATGACGACAAAGGCAACAACATACATCAAGTAAAGAAAGGTAGTCTCCACGTCTCCGAGGCTTACCAAAGTACTCATAAAAATTTATCGCCAACTTTGAAATGCACAATCTGCTATTCACGTCAACTTTCCAGCCCTCCCTATGTAAATAGCACTCAAATCCACTTGTTTATACGGGCACCTTAGCGCAGATGGTAGGCATGTATAAAAATCCCTACAATATTTATGAATTGGAAACGTCTTTCGCACAACTATCAAGAATGGAGACAATGTGAGATGGTGAAGGTGCCTTCCAAGACTTTATATTTTCTCCGCCACCGAAGGGGAACGACTTGAGAGAATTATTAAAGAGAACGGATGATCACAATTTCTTTTCAGCCGAAGAAAGAGAGCGGGGGGACGGAGCGACGGCGGCCTTGGCGGCGAACTGGGTTTAATGAAGGCGTTGTGATGATCTCGCGAAATCACTCCATTATTTCCACGGTGACGACCCTCCGAGTGGATGACGTGGTGGTGGCTAGACCGCGGCGGGGACGCAACCGGTTAAAGGGATCATGGATGGGAGAATTAACGCTGCAAATTCACATATACCACGGGGAATTTCAGCGTTATGATTCTTCTATCCCTCATTTCAGAGAAATTCCACCAAGTAAGGTCCGAAACTATCGTCCACCGACCACTTTAAGGGGGAGTTTGAGCGAGATGGTCCTTACGTCATAATGTAGACCATATTCGAATTTCACGTTGATTTTCTGCAGTTGTACAAACTATAAATTAAATGCAGCATTGTAATTTGGTGCAATTATGTAATTTTTTTGCTGAAATTCTCAGTTATCGATTAAAAATATCTACAAAAGTTTTTACTTCGACTCATTTTTTCACGCGATGCCTTTTTAAACTCCGTTGTAATGGAAGTAAATATTTTGACGAGATCTAGGTGTTATAAACTCATCATTTCCAGAAAGTCTCCCTGTAGAGCATGGACATACCATTTTCCATGTAAAAGGGGTGTCATTCTTCGTCAAATCTCGGAGAGTACAATTGTGTGAAACTCATAGAGGAAAAATCATTCGCCTGGACTGGGAATCGAACCCAGACCCCTCGATTTCCAAATGAGTCGATAAAAAAATTCTCGAGCATACTTCACTTAAAAATTTCAATCAAGATTAAACTCCACTTTCTCAGGCGAGATATTGTAGAACAGCATAATGAGTAATGAAGCTCAAATGATTTCGTACTGTCTACTAATTTTTATTTCACCTCTTGCTACACGTGTTTCGACTGACTAGCAGTCATCATCAGGCAAGCCTAATACAACATAAACAGATATGAGCTTATATAATACGTGAAACACCATATTTACGTCACACTGGGAAAGGATAGAAGGACAAGTGGGAGAAAATGGAAAGGGGGGGGGGTGTGAGGGGAGAGGGTGGTTTGTTGGAGGAGGTAAAGTTATTTTTCAATGGTTTCAAAAATAGGAGAATGACAAACAAATTCGTTCTCATTTAATAAGTTCATTTTCCATCGTTTCCTTTTGACTATTTCCCACTGTTCCGAAACATCTAAACGGTGTCCTTTATCCAGGGAACGGAGGATTTTCACATTAAATGTGGAGTGGTGAGATTCTTCCATTAGATGTTTGGCGAAATAAGACTTAGGGTCGCTGTGTGTAGCAAGAGGTGAAATAAAAATTAGTAGACAGTAAATCATTTGAGCTTCATTATTCAACTAAGATGTTGAAAATAACCACATATGTTGTCAAATCAATGATGTACACATATAAGCTTTCATCACCATTAAAGAATTGTTATGACTTGGGTTTACGGCACGGAATCCAAAAGTTAGGCAAATGCCGTTTATGCATACCAGTGTTTATTCGGCATGATAACTTGATATTTAATAAAAACCATTATAATTAAATAAAATGAGTATATTTTATTACGTATACGTGAAGAAATTTAGACCTACCATCAAATTATTTTGACCTACCTATGTGACGAGTGTCATAAGGATACGTGTTAACACTAGAACGCCCACGGTGGGTCATTTTGACTCAAACATAAATTTAAATTCATTTCTTTATTCCATTTTGAATGAGAGCAGGATTTCCTTCCGTGACTTTTATTCATTTCAACATGCTTTTATGTCCACAAATTTTCACCTCCCTGGAATAATCAATTAATTATTTTCTTTAAAATTTTACCTTGAACGCCCATACGGGTCGTTTTGATCCAGACATATGTTTGCACTGTAGGCACTTTACTTATTAATAGCAACCAAACTTTGAAATGTTATGCATAAGTATAAAATAATGTAAAAGGTCTTCGTAGATTATTGAACTATGCCATTTCATGAAAGAAAAACAATAAATAAAATTGAAAGAATTATTAACTGATCCTAAAGCCGCAAGTAGATACATCAACAAATCATCAATATTGTCAAAATTATTAGTGTTCTAATGTAAAAATATCAATATATGGAAATAAAAAGAGTTTTAGTTTGTAGAAAAGCTGTTAAAATGGAAAATTTATCGCACAAATTGATGAATTACTTCATAAATTACGATGGGTCAAAATGACCCGCTTAGGGCGTTGAATGATGCTGAAAAGTACGGGCGTCCTAGTGTTAAAACAGCATTGTAAATGACGGGAAACGAAATCGGTAACACACAATTTTTTTCACTTTTATTTATTCATATCACTCATATGTTCACTTACGCAAAGTTTCGAGGAAATATATACAAAAATGCAAACAGCTCCGACTGCCCAAAACGATCCGTTTGGGGGGGGGGGCAAAAGCTAACTTAACAGTGGTCCAGTTTATTCACATATTATCACGCTCAGACATCGTCTGATTTTAGTACGAGTTTCTCAAAAGATCTGGAACCATTAAGTAGAGTACCTATCTGTTTACTACATGCCAAGTCTCATAAAAAACTACCACAAAGTTTCACGCAAATCTGAACAGAAACGCAATTTGCTCCCCCCACCGTAATGTAGTCCGAACGAGATAGTCCCCTAGTCATAATAGAGACCATATTCGATTTATACATTTTAATTTCACCAGCTGTAGGATACATCAATTAAATATTGCATTTTTATGGTTCAATTATATAGTTTTATATGACAGAAATTGTATGTAATTAAATGAAAATATCTAAATAAGTCTTTTACTTGACTCATTTTTTTCGCGCGGTGCGTTTGAAACTCCTTCAAAACGGTAGGATTTTTGTGATATCCAAGAACCTACAGTGGAAATAATATGGTTTATTTTCAAATGGGGTGGAGAAAACATACAAACTACACGCTGTTAGTTTTTTAACGACATCCAAGTGTAGGGAATGCCTCATTTGATAAATAAGGTCTCTCTGGAGTGCACACCCGTACCATTTCCCATGCAAAAGGCTGGTAGTCTTTGGCAAATATCTCGGAAAGTAATGTGGTAAGTGTTGAATTTTTGGTGTCATTAGAAGGGTGAGATGTTTTTCTTTAAATGAGACCAAAGACATTGATTTCTTAGTAAAATGACATTTCGCTCGCTCTACCTTAAAGAGTGCGTATCTCTCTAGACCTTCAAAATGAAAGATAACTTTCGTGAGAACGAGGCCCGTCTTGGAGAGAGTGAAAGAGAGAAGGAGGGATGGCCTTCTCTTTTCGCACGGCCACGCAGCTCTGCGTCCGTTATAATAACACTCGTCGTCGACGCCGTCGGCAGCCCTTTCTCCGAGCGTGTGAGAATTCCGCGCGATATCCAAGGTGACGCAGGCGGTCGCATGAGGAGAGGGAGGAGAGGAAGAAAGGAGAGGACCAAGGAGAAGACAATGAGGCCACTGCACTCTTGTACACGCTCCCTCCACCGCAAACGCCCACCCTTATACTCCTCCCTCCCTTCGTCTCTCCTAACCCTCCCCCTCTTCCCGCCACCCTTTTGTTCGCGCTGCACGACGCAATATGGGATAGCGAGAGCGATAGGAAACCTTAGCTTGGATTCCTCCTGTTGCCAATCTCACACGAACACCCACCTTCCCACCCACGAAGAGGGAAGTTACACTGCCAAAGAGTGGAAGGTTAGGGGAGGAGTATTGAAATGACGGATATACCCACGCTCTTACCAGAATTGGTTCGCATTGACCATCCATGGTGGTCCCTGATTCGATGACGTACTCCGGCAGACCGCACGTCGTCTACCGGTAAAGGGAGTCGGGGAATACCCAATCCCAATTTTTTGGGCAACGGGCTCCTCCGGTTCTCAAAAGATGTGCGGTAAGTTTTCGCAAAAGCGAGACTGACGGGGACTCGTCTGACGTTGGGGGAACCCAATAGATACGAGAACTGCGGGGAGGCGGAGGCCCATTGTCGTCCTTTTGATGTCAATCCGCCTCATGGTGTCGGCCTCGCAGGGGTTGTGGTTCGCTAACCTTCCCTTCCCTTCCCATGTCCTTTTCCCACTACTTCCCGCTAGGGTATGAGCGAAGGCTTGCAGACCTGGTGGGGGGGTTTTTAGACCTCGCGGGGAGACCTGAATCACCTGCCAAAGAGTGGACTGAGACGGGAAGATCTGTTGCCGGACGTCTATAGACATTCTAGAAATATATTTATCGACGAATTTATCCATTAAGAAACCAATAATGAAAATACTTTTGATTTCATAATGAATTGATTTAATTGATTTCATAATGGATAAACATTTTTGGATAATGGATGAAAATATCTTGGAATGGAGAAAAAATGGATAAAAAATATTTTGAATAATGGATAAAAAAATGGATTTAAAAAAATTGATTTCATAATGGATTTTCGCAAAGTTAAGCCCGAAACCATCGAATTCATGACAAAGTTATCAATATCTTACGAACTTCAACTGATACTGCGGTGGATCAGGATTGAATTTTTTTGGGGAGGCGACCGACGGCTAAGGTCATTTGCAACATAGGGGATAGGTAAAGGAGGAAGGGTGGAAAGAAACCAGGCGTCGGCATTAACCTGCTCTTAACGAAAGGCGCCAAGGGGACCACGGCTTTACGTCTCATCCGAAAGACGGGAGTACCGTACTTGAAGTGCCCTCCACAAGATACTCAAGGAGAGATCGATTGTTCTCTGAAAAACATCCATCTCTGTAAGGATTTGGACCCTGGCCGCCCGTGTGGTTAGCCAGTACTCTAGCAACCAGACCAACCCGATCCCTATAGTGGATCAGAGACGGAGGATAAAGTTATGGAAATTGACAGCAGGACGGACAGGTTTTTAAACGTAGTTTAATAGCGATCGATAAGAGACCATAATGGTTGCCGATGAGACTGAAGTTCGCCAGTTTACAGGCAGAGTAGCTGATTGATTCAGGTGCCCCTAAATGTATGTTTCTAAATCTGCCGGCTAGCGCTAACGCAATATTTTACAGGTATCCTGTATGATTCTTGTGTCACGTTTCCGTAGTTACATTATGAATCAGTTTAGCAGTTTCCATAGCATTTTTGGCACAGTCATAGTGAGATACATGTTGGTGAAAGCTAATTTCTACACTAGTGCATTTTGTTGCATTGCTGATTAATTCATGTGCCCCCAAATCCAAGTCTATAAATCTACCGATTAGTGCTAACACCATGTGTTGCATGTTCCCTGCATGAGCCTTGTGTCACGTTTTCACAGTTATATTATGTATTATTTTAGTAGTCTCTGCAGAATTAGTAGTATACCGGTAGTGTGGTGCTTGTTGCTGAAAGTGAATTTCTTCACCGTAGCTCATGTTGGTGATAAATTACCCCCTGCCAAACACTCTTGAGGTGGCCTGCAGGATAAGATGTAGATGTAGATGTATGGGGAGCGAAATGTCTCACTTTGAGGGATCGCGTACAAATGAGTACGAAGTAGAAATTTACTGTAAAAAAGGTTTGGCTGCATTTAATCTAAACGCCACCTGCAGGCATAATGAAAGTCGATTTTCCATTTATTGCAGTCACAAATGATAGCACAAAGTCACTCGCGCGGGTGCATATACACCCAGGGATGAAATTCGTCTAGACTTAACCAGGATTCAAACCCGGATCTCCTAATTGCCAGTCAGGTGTGTTGGACAGTTATGCCACCAACCCATCTGTTAAATTTGTCGTAAAAAAATAACAATATTGGGTTTATCACCGTGACAGTGGGTAATTGAGCACGAACTTTGTTCGAAATGTGTTCTTGAGATGAAAGCATGCAATCCGCTTAAGGTAGTCCGAGGGAGATAGTTCCCTAGTCATAACAGAGACCGTATTCGAATTGTACGTTTTAATTTCACCAGCTGTGAGACACACGAATTGAATATTGCATTATTGATGGTGAAAAATATAGTTTTATATGACATAAATGGTAAGCAATCAAATGAACATATCTAAATAAGTCTTTAACTTGACTCATTTCTTTCACGCTGAACGTTTGAGACTCCATCAAAATGGAAGGTTTATTTTGATCCCGAAGAATTTACTGCGGTGACAATATGATTAATCTTCAAAAATAGTTTAGAAAACATACAAACTACACGCTGTTAGTTTTTTTTACGACATCTAAGTGTTAGAAATTCCTCATTTTGTAAACAATGTCTCTCTGGAGTGCATGCACGTACCATTTCCCGTGTAAAAGGGCTGGTATTTTTTTTGGCAAATAACTTCAAAAGTAATGCGGTAAAGGGTTAAATTTTTTGGGGACATAAGAAATATGAGATATTTTTCTTTAAAATTATTCCAAATTCATAGATCTTTAGGTAAATTGATATTTCGCTCGACCTACGTCAAACTCCCTTCTAAATTCGCCTTGAAGAAAACTCGTCTTGGTGGTAAAACTAGCCAATCGGGCAATTTGCGGCAATCGGGAGATCCGGATTCGAATCCCGGTTGAGTCGAATGCATTTTCATTGTGAATTTCATTTCCCCTTGGTGGAAATAGAACATTCAAATGTACTTCCCGTCCAAGTGCTGACCTCAGTCGATCGTAAAACTATTCCCATCCATCGACCCGTGATGCCATAGATATCCTCACTGCCACATCGAAGTGATGCTTGTAAGTATACTTGCTGAATAAATATCTAACTGCAATGAATAAAGCCGCCTTCACTCATATGACAGTGGCTTCGAGAGTCCAATAACGAGTAGAAATTTGATGTGCAAGCACACATTTCATGAGGCAGTTCTGGAGGTCGATAGGGGTGGACATAAGCACACCACCGAACATGGCGTGAAATTCGTTATTTATTGAGTATATTTTCCATAAAAATCGTGAATTTTTAAGAGAATTCCTTCCAAAAATTGACGATTCAAGGAAGTAGAACGTTAGAAAATATACTTTGGCTGCCGCGGTACTGTCGACAGGTATGGACCTATGAGCATGGATAATTCTGGCCGTGAGGGGTTCACATTAATTATTAAATGCTAATTGAAAATTTTCGTCGTTAGCTTGAAGTTTTTATGAACCTTTTCTAGCGATTTCTTACTCATTGGTATCTCACACAGGTATTTCATCATGTAGATCTATCATTATGCAGCTATAAACTATCCTTTACCACGGCTATTTTACGGCATAAAAATAATAAATAAAGCATATGATCCCTTAGAACTATGGTGTTATACAATGGTCAAACTAAAAGAGCTGCTAAGAATGATTGGGCTAATTATCACATCATTTGAAAGAAGAAGCAACAATCCCTGCTTTGCGTTTTTCAATAACTTACTCATCTTTCAGAATTTATATACGTAGCAATCTATACGAGAATTGCTGTCCTTCCATCTTGCTTACACATTAAAAGATTATCAACATCACTTACCCAGGTACCGACCATGAAATGACGCGGACAACGCCTTAGCAGTCGAAAACTTTCATTGCCGTTCCGTCTCAGGTTAGGAGGGTGCTTGGACACCTTAAAGGAAAAATTAGCACCGTAAATAATCAAGACAAAGGTTCTACAAAGGAAGGTGGTTCTCAGAAAACACAGGAGGACGTATCATTACGTCCATAGCACTCAAAGTGTTAAGGTCTGAAGTGCTCTCGATAAATGTCTGCTGCTATTTAGACCCCGCCGATCGGTTTGGTGCGATTCTCTCGGTTTTTTTAAACCCTAAGAGTGCGGCATATATGGCTTAGAAACGTGGACCATGACCACGGCAGAAGAAGAAGTACTTAAATGATGGGAAAGGAAAGTACTAAGAAAGATTTTTGGTGCTACAAAGGAAGGTGGACAGTGGAAAATGCGGAGAAACTGAGAACTCGAGGAACTCCACAAACATCCTAACGTAGTGACAGAAATTAAGAGCAATAGATTAAGGTGGTTAGGACATGTCGAGAGAATGCCTGAGGATAGGATGGCGAAAAAGATATTTCGTGGTCATCCTGGTGGTAGAAGATTGAGAGGGAGACCCCGGAAAAGATGATTGGATGATGTAGAGGATGGTCTGAGAAAGATGGGAATTAAAAGAAGGAGAACGCATGCCGGGAATCGCGATGTCTGGGCTAACATCGTCGGAGAGGCCAAGGCCCTACAAGGGCTGTAGCGCCGAGGAGTAAGTAAGTAAGTAAATAATCAAGGAAAGATCACTAATGCGCACAAAGAATAAAATTGAGAAATTTAACCTTCTAGGGACCTTAAGTGCCCAATGTAAATGTAGGTTATCATTTTAGATGAAGTTTAAAGAAAGAAACTTTGTGGCGTCCACTCACTTCTTTATTCGTACAAAGTGTTTCAACGCTTAATGTGTTATCATCAAGTACAAATGGTAACAACAACCCACGAATATTCTTACAGTGTAGTGGTTAAATATTTGTATTTTCATACTATTTTTACAAGCATACATACCACCATTGGTTTTTAAGAGTAGGAGGCAGAATAAAGCAATCCTTGGTCATCACAATTGGTTGTGTAATCTTAAGATCGTTTGACTGCAACCCTCCATCCTTCCCTAGCTTAATTGGCATCGATACTAGAAATGATACTAGATAAAAAAGAAAGCCATCCAGGGGTAACATCATGGGATGTATGTGGGCAGCTTAAAAAGGGTTGAACTGAATAAATAAAAATGTGTAAATTAGTATTTGCCTGGGGGATCGGGTTGGTGTGGAGGTTAGGGTACTGGCTAACCATGCGGACAACCAGGGTTCAAATCCCTGCAGAGAAGGATGTTTTCAGAGGAAACCCGTTCCCTACTTGAGTGTCTTGTGGATGGCACTTCAAGTACAGTACTCAGTCTGTCGGATGAGACGTTAAACCGTGGTCTCCTTGGCGCCTGTCGTTAAGAGCTGGCAAATGCCTACGCCGGGATTCTATCCACCCTTCCTCCCTTACCTATCCCCTACGGCGTAGATGACTTAGGCCGTCGGTCGCCTCCCCAAATATCCAATCCAATCCAACTTCACAATAATGCTCCAAAATACCTCACCAGATATTGCTGACTATATTTCGAATACACAATGTAAACATGTTTTTCGATTATTTAATCAACATTTTCCGAAGGTGAAAATAAGTATTCGGCGAATTTCCAAGAAAATTCTGGTGCATATCAAATGCTGAGGGTGAGAAATGATCACCTTTTACCATAAAAAGAAATACCCGCTTTAATGAAAGAAAACTTTTAAAAAGTATTCCACCGGTTAATGTAGATTTTGTTGAATGTCAGAGACTCTCCTCCCGGTTATCTACAATTTCAGGGGCCTATCTCACTCTAGTATATCCTTTTTCGCCTCAGCATATTAATTACCCTTCTTCATCCCGTCCATGAAACCTACTCTCTTTCTTTCCCTTCCCCGCTTGCCCAACATCCTTCCCTCCATCACACTCTTCAGCAAGCCCTCGCCCATTATGATATCCTCCAGCCACCTAATCTGCCGATCTCGAATTTCATTAAGAAGCTTCCTTACCTCGCCCACCATCTCAGGAACTTCTTCGTTAGTCTTCCTTTCCGTCCACCTAACCATCTCCACCCCACATCTCAAATACCTGCAGCCCATTCTCGTCTTCCTTTCTGAGGGTCCACGTTTCTGCCCCATGCAACGCTACGCTCCATGTCAAGCTCTTCACCAGCCTCTTTTTCACATCTTTACCCATGGTCCCAGTCATCAGCTCCCGTCTATTTCCAAACGTCTCCTTAGGTAACACTAATCTCTTCCGTATGTACTCCACTACGCAAATAAATACAGATAATTAATATATGAACAGAAAGATGTGCCGTTAATACGCACGTCATCGTAAAAACTGCTACTCTAGATATTTTAGGACACTGTTTAATAACAAGTTTTCCCACGTTTCCCTTCCATTTCACAACAAGAATTAAATTTTTTTAAATATTTTATTTTAATAAAAAATTATATGAAGAGCATGGCTAGAAAGTTAGAAAGTACTTAGGAATTTTGTGAAATTATTTAATGGCGAATGAAATTAAGTAGAAACGAAAGTGACAGTTTATTAATCCGAAAACAATATATCAATCATTAAAGAACAATATACTGTCATATACAACTATTTCAACATATGCCCATCACATATTTCAATGAATTTTACCATGAGGCAATCACTGACGGTAACATCGTATTATAAATATAAAAATACACTTCTAAAACGTCCAAAAATAAAATATATCCGTGATGTATCGATAGTAAACCGCAGTCTACAGATGAAGGCGAGTGAGCCGGCAATATCACGTGGCGGCGTCGAATTTCCAAGAGAGTTCCTCGTGTCTGTGTGTGTGTGTCCGAGCAACGTACAAAAATGCACACAGGGACACGACAATATAAACATTCAAGATTGAAGACATCAGTTATTTTCCTCACATGTATGCAACATAAAAATAAATTTAAGTGTTAAATTAAATTTTTATATCACAGTCATTTTGACAAAAATTGAATGACTAAAACATTCTGTTTTCCTCGGTGAGTAATAAATACGACAGAATAGTGACCGTGGACATGTTTCTTTTTAAGCATTGGTCCTCAAACATTTTTTTGCTCCTCACATCTAAACATTTCACAATATTCTTGCACCCCTTTCAGTGATACCAGCAGAAGGCACCCGTTGAAATTCAAAGGGTGTGGAAAACACTGAACTTATTTCTTAAGAAAACTACAAAGCCTGAAAAACACTGTCAGCGTGGTCATTAGATGGTCAAATCGCTTGTTTTCAAGTTTCAGGTGCGAAACTCAATTAGGTCTGCGAAACTCAATTAGGTCTTTTTGTTCATGATATTTTAGTTTCCGGAGAAGGTAACCTACAGGTAGACGCAGAGTTTCTTGACTTTAGAAAAGCTATTGACAAGGTTCCCCACTGTAAGTTACTCGCGAAGTTAGCATCATACGGGATAGACAGTAATATAGTAGGCTGGATAGGAGACTTCTTACATGAACGCGTTCAAAGGGTGGTATTAGATGGTGTCAGCTTAGGCGAAGTAAAAGTTACATCGGGTGTTCCCCAGGGAAGCGTGATAGGCCCAATTTTATTTCTTCTCTAAGTAAATGACTTAAATACAGTAGTAAGAAATAGCAAACTCCGTCTTTTTGCCGATGATACAGTAGTGTATAAGGAAATTAGAAATGAAGAGGACATCCAGTTAGTGGTGGCTCGCAGGGTATAACGTATACGTAGACGTAAATATGCTATTGTTGATTTCAGAGATAAATGTTAGATTTTTCAGCTGGAAGCATGATTTTCATACAAATACGAAGTGTAAAAGAAAATCGATGGAAAAAATTAAAAACCTCATTTATTCAGCCAACCGATAAATAAATCCCAGCCCTCTATCTTGAGTGAAGTTCTTTTAAAAAGCAGAAACATGGAACCACTGTACCAAACACAATGGTTAGCAAGGACCACCAGGGGGGGGACTCTCCGGGGGCGCTGAGGGCTTTAAAATATAGCCTAAGTTTCAACCTGATATGTTTTCTATCTGTATGCCAAATTTCAGTTCAGTCGGTTGCGCAGTTTTTGTGTGATACAGACAGAAAGACGCCCTCACGTTTTTATACATCAGTAAGGACTATGCACCCCATAATATAGGTAATTATAGAGTAAAAGCGAATGAACCCAAAAAATTGAATAAAATATTTAATGCTAATGATAGGTAAACAAATAACACATGTGAAAAAACGCAAGTAGGCTCGTAATATTTCGACCTTTTCAGAGGAGTTTATTTTTAAGAAGTTCACTCCTTCTCTGAAAAAGACACTGCGGCGGTCGAAATATTAGGAGCCTGCTTGTGTTTTTTTTGCCAGCGTTTCTGTGTCATTTGGCATATTTATATTAATACGTCGTCACTCGAGTGGTCATTTGTCATCTTGTAGAGAGAGTGATCTCTATCAATCTCTCTTCAAAAATGGATTTATTGAAATGACTTTTACAAACCACAAAAAAATAAAACTCACGACCCGGGTTTCAACGCGCTTGAGTCATCTTCAGTCCTGAAGATGACTCAAGCGCGAAGTTTGAAACTGAAGTTTGTAAAAGTAATTTCAACAAATCCATTTTAGAAATGAATTACCACAAAGTTATCAGAGAGAGTGTCTCACTCTCTCTTCAACTGAAGCAGACCTACGTATGAAGAAAGACTTCACATTTCTCTATCCTCTTTTTACTGCACCCCTGTTGAGTTCTCTTTACACGTTTGCGGCTAAATTGAAAATATTTCTTCTCGTGTGCGTATATATATGCAATAATTAAACATATCGAAAATAATTTTTAAAAACAACGCTAAAAGTTTCATTAGACCTACAAAATGGTACCATAAATATATATATATATAAAACTAAAATGATATCTTGCACCCTCTGGAGGTGTGTTTGAACCGCGCAAGATAACCTTGATTACGAAAATAACGAGATGTGTGGTACAAATAGGAAGGAGTGTGAGATCCTGGCGTATTGAAACACTCGTAAAAGTCTCAAACAACCTTTTTGACCGAGTGTTTCTCGAGAACTGACGAAGATGGATATCGAGAGCGATAAGAGACTCAATGAATGATCAGTGACACATTCAGAGTAGACACGTTAAATATGTCTATGGCGTAGAAAAGTCCACTATTCTGGTCCGTATCAGAATATACAGACCAACTAACCGATGCGTTGTATTCTGTTGCTTCCTGTTAGCTGTATTACTCTTCCCGTTGCTATAGATTTAAAAAAAATTAAAAGTCTGTGTGATTAAAAATGGAAAAAACAATGAAATATCAGGCAGTTTAGTTAGGGTCCGTCCATATGGCACGTAGACAAAAATATGGCACTATTTGATCCCCAAAACCCTATCGTGCACACTTACTGACTTCATCCTGATTCCCTCGTCCCCCCTCTAGTTCACGTCGACTTTCACTTGCGTAAAAACGGGTTCTTAATTGATTGTCATGGACTATCTGTAGTTTAAGGCTGATGGAAAGGTAAGTAAAAGAAAAACTACTCTTGCAGATATGATAACCTCGAACATTGTCTACGTAGACATCCATCCAACCTCCTCATCCCCCAACGTGGAACTTCGTTGACAACCCTCGTATCCCCCCACCATTGTATACGTGGATCACTTTATCCATTTGTGCAGTCAAAGCTCATCAGGACCTAAAACCGTTCGTTGCTGTACCACGCCACTCCTTAGTTACTAGGTCGGGATTATTTCGTTCAGTTCAAACACTGCCCCTTACGGGGAATGCTATCTCAAATCGGCATGGGGTGACATGACCCCTGAGTCGGACACCCTACCGTACAGTAAAAGGAAATCGAGAGCTATCTCGAGAATCTATCGTTTCGAGTCGGTATTAAAATTTTTCCCAAATGACGACCGGTGTCAGCGTAAATCCGCGTTTGCACTATGTAGCAAAACCTGCTATATAGCAAAAATTTATGTAACGATAGCTACATATAGCAAAACTGCTAAATCAAAACGGAGAAATGTTATATGTAGCAGTTTTAGATGCTATTTGTAACTTTTTCTGCTATATGTAGCAAACATGTTTCTATCGATTCGGAGGATCGGTAAGATCAAAGGGAATTTTGGCTACATGTAACATTTTCTTCAAATAGCAAATGTTATACGCGAGATTTTTTTCTAGCATCTGCTACATGTAGCACTACCTGTCAGTCAGTAGAGAGGCAACCACGTTGTTGTGCGGATGTGTTTTGCTTGAGCTGCATTACGGAAGGGATACCAAGTGACAAAGATTGGGATAACGATTTAATAATAAATGTAATTCTTCTCTACGGCATAATCATCAGCATTCAAGTCTTTTAACAAGTTACTCGCACTGTACTTTTGCCTGGCTTGTTTTAATTTAATAATAAATTTAATCCTTCTTATTTTTTATAAATTTAATTTAAATAAATTTCATTTTTCTTTAATTCACTCGATTTTATAATGAATTTAATTCTTCTTTACGGCATAATCATCAGCATTTAAGTCTTTTAACAAGTCACTCGCACTGTACTTTTGCCTGGCTCGTAGCGATGGCCGCACCGAAAACCTTCGTTTTCTTCTGTTAGCCGCCAAAACTACTGTAATGGCTGCCGATAGCACTAGATCCTTCCTCCTTGACATCTTTTATGAAACCATTTTGCTGAATTATTTTTGCTAGATGTAACATGGGTCAATTTGGAAAAACTGAAAATATAGCATTTGCTATATACTTTTAGTTAAATGTAACACTGCTACATATAGCAGATTTTGCTACATAGTATAAATGCGGCGGAAATATTATATGTTCCTAAAAAAGTGAGACATAAAACGTGTCTCCCAGAACAGATGTAACTTGAACGTGCTGCCTTCCTTGTAAAGGGTCAAGAAAAATTAGAACATTGTTATATATGGGCATTCAGAATGAGAGGATAAATTGTAAGTTCCTACTAAAGTGAAACATAAAATGTGTCTCCCAGCACATCTACATCTACGTGATACCCTGCGAGCCACCACGAGGGTGTGTGGCATGGGGTGAAGATCACCAAACATGCACTATTGATATGCAACTAGGATATTTAATGGAGACATACTAGACAATAGAGTCACATGCAGCTAGATGGTTAATATCTTTATAACATAAGGGATTATTGGTAGTTATTACATGCATCATGCACTACAGACTACTCTAACTATATTTCTCCTACCTATCCCTTTGCTACGCTGCCTATTGTTCTCTCTTATGGTACGCGGGAAAAATGACATTTTAAATCTATCGGTACGACAATCTATCTCTCTAATCTTGTTAATATGATAAAACCTAGCATAATACGCAGGGTTTCTCAATATATATCTAACGTCATCTGTGAACAACTCGGTTTCGAATTTACTTAAAAGGCTTAACCTAAATTTTTACCTGCGTTCTGATAGTAATTCCCATCCTAGTCCTTCTATTAAGCTCGTAACACTTATACAATCATCATAACGGCCTTTAACAAACCTAGCAGATCTCCTTTTCACGCGCTCTAATTCTTTTATCATACCTTCCTCGTACGGATCCCATACACTAGCGGCATATTCTAAATGAGGCCAGACAAGTGTAAAATAGCTTCTTTCTCGTACTCTCTCATCGTAACAGATGTAACTTGAAATGTATGTGATCAATCTCTGGGATGGAATACTTGCTGCTACACTTGACATCAATGTAACAAAAGTTACATTCTCATTTGAAATCCTCACTCCGCAAAGCTATTAAAGATTCCAATGTAGCTATGTCCCAAAATTCACGGTTGTGGGAAACGAATACATTTGTACACCCTTAAGGCCCAACGTTATGTTTTCGCAACATTAAGACGCAAGTCAGATAATATAGTTTTAGATAAATAATAATGACTTAATCTCGTCACTGAACCTCAATAATACTCTGTTGTGTCATTTAATCAGTTCAACGATTAAATATCTCTAAAATATTGGAAGAAAAAAATTAATGAAAACACTCCTCGGAAAACGCACAGGAAAGAACAAGTTGCAAAGGCAAATAAAAAAATCACTGATATAAAAAATGATGCAAAACAATGTTTTAAGAAGTAATAACATCTATATATTAGTGTTACAATTAAAATCATTTACCACAAAATATAAGAACCGATGCAAAAAAATTGTCAAACAAAATGTTGCGTCTTCGCAACGCTGGGACGAAATGGGTTGAGGAAGCGAAGATGAGGAGGCTTCGAGATGAGGGAGAAACAGGAAGATTGATTTATGGCAGGGAAGGACACACAGACACAAGTGGAAGGACGGAACGAAAGGAGGAGGAGAAAGGACGTTTGGGTGTGTTGTGGAAGGTTGAGCCCTCCTCTCCTTCCCCCACTCTCCCAACCCCCACAGGGCGATGATATTGGAGCAGAGTTTGTGGAGAGACTCATCGAAGGATCAGCAAATATAACGACCAGCCTCCGCTTGCGGCTCACCCGAGAGATCCTCGGATCGGACGAGAGTTTACTCAAAGCGTCTTATTAAGGTAGTATGAGCCAGATATATCCATAGTCATAATGGAGACCATATGCGAATCATACGTTTTGATTTTAGCAGACGTAGGAAGCGTGAATTAAACACTCCCTTTTAAATAGTGAAAGAATATACTTGTGTATGAATGAAATTCTAGGTGATCAACCAAGAATATACACATAAGTCTTTGATTTGACTATTTGTCTTCACGCGGTACGTTGAAAACTCCTTAAGGCGACGCATCACACCCGCTCGATAGGTCGGATTTGTGATGATTTCCGACCCCAGATTTTTTGTTAAAGTCTTACGTCATCAACTTGAAATTTTTATAGTATAAATAATAGACCTTTGCCAAGGGAGGCTCGTATCTGAAACATGAAAATTTTATCCTGGAGCATAATTAAACCATCGGGAAAACGGAAAGATGTAGGGTATATTTTTATAAAAACTATTATTATTATTATTGACATATCTAAAACTAATGGAGATGTATCAATTCCTCCTCTATCGGAATGCTAAGTAACAGCCGTCACAGTTGCAAGATAGAATCTGTGATTGGTATATTTCGACAAGCTACCTGAATGGTTTTCTGCCATGATGTGCTAGGACGATGATGCAATTAGTTCAGTCTTCTTTCACAGATCTTATGTAAGCGCTGCCTGTACTTACGCGCCGGAGACTTGGCTAAAACTTACCGACGACTGTTGCCTTGTGCGAGAGTTATCCTGGAATAAGAGACTCCTGACACCAAAACGCCTCGATCGGGTGCGAGTGACGCCATCTTGTGGATTTTCGACAGAACTTTTCCTAACCGAAGGGTATGATGCGTCCTCTTAACATCGTAAGTTTGTTTTCTATTCTGAAATAATTAATTCGGTGACAATATGATTTATTTGAAAAATTAGTCGAGAAAACATACAAACTACAGCCTCTCAATTTTTTGACGAGATCTTAATCAGAAATGCCTCATTTTTCAAATAAGGCCTCTATAGAGAGCGTAACCTACCATTTCCTATGTAAAAAGGCTGGTATAATTTGTCAAAAATCTCGGAAAGTAGTTCGGTAGCGTTGCTGATATTTTGATATCTTCGGATGAGTAAGTATTTTTCTTTAAAATGAGACCAAATTCATTCATTTCTGAGCGAAATGACATTTCGCTCGAACTATCCTTAAATGCGTCTCCCTTGTATGATTTCTGACCAGTGTGCGCTTGCGCGGGAGAGAGCGGGGTTTGTATATGTGCGTTCCGCCGGTTGACGTGTTCTATCGCGCCGAGCATCGTGTCAACATTGCCGGGCATAGCGCCGCAGTTTACACAGAAAGGCGAGAGAGAGAGAGAGTGAGTCGGCAATATCACGCGACGGCGTCGTATTTCCAAGAGTGTTCCTTGTGTTTGTCTGTCTGTGTCCGTGAGAAACGTCCAAATATCACGTAGAGACACGAAAATGTAAACACTCAAGAGAGGAGACATTAATATTTTCCACACATGTACATACGTAAGATTAAAAAAAAATACAGATGTCATAAAAATGTTGACACAAAAAGTTGTTTTTCGTCTGAATAAATATTTTTTGAATGTGAAACGACGAATTTAAATAAATATGTCAACATTAACTACACGAAAACGCTTCGTACAAGATGCATTGAGTATCGCAAGCCACGAAAATATAAACATCCGCGTCAGGAGACATTGATATTTTCCACACTTGTACATAAGATATAAAATTTTTACGGATGCCACAAAAAAGTTGAAATAAAAAGTTGTTTTTCGTCTGAATAAATATTTTTTATGTAAACCGATGAATTTAAAATAATCTGTCAACATTAACCACACAAAAACACTTTGTACACGATACATTGAGTATCGCAAGGCGTCGCTCTTCTATTTCTGAACGATATACCCACCACACAACCCCCTTGTCATTTTTATTTTCCAAAATTTTGACTTTTAGTTCATAATTCAAGATCTCATGATCTTAGTAACATCGATTCGTATACAAAACATTTTAAAAATTATTTTTCTTTCCATGTCCCGTCAAACATTTTTTTTTGGCAATGTATACCCAATGCCCGTCATCGACGGCCTCGTAACGGACTCCAGATGCTGAATTGATTTCATATTTTGTTCATCATATTTTTCCCATATTTGCGAAGTTATAACACCTCTTGAATCGGTTTGGATAAAAACCATCTAGAAAATATCCCACCTTTCGTTCAAACTTGCATATACATACATACCAATCAGGCCGTTCCCTTACATAGGTGTTCCCTTACATAGTCACAAAGTTTCACTCATAAATACATATTTGTGCACCTGATTCGGATTCAATAATTTCCTCCATACTGACCTATCCTTGCAAACCTCTTTTGCTTCATTTACCCCCATACACTGCTTCATACACGCCCACCTGTTTTTAAGACTCCTAATACTCCTCCTCCTGAGAATTTCCTCAACCACATTCAACCACAAATTTCTCGGCCTACCTCTACCTCTCGCACCATTCATTTCACTCTCATATATATCTGTTTCGTCATTCGACTCTCATCCATTCTCTCAACATGGCCAAACCAACGAAGCACACTCCTTTCATATATGTCCGTCACTGGTGCATTTAACCCACATTCATTCATTACCCACTCATTCCTGACCCTATCCATCTTACTTTTGCCGCAAACACTGCTCAGATAACTCATACCCACGCCGTTTAGTCTACTCTTATGCCAATCCTGACATACCCATGTTTCACTACCACACTACAAAGTGGGGAGAAGTACACTTTTGTACACGGCGATTTTTGCTTCCTTAGACAGCCAATCATTTCGAATGAACGAATTAAAAAAGTGCTAAAGCACTCAACAGAAGAGTTGGCGCGGAAGGGACCATATGGAACATTCAACAGGAAAAATGAACCAGAGTACGGAACTTCATTAATTTCCATGACTGGAGCATCTGACCCACATTCATTTATTTCACTCTAAATACATATTTGTACATCTAATTCTGCTTCAATAATTTACTTACTTCAATAATTCACGTTCAAACTTAAAATAAAACAAATCATTCATAGAAATTGCCGTGGCAGAAATTCCAACTGAAGCGGGAATCAAACCACACACCTTAAAAATATCGGGCCAATACGTAGACTACCACGCCACCCAGGCTTCTTAATTCTAATTAATTTAGGAAGAATGTAAGGCCACTGGATGTTCAGGGCATTACACGAAATTACATTACAGAAAAATTTGTGGAAGGGACAAAGAAAGGAAGAATAACAGTTGAAATCAACGTTTCTACATCTACATCTACGTGATACCCTGCGAGCCACCACGAGGGTGTGTGGCAGGGGGCGAAGATCACCAAACATGCACTATTGACATGCAACTAGGATATTTAAGGGAGACATGCTAGAAAATAGGGTCACGTGGAGCTAGATGGTTAGTATCTACATAATAAGGAAGGGATTATTGGTTGTTATTACATGCATCATGCACTACAGACTACTCTAACTATATTTCACCTACCTATCCCTTTGCTACGCTGCCTATTATTTTCTCTTATAGTACGAGGGAAAAATGACATTTTAAATCTATCGGTACGACAATCTATCTCCCTAATCTTGTTAATATGATCAAACCTAGCATAATACGCAGGGGTTCTCAATACATATCTAACGTCATCTGTGAACAACTCTGTTTCGAATTTACTTAAAAGGTTTAACCTATATTTTAACCTGCGTTCTGATAGTAATTCCCATCCTAGTTCTTCTATTAAACTCGTGACACTTATACAATTATCATAACGGCCTTTAACAAACCTAGCGGATCTCCTTTACACGCGCTATAATTCTTTTATCATACCTTCCTCGTACGGATCCCATATACTAGCGGCATATTCTAAATGAGGCCTGACAAGTGTAAAATAGATTCTTTCTCGTACTCTCTCATCGCATTTGCCTAGAACCCTTTTTACGAATCCTAATCTACGGTTTGCTACACTAGTTATTTTTCCCTGATGTGTTTCCCCCATTACATGTCTTCAGTGATGGTGACGCCTAAGTATTTAATTGAATCTATGTTACATATTTTGTTTTCTTTGATGCAATACTTATGCCGGGGAATTTCCGTTTGAATACATCGAGAAAATGACGAGAGACTTAGGAAAGAAGACTCAACAATACTTGCTCCATAAGGTCTTGAATAGTCAATTCCTGCACGAGTAGGGTCGATTGGCGAGAAATTCGAAGTAATTACGATAAAAATTCGATTTTTACTTCTTTAGAGTGCGTATATTCAATAAATTTAACCAAAGAAAAAAATATGTTACAAAAAAGCTGAGTGATTCGTTGAAACTGCTACGAGCGAACGTATAGTGTTTCGCAGCATTTAGAGGCATTTGATTGTAAGCCTTAGAGACTTGGAGGCCGCGCGCTAGGCTTAGTTTGCATGAGAAATTCAGGACAGGTGTGTTTCAGGGTGACACAGAGGATATCCCAGAGAGTCGAAGAATTGACTTTGCGGAATTTAGACACGGTATGATAAATAAAACTTTTTAATTTTCCACACTATTTTATTGTTTAAGGAGCCCGACCGGTTTCAATGTAAAAACATGGTCTTCTGAGGCAGAATGCCAAGTTCAGAGACGGTGGCTTTATACATAAACAGGGTACGGTATGGGGAAGGAAATAAGGAGGGGGTTTAGGGAAGGAGAGGGTTTAGGGAAGGAGAGGGCTTAGTGGGGGGGAAAGGATACTTGTAGAGGGGCGGGGGGATGGGATTAGCAAAGTGAGGGTACGGTAAACAATAAAAACCAACCATGTAAAAAGTTAAAAGAGGAGGGGAGACGCACAGTAAAAAGGGGCGACAATATACCCGGGATAAAATCATTAAAAACCGTATGACTAGATTTTTTAAAAGCTAAAAAAATTTGAAAGCTTTCTAAAAAATCCAAATTAGCACCTTTGTTACGAAAGTATAACATTTTTAGAATAAAATTAGATGAGTGATTACATTCAAACATGTTTAGCAAACGCTGAGTTGTTATGGTTTATAAAACTTTTAAAATGTTTAGACATTCTTGTTTTTAATTTACGGCCAGTTTGACCTACGTAAAAATGGATCGCAATCGTTTTGCAAAGTTCTTTCTTTCCACGCACAATAAGTGACCACAATCAAGGCTGAGATCCATTCAATATGCTCACATAATACACTTCATCTACCAAAACCTTATTCCTACACGTTTACATGACTAGTGTCTTAACATCCCCTGCTACACACTCATGCAGCGGCTCTCAGGGTAATTTGTAGATGTAACCTGCTTTAAACTAAAGGTACCGAGGGTGCGTGACTTACAGACTCACCCAGTGGATAGAGATTCCAACGAAAAAATCTTCACCACTTACAGGACCGTTTCTAGGGCCCGCGCGATTAGGAACACCTTAGCCACCAAGCCAAGCGCATCTGCCCCGCCTGACACACGATAGACCGGGGTTCAATTCCCCGCTGGGGAGAAATGTATTATAGGTGGCTACACCCTGGACTTGCTTGAGAAACACATAACAGGTGTTTTTTAAGGTAGCGAAGAAAATATTATCATATACGCCTCACTACATCCTTAGGCCTTAGAGAAGCGATGAAATAAGAGAGATACATTGCCAAACGGATAGGTACAAAAATTCTTTCTTTCCAAGCCCCGTAAAAGACCATAATAGAAACGGAGCTTTACTTAAAACCAACCTATGATACTTTTCACCATTCCACCTACCAAAACACCTTTATTTTACTTCTTTACACGGCTGGTGTCCTAAAATCCCCTGCCACACGGCCATGCGGCGGCTCGTAGGGTATTATGTAAATGTAAAAATGAGCGGCATAGATTTTGGGAGATTTATTATTATTACTTCGTATTTTTCCATGAGCCATTGATCCATGAGGTAATAACAAATTACAATAAAAAATTAACACAATAGTTGAGAAAAATAATATAAAAACATAATTACACTAAAAAAGAAAGAAAAAAAGGCAATTATGAGCAAGAATATTGTGTGCGTACGGTTAACAGATGTATCTAAATAAGGTTATGCATTGAATTTCATACAGTAAATCGTTACCATTTCATAAGTCAACAAACTGTTTCAAACCACGATTAGTTGAGAGTAGTTAGAGATTAGATTCAGAGATTTAGTGCGGAATCATTGAAAAATTAATATTATTTAATTCATCCGCCCCGTTCGTTATCTTATACTTAATTCATTTTCGCTGGTTGGCTAATGTTTTGCGTCAGTGGCGTCGTGTTTTTTTTGGGTCAACTCGTGATTTATCAAATAGTGGCCTGCATGCGCATTTTAATCTCCGATACAATATTTGGTTTTTACCAAGGCGTTTGTTTGAAAATATTTTTGATTTCCACCCATTGCAATCAATTCTTAATCACAATATGTTTCGTGAATTTGTGTATAAATCAGCCTCTCATTTGTTAATTTCTTTCCAATTTCACGTTTTCTTTCGTCGTGCATACAAACTTTGAGGTATCTGGAAAAATTCAGGGGCTTCGAATGAACAGTCAGTCTCCTTTGAATTTTAGTTCAGTATATCGGTGAACACAAGGAAAAGACGTGCATCACTCATTTATAAAAAAAATGTATAATAAATGTAATAAAGTATATAAATAAATAAATGAAAAATATTATAATATAAATATAATAATCTAATATAAATAAATAAAATAAATAAAGTATATAAATAAATATATGTAACATAATAAAAATAAATAATAAAGGTAGAACAACCATTAATATGTTAAATTCAATACTATGGAGCAAAGATATATCAAACAGAAATAAAAGATACATATACAACACCATATTTAAAAGCATACTTACATATGGGAGTGAAATATGGCAAATGAATGTGATTGACGAAAAGAAACTTGTAGCCACAGAAATGGACTTCCTCAGAAGGGCAGCCGGAAAATCCAGGCTTGATAGAGTAAGACATGAGAGAATTCGAGAAATTATGAAAAGGACAACAACCATTCTGGACGAAACCAAGTCAAAACAACTGCTGTGGTACGGACATGTTCAGAGGAAGCTCAAAGAAAGACTGCCCCGCACCATCATGGAGTGGAAACCCTACGAAAGGAGAAAGAGAGGAAGGCCACCTAACTCATGGAGAAGCGGAATAGCCAAAGCCATGGCGGGGAGAAACCTGCAAGAAGGAGATTGGGCAAACAGAGAGGCCTGGAAATTGGATGCCGTAAAGCGCAAGCAAGCGCTCTAAAGACGGATATATATATATATATATATATATATATATATATATATATATATATATATATATATATATATATATATATATATATATATATATATATATATATATATATACACACGATGTGGATAGGATGGAGGAGATAGACACACAAAAAAAGAGACGATCACTTATTCTCCCACTCTTAGTTTAGTTTAGTTAGAACTCCCACAACTTAGTTTATGTGTTACAATGTAAACTATGTCCCGGTTTTTATGTGGGCGAATGTATTACACCCCTTAATATTAGAATGAATAACCATCGGTGCACCTGTAAAGACCCATCTTCCACTTTCCCCGTCCCTACTCATGTGCGGAAGCATGGCTTGTCCTTTGACAAGTGCTTTGAGGTGGCAATATTGATCTCCCTTCCCCCGGACGCCCCGTTAATTGAAGTGCGCCAGAAGGAGCTGGCCATAATCTGGTTGCTAAAATCGTACGCCGCGCCCGGATTAAATAAAATACATTAATCGCACGCTCCCCGTTGTTTTCCATTTACCCCCTTCCCTTCCCTCTCCCCCCCCCACCCTCACTGCGACCCCTTCCGCTCTCTCCGGCCAAGACACGAGCTGGTAAAAATTTCCCCTTTTCAAGAACCGTTCGTCAACCGCTGGGAAAAACCCCTTCCCCTTCCCCCATCCCCACTCCCCTAACCTACCGCCCCTCCTACCCCTATCCTCACCAGCGCACACGACATTTGCTCCGTGATACGCCTTGAAGACGGACTAGTTCCGAAAGCTAGCTATGTAAGTGTGATCGTCTCTTTTTTTGTGTGTCTATCTCCTCCATCCTATCCACATCGTGTGTTCATCGCCGCATGGCTGACTCCAATCCATCAACGTATTTATATATATATATATATATATATATATATATATATATATATATATATATATATATAATAAATGTAATAAGAGAATTTTCTTCCACAATGCGGATATTAGTCACAGACAGCAGAGTTGTTTAGCTAGATTGGATGCTTTGGGTTAAGAATGCCTGATACAGGAAAGAATATGAAAGGATGAACAAGACACAGGAAAATGCTTAGGTTCGGAGAAGAAAGACGGAAAAATCTTAAGGAAAAAAAACCATGCTCCGGAAAAAAGAGAGTATGGCAACGGAAAGGTAGAGAAATAAAGTGGAAATCTACCTAGAAGTGGAGGAGACTAAAGACAATTCGAAATGTAAGGATTCATAAGGAGTTAGTTGACAAAGCAAATATTCAGATACCCCCCCAAGTTTCAGGTGACAACAAACTGAGTTCAGGAAAACAGAAGGGATGCGAAGGAATTCAAAGAGGGAAGAAGAAAGAAACCGGTCGAGATTACTCGCGGAACATAACAAATTATTTCATCGGAAGTTGGACGAAGTTGAGATGATTATAAGGCAATTTTCGTTAAGGTACAGATTCGCGTGAAAGTTTTCATTCGCGTACTCATAAGCAACATGTCCAGGTAAAAGTTAAAAAAATTTAACCTATTTGATTTCTTGGTATTTTAATGGTATTTGTACCTACCCCTTGCCTTCACCTACATCTCAATACTACCCTGCGAGCCGCAGTATTGGCGTGTGGTATGGGGTGTTAGGACACCTACATAGGCTGTAAGGGATAAGGTGCATGGAAGTGAAATGGTGACGTGTATCATGGTATTATATTTAAAGGAACTCAGTTATTACTGTGGTCGCTAATTGTGTGTGGAAAGAACTAGTTTTTATCCCTACCTTTTCAACAGTATATCTCTCTTATTTTATCGCTTCTGTCAGACCTAGAGATGTAGTGAGGTGTCATGATAATATTCTCTCTGACGCTCTGAAAAACACCAGTTCTGAATGTTTCAAGCAACCTAAGCATAGCGTGTAGCCTCCGAGTCTTTAGGGACTCCCACCTAAATCCCTCTAAATGTTGTGAGCTACTATATATACGCTCGTAGCAGTTTTTAACGAATCGCGCTGATTTCCTATTTATTTTATTATTTTTTTTGGCCAAATCTATTTGACCAGGGTCCCAAATGCTCGCGGCGTATTCGAGGTGTGGCCTAACCAGAGCGGAGTGATATCTCTCTTTTACTTTTTCATCCGAGGACCTTCCTATTATACGCTTGACAACCCATAGTTACTTTAATGCTACACCGCATATGTTTTGTATCCGTGACCCCTCAGGATATATCAGAGGTTATGGCGATTCCATGATATTTTTTAACTTAATCTGGAGATTTGGTATTTTTAGACACTTGCAATGAATTTCGAAATAATTCGGTGAAATATGTACAGACTTCCTCCTAATTGAGGGAAAAGTACCTTTCATTATATCATAATGGTTCCTATGTAATACCAATGCTGCATGCAGAATGAGAAAAATGTATTCGTGAACGGTTGTTTCTTACATTTGGAATTACGCGCTGTAGACCCAATTCATAATTATGCTTTTGTTGAGACAAAAATTGAAAAACTCCATTCTTGCAACACATATTAAGATATACATATGGTAATTGTAAATGTAGAAAATTTATGTTCTTAAGTAATGTACGGCCCACGATTTTTTCCCCAATTTAACAAAAACTGGAAACTTGACCATCTCATCGGGATAAAATTCATCGTTTTAAAAATAAACTCCACTTTCTCAGGCGAGATATCGTAGAACAGCATCATGAAGCTCAAACGATTTCGTACTGTCTAAAAATTTTTATTTCACCTCTTGCTACACTTGTTTCGACTGAATAGCAGTCATCCTCAGGCAAGAAAAAGTTTACAGTATAACTTCGCCTTGTAAGCTGTACTAGCTTTACGAATAAACTCCACTTTCTCAGGCGAGATATCGTAGAACAATAATGAAGTTCAAACGATTTCGCACTGTCTACTAATTTTTATTTCACCTCGTGCTACACGTGTTTCGACTGACTAGCAGTCATCCTCAGGCAATAAAAAGTTTACAGTATAACTTCGCCTTGTAAGCTGTACTAGCTTTACGAATAAACTCCACTTTCTCAGGCGAGATATCGTAGAACAGCATCATGAAGCTCAAACGATTTCGTACTGTCTACAAATTTTTATTTCACCTCTTGCTACACGTGTTTCGACTGACTAGCAGTCATCCTCCTCCTCTTGCCTGAGGATGACTGCTAGTCAGTCGAAACACGTGTAGCAAGAGGTGAAATAAAAATTAGTAGACAGTACGAAATCGTTTGAGCTTCATCGTTTTAAACTTCGCTAACAGAGGGCGCATAGCACCATTCCACGACTCACGGATAAACAAACGGACTGGTATAATATTGATGTTCCTGATACAATATTCTACATCTAAATATTACCCTGCAAGCCGTAGCATGGGGAAGGGGGTGTTGGAACTCCAGCCGGGTAATGAGGTTTTGGGAGGTGAAATGATGACGTGCATCTTGGGAGTGTATTTAGTGGAGCTCAGTTTGTATTGTGGCCGCTAATTGTGGGCGGAAAGAACGAGTTTTGTATCTCTCTTATTTTATCGCCTCTGCCGGAAACCTGGAAATGTAGTCATGACGTCAAATCATACTCTATTCATCGCTCTAAAACACGCCTGTTCTGATATTCTCAAGCAACCTGTACCTAGCGCGTAGCCTCCGAGTCCCTAGGGGTTCCCACCTTAATCCCTCTAAAAGTTGTGAGATGTCACCTTTATGTTTGCATGTAGCAGCTTTTTAACCAAGATAGCAGCTTTCATTTGTATTTGATTATTTTAGAGTTAAATCTTTATGACTACGGTTCCAAATGCTCGCGGTGTATTCGAGGTGTGGCCCAACCAGAGCGAAGTAGCATCTTTCGTTTACTTTTTCAACGAGGACCTTCCTTTAGTGACAAAATATAGTTTATTTAATGCTTTGCCGCAAATGATTTGTACATCTACATCTACGTAATACCCTGCGAGCCACCACGAGGGTGTGTGGCAGGGGGTGAAGGTCACCAAACATGCACTATTGACATGCAACTAGGATATTTAAGGGAGACATGCTAGAAAATAGGGTCACATGGAGCTAGATAGTTAGTATCTACATAATAAGGAAGGGATTATTGGTTGTTATTACATGCATCATGCACTACGGACTACTCTAACTATATATCACCTACCTATCCCTTTGCTACGCTGCCTATTGTTCTCTCTTATGGTACGCGGGAAAAATGACATATTAAATCTATCGGTACGACAATCTATCTCTCTAATCCTGTTTATCTGATCAAACCTAGCATAATACGCAGGGGTTCTCAATACATATCTAACGTCATCTGTGAACAACTCGGTTTCAAATTTACTTAAAAGGCTTAACCTAAATTTTAACCTGCGCTTTCTGATAGTAATTCCCATTCTAGTCCTTCTATTAAGCTCGTAAGACTTATACAATCATCATAACGGCCTTTAACAAACCTAGCAGATCTCCTTTGCACGCGCTCTAAATCTTTTATCGTACCTTCCTCGTACGGATCCCATATACTAGCGGCATATTCTAAATGAGGCCTAACAAGTGTAAAATAGCTTCTTTCTCGTACTCTCTCATCGCATTTGCCTAGAACCCTTTTTATGAATCCTAATCTACAGTTTGCTACACTATTAGTACACTTGTAGGTGTGTTTCCCACGACATATCATAAGTTGAGGTAATTCCAAAATATTTAACTGTATCTGATGAATTGTTATGAAAAGTCTTTTGGAATAAATTAAGAAAAAATGAACTGTCCACAGATTTCCCCAAAATGCAAAAATTCCTTTTTAAATATAATTATAACGGTTCCTATCTAATATAAATGTTGCATGCAGCATGAAAACATGTGATTAAGTACAGTTTTTGCTTAAATTTCGAAATTCCGCGCTCTAAACCGTGGTCATAACAATGCTTTCGTTGGAAAAAAAATGAAAAACATTATTATTTCAACATATATCACGACATGCATTATAATCTGAAAGCTTGATCATCCCACAGAGATTATATTCACCGTTTGAAACTTCGCTGAAAAAAAGGGGGAAAAGCACCATTCCTAGACTCACTGGTAAACCAACGGACTGGCATGATATTGACGTTCGACCCATGGCGCAAATTGTTATCTATCAGGCTTCTGGCCTGAGGGTCCCGAGCTCAAATCCCTCCAGGGTTGTTAAGCCTCACGTATAGGCGTGTGAAATATGATGCCTACGCAGTAGCCTCTTCTGAGAATACCTCGATGAAAGCACCGCAGGACTTCAGCTGTCTTTTCAAACCTATCAATCAAACCGGGGTCGATAACAAGACATTCCGAGAATAATTACGGCACGCTATCAGTATCGAGAAGGGAGATAACTGATAGCGAAAGGTATGCGATAGCGGATTATAAAAATAGTCCGAAATGAAAAAATTCCTCAGTAGTGATATCGAAAGGCGAAAGATTTGACTCTTCAGCGCGATATGAGGGCGGAACAAAACTTCAGATTGTATTCCACGAATGAAATTCAGCGCTTCGGCACAAGAGTCTTCTCTTGCGGTTGTTGGAGCGAAATATCATTTTACCCAGAAATCAAAGAATTTGGTCTCATTTTAAAGAGAAATATCTCACCTGTCAAATGACCCCAAAAATTTAACCCCTTACCACATTACTTTAGGAGATATTTTCCTAAATATACCAGGCTTTTTACATCAGAAATGGTAAGTGTATGCTCGCACGAGAGACATTATTTACAAAATGAGGAATTTCAAACGCTTAGATGTCATAAAAAAACTAACAGAGTGTAGTTTGTATGTTTTCTCATCTATTATTGAAAATTAATCATATAGTCACCGCAATAGGTTCTTGGGTATCGCGAAAAACCTTCCGTTTTGAAGGAGTTTCAAACGCACCGCGCCAAAAAAATGAGTCAAGTCAAAGACTTATTTAGATATTTTCATTTGACTACTTACAATTACTGTCATAAAAAACTATATTATTGCACCGTTGATGATGCAATATTTAATTGAGGTGTCCTACAGCTGGTGAAATCAAAACGTATAATTCGAATATGGTCTCTATTATGACTAGGGAACTATTTCGCTCGGACTACCTTAGGTCGTGTTTACACGATGCAAATATCCGCGCGGGCAGACGTGCATGAACACATTCGCCGCCTTCGTCGAAGGAAATAATCAGATCAGATTTCAAAATACGACAAATATCTTCACTTGTATTTGCTGAACTTCACTGTCGTCAAAAAATTGGGTATCCATGCCCATAGGTTTTAGCTTGACTCTCATTTTTATTAGAGCCGTGCAGTGAAAACACGTTCAGTACTGAAAGTTTCTTTTGTGATACTATACAAAATTACTGCGGTAATTCCATTACTCGAAAAAAATGGCAGCAAAAACATCAATGCACTGCCAAATTTCTAACGATATTCGTGCCCTAGAAATTCATCACTATTGCAATAAATACTCTATGCAGTGAGTGCTCGTTCCATTTTCAATACAAGTTCTATGTAATTTTTGTCAGATATTTCGAAACTTTAGATAGTAAGTTACAAGAATTTAGCTTGAATTGAGAGGAATAGATTTTTTTCTCTTTAATGAGGCCAACTCTATAGAATTTATGACTTGATCACCGGAAATATTTGACTAAAAATCGAATTATGTCTAATAGTTGGGGACTAGAAGGAAGCCACACCAGCTTAAAAGCAATGAATATCTGCAGCTTGGTATATACTGCCATTTTCTTGACCCTGACTACTCACGACAAATGATCAAAAGCGTAAAAAATTTTTCCTAGGTTTGGACAGCAAGAAAATATAGCTAAGCAGCTAAACACCGTTTGCTATAGATTTGTAGCTATCTTGAAAAATTGAGCCAACTATCCAGCTTACTGTATATCCCTACAGGTAGAAAATCTGCTGATTCAGCAAAGCTAAGACAGCAGTACGTTTTGACTAATTGTAAGACAAAAATACGATCGAAAGCGTAAACATGTTTTCCTATGTATGGACAGCCAGAAGATATAGATGTGGAGCTAAACACAGTTTTTTTTTCACAAATTTACAGATATCTAGCTAAATGCAGCGAAATTCTCACCTTGCTGTGTAGCCTTAGAGCTAGAAAATCTGCTGAATCAGCAAAACTAGCATAGCAATACGTTTGGGCTGCATAACTTACACAAATTTTTTTCAGTGTCAGTGGAAAATTGCTAACTCTTTATCGTCATTAAACAAATTCCACGATACCGGCCTCATACGGCATGATCCTCACCCCCACCCCACCGTCCCCACCGATGAGCCGAATCGGTAAAGATCGTTGGTGATCCATCAAGGTAACCCCGAGATATATTAATTCGCTCGAGAGAGGGTCGATGCTCGTGACTCGGGAACATCTCGTCGAGTCATTCTCGCGAAAGAGAGGCGGCAAAAAAGATTCTGGGATGGTATATGAGGAGGAAGGAGGCTTCTCTGCCTGCAGCCAAGTCACCCACTCCGCTCCGCCCCCGGAGGCCTTGGAGGTCGCTCGATGACGACAACCTTTCGTAGTCCGACTGCAATCGCGTCTCTCCCTACCCCCCCCACGGCTGCCTCCGTCTCTTCGTCCTCTCACGACGTCCCGCACACCCCGCTCGTGACGGTCCCATTTCCCACATCTCTGATACCGTCACCCTGTTCGGTCGTGACTCCCTCAGCCTCCTTTCGGCGATGGGCATCCATGCGGAATCTTGGTGCGGAGTGAAATCTGCGTAGGTACTCAGCACCCAAGTTACTTCAAGCCCCTTCGGACTTGGAAGTGTAGTAAAATATAGGGCCCACTGGTGAACGGCCAGGAAAACTGGCCCCATGTCTGAGTGAATACACATTGTTTAACATTGTTGTAAGCGTTTCGTACACACTGTTAAACAAATGTTGCACACATTGTTGTACACATGTTGTGCACATTGTTGGGCACATTTGTGTACAACATGTTGCACACATAGTTGTTCACATTGTTGTGCATATTATTGTTCAAATTAAATGAACTTTACAAGTACCACACTATTGATAACAAAAACTGAAGCAATTCAGCCATTGTGACAGATGACGAGGGCGATTTCTATTGTGGCCAATGGTATATGCTGTGACTTAGGTTTGGTCTATCCGCCATCTATGTTAGCCCTGATTTTCCTTTAACGCTTACGTGCTGACGCACTACTGTTACAATTTTACTTATTTTTTCATCGATAACTCACTGTAAATCATCATCAATTTACTTCTTTAAAATGCACTCTCCTTACATGGATTTTTTTATTTATTTAAAATTGTTAATTATCCACATTTCCGGAGAATACATTGGTAAAATCGAAAAGAATGCACAGCAGTATGTAGCCAATAAATGTTATGTTAGCCGATTTATTCGCTCGGAAACAAAGTTGTTTTGAATGTCTCAAGCAACCAAAGCCTAGCGTGTATCATCCTTAGTCTTTAGCGGCTCCCATCCTAATTCCTCTAAAAGCTGTGAAACACTGTACGCCCGCTCTTAGTAGTTTCATCGCAGCTTTCCTTTGTATGAATTTAATTTTTTGGCTCAAGTCTTCCTGTCCAGATTCCCAAATGCTCGCGGCGAATTCGAGATGGTTGGTGCACTCGAGCAAACGGAAGACACCTTCTGGAAGTCTTCGTGTCGGTTCTGAGACACGGAGTGTTTACATTTGTCTTTCCTATAGAGAGTTAGTATCTATACCACGTTTCGGAAAAGATGGGAAGTGAATTTTTAGAAAGTAGCGATTCGGATAAGCAAGGCGAGGAAGAATAACAATGAAATATCGGGCTGAACGTCAACTTAACGGGGTACTATGGGAGGAGACAACTATGTACTAGATAGGGGTAATGTTGAATGGTACCCGGCCGTTGAAAAGACTCGAATCTAAATCCAACGATATCTAAGTGTGATATAATATAAATAAACTAGACCTTTATTAAATTAGCTTCGCCCCCCGAACGATTCCTTCGAGGTTGTTGGAGCTATTTGCATTTATGTACGGATACCCTAGGAACATTGCATACGTCAACTTATCAGTGATATGTATAAATAAAATTGAATGTTGCCGATTTTGCTCCTTGACAACGCAACATTATTATGACATATAACCTTATGGCACTTGACATTAAAAAAAAATGATTCGATGACATGCGTGCAATTTTTCTCCTGTACGCCAAGACAAACCTTTCATGTAATTATAATGGCTGCCACCAAACATCAAGGTATCACGCCGAATAAAAAACGCAATTATTAAAGATTTTTGCCTAAATTTCGATTTCTGCGTCGCTAAATCCAATTCATAACAATTTAATTCATTCGGAAATTTTAAAATAAAATTCTCACATCGTTCATGTAACAACATTTGCGGTTATTCCATAATTATAAATTTGCTGGAGTTAAAAGGAGTGTGGTCCCATAATTTTTCCTGGCTTACTTAAAAAAGGTATTGAAATGTGCACTCAACGACTCATGATGTACGCTCCAACCACGTTAATGAGGGTGCTTTTTTCCAGTGTAAAGAAGCGACCAGATAGATACCCGAGTGGAGATATTTCGAGTGTAAAGGAACAAAGGGTAGATTATTTTCGATTTAAGGAAAGTTTAAATTATGAAACTCAGCTTCAAGATGTAATATTATGCTCCGAGAAGAGGATGAACTCATAATGGATGGTGATCCTTCTTTTCCACGTTTGAAACGACGTTGTTATTCCAGTTGACACCAAGCACTTTGACGACCAAGAAAGCCGCGGGTCGTCAACATTTCTTGCTTTGCCATCAATGGGAAGATTTTGGTTCGAAGTCTCGATCTTCGGTTCAGGACTTTTGCCTCTTAATTGCCCAACGAACTATGGAAACCGGGACAGCGGTGGTCAAGGAGGCCAAGGGGTGAAGTCTGGAATATCTAATCAAGCTTATTCACAGCCACACCAGCGTAATAACGAAACTTTGCAAGACCAAAGGTTGAAGTCTGTTAAGTACGGTAAGGATTGACGAGTTTTAGACTCTTGGGTCTCTTGATTTCCTTGAAATATTCAGCGCTATCTATTGTAAAATGAGGATTTTTTGTCCATACGTAGTTGCTCATCTCTGGGTTATTCAATACCTGACAGTAAATACCTCACACTCTTTCTTAAGACTATAGAAATTCAAGCTTGTCTGGTTGATCTTTTTCGTCGCCACAGGAGAAAAAACTTAGATTAAAAAACTTTAAGGTCTAAAGGAACACGAGAACAGCTTACAGAAAAATTAAAAGTAGAATTTCCTCGAGGAAATCATTCTTAGATCAAATATGGAGGATATCGAGAAATATTTTTGCTTGTAAATGATGTTTAGAACGCACTTGAAGAATATATTTTATAAAATATATGATTGTCGATATATGTATATGATTCTTGATACAATTCAAGTCAACAATTGTATCGAGAAGAACGATTGTTGGAGTAAACAAGGTAATTATTCCATTATTTACATTTTAACTGTAAAAATCCATGCATTGTTACGTGGTTGAGTCTAATATATCCGAGGAAATGACTCTTAATTGAAACATTGTTAAAATGGCGAAATATTTTTGCGTGTATATGATGTATGGAACAAACTTGAAGAACTAAATAATCTATGAAATATGTTGTACGATTTATTTGTATGATTCTCTGATCTGATGTGTGAAGATATACAGTTGGCCTACAATTCCGTCCATAGAATAACGACTGTCGCGACCAATAAGTTATCTTTGAATTTTAATTATTGATGAGTTTTTACAGGTATGACATCACAAAATAAGATTTTCTGAGTAATTTTACCTTCACATTACAGGAAAAATTATCACAATAGATGGCACTAAATTTTCATCATAGATCGGTTGAACTTGCAAAGAGACAAACCTGACGAAAATCGTTTCAACAAAGTTACCCAGCAAACGTGTTTCTTCACGATTTTATGAGCCGTTTCTCAAGTTGAAAAAAAAAATAAAACAAAGTTTTATGGTGGCATTAATTTAGACAAAAAGGCAGAGGAAGAGGCAAGGAACGTGTTTGCCAGAACGGAAAACTATGGAAGGAAAACCCAGAGGTTGTTTACTGGTCGTATACATCTGAGACTTTAAACGCACCTCGACCGATCAACACCGACCTCCCTTTAAAATTGAAATGTCATGTTTATTTTTTTAACCTTACGACGAAGCCGAACAAGTTAAAGCCTCCGATGCGATTTTTAAGCTTCCGAGGGGGATGTATAGGGTCGATTCGTTCAGATAAGAGCCACCTCTCACAGAATTACTCCCGAAGGTTCAGAAGCTCAGAAAGAAGAGAAGGCGGTTTCAGTTGACTCCAGTGAGCTGGAGTGCCCTCCTCCGCTCGGCTCTAACAATAATAATTTCCGACGACACGCTGTAATGCGCGGGACCCAAGAGAGAGAATATTTGCATAGGTCTCCTTAAAGGTTAAAAGTTTATTTATTTATATTTTTTATCACGCCAGACAAATGGGTTATTTTACATTCGAAAGAGGAGGGAGAGAGAGAGAAAAATGGAGCGGGAGGAATAAAAAAAAATATAAAAAATGAACAGGATAGGATTGCAGGTTCGAAGTGCTTATGTGTGTGAGACTCATGAATATGAAAAGGGACGCGGAGAAGGGCGGTCGGCTTTCCTGAGAGGGCGCTAAATGGGCTCAGTATAGCGCCGACACGCGGACAGAGGATCTATCAATCTTTCTTCCCCTCCTGCGTTCACCCACCCCCCCTCCTCCTGTGACCGCTGGGTCTCTTCAAACAACCCCACCATCAGGGCCACGCCCCCCCCCCCCTTCGCCCCCTCGCGGGACGTTTCCCCTCTCCTCCAACACATTAGCACTTATTAGAGAGAGGGGGAAGAAGGGTCCTCCCCCCCATCCTCCCTTATAAAAAACGGCGAAAAGCTGCAGCCCCGTGAAATTAATGCGAAGTTCGGGGCGAGGTGAACCAGTTCACTTGACCAACACATACACACACCGATTCGGAGGTTGAGAGCGCATTTTTTTTAAAAAACTCGATCCTCAGTCCGGATTGGGAGGGTTTGGGAGGTGAGGGGGGACGGTCGTAAATTTTTCCCTAAAATATAAAATTATACACGAAAGTGGCGATAAAAATTACCGAGGACCGAGTGGAAAGTTTTTTTTTTCGTTTTTCGTCATTCGGTATAACGACGTTCGTTAATATCGTGAAATTTTCCAAAAACCGAATGTGGCGTTTGGTGACTCCATTATGAGGAGTGTTATATGAAGACCAGGTTTTTTTCCTTGCGGAAAATTTTTAACGAAAGCAGCAAAGAATGAGAGGTAAACAGCTCTTTTTTTTGCTTTCGGTATAGCGATATTTGATATCACGTTCAAATTACGAAAATTTCCAAAAAACCGACTGATGGGCTTGGTGAGTATTTTATAACGAGTGCAAAGGGGTAATATTAGGACCGGGCGTCTTTTCGTGACAGAAAATTGCAAACGGCAGTGGAGAACAGTTAGAAGAAGTAAACAGCCTCTCTTTTTCAGCTATCGGCATAACGACGTTGGATAATATCGTGAAATTATCGAAAAAACAAACGGCGGGGTTTGTCGACTCCTTTATGACGGGTATAACGACGTTATAAGAAGACCAGGGTTTTTTTTACTTACGGAAAAACATTCACGATAGTTAAAAGAGTGAGAGAAATTCGGCTGTTTTTTTTAATGTCTTTCGGTATAGCGATATTTGATACTACCTCGAAAATTTCCGAAAACTGCCCGAGGATCTTGGTGGGTACTTTATAACAAGCGCAACGAGTTATCAGGGAACCAGGCGTCTTTTGGTGAAGGGGAAACTACAGACAGCAGCGTAGAAGAGTGAGAAGTAAACATTGAGCCTTTCTTTTCCACCTATTGGTGTAACGATGTTCGATAACATCATGAAATTATCCGAAAACCGATTGCGAAGTTTGGCTACTCATTCATGACGAGTGGAACAAGGTTATAAGAATACCAGGATTTCTATCCTCACGAAAAAACTTTCGCGATGGTGTAGTAAAGAGTGAGAGGAAAAACAGCATTTTTTTGTCTTTCGGTATGGCAACATCAGATATTACTTCGAAAATTTCCAAAAAATCGACTTAGGGGCTTGGAGAGTACTTTATTACGAGTATGACGGCTTAATAAGAGGGCCAGGCGACTTTTCGTGACGGAAAACTGCAAACGGCAGTGGAAAAGAGTGAGAAGTGAACAGCGAGCCATTCATTTTCAATTTTCGACATAGCGACGTTTGATAATGTCATGGAAATTTCCGAATGCCGATTGTGGTGTCTGGTGACGCATTCATAACAGGCACAACGACGTAGTAAAGAGAGGAGGGATATTTCCCAACGAAAAAGAGGTAACGGTGGTGGAGATAAGAGACAGGGAAACAACGAGTCTTTCTGTTTCCACTTCCGGCATAACGACGTTAGATAATATCATGAAAAGTTTCAAAAAAAAAACGATTGTGGGGTTTGGTGACTATTTTATAACGGGCGCCTCGAAGACATTAGGTCTAGGCTATGTTCTATTTCCCTGGCAGAAAAGAGCTATCGGTGGCGGATAAGAGAGAGAGGTAAACAACGAGTCTTTTTATTTCGACATTCGGTATAACGACGTTAGACAATATCATGAAAATTTCCAAAAGCCGGTTGCGGGGTTATTCGGCTATTTTATAGCGAGTGAAACGACGTTATAAGGAGACCAAGCTTTTCTTCAGAAGGAAAAAAGGTTCACGCTGGCGAAAAAGGGTGAGGAAAAAGCAGCGGAAGAAACAAAAAAATAATTGAACAGTGCGAAAGAAGTGCTACTGTTATTTTTTTGCTAAGCTTAGAGAAAAAGTACGGGAATCAACCGTCTTGGCGTGGATAAGGACGGTTCCTACGCATGTGTGTGTGAGACATGATACAGTATATTCCTTTTTTTTATTGTTTATTTGTTAAAAGAAACCTTATTTCTGTTATGACCTGTTTCGCCCTCTGAAAACCAAATTTTAAGTTACAATTATGCCGTTCATTCCGCGGTTATATATTAAATGAATACGTTTTCCCAGTCATAGGAGCCGACTGGGCCACCACTTTTTCTCGGAATTCCGCCATAATGATTTAACCCTTTGAGTGCGGCTTGACGTGATATCACGTCATGGTTGTCTTTACGCTGGTGCTGATGACGTGATATCACGTCATGGATACCATGAGTGTTCCAGCGCTCTCTAGTGGGCCTAGGTGAAAGTTCCTTAGTGAAAGCTAGAACACTCACGGTACCCTTGACGTGATATGACGTCATCAGCACCAGCGTAAAGACAACCATGACGTGATATCACGTCATTCCGTACTCAAAGGGTTAAATACTACAGCCATTGACAATTGACACACAAAATCACACGGCAACGTGCCTCAACTATATTTTACTTCATCTACAACATTCACACTATGTATGCAGAGAAAACAAAAAAAAAAAATTTGCAAGCCCTACGTTTAAATCTCAAGCTGCGTTGAATTATCAACATTTCAGGTCAAGACGTTGGTTATCTTAGATCATTGCAAGATAAATCTTCCCGATTGAAATTCATGAAATTCTAAAGGAGTAATCCGCCATGTTTGGGATGCGTTTAAATTATTTCTCGAAAAAACCGTACCACCATGTTTGAGAGTCGAATAGGCATTATGGAAAATGTTAGTTGCTGTTGTGTAAAACACTAAATTATTCCTCGGAATTACGAATAAACTCGCTCAAATACCGATGACAGCAGCGGAGCGAGATACATCTTGTAACGTCAACTGCCCGTATTCATGGTGGAAAGCCTTGCGGACATGAAACGCAGGTCCAGCTTTGACGGTACACATCGGTGATCGGTGAATCTGTGTTTGAACTCAGTAAAGTCATGACATGTCAGTGTTGAATAAACATTCACGAATTTATCAGCTCACTTGTTTCTTACCAGTCGTTCTCCCAATGTGTTGTTTATATCATTGTAAGTAACTTGCTTGGTTGCATTGTTCAAAAGTGAAATGAAGGAGAAACATATTAAACATACTTTAAGATCCCAGATTATCATTTCATAGCCCCCCGCCAAACCATTATTCTGCAACAGGTTATGGGCCCAGAACTACTGTTTTTTATTTTGCATACTGGGCTGACTGGGATGAATGGAAGAAAGCCATGCAAGAAGAGCTAGATTCTTTGGAGGAAAATCAAGTGTGGAAACTAGTAGAAAAACCTCCTGATGTGAAACTGGTCGGATGTAAATGGGTATTCAAGCTTAAGAAATTCAGTACACGCCACAAAGCAAGGTTGGTGGCACAAGGTTTTACACAGAAATCATTGTGTGCGTTGGTGGCACAAGGTTTTATAATCTCTCTCTCTCTCTTTATTCTCTCACTGTCATTTTCTATTCTCTCACAGCCAAAGTTATACTGAACTTAGTTAACATTCAAGTTAATGTGATTATTATATTCGTTTTATACGTGTAAAATTGTGACTACTCTATTACGGTACATATTTTTTTGGCAAAATTCACAAATGGTTTATTTATTTTAATATAATTATTGCCAACCGGAACTATTTACACTTTTCTCTACTGCTTAAAGATGTCGTTTACTTTGCTGATATTTTGTGGTTCATAATCTCAATGGTAGATAATTTACTTATGCCACAACTTCTATGCTGATATTTCTGAAGATACTAGGTTGTAAATCTCCTTTTTTATATTGTAAATCCCAGACGATGCCAATATATTTAATGAACCGTCAAATCTATCGTAAATGGTCTAGAAAAATGGGGCGATTTAGGCAGTAAATTTAGGCGATTTTTTTTAAAATTACCAATGTCAATGTTTAACTTCCGTCATCCATTTGCTTGGGAAAAATCCGGGAGTTTAGTGTAAACAGAGCGATGCTACACCCTGCTAAAAAATTCCTTAGAAGCTGTTCTGTAGCACGTAAGAAATGCTACAGAAATGGAATCTTTTTCTTCAAAACTAGCTCCTTTTCTGAGGATCTGTACGGAACATGAAAGCCTGACTCTACAGAACGTACGTTCTGTAGAGTCAGGCTTTTTCTGACAGATACTATTTTCTGCAGAGCAAAATAACTCCTTGCAAGCTGTTCTGTAGAACTTAGGCAACTCTACGGAAATATGTGAGGTTTCCTTGAGCTTGCAAGGAGTTCTACAGAGCGTCAAAGGACTTCTGTAGAACGTCCTAAGGAATTCCGCAGAACGTCCTAAGGAATTCCGCAGAAAATCCTAAGGTATTCTGCAGAACATCCTAAAGTATTCTGCAGAACATCCTGAAGTATTCTGCAGAACTTCCTAAGGTATTCTGCAGAACGTTCTAAGGTATTCTGCAGAACATCCTAAGGTATTCTGCAGAACATCCTAAGGTATTCTGCAGAACGTCGTAGGGAATTCCGTAAAATGGCGTTTCAATACTTAAAGGAATACCTTCAGAACTTTAAGAAATTCTGTAAAAGTAATTATAAGGAAACTACTCAGAATTTTTTTGCAGGGCAGCGAGTGTCGATACGATTCGAGAGATCGCTACACTCACTACTTCGATAGAAGTCAACTTCCATGCATAAATCCGCCTTTATTGCATCTTGCAGTCCGCTCGACGACTACGCCACTTTTAGGCCGCTCCGCTTCCATTCCTCTCAAGAGTGCCCGAATCTTCGCCCGCCCACGTCCAACGCGACAGACAACCGCCGGCGGCGGCTTCTCGACTCTCCAAGGCGGCGTCAGACCTCGAATATATACATTATATCTGTATGTTAAATCCCGACCGACGAAAAATAGAGATGTTTGCGTCCCTCTCACTCCCACGTTTCCTTCCTCCTCTTCCTGCCCTGACTTCCCTTAACGGCGCGTGATTAACTGCTCGGTGGGGAAGGTTAAGAAGGGAGGAAGAGTAGGCTGAAGGGGGTGGGGTGGGGGAAGTGGGGTCCAAGCCGTCCTACCCCCCCCCCTACCATTTTGTCCCCAACCCTCCCCATCCCCCCCAGTTGATTCTCCTTTAGTGCTCCGTAAATCCGAGTTAACTGCCGTCCGGCGACTTGGCCCGTCTCCGTAAACAATAGTTCCTTATCCACTCCCGCATCGTGTGATTCCATTAATCGCCTTACCGGGGGGGAAGGTGGAGGGAGGGGGTGGAGGGTGGTGAAGGTAGGAGGGGGATGAAGTGGGGGGTGGGGGGACTAACTCCCTCAAAATATGCCCCTCCCCCCTATGCCCGGGGACTCAAGAGATCACCCCTTCTTACTCCCCCCCCCCCAACCTACAAAATCTCTCCTCTCCAGCCTCCAGTCCCCCCCCCCGCCCCCCCACCCATCCTGCTCTCGAGGACTTGCCGATAATTCTGCTTTATGAGCCGCGGGCGTCAGCAAGAAACGGTCGCGTTGCCAAGGGGTTTGCCCCTTTCTGGAGAGGGAAAGGGATAGGTAGAAGAAGGGGAGAGACGGAGAACCTTGCACGCTTCCGAACGAAAAAAAAAATAAATAATAAAGATGAGGCACAGAGAGCAGAGGGAATATAAAAAAAAGGGTCCGAGGGAAGAAAGTCAAACCCCTATTCTCTCTCCTCTCTCTCTCTCTCTCTCTCTCTCCTTCCTTTTTTTATCCTTTATTCAACCACCCTCTTGAAGGGCCGGCTCCAAATTCCCCCCGCCCCTGACCGGACACACCCCCTCCCTTTCCAAGGTATCGATTCTTTATGAGGGTCTGTTACGATAATGTTGAGCTTGGGGTGGGCCAAGTGAGGCAAAATTCGTCTCCTTTGCTGGCAAGGGGGATAAATTCTTTAATGTGATTCGTGGGAGATTTTCAATAAGATACAATAAAGACCATACTGAAACTCATTTTATTATTTTTTTATTTTTAGGCAAGAGTAAGAAGCATGGAATAATGAATTTTCTTACATAAGCAACACAAAAATTTTGCCGTAAAATCATGAAAATCTGAATATTTTAACTAAATAAACATGCATAAGGTGTAAACGTGACTCAAGTTTGTCAATAAGTGGTTCACCTACATTTATAAATGGTAGAAAAGGCTTACACACTACGAAGTGTTAAATATCCGGCGACATTTGCGTTGGAAAACCCAAATTTTTTTAAGTAAAGCCACTCTGAAATGCATACGCGTAGTTTTCGCAATGGAAAAACGGCTGGAAAGAGTTAGAAGAATGGAGACTGTTCTCTTATTAATATGACGAAATACTGATTAAAATTGCTGAAATTAGCAGAAGTTATCATTATTAGTAGAAAATTTGAGGTTATATTACAATGCATTAATAAACTCTAAATTAACTTATGGCTTGATTGGAAGGGGAGGAGCTTATTTTAACTCTATTAAGCCAGCTATTATCTTGCTAAAGAGGCTTATCAGGATAATGCTCAATGAGAATCGTCATGAGCCATCCTTTCCGCTATTTCAACATTTAAAATTCCTCCCACTTAGGCATTTGTACGTGTACAAAGTACTTAGATTGTTTTTTCTGAGGAGTGGTGCTAAAATTCCTGACTCAAACAGGCCAGGTTTATGGAATTTTCGAAGTATATTGACACCTTTGCCGAGGCCCAAATTGTCTCCGTACGGGCGAAGTTTTTTATATATTCGGCCAAAAATGTATAACCTTCTGAGTACAAATTTTCACCTAATCTTGCTTCTTTTTTTAAAGAAGTTAAAAACTGGCTATTTACTTATGGAAAAATTGAAGATATATGTAGCTAAATAAAATTATTTATTTTTGTAAACATACTTGTTAAAAGGAATTCATTTAAAATGTTGGTGTATATATTCTTTTTATTGTTCTATATGAAACAATGTATTGTCGTAGTTCAAATTGATGGTGACCTAAACACAGGTGCGCCTTATAGGTTACCTAAACCTCCAAATATCTTAATATTCTATTGTTTGTATTGTTGTCTGTATTCCATATTTTTGAGCAATAAACATTATTATTATACATAAATATACATACATAAGGAGTTATCTTCACTCAATTTTTCATGTCGAACGCTGAGAATGCCTCAATAACTAAAGACTTTCGATATTAGCAAATGTTACGTCGGTCAATCGTTCAACTGTCTTTAAAAATAGTGGAGAAGGCGTATAAATACGCAGTGTTCTGACGAGATATGCCTTGGAAATGCCTCATTTTTTAAAAATAAGGCCTAAAAAACGTATTTTTGGCTAATATACATACATACCAATCCAATCACGCCGTTCCCTTCCGGGGTAGGCACAGTCACAAAGTTTCACTCATAAATGCATATTTGTAAACCTAACTCTGCTTCAATAATTTCCTCCATACTGACCTATCCCTGCAAACCTCTTTTGCCTCATTTACCCCCATACACTGCCTCATACACGCTCTCCTGTTTTTAAGACTCCTAATATTCCTCCTCCTGAGAATTTCCTCAACCACAATTTTCTCGGCCTACCTCTACCTCTCGCACCATTCATTCTACTCTCATATATCTGTTTCGTTATTCGAATCTCATCCATTTTATTAACATTGCCAAACGAACGAAGCACACTCCTTTCATACACGTCCATTACTGGAGCATCTCACCCACATTAATTAATTACCCGCTCATTCCTAACCCTATCAATCCTACTTTTGCCGCTAACACTCCTCAGATAACTCACGGCGTTTAGTCCACTCTTATGTCTACCCTCACATTTCACTACGGTACAAAAACAAAACATGCCATACCATACTTTGTTGTATGGCCAATACCTCGAGTATTTTACCGACAAATGGCTGATACATAATCATTACTGAAATCATTTTATATTTTTCTTCGTAATGAGGCCCAATTTATTGAATTGTATGTTATACGACTCATTCAAAGCGATTACCTTAAGAGGCCTGCAGTTTTAAATTTTCAACCGATTGAGAAAATTTCTGCACATGCAATCCTCACCACAAGGCCCTCGCATTGGGATCGTGATCTTTTCGGATGTCAACCGTAAACAATTCTGCCATAAGAGCGTTACGATGATGCTGGACCAAGATGGCAGAGTGAGGCAAAATTTGCTTCCCCTAGCGCAGCGGGCCATCCTCTTTAAGAAAAGAGGAGAGCTCTCATCGTCTCATTCGCCTGAGGAGATAATAAGGAGAGGAGAAAGGAGAACGAGACAAAGGAATAAATAGCTCGGAATAATGAACACGGAGATGGAAGTCGTTCGAAAGATACGTCGTAAAAATCAGAGGAAAGGTTGACGCAAGTGGTTAAGGCAGATGATGAAGCGTTTAAGGCAGTTTGAGCAAGAAAGCTCCCCATTCAAAATGTAGATCGTACTCGAAATATACGTTTAAATTTCTGCGGCTGTAGGATGCATGAATTAAATGCCGTAATATTAAAAGTGCAATTAAAGCAAAGAGACTGAGAAAGTTAGAAATGTCCACCATGTCATTTATTTGTTTGTACAACGCGATTCAAAGCTTAAGGTAGTGCGAGCGAGATAGTTCCCTAATCATAATAGAGAGAATATTTGATATACACGTTTTAATTTCACCAGCTGTGAGACACTCGAATATAATATTGCATTATTAATGGTGCAATCATATAGTTTCTCATGACAGAAATTGTAAGTAATCAAATGAAAACATCTGAATAAGTCTTTAACTTGACTCATTTATTTCAAGTGGTTCGTTTGAAACTCTATCAAAACGGAAGGTTTATTGTATTTCCAAAAATTTTACTGTGGTGACAATATGATTATACTTAAAAAAAAAAGTTGAGAAGCCATAAAAAACTAAACACTGTTGATTTTGTGACGAGACCTTAGTGTAGGGAATGGGTAATTTTTTAAAATAAGGTCTCTCTGGAGTGCATAAATGTAACATTTTCCATATAAAAGGACTGGTATTTTATGGCAAATATCTCGGAAAGTAATGCAATGAGGGGTTAAATGTTTGATGTCAATGGAAGGTTGATATATTTTTCTTTAAAATGAGACCAAATTCATTGATTTCTAGGTACAATGATACTTCGCTCAAACTACCTCAGAGCGTCATCTTTGTTGTACCTGACGACGATGCTTTAAGCGTCAATACGCGTTGCATAAACAAATAAATAACGGGGTGGACATATTTAAGTTTCTTTCTTTTTAAATTCGGAATGATGTTCCACAACACCTCGCTGGATAACACTGAATATATTTTAAGTGAAATAATATCCCTTTATTTGACTGAAATTATAAATTATTATATAAAATATTTATTTTTTTCTTTAACTGGACACACACAGATACCCACAGATAACTACGCAAGTCAAAATAAACTGCAAATATCAGAGACCAAGAAAATCTATCTTTCTTTTAAAAATGTTAATAAATTAATTCATGTTCAGAATTAAATGTACTTTGTATTCTAATTTAATATATTTATCGATTTATTAAAACTTAGGAAAATAATATTTCGACAGATACATAGGTACAGTTTAACCGCAGTTTGAATTTGGCTGGACCAAATTTTTTTACATTATATGCAATTTTTATATCCACTCCTACAATGTAGATATGGGATCAATCGTCTAGAAATTCAAAATTTACCTTTAAATGTATCAAATCTCATTTTATGTAGTCATTTGTAGGTATATTGTATACAGGTAACTTTCTAGTATTTTAAAGCTTATTGCTTGTATCTCGTCAATTACCCGTTTAATTTAGCGTAAAAGCGGTCGATTTTGATGAGAATATTCCTCGTCAGCCACACGGCAAATCCATTTCAAATTTAGCTCAGGGATATCGACTTCTATAAAATAGTTTTGCTCACAGTTCAAATAATTTTTTGAATTGACTGATATATTAAAAATAAGTACGTTAACACAAATTTTGAGCTTAATGACAATGCATCACTGAAGTTTCATTGTCTCATACAGATTAGGGAGTATTTGATGATAACTCACCCCCTGCCACACATATTTCGCGTAGTTTTGTTAGCGTTTTATGTAGATGTAGATTAGATACGTTTAGACCTGCACGTGTATTCTTCCAGATTGTGACAGATAAGTACCTTAACACACATTTTGAGCTTAATGACAATGCATCACTGAAGTTTCATTGTCTCTTACAGATTAGGGAGTATTTGATGATAACTCACCCCCTGCCACACATATTTCGCGTAGTTTTGTTAGCGTTTTATGTAGATGTAGATTAGATACGTTTAGACCTGAGCGTGTATTCTTCCAGACTGTGACTTTAAAAAAAAGAGCGTCGGCATAAGTTGGTTTTAACGGGAATAGTGAGGCAAAATTCGCTTTCTTAGCATGCAGAGACACCTATCCCCGCTCAAAAAAAAAACAAAAAATATGAAAATCGTCACGCAAGCAGCTTATTGAGATGATACGATAGGGAGAAAGGAGGAGAGACAAGAGAGCCGGTGAAAGTTTATGACAAGGAGCGAAATGAACTTTTGTGAAGAATTTCGGACGGGAGCAGAAAAAAAAGACGATGGGACCAGATACAGGGAAGTCACGGCAAGTTCAAGGTCGAGAAAGCGACGGGCGAAGGGACGACGCGAGGCTTATATACGAAGGGCGTCAACAATTTTCTCAGCCAACTCTTTTTTATCTCTCGGCCACATGAAGTAGAACCCTTGGCAGAATGAACTAATAGCCGGGAAAAATACGCGGTCGTAGTAGGGTAATACCATTTCCCCAGTTTTTGTCCGATGGTCATCAAATTTAGGATTTATCACTAATTTCACATGTTAAGCAATGCTAGATACGGACAAAAGCACTGCGCCGACAATTAAAATATGAGAAATACGGTACTTATCTCGATTAGGGATGGGTAAAAAATTTTAAGTTGTAAAAATTATTATTTATCCGCTTTGCTGGTCAAACCTATGACCCACATCTACATACTACCCTGCGGTCCGCCACAAGGGCATGCGGCAGGGGGTGCTTGGACACCAGCCGTGTAAAAATGTAAGGTTTTCGGAGGTGAAATGGTGAATTCGATGAATCGACTCATCGCACAAGCCTGCTTGCTATTGCAGTAAATGCAGAAAGCTTCAACGTGAACTTGGATTGTCCGCCATCTTTGTCAACCCCGATTTTCCTTTGGCGCTCGCGGGCTAACGCGCAAATTTTGCAAATCTTACAGTGATGCTCTCCGTCGATAACTATTTAGAAATCAGCATGCACTTTTTAATAAATGCGTTCTCCTTGCATTGAAATACTTTTTTAAAATTTTTTAAAAGTTATTATTAATTCGCTTTGCTGGTCAAATCTATGACCTATATCTATACACTACCCTGCGGTCCGCCGCAAGGGCATGCGGCAGGGGGTGCTTGGACACCAGCCGTGTAAAAATGTAAGGCTTTTGGAGGTGAAATGGTGGCGTGTATTATGGGAGCGTGTTTGGAGAAGCTCATTTTTTTTATTGTAGTTGCTTTATTGTGCGAGGAAAGAACGAGATTTTGCACCTATCTGTTCGGCAGTGCATCTCTCTCCTTTTATCGCATCTTCGAGGCCTAGAAATGTAGTGAGGCGTCATGTAAATATTTTATGTGTCGCTCCGAAACACACCACTTCTGAATTTCTCAAGCATCCTAAGCCTAGCGTGCAGCCTCCGAGTATCTAGGGGCTCCCACCTTAATCCCTCTAACTGTTGTGAAACACTATATGTACGCTCGTAGCAGTTTTTGACGAAGCGTGAATATTATCTTTGTATTTAATAAATTGTTTTTGGCGAAACCTTTATTACCAGGATCCAAAATGCTCACGGCGTCTTCGAGGTGTGGCCTAACCAGAACGAAGTAGCATGTCCTTTATACTTTTGATGAAGGTAATGTTTGAATTATACCTTGTGTAAATATAACTACGTAAAGATTTATTTTAAATTAAACACATACAATACAAATACGTCACATGTCACAATTAATTTTATTCACCGACGGCGATGAATTCATCGACTCTTCGTCGCCGATAACAATCATCGAAACCTAATCATCTCGATGTTTTTTTTTCATCGACCCTCGATGGGCAAATTTGTTCATCGCACTAGCCTAATAGCAAGCGCCCTCTCTATCCTCCTCAGTTATCGTTACGAAAATGAAAGGGTCCCTCGTGACCCAAAGGGAAAGGGGAAGCTAAAGGGAAAGGAGAGACAGCCGCTGCACTCTCTCCGTGGATCTCATGAAATATGAATGAGGCGAAGACCTCGACGGGAAATTAAAGAGGAGGAGAGAAAATGAGACTCTATGGGAAACAATAATCTTTCCCCGAAGAGCCGTGTGCTTTTCGGCGACTGCTTCAAAGTCTCGCGAGAACGCTCCATTTCAAATCCTAAATCTACATATTACCCATTCAAGCCACCTGAATAAAGGAGTGTGCTTCGTTGGTTTGGCCATGTTGAGAGAATGGGTGAGATTAGCGAAACAAAGATATACGAGTAAAATGAATGGTGCGAGAGGTAGATGTAGGCCGAGAAAGTTCTGGTTGAATGTGGTTGAGGAAATTCTTAGGAGGAGGAATATTAAGGAGTCTTAAAAACAGGTGGGCGTGTATGAAGCAGTGTATGGGAGTAAATGAGGCAAAAGAGGTTAGCAAGGAAAGGTCAGTTTGGAGGAAATTATCGAAGCAGAATTATGGGTACAAATATGTATTTATGAGTGAAACTTTGTAACTGTGCCTAACCAGTGATGCTGGTTGAGGGGTTCTCCTGATGGGTAAAAATTTTATTAGGCGGGTTCCTGCCAACTTGGCCTGGTTGGGCCATTTTCCCCGAGAATTGGGCGGGTACATAAATATATCCTTTACTTCCCTATTTTATACCGATAGTTGCCGTGGAACTCACGAAGACGTTAGAATAAACAATAATTCGACCGTTAACAATAGTGCGACCTTTCCCCCCTGCCAAACACCCTTGAGGTGGCTCGCAGGTTATAATGTAGATGCAGATGTTCAGTCAAATTGAAATGCAAGCACACAGGCTGTTATTGCTTTACTGAGGGTGGGTGGTAGTCTGAGTGCAACTGTCGGCAGATTTCCGCGAAAAATAATGCTATTAGGTAGGCTGGAGTTGCAGAGAGCAATCAACAAATCAGAAATGTTTAAGTGTTTACGAGTTCTGCTAGTATTTCATACATTACTTATCGAAAGAAAAGAAGAAAGTAAAGATAAATAGAATACTTTTCGCATAACATTTGAAGGAAAGGACTGTTCCAAGGAACATTCTATCTATTCAAATGTTTCAAAGCTCAAAAACTTTACCCGCTCCATTTCAAATTTTGATCCTCTCGAAAAATGTTTTCTGTTTCTTTGGAATGATAATAATACTTTGGAATACTGTCAATGAGCTTGAGCCAGCAACAGCAAGGCATCACTGGATAGAGTCCTGAAGCGAGTCCCTACCAAAAAGGTCGAGCAGTTAGAAATATTTGTAATTTGTTGAGAATTGGAATAATACATATTTTAACCATTTATGCGAGCAATTCCAAAATATTTTTGTATTAACAGAATGTTCTTCATTTCCTGTACAAAAAAAAACAAATTTCCTCCATTCTCAAATTCAAATTTTACTTGAAAACTAACAAATTTGCATAAACGGCCACAGATTTAGTTCCCCTGACTATAAAAATTGATATTATCTGATCTTGTACTAGAGTGAATACCATGTGGGTTGATTTTTTTTCGTAATATTTCGTTTCATTTGGCGTTGCAAAATAGTGGAGAAAGATGCTAGCTGGGAAGAGACAGCTCAACATAAATACATCAAGATAAAATGCACAGTGTGAGGCAGCGTAATTTGCTGATATAAAAGGGTCAACAAAGCAGAAGATGTTACAGTTATCGTTGCAATTATTTTTCTCCATGTTCTACAACACATTAGTACTGCAATGCATACATACATGCAGCATATACTTCCTGCATACACACAGCGTACAGTACAGTACTACAATTAAAATCAGCAAATTAGGCTTCCGCACCCAGTATTTATTTCCTCATTTCCAAATCGGTCTTCCGAAAGCCACAATTTTCGGCTCAAATTTCCAAAATTCTATGAACAAAAAATCAGGTCTGCCTCATAATATAGCCAAGGCTTCTTTCATTTACACCTAACCATAAAAGTCTGGAATGTATAATAATAGTATTCACGGCAACGTCAATTATAGGCCAGGAAAAAAAATAAAAAAAATAAAATAAAGTCTTACCCGCGAGTTCATCGCGAAAAACTCAAGGGGGTCGTATTGGAAGAGTCCTCACTTCTGATGATTCAAAAACTTTATTGATTCACATTTTCTTTTTTTAACTTTTACAGCCCGCGTAACAATTGACTGCTGAAGAGTGCGCGGAATACTCGCTGCATGGCAACGATTCAACGACCATGAGAAAAGTAAGCCTCTAGGGCAAACACTGCTGAGCTTATACGTTGCTTCGTCCAATGCCTTCTCGGTATTGGGATTTTTTAATGTAATATTTGCGACAAATAATTTTTAAAAGGTAAAATTTGTTTAAATAGACTGTTTAATTAAGCCGTCAAAATTATAATGACAGTTTCTGATTCTTCCTACGTTGGAAATGGACGCTGATGGAGAGAGTAAAAGTTAATAACTTCTTAGATTTTTGGGATAAATAAATGGAATTCTGCAAAAAATAATGCACCTACAGGGCTCATCTTTGGCATACTTTTGAAGTATAGCATTAAAATTACCTTTTTGTATATTTCATACGATTTCAAAATAAAATGCTTAAGTTATGAAAAATTTAAAAAACAGCAATTTTCGTGTTTTATTGCAGTAAAGATTTTGTTTATGAACCGATTTTATTTTAAAATATCTCATTTTGTAGAATATTTTCTTTCCTGCGATTCTTAGGCACATCACTTTTCTCTACGATGCATAGTTTTCCGAGTACATTGGAAAAAATGGATACTACCCTCTAATTGTTTAAATAAAACGTGAATCGATAAAACTTTTTTGAATCATGAGGTGAGAGGACTCTTTCAATACGATGAGTTTTTCGCGATGAAATCACGGGTAAGAATTTTTTTAAGTTTTGACCAAAAATTCGGGTTATTTTCCTGGCCTGTTACGCAACCTCACGAAAAAAGGCTGTTGGATAAGTTGCAGTTATTTCAGGAAAACTTCCTTTATTTTTGCTTAGATTTCGAGGGAAATTACAGCAGCATTGAAATAACTAAAAGAAAGATTATTAATATATGGGTGATGGGAAAGTGTTTTCAAATGATTAAATGGACGGCAAACCTCCTATGAAAAAGAAACCCAGGTCAAGCGTTGTGAGCATGTATATTCTTTGATCTCGTGAATTGAATCCTTTTTCTCACAAAGGCGGCTTTAAGCATGAAAGTTGACCTCTATTGAAGTAGCGAGTGTAGCGATATCTCGAATCGTATCGCCACTTGCAGGGCATTGTTCTACTTACGCAAAACTTCCGGTTTTCAACAAACAAATGGATGACGGAAGTTAACAATGAATATGGTAACTGAATTTGGCATTGGCATGAATAATGGCGTTCGTACATCGTTGTTTGAGTCCCACAGGCATTCGTGGGTTTCATAAATTTTTATTTATTACAATTATTATGCATGATTGCATCGTATCAGGTGTGTAAATAGTGACATTAATTATTATTATGTAATAACATATTAGTAATAGATCTTCGGGGTTCTGTAGTATTCTAAATGATATATAGTGCAAATAAATGTTTAAATATGCAACTATGAGCCCTTTGGTCTTTAAGTTATTCGTTGTTTATAGTTTTAATCTCCATTTTCTGTCATAAGACCAAGATTTTGCATGCGTTGCGAGTGCGAGTTTATTGCAGAATCGATATGATACTTGCGAGAAAATTAGAGGCCAGTCGACTTTCCTTGGTTGGTCGATGACTAACAATATCAACCCCCATTGCTATGGATGATACATGCCTACATATCGAAGTGTCGCTTGTAAGCGACGTTGCGAGGCTCCTGCCATGGAATTCGATGACTTAGATGAGTAAGCACGCACTTATGTGGCAATAGGAGTCGATAGTGGTCATAATTGACCGAAGTTTATACTTGCAAGGAAAAAAGACTGGCTTCTATTTTGCCTGCATGCAACGTATCGATCCTGTGTTTAAATCGCATTGCACCCTTTTGAAATCTTTGTCACTTGACTGAAAACGGAGACTTGAAAATGTAAACCTCGGTTAAATTAGTCAGAAGAGGACTTATTTCTGCACACGTAAATATTTATTTCCCCTTCAAAGGTTTTAAATGCTAAATAACCCCAAAGGTAAGCTTCAGGATTTGTCTATTATTAGAGAGTAATGATTATTGCCGCTACTCTTGTACCTGATACGACGTAATAATGCATAATTATTGTGATTCATACAAATTTATTAAATCCACGAATGTGCTAGGGAATCAAACAACGGTATACGAACGCCATTATTGCCAAATTTTGGTGATTTTCCTAATTATCATAATCATTGTTTACTTCCATCATCCATTAGTTTGAAAAGAGCAAGAAGCTCTGCGTAAGTAGAACGATGCCCTGTAAGTTGAGATACGATTCGAGATATCGATACACTCGCTAATTTTATAGAAGTCAAATTCCATGTGTAAACCCACCTTTATAGGCCATTCTATTTTCCTAGGTCGACTGATGACTACATCTAATGACCCCTATTTCCATGGAAGTTGACTTTCAATACACTCGCTTGTAAGCAATTTGCTAGGCTAATGTAGTGTAAGTCGACTTCGATTGTAGTTTAAGCCGACTTCGCTTGTAGTGTAAGTCGACTTCGCTTGTGGTGTAAGTCGACTAATCGCTTGTAAGCGATTTGCTAGGCTAATGTAGTGTAAGTGAATTCCATGTGTAAAATCATTAAAATAGGCAAACTTCAGCGTCTCCCATCGAGTTTAAGCTTCGATATTTATACGTAAATAACGAGCTGAGAGCGGCCAGAATTCTCGCAATCATATTTATTTTACGCCCTATTGCTTCGATACCTAAATAGGTATCGGGATCTACTTGAAAAGATCTTTACTGCGCATGATTAATTAAATTCTATTCGCATGCCACCATAAATGTCTGCTCGGTTTATCTTGTGACAGTGCAGGCCGTGAGTCACGAGGAAAAGTCTCGGGATTTAAATATTCATTCCTCTCCAGGTAAGGATAGGCATGTTCCCCTTGAAATGGCGCACCCGCATTCCGACGCGTGCATCCACTTATGTGCACATCACCGCTGCACGAGGTGAACGCACGGTGAGGGAGTTCAATCGAATGGACGCAGAATGCACTCGCGTTCTCTCAATCGCGGATTCGATTCGTGAACATTCCAGTGTTTCCAGCGAACTCTCCACGCCTGAAGTGGAGATATCCGAGTAGCCAAGATTAAATTTGTGAAATTTAGAGTGGGCACACAATTTTTTGACGAAAAATTAGTATTACTTGTTAAAAAAATGAGTTATTTCATGTATCTAGAACTGAATCCTAATCAATGCTCAACAGTACACTTCTTGCGAAACAAAACTCATCAACGCGACTGTCCACTTACACTGTGAATAAGTCCTTAGGAAATGTCAAATATCTTGGAACTACCGTAGCTCGTGGAGAACACACAAAACATACGCGGCGCAGCATTAAAAAGAAACTAGTATTTACAAAGCAAATATTAGAAAGGTCACCGGATGGAAAAGGACCGGATGGAAAGATGGAAAAATCATACAAGCTCAACAACCGACTCAGTACTTTCCATTGAGGTGGATGTAGAGGGCATTTCTTCTGTAAACTGAAGTTTGACAACCGAAATAACAGCCATTTTGCACTTTCCTGCTCCTTTTGCTTGCTTTCCTATGGTTAGCACGGCAGAATGGACGAACTAGCAGATGTAAAGCAAGAATATCCGCCATTTTTTTATTCAAGGCAAGGAACTATTAAACATGTATTGTCTGCTTAGTGCTATGGATTCTACTCGATTTTGCAATAGTTTTAATCGGGAATGCGAATGATTATTCATTTTAACAAATCAACATGATATATATACGGATAATGAACATTTAAGAAGTAAGTGCATGCTGATTTCTGGTACTTTATCGATGGACAACATAGTTAAATTGCATAACTAGTGCATATCCCGCATGCTCCAGTATATACAAAAGATATGTGGCACAGCATTAAAGAAACTAGGTTTCGAGAAACGTATAATAGGAAGGTCCTCGGATGAAAAAGTCAAAGAGAGATACCACTTTTCTCCGGTTAGGCCACACCTCGAATACGCCTCGAGCATTTGGGACCCTAACAGAAAGATTTTACAAAATAATTAATGAAATACAAAGGAAATTATTCGAAATATCTTGAAATTTTTAATTCAAACGTCATTTATGATTCCATATCCGCCTTTCTGACTATAAAAACATAGGAACATGCATTAGTACCTTCAATTTAATCGAAAATTTAAGACAAAATTGCATGTTTTTAACTTCGCCGCCATCTTCGATGTTTCCGGTGCCTCCGAGCGAAATTTCCACATGATAAAAAGCATTTTCGCACACTGCGGCTAAATAAAAACGAAACCACCTTTTACGTGCTCGTTACATGAAATGCTTCTTGCATCAAATGTTGAGCCCTTTTCAAGAATTCTGCCTGGACTATATTAGGGGAAATTAAAAAAAATAGCCTTCAGTGATCATAGGCGTAGGTTGTACTCATTGTAACGACTGAAAAATTTTTAAAATGATTGCATGACTCTGGATGTGATATTCTTAACGAATGTTTGATTCCTAATTTCTCTCCAATCCTCGAAACCCTGAGTCAGTTTCACTCCGCAAAATTGTTTTCTTCCCGACAAGACCGATTTCCCTCCTCCTCCCAGCCGAACATCCCGAAATGTATTAATACCGTGAAATAAGCGAAGACGCGGGCTTTTGAAGATCTGCCATCTGACCTTAACGACGTTCATTCGTGGTGCCAGGAGGGTTAGAAGGGGGTTAGAATTGAATATTAGCAAATGCACCACAGGTCACTTCCTGCGAAAGTCATCACACAAATACCATACCTATACTGTGGGTGGAGTAATCATAAAACCTTCAGATACAGTAAAGTATCTTGGAATTACCTTCACTTCTGATATATCGCGGGGAACATTCATACAAAACATATGCGGCACAGATTTAAAGAAACTAGGTTTTGCTAAACTTATAATAGGAAGGTCCTCGGATGAAAAATAAAAGAGAGATGCTACTTCGCTCTGGTTAGGCCGCACCTCGAATACGCCGCGAGTATTTGGGACCCTGGAGAGAAAGATTCAACCAAAAAAGATTAATAAAATACAAAGGACGGCAGCGTGCTTCGTTAAAAACTGATGCGAGCTTACATATAGTATCTGACAACTTTTAGAGGGATTAAGGTGGGAGCCCCTAGAGACTCGGAAGCTACACGCCAGGCTTAAGTTGATCGAGAAATTCAGAACTGATATATTTCAGAGCGACACCGATAATATTATCATGACTCCTCACTACATCTCTAGGTCTGACAGATGCGATAAAATAAGAGAGTTACACTGCCGAACAGATAGGTGCAAAAACTAGTTCTTTTCACGCACAATAAGTGACTACAACAAAAGCTGAGCTCCACTAAACACACTCCTATTATACATGTCACCATTTCATCTCCCAAAAACTTATATCTTTACACGGCTGGTGACCTAACACTCCCTGCCACACGCCCATGCGGCGGTTCGCAGGGTATAATGTAGATGTTGATGTAATAGATCTTGGGGGCTACGCCCTCCCCCTATATGCTTACTTCCTAAAGGATTCCCATCTCATATCCTCCCGACCCACCTTCTATTGCTATATAACCCTTGCAATACCTACTTTACTTGTCAGTAAGCACCTGAAGTTTATGTTATGGATCGAAATACGGATGGTGCGTAAATTGCTTGACCTTTAAATTGACCAGTGAATTGCTAAAGTTATTTTTATAAATGAACATTGAAAATTATTAAGTTTTAAGCTCCGTGATAGGAGTGAAATTTTTTTTTATATAACCCTTAGGCATCTATGTTTTAGTTCGGGCACATTTTGTCCTTTGACCGATGTATTCGTCGGGGTCTTTCAGACTTGAATATTTCTGGATCAGCCACAAATTATTCAAAAAGCGTGGTTTTTTAAACAATTGACCACAGAAAAAACCTGTACTGCAACAATATTTTCGCTTCCAATACATGTATTTGTGACTGATGCGTATTAACAAGCATGAGGTACCTGTTTGTCGTATCAAATAATAAAAATCCAAAAAATTAATGAAAATATGATTAAAACTATTTTATAAATCTTGAGGTTTACGAGCTAAATACGGAATTCATATGTCGTATGGTTGGCCAATTAAAATAGACCGTTTTCGCCCACTACATTATGCGGCAATCAACAAAATGCAAGCTCTAAATATCTTTTAGCCTAAGGGTTATGTTCAATATGGGCCGAAAAAATCACATGAAAAAAGTTTAGACATATTTAAAGCGAGCCTCGAATTAGCTGCAAAATGATTTCGAAGAATATTAAATTAAAAATTACCCAGCACCTCCTTAACACTTTTGAGTCTTATGGACGTAAATTTACGTCCTCCTATATTTTCTGAAAAGGACGATGGACGTACTAGGACGTCCATGGAATATCATTATTGAACGGCAGCTGGGCGTAATGGTACGGCTGCAGTCTATCAGGTAGACGTACACATGACCGCAAAGCGCCAAAATAAATTTTAATGGTAAAAAAAATAGTCCATTAAGCTATATTTAAGAGAGTTTTCTTTCACAATCCAGGTAAGTGAATAAAATCCTCAGTTTTTCTGGGAGAACCTTCAATTTATGGCCCAGCACGGAAAGTGCTAAGCGGCCATCAACTCATGTATCCGGCTGTGTCTGTTTAATACAAGTTTCACTCTAAAGAAAACTACGGAATGTAGTATTTGCTGTCAAATTTTCTTTGTAGGAGCTTCTGAAGAAATTACAACTTGGCTGTTTCCACATAAGGTTTTATTGTTACCGACCATGGTTTCGTTACAGAGTAACATTATCAAGGAACTTGATAATGTTACTCTGTAACGAAACCATGGTCGGTAACAATAAAACCTTATGTGGAAACAGCCAAGTTGTAATTTCTTCAGACGCTCCTACTATGCGCTACCCCTTGATAATGTTACTCTGTAACGAAACCATGGTCGGTAACAATAGAACCTTATGTGGAAACAGCCAAGTTGTAATTTCTTCAGAAGCTCCTACTATGAAGGATTTCCACGAAGTCACGCCCGCTACCATTACTTAAATTTGCTTTGGTTTATCTCTAATAAGGTTACTGTCAGCGAAATCAATGTTCCATGTTTCCACATGTTACGCACGTAGAAAAATGCAAAGATGGATGAACGACGTCTTCCAAGAAGTGACCTAGCTCCACGCATTCCGAATTCCTGGGAGCTCTTACGCCAAAATATTCTCCGTTCCTCATTCGGAACAATCTTTTTAAATTTCATAAAATATTTCATGCAAATTCTTCAAAATTTTCAATTTTTACAGACCTTAAGTAGTGCTCTGGGCATCGTGCAGAATATGAGAAGACGACCAAAAGGAAATTGACAAGCGGATAGAAATTGATTGCGACGAAAGATTTGTAGGGGAGTTTTTTTCATCTCAGAAAAATACGTAATTGCTCGCTCTTTTCGTTTGTAAGATCGCAAAAAAAAATTCTCGGGCATTCCCTCGACCCAACTCCCGTTCTCGCGTAAACTTCGCTATGGATTTTTCGCCGACTTTCCGAAATAGCGGCGGTCTGCTTCCCCGCTGGTCGTAACCGAAAAAGAAAACAAGCCTTCCGAACGCGGACGTGACGAGATTCCGTCAGTGTTCCGACCGCGCGGGTGCGAAGGCGAGAATAGACACAGGACGATAGGGGAACTGGGAAAGGCCAAGGGGAATAATGGCGCCATTATATTGCACAATCGACCACATTGTACTGACCAGATATACATTAATTTATATTTATACACCAAAGGAAAGCACTGAGACCTAATTCATTGACAGGGATAACATACTGTATAAATTAAATGATAGAATGAACACTAAATTCTTAAAAGGCAAATGCTCTGTTTAAAGAAGGTAGGATCAGGCTAGCGAGGCAACGGTGTTTGTGCGAAAATTCGTGCTGAGTGTGGTACACCATGGGTTGGAACCTTGAACCACTGGAAATATCGACCGGAAGAGGTTAAAAGTATTCAAAACTTGGAAATGGAGAAGAATGCTGAATGAATTGGAGGGATAGGAAGGAATAAAGAAGAAATAAGAAATAAAGAAGCATGCAGAGTAGAGGAAGGTAGAAATAATACACAGAAAAGAAGAACCAGATGGATTGGACACACCCTGAGGCACAATGGGTATATGATGAATATATTTGAAGGTAAAATATAGGAAAAAGTCTCGGGAGGAAGACCCAGTAATAAGTTCATGGACCAATTTTGAGTTAATAGTGTAGACATCGTTTTTTCACAATGAATTTAATGTCTTACCACCATGGTTTCGACGATTAACATAATCATCAGGTGATGTCGCTGATCTATGACCTGATGATGACGTTAATCGTCGAAGAGTGAATACGCAAGTCTCCACGCAAGACAGCGAAATTTTTTTTCGAAAAAAAAAAATATCTATTCAGCTATCATGATCTCCGCGCGAAATTAGTCCTATAATAAAAGAATTGCGATGATTTTTTAAATTTTACTGGATAAATAAATTTAATATCACAACCATTCCACCTCTGAAGACTAAGTTTTCGTGGCGATGAATGCACAATAGAGTGTACCAAAATTTCCAAAATTTTCGTTTTTATCGAAATTCGTAAGTCTTGAAGCTTAATTTTTTTTCCTTTTGATACCAATATAACGTATGTGAAATTTGAAGACGATCAAACGCTGCAACTTTTTAATCGTTTCATTTTGTAGGAAAAAGTGAGGTTTTGAGAGGACGATCCCTATTTCTGGCATGTCATCGAGGAGTACTAAAAGGCATGTCCAGTATTCAAAACTCTGGCCGTTGTCAATGACGCAGTTGAACGAGCAGTCATTCTGCCTCACACTTAACAAACAGATAAACAAAATATATGGAAAAAAAACGATATTTCTGCAGAGTATTGATGAATAAAGAAAAATTCCAGGTGCAAACAATTCTAAAGTGAAATATCCATAATGATATTTTTATTGCCATTGGTTAACCTTTGCAGTGCTAATGCCAACAATTATGTTAATAATCTTTTGATTATACCAATTAAAAAACTTCCTTTTATTGTTCTGTTTATTCTAAATATAAAAAAATACCGAAAAATGCGGAATATTTAGGGAAAAGAACGTCAACGATCAAGATAAATGTCTTCTGCGTGTTGCCTAGCAATCAGGTGTCGCCACGCTTTTTTTAAAACATTATTTTGGCTACTTAAGAGGACGCATCATAAACTTCGGTAAGGATAAGTTCTATCGAAAATCCACAAGATGGCGTCACTCGCACCCGATCGAGGCGTTTTGACGTCGGGAGTCTCTAACTCCAGGATAACTCTCGCACAAGGCAACAGTCGTCGGTAAGTTGCCGGCGCGTAAGTACAGGCAGCGCTTATATAAGATCTGTGAAAGAAGACTGAACTAATTGTATCACCGTCCGAGCACATCATGGCCGAAAACCATTCGGGTAGCTTGTAGAAATATACCAATTACAGATTCAATTACAGATCTTACATCCGTGACGGCTGTTACTTAGCATTCCGATAGAAGAGGGATTGATACATCTCCTTTAGTTTTAGATATGTCAATAATAATAATAGTTTTTATAAAAATATACCCTACATATTGCCGTTTTCCCGATGGTTTAATTATGCTCCGGGATAAAATTTTCATGTTTCAGATACGAGCATCCCTTGGCAAAGGTCTATTCTTTATACTATAAAAATTTCAAGTTGATGACGTAAGACTTTAACAAAAAATCTGGGGTCGGAAATCATCAAAAATCGGACCTGTCGAGCGGGTGTGATGCGTCGCCTTAAAGAGCAATGAAATATTTTTTCAGACATGCAAAGTTTGTATAATAAAATGGTTTACCTATTACGAGAAAATTGTATCGATACATACGATAGATACTGAGTTATAAAGAAACAACCACTTTGCACTGTAAAAATTTGGAACTTTGGCACACCTGCGGCACGGGTTGCCAGCGTTTGATCGTCTTCAAATTTCATACACGTTATGTTGGCATTAAAAGGAAAAAAAAATTAGTTTCAAGACCTTACATTTTTGACGCTTGGAAATTTTGGTCCACTCTAATGCACAACTGTTTCGTTCAACATGACTTATTGTGCATTTTAATATGATATGATCGAGATAGCTCCCTCGCCTTCTTCGAGATCATATTCAAGTAATAATTTTTAACTTCAGCAGCAGTAGGAAGCATGTATCCAATATTGAGTAATTAATGGCGCAATAACATACTTTTACGTGACTGAAATTCTTAGTAGTTAAAGAAAAATATCTTTTCATGTCTCCAACTTGAATGATTTTCTCCACGTGATAGGTTTAAAACTCCAGAATAATGGAAGGTGTTTTTACGATTCCGTAAAAAATATACTGCGTTGAAAATATGATTAATTTTTCAAAAAATAGTTGAAAAAAACATACGATTTACACGGTGTGAATTTTTTTGCGAGATCTAGGTCTTAGAAATTCCTCATTTTTTAAATGGAGTCTCTCTGAAGTGCATACACGTACCATTTCCCATGTAAAAATGGCACGTATTTTTCGTCAAAAAATTTGAAAAGCAGTTCGGTAAGGTTAAGTTCACACGCATTGACTTCACGCCGTGCGTCGTGGACGGCGCGGCGCCTTGCATTGTTGAACCAGTGCCGTGGACAACACGAATTGTGCCGTGGATAGGACGACCTTTATTAAACTTGGTACTCTGTTCACTCTGTCAAGATGGGTAACCAAACAATGTTGCTCTGTTATCCATATTGCTTTCAAGAGTCAAAAGGAGGCGTCGATCTTCCAGTGGTGTATATAACACTTCGACGTCCAAATCGCAGATGTGTCCTTCTGGACCTGATTCCGCCATTCCAATTGACACAGTCAACAAACGATCCGTTGCTATACCTCACAAATCCGAGAAGACACTGAAATGAATAACTTGTGCGCATGCGCAAGACCGAGTTGGAACGACCGCACGTCGACATCTATGAACTCACTAGAGGTGGGAATTTCGGTTCATTTTGTGGATTCGGTTCATGGGATTTGATTCGTGGCAATGATTCGGTTCTTTAAATCGTTCATAATGAACCGAATGAACCAAATCCACGAGTGAATCACGAATCCGTGTGAATCTCGAATCCATGTGAATCTCGAATCCATGTGAATCTCGAATCCATGTGAATCTCGGATCCATGTGAATCTCGAATCCATGTGAATCTCGAATCCATGTGAATCTCGAATCCATGTGAATCTCGAATCCATGTGAATCTCGAATCCATGTGAATCTCGAATCCATGTGAATCTCGGATCCATGTGAATCTCGAATCCATGTGAATCTCGAATCCATGTGAATCAGTTGACTTACTGCATTTCAAATATTAGTGTGCGAAATAACAAACAAAACAGTGAAGTGTGATGCTCCAATTCCGAAACACAAGACAAGATGTTTCATGGGTATTTACAGGGTTCTCATTGAACGATTTGGATTTGGCGGATTCGGAGAATTGCTAGCAGAATCTTCCACACAAATCGTTCAATATGAACGATTTGGATTCGGCGAATTCGAATGTTCCACACAAATCGTTCATATTGAACGATTTGGATTCGGCGGATTTGAATCTTCCATCAAATCGTTCATTTTGAACGATTCGAGTGGAAAACGTAGATTCAATTCATTCGGGTCATGCCATTGCAATCGTTTATTCTGAACGATTCATTCATGAACGACACAGCTCTATTTCTAATTCCCACCTCTAGTGAGTTCATAGATGTCGACGCGCGGTCGTTCCAACTCGGTCTTGCGCATGCGCACAAGTTATTCATTTCAGTGTGTTCTCGGATTTGTGAGGTATAGCAACGGATCGTTTGTTGACTGTATCAATTGGAATGGCGGAATCAGTTCCAGAACGACACACCCATATGCGACAGTAGAGATAAAAGGGTCGCGCACGGCACGGCGTCGCGTCGTGGCGTGAAGAGGGTCGTGTTGCCAACGGCCGCCGTGGACGGCGGGGGCGCCGTAGTCGATACGTGTGCACGGATACATTAACGCTAATGCAATTAAACAAACACGATGGCGTGCCGCACGCGACGCACGGTATGAAGTCGTATCATGTGGACGAGGCCTGAGAGGCTGATATTCTGGAATATTCTATTGCTGGAAGAGCGAGGTCATTTCTTTGAAATGAGATATTCATTCATTCATTGGTTGTTCAATCCAAAGGTTGGTTGACTGCAGATCTCTACCATTCCCAAATTTTAAGCAAGTTCCATTACTTCCTGGTAGCTCTTCGTACTCTATATATACTAGGGTGATCACAAGGTATATGGGAAATTTTTTTTCGCAATATCCTCCGGGGGACCAACCCTTAAAAGTTGCCAATTGGATAAAAAATGAGAACGGCAAAGTTTCAGCTCGACCACTTGCCCTCAGCCATATATATTCAAATAATTTCAGACCGGATGGTCAAAGATAGACAAGAAAAAATTCAAAACTGGAGTAGAAGATGAAAATATTAGGCATAAAATTATTGATCTGGACCAAATTTCAAGTTCCTTAATTGTGCAATAAAAAAACCAACAGCCCAGGGATGATTATAAAGAATTCGTGCGACTTTGCTTGATTCTTTTAGGTCGTATTTATCCAAAAGACATTTTATTCGGAGCACCTGGTGCTATTCATCAAGCCAGATGGATGCCGAAGCCCTTTTACTGTCTAAAAATATATCTTTTCAGGGATGAATTTTCACTAACTGATTTAGAGAAAAAATCAATTGAAGTTTTTTGTTTATTTATAATAAAAATTTATGTAAAAGCATGGTTCAAGCAATGCCCAAAAACCAAATTTGGCCCCAAATGAAGACCTGCAATTATTGAAATCGTCTGTAAAATATAGGAAAATTGACAAAGAGGTTGCAGACATGGTACTCTTTAAAATGGTGAACCATCTATGATATCTCAATTCGGAACAATTAGCCTTTTCATTTTTTGATGATACTTTGGGAAACAATATCAAAACTAGCATGGTTAGAAAATTAACGTGTCTAGACGAAAATGAGGATGATGATTGTGACGATAGGGATATTAAACCAACGCTGTCTGGCCCAAGTTGATCATTTATTAGACAAAGAAGTTGATTTTTTTGTTTCTCCTCAAACTCTAAATTTTTTAAAGAGATTTAAAATCAATGCAGAATTTTTAAATACTGATCCCAAGGGATGGTGTGAAAATCAGCATTATTTAAAAGCTGAAAAAGTTTTGAATGGTTTTAAGGTTTTTAATCACACTGCTGAAAGGGGGGTAAAATTAATACAAGACCTCAATTCCTCTTTGACGAAAGACGAAGAACAACCGCAGTTACTGTTGCAAATTGCATCTGAATGTAGACAAATATATCCAGACTCTTCAAAAGCCACATTATCTAACAAGGGGAGTGTCAGATAGCCGGGTCTCAGGTTTTATTCAAACTTAGTAGTTGTACAGACCGCTGTATGTGCTTTATGAATTACCCCACATATAGGGCTATATAACCAACAGTTTAAGCGAAAATGGCCTTTAAAAATTTCAAAATTCCCTTTTATACGGGCCACCCACATAACTGACAAGCTGCGAAAAATTTGAATATTATTAAGAATTATGCTTGAATTGTAAAAATATGAAGACAATATTATAAAATAATTATAGAAAATGGAAATCATGTGCATGAAGGAATAAAGGAAATAAGTCATGAAAAGAGAAGGAAGTGACATAATTAGAAGGCTGCCTTCGACCGAAAAAAAAAGAGACTAAGCCTGACGTCGTGTATGCAAATGAAAAATTTGCTCCCGCGCAAAAATAATATTTCGAGTAAAAATAAAAAAATCTTGAGCGCATTGTAGGATGCCGTAAAAGAAAAACTAAAAAAAAAACAGCGGAAGAAACTTACCCCGTATTGGAATCGAACCCGTGTCTCTAGACCGGAGACGAGCACTTCAGCCACCCGTCCAGGTTGTCAGTTATGTGGGTGGCCCGTCTGAAGGGAATTTTGAAATTTTTAAAGGCCTTTTTTGTTTAAACTATTGGTTATATAACCCTATATGTGGGGTGATTCATGAACCACACACAGCGGTCTGTACAACTGCTAAGTTTGAATAAAATCTGAGACCCGGCTATCTGACACTCCCCTTGTAAGCCAATGCCTTAGTACTTCCGTCCAATAATTGTAAATAATTATCAATGCTTTGAATAAAACACATTTGAACAATATTTGCTCTCATTTACACCATACTTGCTCTCCATTTCCCACAATTTTTTAAATTTCCAATTTGGATTATGCCATATATATTTTTGAAAACACCCATAAATAAACCCATTAGAGTGTATGAAATGATAAGGAAGTTAGAAAATCCTGTAAAAAAGTTGTAATTGAATGTAGACATGTTTTTATGCCCTAGCATGTTAAGTCGCCTTTGAGGATATGGACCGCAGACGAACCAGAAAAATGCTAAATATCACTAAATCTGTAAGTTTTAGAAAAATATTACAAAACATCAAACTTTGAGACAGCAAAATTATCTATGTTATGACGCAAGAATCAGGTTTTTATAAGAAATTTTTTTTCATTTTATAGATAAATATATTTATATATGTATCATATTCGAAAAAACTGAGATCTTTTGCTAAAAATCGCATGTTTTACTAGCTTCAGCCTCAATGAGGCACGGGTTAACGTTGTCAAGTTGAGCTGAAACTTTGTCAATCTCATTTTTTAGCCAATTGGCAACTTTTAAAGGGGGTCCTCCGGAAAAAAATCGAACATCGAGTTCTTGTGACCACCCTAGTGTGTACTTTCCTCTTCATTTGGGCCATGAACTTATTCCTCGGTCTTCCTCTGGGGACTTTTCCCCGTATTTTGCCTTCAATTATACTCTTCAAAAAATCAGGCTGCGTCCAACCTATCTCATTCTTCTTTTCTGCGTGGCGTTCCTCATGATCCTCTCCTCTTTCACTCTTCTGTACATCACTTCTTATTTTATCCGTTCATTTCATCTTCAGAATCCTCCTCCAGCACCAGGTTTCGAAAGCTTCCAGTCATTTGTGGTCAGCATTTCCTATTGCCCATGCTTCCGATACATAGAGTGCTGCGCCCAACACGAATGATTTCGCACTCTGCATATCTACACTCATTGGTGATATTTTTATGGATAACAGTGAAAAATATTGCGTGTTACTGATTTTACAACCTGGCAATTTTACGCTATTTTTTCACGCAGCCTTATTGCACTTGACATATTTATCGAAGTAGTTTGATGATACGTGTACATTTTTTCCCTGAACGCGAAGAAATAACATTAATATTTTTACAATGTTTCCGATCAAAATATCAAAGTATCATTCCTAGAAACACGTATTTTATCGACGATTTTTGATCAAATTTCTACTACTTAAACTTCTCGCAATCAATTCACGTCACACAAATGCTTTACGCTAGTTTGAACGAAATGTCATTTTGCCTAGAAACCAATGAATTTGGTCTCATTTTAAAGAAAAATATCTCACCCTTGTAATGACACCAAAAAAATTCAACCCCTAACCATATTACATTCGGAGACATTTGCCAAAAAATACCAGTCCTTTTACATGGGAAATGGTACGTGTATGCACTCCAGAGAGGCATTATTTAACGAATGCGGAATTTCTAAATTCTAGAACTGTGCGTTTTCTGCATATTTTCTCATCAATATTAGATTAACATAAACTATTTTTGAAAATTAATCATACCCAGTGGGGAAAAGTTGGTGCAAAGGACATGCAAAGAACATTCTTTAGTGCAGCGTCTTTGGTGCAAAGAATGTTCTTCATGAACGTCCAAAGAAGTATCAAATGGCGCACTATCCAAGTGCAAAGAACATTCTCCTGCAGTAGTGCAAAGGACGTTCATTGAATGTGCATCGTGCACTATCCCTGACCAGATCCTTCAGTATGAAGGTGTAAAGATGCTTCATAGACTGTACATGGTAGTCGACCTTTTTCTGACATGGTGTTTTGGATGTTCAAACGATATGCACGGAGCACCACCTAAGCCCTGCTGGGGATTTAGAACGTGCTAAGGACATGCATTTTGGTTCATTTTTGGATGTTCACGGGATGTGCTCCGAGCACTACCTAAGCCCTGCTGGGGATTTACAATGTGCAAAAGACGTGCATTTTGGTTCATTTTTGGATGTGCTCCGAGCACCACCTAAGCCCTGCTGGGGATTTATGTATACACGCTATGTGTAGGTACGTACACCACTGCTAATAAAAGAACATAGGGTCCAATTGCTGAATTCTCTGAAACAGAATTAATATACGAACATTCAAGTTTTTGCTGGTGTATATGGAAATATACCATCAGGTCACTGTTTTTTTAACGATCAATTAGAAGGCATGTTCCGCACTCAAGTTAGCATTTCAGGACATGAGTCCAACAGACATCATTCAAACAATGTGCTAAAACAACTATCATTGTCGTAGTCCCCTATGGATGTTCAATAAATGTGCTAAGACTGTTCACGTTGTACATGGGCAAAGTTGATGCAGCGAAGAACATCCTTTGCACGTCATATGCACGTTCTACATTAAGGCAACGCTGCAGAGACTTTGAATTACTTCAAACTTAATTCTGCACAAACTTTCCCCACTGGGTATTATCACCGCAGTAGGTTCTTCGGTGTCATAAAAAACACTCCATAATAAAGGAGTTTCATATGCACCGCGCGAAAAAATTGAATTAAGGATTGGATTGGATATTTGGGGAGGCGACCGACAGCTAAGGTCATTTGCAGGCGTCGGCATTAGCCTGCTCTTAACGAAAGGCGCCAAGGGGACCAAGGGGCTGTTTAACGTCTCATCCGTCAGACGGAGTACTCTACTTGAAGTGCCCTCCACAAGATACGCAAGTAGGAATCGATTTTTTCTATAAAATTATCCTCCTCTGCAGGGATTCGAACCCTGGCTGTCCGCATGGTTAGCCAGTACTCTAGCCCTCCACAAGACACTCAAGTAGGGATCGGGTTCCTCTGTTAAACATCCGCCTCTGCAGGGATTTGAACCCCGGCCGCCCGTGTGAGTTAAGTTAAAGGCCTATTTAGATATTTTCACATAATTACTTACCATTTATGTCATATTATACTATAATTTTGCACCATTAATAATGCAATATTTAATTCATGTGTTCTACAGCTGGTGGAATTAAAATGTATAATTCAAGTAGGGTCTCTATTATGATTAGGGAACTATCACGCTCGGACTATGTTGATTGAAAAAAATTCGGAAATATATTTATCACAGAAATGGTATTATGCTCAAATTACCCCAACGGCTACGGTATTCCCTCTCGCTATCCTAACGTATGGTCACATGTATCCTCTCCTTTAACCTATTGATGGAACGTTTCCCCATCGACTCCCCAATCAACTACGCGCCACACAAGAGATCATTTCCCTCTCCTGACTCCTAATCCCGTCTCATTCCAAAGGGACGAGACGCCGACTTCTCTCTGAACTCAAATCCTAGCAAGACCGGGAAGGGGCGTATCTATCTGGCGGCGGGCGAAGGCAGGGTTTCGGGGAAGATCGAGTTGGAAACCGACTGAGGGTCGACTTAATCGGACCCACAACTTTATCACTCTTCTTTAACCCTTTGGAGTGCGGCATGACGTGATATCACGTCATGATTTTTTAACGCTGGTGCTGATGACGTTGTATGCCGTCATGGGTACCGTTGAGTTTTCAAGCTTTCATGAGGGGGCCTAATAAATGTTCCCGAGTGAAAGCTGGAACACTCACTGCATCCTTGACGTGATTACGCGTCATCAGCACCAGCGTAAAAAAATCACGACGTGATGTCACGTCATGCCGCACTCAAAGGGTTGAGAAGATCGGTCCGGTAATCGTGAGTTATTCATCACACATTTTGAAAACCTTTCAGGACGCTGTTAAAATGACTGACAAATCACAGAACGAGCAAATTCCACAAGACCAAAATTATTTACGACCAAATTTCCGCTTATTGTAGCATTATCAGGTTATTGCAGATATCATTCGCTTATTACAGCGTCACCTGATAATGCTTAACACCTGATGATGATAAGAAACCTAGGTCATGAATAAATTTGTACTTGCGAAATTTGCTCGTCACTTACGTTCCGGTTCCACAAAATATCGCCGGAATCTGTAGAATCTGTACGCTTCAAAACTATCTTGGATTACTTTTTATCAGGGTACATCTGTTTATACGGTTGAATAACCATTCGTAAAGTAATACAAAGTATGCAAGAATTGTATTTTAAAATTTTCAAATTTATAAAAACACAATTATAACTTAAAGTTTACGACGCGGAATTCAAATTTTTATCCAAAATCATTGCTGAATACGAATGAGTTTAAATCACTCGGCACGATAGCTTGACGTTTGTTGGAAACCACATAAAAAAGTGAACGTTTCTTTATTCGCGTTTATTTGAACACCTGTACTCATGTAATCAAATTATTTCGAAATACATGGCAAGCGTCATATGTGATCAAATTATTTCGAAATACAGTACAAGTGTCATAATCCTACGTGTTATTATAGCATTAAATCTCCAAGAAACCAAATCGGTAATCGGTAACTGGACCGTATTGAAATGTACTGGACTGTACTGGGTTGTATTAGAGTGTACTAGACGGTGCTGGACTGTACTGAGGAGGAATTATTAAGGAAGATTTCACTGGAAGTATGTTTTAAAAACTGCCCCGTGAGTGTTCCCTGGACACTGCACTCTGTATATTCTCCGATAACTGCACTGTAGCTGTGATTTCGTGAAATTCTGCGCGTCTGTTATTTAGAAACTGTACTGAAATGTTTCAATTTTTGTACATTATTGGACACTTTTCCTGTCCAGTAATTTATCACTATCGTTGCATAGATCCATCTTTTTACAGATTTTTTTTCTTTTAGATCAACTTAGGCAGAAATTGCGCAAATATACTGTAAAAAAATTACCCAAGGATACGGAAAGAGGAGAGAAAGAATGGACAACCATCAAGCTTTTGACCCGATTCGGGCACAATGAAAAAGTTGTTTCGCTACATTGTTCAAAATGGCGGGAATTGAGATATTGTTGGTGCGAATATCACTAGCACTGCATATTGCATTTGCAGAGAATATCCATCGGTGTCTGTTGTCTAATTTCCTTCATAAGTAATGGATTTCTGAAATTGATTCACATTTGTTTCTCTTTTTGTCTCGAATTTCCTTCCATTCTACATATGGACAAGTACCTACAATAGCATACTGCCGCAAAGCAATACATCGCATGAAGTCGCCATTCAATACATCGTGGTCCTCCAATATGCTGGCGACGGAATCGCAACGAGACATTTCGATTGCATCTCTGAAATCGATTCACGTTTGTATCACTCATGGCATGAATTTCCTATACGTTTAAATATCCAATGGTACCTACTACAGCAAGTTATCATGAAGCGATGTTTAGCATGTAATCGATATTCAATACATCGTATTTCTTCAGCATGATGACACTTGTATTGCAATGATACATTTATTATGCATTTCTTATATTGCGTATCATATTGGGGCACGAATTGCCCCATCGAATCAATGAGAAATGGCACTGTAAAATATGACCGAGATGCGATAAATCGTACACAATCGCCGTTCGATACGTCGCATTTCTTCGAGTCGATCACGATTGCATCGCAGTGATACGATGAATAAGGCATCTCTGAAATTGATACGTCGCAACATTTCGCTCTCTCGGGTCGCATCATTTCGGAGGAGGCCTTATCGATCTTCCTCTTCCCAAACTTCCCAGGGACCCTCTGGCCCTCTCTTCCATTTCAACCCCCTTTTTCATCCCCCATCCCCCTCGACGGTCGAGGCAGAAGAGACTCTCACTCTCCAAAGTGAGGAGCGGTCAAAAAGGGGGGTCTCTTGTTCTGACCCCCTCCCCCCTCCCCCCCGCCTGGACGCCCCCGTCCCCCATGGACTCACCAATCTCCTCCGTGTCCCTTCCCTCCGCTCTCCCGTCCTCAATCTCTCTCTCTCTCTCGAGGGCCAAATGTTTGGGATTCTGTCGGGATCGCCAGAAAGGGGATCAGATGATTACCGACCCAGCGTCCGGCCTTCTTCAGTGGGGGGGGGGGCTCAAACACACCCTTTCTATACGTATATCCGAGAGGCTCTCCAATTGTGAATTTTGGTGAAGTCGCAACGGGAAAGCCTACTTAGGGAGAATCATTGAGGTGAATAGAGAGGTCGCTTGATATGCTGGCAAATGCTGGAAGCTCAAGCCATTCCGCCACCTTCGTTAATCCTCATTTACATCCACATCTACATCTACATAATACCCTGCGAGCCGCCGCATGGGCGCGTGGCAGGGGTTGTTAGGTCACCAGCCGTGTAAAGATGTAAGTTATTTGGAGGTGTACTGGTGACATGTATTATAGGAGTGTATTTAGTGGAGCTCAATTTTTATTGTGGTCGCTTATTGTTCGCGGACAGAACGAGTTTTTGTACCTATCTGTTCGACAGTGTATCTCTCTTATTTTATCGCATTTGTCAGACCTAGAGATGTTGTGAGGAGTCATGATAATATTCTCTGAGTCGCTCTGAAACACACCAGTTCTGAATTTCTCAAGCAACCTAAGCCTAGCGTGTAGCCTCCGAGTATCTTGGGGCTCCCACCTTAATCTCTCTAAAAGTTGTGAAAAACTATATGTTCGCTCGTAGCAATTTTTAACGAAGCTTTCCTTTGTATTTTATTACTTATTTTGGTTAAATATTTATGACCAGGGTCCCAAATGCTCGCGGCGTATTCGAGGTGTGGCATAACCAGAGTGGAGTAGCATCTCTCTTTGACTTTTTCATCCGAGGACCTTCCTATTATACGTTTTTCAAAACCTAGTTACTTTAATGCTGTGCCGCATATGTTTTGCATATACTAGAGCATGCGGGATATGCACCAATTATGCAATTTTACTATGTTGTCCATCGATAAAGTACTTGAAATCAGCATGCACTTACTTCTTAAATGTGCATTATCCTTATATATGTCATGTTTATTTGTTTAAATGAATAATCATCCGCATTCCCGATTAAAACTATTGTAAAATCGAGTAGAATCCATAGCACTAAGCAGACAATACATGTTTAATAGTTCCTTGCCTTGAATAAAAAAAATGGCGGATATTCTTGCTTTAAATCTGCTAGTTCGTCCATTCTGCCGTGCTAACTATAGGAAAGTAAGCAAAAAGAGCAGGAAAATGCAAAATGGCTGTTATTTCGCTTGTCAAGCTTCAGTTTACAGAAGAAATGCCCTCTCCATCCACCTCCATGGAAAGTACTGAGTCAGTTTCCATGGTTTCGTACCACATGCATGGTGATTGGCATGAGTAAAACCTTTTTCACACGATGCAAGATTCGGGAGTAGACATAGGCCGTGATACTACCTAACTACAGCCCTAAACACATACCGTGTACTGTGGGCCAGTTATATTCGGAGTGTACTAACAAATTGAAATGGATAGCTAGCGCTCATGGTCGCCACGGAAGTAAAAACAAAAACCTATCGGTAAGCGTTCATAAGCGTTACCGTATAAGGCACGCAGGCGAGCTGAAATTAATAAATAATGTCACTGATAAATAAATTTTCCATCATTTAAATTCAAGCAGGGCTTAACTGCTGTTGAATTGTAAGATAAAATTAAATAAAATAGAGAAATACTGAGAACTAATCAAACTCGTGTTATAGATTTAGCATGAACCAGTTAACAAGTTACTCACGAATAAGTTTGCAGTGCAATATCAGCAACTATAGTTTTAATGATATTTGATCAAAAAACTTGAAGAATACATTCACATTAAATCGATTTATTTAACAGTTAAGTAAAATATTTAGTGCGCCTTCATGAGGACGCTCTGATGGATCAGTACGACTAGAACGGACGGTTAGTAAGCCTTGCCTCGTACTAGCCCGTATTAGTCGTTAAGTTTACATCAAATCGATCCAAAGGTTGAAAATCAGACGTCACTTCCTGGATTTGGTATTGTTGATTTTTGTAAAATTAATTAAGGCCAAAAGGAAGTCCTTGTGACGCTGATTTTAAGTGAAAATAGCTTAGCGTCTGTGAGAGCGAACGTCATTTGTGGAAGGCCGCTATGTCCTAATAGAAGCTGATAGCAATCTCAAATATGATATCAACGTGTGGTATGAAAGTTTTTTATTCTGGGTATGGGGATCATTTATAATCTCAGTTAACACAAATATTTAGATGATTCTTCTCCGTGACCTCTCTTTTTTATGAAGTTATTTTTCTGGAGATTGTAGGTCATAATTCATGTTTAACTTTGAATCTTTCGCCAATGTTTCGCATCTTTATTTATGCCTCATCAGGGCTAAAATGAAAATTTAGAGTTTTATTGTACATACATCAAATGAATCCAGTTTACAATTTAGGCATTAAGTTTTTTTAAAAATATGTATGCAAGTGATTTTTGTTATTACCTCAGAGAAAGTTCCTTTTGAATTACTTTTTGTTGATACCTTCGTTGCTATTTATTATTTGTTTGTCAATTGTTATAAATTTAGGAGTTAAATACCTAAATTGTAAACTGGATTCATTTTATGTACAATAAAATTATTAATTAACATTGCAGTCCTGATGAAGCATAAATAAAGATGCGAAACGTTGGCGAAAGAATAAAAGTTATACATGAATTATGACTTACAATCTCCAGAAAAATAACTTACAATACAATTATTGTGAGGGGAATGCATTCTTGTAAAGGAGGAAAACACAGGCTGATCTCAAGTAAGTTATGGACGAAAATCATGGTAAAATTGCAAAACTATGGCGTCACCTCGAAAGCGCTTAAGGAAAAATCGGAATTAACAAAAATGGCGGACAGGCCTTTCCTACGCAACGACTTTTATTATTGGTCACAACAGGAAGTGACCTCTCCATCCACCTCAATTGGGAAAAAACAATGGACTTGGTAGTCTCAGAAAATGAATTCGTACTCACAAATCCATTCATTTCTCACCTTAAAAAAATCTTTTACGTAGCTTTTTTACCTTTGAAGTAAATGGAGAAGGCACTAGGTCATCAATTTGTGGCATGGAAACCAAAATAACGACCATATTGTTTAACCCTGCTCTCTCCTTACTTTCCTATGGGTAGCACGACGGAATGGACAAATTGGGGCATATAAAGCAAGAATAGCCACCAACTGTTTGAAATTTAGAGCTTATAACTTTTGTTACATACATTGGCTGCCAAGCGAAATGGATTCTACTCGATTTTATAATATTTTTATTCGGGAATGCGGAAAATTATAAATTTAAATAAATAAACAACTGGCTGACCTGTGCGAATATTTCGTACAGTATGCAGTTTCTTTCTGTTTCTTCCTTCTTTCTTCCTGTCCTTCTGCCTGTTTCTTCCCATCGACAATTATATGTTCTTTATGTTTGTGTTAAAGATACATGACGTAACCGTAAACGGTCACACTGATTGCATGTAGAATGTAAACTTTCTAACTAAACGATGTGTTAATAGATGGCGCCTGCCACAGTCTTTTAAGCACGTAACCATATGTAGTCAACATATTAGTTGATTATATTGTCAACAGATGGCAATGTATCATTTTTAACAAAAACTTTAATTTTAAATTTTTAACAAGAACTGTAATTTTTAACCATTTGTCTATTATTCGTCAATAGCGGGGAATATAAGCTTTAAAACGATGTTTGAATCATTAATTTAGATGAAGAATTATGGGAGTTATGGCGTTGCGACCAAAAAGCACCTTTGAGAAATAATATATATGATGATTATTATTATTATGTATTCTACCGGTTAAGGTAGGTTTTGATGAATGTCAGAGAATCCGCTCCCAGCCATTTACACAGTCCGCGGCCTATCTCCCTCTAATATATCCTTTTTCGCCTCTGCATAAGATCTACCCTTCTTCATCCCGTCCATCAAACCTATTCTCTTTCTTCCCCCTCCCCGCTTGCCCAACAGCCTTCCCTCTATCACGCTCTTCAGCAACCCATCATTCCTTATTACATCCTTCACCCATCTACCATGCCTATCTCGGATCTCATTCAAAAGTTTCCTTTCCTCGCCCAACATCTCCAGCACATCCTCGTTAGTCCTCCTTTCCGTCCACCTAACCTTTTCCATCCTTCTCCACACTCACATCTCAAATTCCTGCAGCCTATTCTCGTCCACCTTTCTCAGAGTCCACGTTTCTGCCCCATACAACTCCAGCTACACTCCATATCAAACTCTTCACCAGCCTCTTCTTCACATCCTTACCCAATGTCCCTGTCATCAGCTCTCTTCTATTACTAAACGTCTCCTCAGCTAGCGCTATTCTCTTCCGTATGTCTTTACTACTATGTCCATTTTCCTCTAGCGTATTACCTAAGTAATTAAGCTGTTCTTCTTGCTCTATTTCTTGTCCTCCAACTTTAATCACAAGCTTCGCTTTCTTCGTCCTAGAGAATTTCATTACTTTTGTTTTCTTATGATTTATCTTCACGCCGAATATCCCACACTGCATTTCTAGAGCATCTACCAAAGCTTGTAGTCTCTTCGAAGATCCACTAACCAATGCCTAATCGTCCGCGAATCTAACCGATTTTATAAGATGCCCTCCCACTTTGACTCCTACCTCAGTTCTTCCCATGCCTGTCTTACCATTTCCTCAGCATAAATGTTGAAAAGCAACGGCGACAACGGACACCCTTGCCTTACCCCGCGACCTAGAGTTGCCCACCCTGATTCACCATCAGCCACCCTCACCTGCGCCCTTTGCGTCATATATAAGTTTCGAATCAGTATCCTGTCTCGCCAATCTATTCCCATTTTCTCTAGTATCTCCGTTAGTTTATTCCAATTTACTCTGTCGAAAGCCTTTTTAAAATCAGTAAAGCATGCGAAAACGTCCTGATTATGCTCTATGTTTCTTTCTATAAGTGTTCTTATCACCGCTATTGCATCCCTAGTTGACCTTCCCTTTCATGAACCCAAACTGGTCCTCGCCTAAGCAGTTTTTGGCCTTACTCTCCAACCTTCCATTGATAATTCGTAGTAAAACTTTGGCTGCGTGTGAAACTAAACTTATTTTTCCGCAGTCCTCGCATTCTGATGCATTCTTCTTTTTCGGGATAGGATTCAATACTGTTCTCACTAAGTCCTCTGGCCATACTCCTTCTTCGTAGATCCTGCGTATGAGTTCGAAAAAAGCTTGCCTACCTTTACTTCCTAGACTCTTTAGCAATTCCGAGGGTATGTTATCTACTCTTTACTATTTATGCTTTCTCTATTTCACTGTCGAGAATTTTTGGCCCGAGGTTATCTTCATCTAGGTTTCCCTCATCCTCTACATCTAAACTAGTTGGTCTACTATCGCTGCTATATAGCTTCTCCACGTAGCTTCTCGCCATCTTTCTAAGATATATATGATGATGATACATGATATTTGTAACGAGAATACAAATTAGTGAAGTAAGTGCATGCTGATTTCTAGTAAGTAATCGATGTAAAATATAGTAATATTGCGTAATTACTGCGTTAGACCGCAAGCGGTGTAGGAAAAGGAGGGCTAACGAAGATGGAGGGTTGGCTTCAGCTTTTAACATCGGCCAGCATAGTAAGCGCACTCATCACCATCTTCCTCAATGCTTTTTACACATTCATCTTCACTCCCATCATCCAGTCCATTCTCTGTCGCTAAAAAGATTCATCTCTTTCCTCCTGTGGGACTGTATAATGGGTTTGTGTCCCCCCCCTCTATCCCTATTCCTCATAAACACAGTCTTCCGCCCTTCCTCATGCAGTTATTTCCATATCTCTTATGCCTCTCTATCCTCTCCCCCAATTCGCCCGAGTCACGAGTTCTGAACGGCCTGCATTATGTCCTCAACTCCATCTTCCGTCTGGTAGGTCACTTTTCTTTCGCGTCTTCTTCCCTCCCACCCGTCACGCAGAGTGAGAGAGTGGAGATCAAGTCTCGTAGAGTGCAAGGCTCTCATCCCGTCTCCGCCCATATACGCACTTTTCCGGAATGCTGAAGTTCGCTTCCCGCAATCCCTCCCGACTGATAAAAAAAAAAAAAATCTTCTCATCCGAGGCCGCCTTATGAGTTTCTTTCCGCAACATTACACGCCCTGTCCAAAAGGGGATTTTCTGTCCTCGGCTCGCATCGAATTAAAAAAAAACATGGCTTACCATCCCTCCTTCCGCGAGAATGCTTTTAGCAGAGGGTCCTTCGAAATGGAAGAAAAAAAAACAACAATAATGCGTGGGCAAGGGCGTGTGCTAGACATGGAATTTTAATTTGGCCGTCACGATCTAAAAAAAAAAAGAATCTTTTTCAAAATGAGATAATCCGTCCATGCTCTAACAACAAGCAGAAAGTTAATGGACTCAGCATGCGACATCAAGAGATTTTATTCAGGGGATGGAATCGCATTTGCGTTGCTTCTTTCTTTGACATAAATTTATTTAATAAATTCACTCCACCATTGTTTGTGTAAAGTAAAGTTAGCCGTCAGTATCTCAGGAAACATTCTTTTAATGTAATAATCCTTCTATGCTACTCAAAAAAGCGTTAAGGTAATGGACTCAGCATACGCGTTAAATTGATTTTATACAACGGTCGAAACCACGTTTACGATGATTATTTCGTGATATAACCTTACTTCATAATGATCTCCTTCATCATTGGTTTGCCAAAAGAAGTTTTGATTGACGGATGTATTATCAAATTCTATCGTTCTTAAAGATATTCACTAACTTTGTTTGTGGACTGAGTCTTAAACCAACGTCAACTTGCTTATTCAGAAATTACATATATATTACATATATGCTTAGCCATTTGAAAATTTCAAACATGGCAGGTGAATATTTTTGAAGAAAATTCCATGAGAAAAATCCGGCCTGGACTCGGAATTTTTCTCATGGCATTTTCTTCAAAAATATTCACCTGCCATGTTTGAAATTTTCAAATAACCCCTTTTTACTTAAAATCAGTTTTTACCATGTATTATTATCAGCATATGTCGATTACATCAGATGACGCCTAACAGTGTTCATTTTTTATAAGTTGTTACCTCAATTTTCCGTCAGCGAGTTAAAATAAGCCTCGTTATAACAAACCATGCTGCCTAGCGGTAGATAACCTCAATTCCAATCCCAAGTTTCAATGTCTCTGGTGCAAGGAGTGCATTGGCATGCCTCAGCGGCGGCCGGATTTCCCTATTCCTCTGAGGTTTTCCTGACTTCCTTATCGCGACCTCTTCTGCGTTCGAACTCTTCCGCAAAGGATATGAGTGATCGCCATTAGTCGGATGTGGCGGCTTTAGTGACGCACATTCGACATTCTCCGAACGAATTAAATCACAACAAGATCGCTGCGCGCAGATGCGGATATATGTATAAACAAAAGAACGTCACGGGGAAACCCGAATGCGTAACTCTCCGGGAACACCATAAGATACGAGGTTTGCTGTTAAACGTTTCCGGAACTGGCAACAATGGTGTTGATGGGCGCCATCTTACGTGTTAATCGTAAAGTTTGAAATGTTCGGTGGAATACTTTTTCGGAACGGTTTACCGCAGGCATCCATTTCTGTTTTTCATAGAGACTTGAAAATTTATTCTCAGTAACTAAATGAAATCAAATTTTCGTACGTTTCGGACACACCTCCATCGGAGTGAAAAAATTGCCATAAAAATTGGTTTAATCGTGTGCATATTTTTATCGATTTTTACGGAGAATATTTTGAAAAACAATGAAGCCGTTCACGTGGGACGGGAGTACAACGGAAATCAAGCGAATAATAGCCCAAGGTAAGAATGCGTTCATGGGAACTGCTGTGTTTTCAAGAACATAGCACTACAAACTAGAACATTGTACGTGAAAATATTCGTGTGAAGTGTAACACTCGTATGGAACGTAAGCATGGGCTACTGGAAAAACAGACCAGAAAAGATAAATTGCTATCGAAACTAGGTGTTGGAGGAGGACGCTGAAGATCAAATGAACGAATTAACATACATAAATACAAACGTACTAATCACGCCGTTCCATTCCGGGGTAGGCACAATCACAAAGTTTCACTCATAAATACATATTTGTACACCTAACTCTGCTTCAGTAATTTCCTCCATACTGACCTATCCTTGCAAACCTCTTTTGCTTCATTTACCCCAATACACTGCTTCATACACGCCCTCCTGTTTTGAAGACTCCTAATATTCCTCCTCCTAAGAATTTCCTCAACCACATTCAACCACAATTTTCTCAGCCTACCTCTCCCTCTCGCACCATTCATTTCACTCTTATATATCTGTTTCTTTATTCGACTCTCATCCATTCTCTCAACATGAGCAAACCAATGAAGCACACTCCTTACATATAGGTATGTCTGTTCTCTCCTCACCCAATATTTTCTCCTGACATATTAATATTTCACTTTTACCGTAACCAAAAGAGCATAAATCATGACAAAACTGTAACCACCCCGCATAAGATTTCCTGCATAATTTAGTACCTTGTTGGATAATTTATCACATACATAAATACCAATCACGTCGTTCCCTTCCGCAGTAGGCACAGTCTCAAAGTTTTATTCATAAATACATATTTGTACACATAACTCTGCTTCAATAATTTCCTCCATACTGACCTATCCTTGCAAACCTCTTTTGCCTCATTTACCCCCATACACTGCTTCATGCACGCCCTCCTGTTTTTAAGACTAATAATATTCCTCCTCCTAAGAATTTCCTCAACCACATTCACCCACAACTTTCTCGGCCTACTTCTACCTCTCACACCATTCATTCTACTCTCATATATCTGTTTCGTTATTCGACTCTCATCCATTCTCTCAACATGTCCAAACCAACGAAGCACACTCCTTACATATATGTCCATTACTGGAGCATCTAACCCACATTCATTTATTAACCACTCATTCCTGACCCTATCTATCCTACTTTTGCCGCAAACACTCCTCAGACAACTCATACCCACGGCGTTTAGTCTACTCTTATGTCAATCCTGGCATACCCATGTTTCACTACCATACAACAAAGTGGGGAAAAGTACACTTTTGTACACGGCGATTTTCGCTTCCTTAGACAGGCAATCATTTCGAATGAACAAATTATAAAAGTGCTAAAGAACTCAACAGAAGAGTTGGCTCGGAAGGGACCATATGGAACATTCAACAGGAAAAACGAACCAGAGTACGGAACTTGTATTCGATAGGGAAGGATGGAAGGCTGGAGTTAAACAACGTAAGAATTAAACGACCAATGAAGAAGCAGCAAAGAGACAAAATTTTTCAAGTACCTCCAATGAATAACCCACCATTGTGTACAATGATTTAGTGAAATACAGCAAGCTAGAAGATCAATAATACACCGTGAGGTCGCTGCCACGTTTATCTAAGCCGCTGGTGTAAATGGAGTTGGCTTGCTACAGTGCCCAATGCTAAAATCATAACGTGGTCATGACCGGACAGCCATCTTTATCAACCCCAAATTTTCATTGGGCGTCCACGGGCTGGCGTACTAATTTTGCAATTTTGCGATATTTAACCGTCGTAAACTTACTTGAAACGAGCATGTATTTATACTTGTTAAAGGTAAATTCTCTTTATATATTTTTTTACTCATTAAAATTAATGATAATCCGCTCTCCCGGTGATAACTATGGTATAATGGAATAAAATTTATAGCACATGGTAGATTTTACACCATTCAAGAGTTCAATTCTTTAAATTACAAATAGATTTTCACTAATTTGTCCATTCCATCGTGTAATACATAGAAAAGTAAGGAAAGAAAAAGGATCAACAATATGGTTGTTATTTCGGTTGTCAGGCTTCAGTTTGATGACGCAGTGCTCTCTCCATCTCAATGGTAGGATCCTTATCACTGAGTGACAAATGTATGTTTCAAGAGTTTGCTTGCCATGAATTTCAAACAGATGGTGGATATCCTTGCTATACATCCGCTAATTTGTCCATTTTTTCGTGCTATCCGAAGAATAGTAAGAAAAGTGGTGAGATCATCAAAATGGTTGTTATTCCGATTGTCAGGTCACAGGTTAATGGCGTAATACCCTCTCTATCTAACTCAATGATCAGCAGGGAACAATGGAAGGCATACACTATCGAATCGTATATTCTCCGTGACGTCGACTACCTCTCCCCTCCTGTGACGCAACAGCAACAGGGGGGCAACAATCCGATGCGTGCGTACACAACAAAGGAGCGACTAATCGATTTAAAAAGGCGCGGGGAGGTGACTGCATCAGCTTTATTTATGGCCGACAGGCACTATGGTCACTAGACAGTCACGCCTGCGGATATGCACGAGAGGAAGGCCTCAAGAGACTTGAGAGGCCAGAAAAAAAGTGTGCGAGCTCGCCAAGGAGGAAGGAAGGAAGGACGGACGAAGTGGGCGTGGTCGCCAGACACACCAAAGGGAGGGAGAAATGGCTCGAGACGACGTGTTTTCCGGTGTTCGGATTGCGTGCACCATGGGGAGCGCGTGGCGGTGCCCCTGACACTATTTAATATCCCCCCCCCCCCATCTCCCTAGTGCGGCGCGGACACTGTCCTCTGGCGGCGTGACCGCAAACCGTCCGACGGTGGGTGAATAACAAGTGACTGACCCAAAAAAAGTGAGGAGCACAGAAATAGCTCTAGAATGGAGTGGCCATTGGCAATAGTGGTGCCCAGAGCGAGACTCGGCGTCGTTCCGTGAAGACAGCTGGTAGGCAGGCCCCGCCTGAGGCAGCGTGAGCAGAACTTCGTGGCACTCGGTTGTCAAGAGAACGATGTAAGGGTGTGGAAACCATGCGAGAGAAAAATGGACTGAGAGTTCCTTAAGAGGTTCAATACCTACTGGGGACCTTAGGTATCTCTACAGGAACTGGCTTACTGAGGCGGGGTGAGCATGAGGTGTGCATGACAAAACTTGGTGACACTGGCTTGTCAAGAGCACAACGCCAGGGTGAGGAAAGCATGCGAGTGTGTTGGGAAGAATTGACTGAGGGTTCCTTGAGAGGTTCAATACCACCTGGAGACCCTAAGTACCTCCACGAGAACTGACTTACTCCGGCGGTGTGAGTATAAGGTGTGCATAGCAAAACTTGGTGGCACTCGCTTGTCGAGACCACTACGCCAGGGTGAGAAAACCATTGGAGAGACGTTGGACGAATGGACGTTCCTTAAGAGGTCATAATACCTACTGGAGACCTTAAGTACCTCTACGAGAACTGACTTAATTCGTTTGTGTGAGCATAAAATGTACAGAACAAAACTTGATGGCAATCGCTTATCAAGAGCGCTACCTCAGGGTGAGAAAACCAAGTGAGAGAGGTGGGACGAATGGATTAAGGGCTCACAGATTAAGAAGTCACAGTATATCTACAATAGATTTTTATTACCTGTGCCTGCATTTATATGCTGCGGTGGAGTAAGCAGGTGCAGCAAAACTTGGTGGCACTCGCTTGTCAAGTGCACGACGTCATGGTGAGGAAAATATGCGAGAGAGGCGGGAAGAATGGACTAAGGGTTCCTTGAGAGGTCACAATATCTACAATAGACTTTTCGTACCTCTGCCTGCATTTACATGCTGCGGCGGCGTTAGCAGGTGTAGCGAAACTTGGTGACACTCGCTTGTCAAGAGTACGACGTCAGTCAGAGGGAATTGTGCAAGAGGAATGGGACGAATGGGTCGAGGGATTCTATAAGAGTTGAACACAATATTTTTTCTATCTTTACCTGCTCAATATAGCCTGACTCACCCTCACTGACCTCAAGATACTCCTCAGTCGGGAGTCAACAAGCTTGTCACGGCCGACGGTGCGTAGCACGTGGCGCCGAAAGGAAGGATGGCGACGGGAGCGAAGTTTCTTTTTTTCGTTTGGCTTAAGTTTCTTAACGTTTTGGAATCACAGTCAAGTTCTCTTCAGGAGAGAAACATTTTCCATCCTAGAGGAAATGGCAGAAAACATCATTGGAGCAACTGAACCGAACTAAAATTAAAAATTGAGTTTTCATTGGTGGCTTCTCCGGTGGAGGCGCTTTTGAGAAAAAGTCTGAGGCTAGGCGGCTGGGAGTGTATTGAGGGGATGATTGCAAGCAAGTCGTAGCGTTTTTATTTTATTATTATTATAAATAAATTCCGCTGTGTCAGGCGTGCTGTTGTGGAGCGGCATCTCAAATGACAAACTAACGATTTCGTACCGTCCGCTTCACTTCGTGGAAATTAACAGTATCCACACTAAAAAAATACAATATTGTGCTTCACACGTTCCACAGAATTTTGTGGAAAAGTACAAAATTGTATTCTTTAAGTAAGAATATGTGTCAACTGTCATGCAGTCATTAATTTTCTATCACTCATTTGAGGGAAGGAACCTTAACTACGGAATATCCGTTTACCTACCTTGATTTTAACACATATTATTAAGTAATAATTTTGCAATCAAATCATGTAAAAATATTTATAGGCCATTATTTATTTAAGGGATATATATTGGTTTAAAAATTATGAATATTTACGCTGAAATACAGTCTTAATTGCAATGCCATGAATATACATAGTGGATTCAAATGTTTGGAATCGTTGCTTAGGTTACGTGTTGCCTAAATTTCCACGTGTACTTCACCCAGCATGTAGTTTATGCGGTCGTTTAAAAAGGGATAGGGTTTTTTCCGAAAAATTATTCCACCATGAATGAGAACTCAGGGAGTATAGTTTTGGTAACAGATCTTTAAGATGGTTCTACCGAGGAAGGAAGCATAACTGCTGTTTCATTCATATGCTGGGTACTTACAGAAAAAAATCTTGGATATGAACAAAAAATTAATTACCTTTCCCAATTTTTTTTCTCACAAGTTGGACTTGAAATTTCGCGGTCTTCGATGGGAGAACGTGATAAACAAGAGGAAAAATTGTCATTTTTTCAGCTAGTATTACTGCTGTAATTGAAGTAAAAATTCTGTAGTTTCATGCAAATTGCTCTGCATTTAGCTCCAATGGCTGCAAAAAAATTTGATCATTAACAATGCATACCTGAAGTGAACAGCATAGTCAGTGTCTTAAATTCGGTTTTCGATCGGGAACCCATTTCATCAGAGAGTGGGCACAGAGTTTTTGTTTAACTTGAGAAATAAAAATAAGTAACTTAATTCCTCGGTGGGACGGCAGAAGTACATCAGACATCAATCGGACGATAGTCCAGTTTAAGAAGGCGTTCATGTGGAAAAGACAACTGCTGTGCTCAAAGAAGATAGGACCGCAAATCAGGAAAAAATGTGTTGAAACATTCGTGTGGAGCGTAGCACTCTATGGATCGGACGCATGGACCATTGGAAAAGCTGACCAGAACAGATTAGAAGCCCTCAAAATCTGGCGCTGGAGGAGGATGCTGAAGATAAAAATGGACGTACAAAATAAGAAATGATGTTGTTTACAGAAGAGTAGAAGAGGAGAGGGCCACATGGAAGACCATTCAGAGAAGAAGAGCCCAGATGGATTGGACTAACTCTAAGGCGCAATGGGTTGGTGAGGAACACAATCGAAGGCTAAAATAGTGGGAAAGGCCCTCAGAGGAAGACCCAGGAATAAGTTCATGGACCAAACATAGAAGTATGTTCACTGGAAGAGGAACCGGTTAGTAAATGAACCAGCACTAGATAGGGAAGGGTGGGGGGCTGCAGTCAACCAATCCTAGGATTGAACGACCAATGAATAGTGTCTTTATAGAGCACCATCGTTCTACAGCGGAAATGGCTGTACAAAGTTTTGCGAGACGTTCCGAAATGATCGCGGGTTAACATCCAATACAGTAATCGAATCACTCGCAACCAAACGGCGCTGTATAATAGTCCAGTCGAGAGAAAAAAGGTTCATTTATGACGTTGTCTTGATACAGGTTAAGAATAGTCAAAAGTTTGTAGGAAAGGGAGAGTTATATATACCTATATATTTTTAAACTTCGAACTAGACGTTATAAACAAATTACAGGGTTTCAAAGTTGGCTGAAAACGATTTTTTAATTCTACAAGCCAAGGTATTCACTTTAGGAAGAAATGTTTCAAATGTTTTTTGTAGACAATTAAAAAACGCATAATTAGAGCTATGGTAAGTTTTTTTCGATAATTATTTTTTGCAAAAACTTTGAAAAACCCCCCCAAAATGGCGTTTTTTTGCATATCAATTATTTATTGCAAAAATGACTTTTTTAATACTTTTTTACTTTGTAATTAAGGCCCCCATTATGACAAAAAAAAAGGATTTATAAAGTCAATTTGGTTAATTTGTTGCTGAGTTATTCCATTTGTTTATTAAAAACATGTCTAATGTTCAATGCTGTAACTTTTTATTGGACCAACATACAGGGTAGCATAAAGGCTCATTCTCTTCGTAAAGGTCCAAAAGTTATTAATATTAAAAAAAATTGAAAAAAAAAATTATTTTCAACCCCTCAAATAACGCTTACAAAAAAAGGGCGTTTTTTTATAATTTTACATTTATAGCATTTCAGCTGGAAGTATTAATATTTTTTATATTAATAATTTCGAAAAAAAACTTACCATAGCTCAAATTATGCGTTTTTTAATTGTCTACAAACAACATTTGAAACATTTCTTCCTAAAGTGAATACCTTGGCTTGTAGAATTAAAAAACCGTTTTTAGCCAACTTTGAACCCCTGTAATTTGTTTATAACGTCTAGTTCGAAGTTTAAAAATATATAGGTATATATAACTCTCCCTTTCCTACAACTTTTGACTATTCTTAACCTGTATCACGAAAAAACCTTCAAATTTCCCTACAGACCGGACTATAATAGAATCAAACGCAAACATCAATACGCATTCATGGAGAAGTAATGCGCTTTCTCTAGGCTAGAAAAGTCATTTGTAAACCTGTCTTTATAATTAATCCTTTATTGTCCCACATTATCTTCTGATATGGTTCTATTTTCATATTCCCTCTCACTTTCTTCAGACTATAATTATTCTATATACAAGGTGTGCAAATAAAGACCTTTAGGAGACACAAGAGAACAACAGGAGGGAAACATGCGTTGAAATTTTGAAGCGTATTAAAAATGAACATCATTTCTGGAACGTGGCATTGCTGGTGGTCCTCAGCTGTTTTATTCCCCCGACTTGAATAGGACCCAGAGAGCATGTAAGCTTTCGCTAAGCTTGATTTTCCCCTGATACACCAAGCTTGATTTTTGCAAGCTTTATTCATGCATGCCTCAAGCACTCCGTGCCAAGCTACGGACCGAGCACATAATTCAAGCCAATTTCAAGCTTATCACTACCTTTATGCACGCACAGGCATAAATATAGTTCGTCGTATGTCATGAAGTCATACACCGCGTTAAAAATTAGTGAGATATTTTTAAAGGCCAGCAATACTTGCATTTTAAAGATGTGAAGGATAAGTGATATTGAATTAGTCTCAAACAATTAGTTTTGGATATCTTTCTTCATGTACCTGCTTTTGTTCATTTTCAGAATGTAGCTTTTGTAAAATAGTTGTGAGGATCACACCTTGTACGAAGATGAAATAAGTCATTTCTTGCAATCAATCTGAGCAGCATGATTTAGACTTGCTGGCGAGGGAATAGTCAACCTTATTTAAGACTAAACTTATACTTGAATTAAACTAGAAAATCAAGCTTGATTCAGGCTACACTGTTTAGGTTGCAGTAAGCTTGATCGGTGGAGACTAGCTTGTTTGATTCAAGCTTGGAATAAGCTTAATAGCTTGAATTGTAAAGCTTGGTCACTTGTATTGTAAAGCGTAAATCAAGCTTGACTAAGGCTTACTTTGATATCTGGGGAACCAGGAAGTAAATGAACTAGCACTAGATAGGGAAGGGTGGAGGGATGCAGTCAACCAATCTTAGGATTAAACGGTCAAGTACGAACGTACGCTGGGAAGGGAGAATTGTCCTGAGAACTGTGCTGAAAAATGAGAAATTGAGCAGCGGAGAATGAGGAGAGCCACGGATAGAGTGGAAATAGCAGTGTCATAAACACATGAAAAAAAACACAAGACGCTTGAAGTGGAGGAAATAGGCCACGGGAGGGCGCGCGCGGGCGGGGCGTACCATAACCCTCCATCTCGGATGAATGCACTCGAAGCGTGAGATATGAGTCGATCAAATTATAGAATCTTGCGAAAGGGAAGGGTGTTGGAAAGAGGGGAGCGGGGCCGGGAGGCAGGAGGGGGGGTTGACTCCGTTCGCCGGAGGGGAACGGGAGCTCTGACCCGCCGCTCCGCCCCGGCACTTTCACTCTCGACTCGGCCGGGGCTCTCGCGGTAGCGACGCCAACCAACGGCGGCGGTGTCGGGATTTTTTTTTCACGGAATCTCCATGACTGATGGGGGCAAGAGAGAGTGGGGTAGTGTGTGTGGGAGGGGGGGGGGAGGGTAGCGTGGAAACACAAGCGAGCTTTTGTTCGTGTGTGTGTGATGGAGTAGGGTAGGGGGTGGTTCAGCAAAGAGGACCGAGTAAGACTAGCAGGCACGCCGGCAGAGGAAGGGATTACACCATTATGCATGTCGCCAAAGGGGGATTTAAGAAACGTGGTGATGCAATGGCTTTTAGGGGAGGGGTGGAGGAGTGTGGTAGGAGATGGATGCATGGCTTGAGAGGGAAGGAGGGATGTCCCGGTCTAAGGGAGTTCACTCGACACCTCGATTAGAAATACGAGGCTATCTTAAAGCGGCCTTAGCGGTAATCGTGAGTCACTGATGGCATATTTTTTTCATAAACTGTAACTGTTCTGCTTCTTGGTTGGTTGGTTATTTGGGGAGGCGACCGACGGCTAATGTCACTTGCTGGCGAGCGAATAGTCAACCTTATTTAAGACTAAACTTATTCTTGAATTAAACTAGAAAATCAAGCTTGATTCAAGCTACACTGTTTAGATTGCAGTAAGCTTGACCGATGGAGACTAGCTTGTTTGATTCAAGCTTGAAATAAGCTTAATAGCTTGAATTGTAAAGCTTGGTCACTTGTATTGTAAAGCGTAAATCAAGCTTGACTAAGGCTTACTTTGCTATCTGGTGAACCAGGAAGTAAATGAACTAGCACTAGATAGGGAAGGGTGGAGGGACGCAGTCAACCATAGAGGATAGGTAAGGGAGGATAGGTAAGGGAGGATAGGTAAGGGAGGATAGGTAAGGGAGGATAGAAACCCGGCGTCGGCATTAGTTTGCTCTTAGCGATAGGCGCCAAGGGGACCACGGTTTAACGTCTCATCCGACAGACGGAATACTCTACTTGAAGTGCCCTCCACAAGAAACACAAGTAGGGATCGGGTTCCTCTGAAAAACATCCAACTCTGCAGGGATTTGAACCCTGGCCGCCCGTGTGGCAGGCGAGTGTTCTAGCCACCACACCAACCCGATCACCTGTTCTAGTTCATCCCGCGCTGCAGTCTTTTAATGGACGACCGTTCAGACAGCATTCCAGTCGGCATCATCAGGTCCTAATGTTATCTATACTGTCGGAGGAGTAAACATAAAATCTTAAAATTCAGTAAAATATCTTGGAATTACCTTAACTTCAGATATATCGTGGAAAACACACACACAAAAAATATAATAATAATAATAAACTCGTTTATTGTTCTAGGAGTGAACTCCTTTAGAACATAGAAATGAAATACAGTGGCGTGCAAGACAATTAATATGGGAATTTCTAACAATAGTCATATACAACATTATCATTTAGCAATGTGGAAAAAGAACTGAATTTCTTCTTCTAATAGAAAAACGAACATTAAACATATCAATGTACAAATAACACAACTTTTGAAAAGGAAATTTAGCTTGACAAATGAAAAGAAAAAAAAAGGAACTGAATTGCTTCTTCTTACGCAACAATGGTAATTAATCACATCAATGAACTGATAAATGAGTTACATGGGCAGCATTCCGGAAGGTAAGTGTATGATAATCTTTCTCTTATATATTACCAGTGATGCACTGTCTTTTACCAGTTTAGGCAAGTCATTCCACAGCTTTGAGGCAACAACTGTAAACGATTTCTGGACTGTAGCTGTCCGGAACTGGGGGGGGGATACAAAAAATATGTGGCATAGCATGAAAGAAACTAGGGTTTTTAAGCGTATAATAGGAAGACCCTTAGATGTAAAGGCAGAAGAGAGATAACTATGAAAAAATAGGAAACTTCAACTCTGATAAAATTTATACCGACCGGTTTCGCTTTTTACAGCATCTTCAGGATCTTTTTACAGCATCTTCACCTGAAAATTCTGTAAAAAGCGAAACCAATCGGAATAAATTTGATCACAGTGGAAGTTGCCTATTTGTTCATACTTAGTGATGATCTGATTCCACTCCATCAAGGCTGAAACCACAGAGTACAAAAGAGAGATGCTAATTCACTCTGGTTAGGCCACACATCGAACACGCCGCGAGCATTTAGGACCTTGGTCAACAAGATTTAACTAAAAAATTAATGAAATACACATAAAAGTAGCACAGTTCGTTAAAAACGGCTACGAACGAACATTTAGTGTTACACGACTGTTAGAGGGATTAAGGTGGGAGCCCCTAGATACTCAGAGAGTGCACGCTAGGCTTAGGTTGCTTGAGAAATTCAGAACTGATATTTTTCAGAGCGACAAACAGAATATTATCATGATGTCTCAGTAAATTTCTAGGTCTGACTAATGCGGCAAAATAAGAGAGATACTCTGCCGAACAGATAGGTACAAAAACTCGTTCCTTCCGCGCACAATAAGCGACCACAATAGAAACTGAGCTCCTCAAAACACACTCTCATAGGACATGCCACCATTTCACCTCCAAAACTTTTACTTCTTTACACGGCTGGTGACCTACCACCCAACCCCCCTAAATAAATTCCTCCTCTCTGAAAATGCTGCTTTAGCCATGGTAACTAAATCTACTGTACCTCCCACTTAGCCCATTACGGCAATGGGTGGTTTGTTAAACAAGGAAAATTTCTTGCCATTTATTGAAAAAACATGCACGCAAAATTTTGCAAAAGCACTATTGCCTTGGAAGGAGAGGCTTTAAACTGCCATTAAAAGGAAAACTGGGGTGACGTCTCTTTTATTCTCTGGAGATAATCCTGAAGGTGCTCTTCTGAGTGGAAAAGGCTGGCCGTATTTACTTCGCGAATAAAATACTTCTTTGCAGGCTCCCTGATGCTCGTGGTATATTCAAAATCTGGTCGAATTGCCAGTTGCAGGAACGTAACATATGTATTCAATAAAGTTATGGGACCCATAAGCCATGGCAACCATTCAATAAGTGTTGCACAAACATTCAATAAATTCATTGGTCTCATAACTTATGGCATGGAGTTATGAGTTCCTAAAGTAGCCAAGATGGCGGATGCGCAATGAACCGCTTGGAGTCTTAATTACTTGATTAAAGAGTTGTTTTGAGACAAGTGGCCAGTGTGATTACTCTTACTGACTAATTATAATGTGCATTATCAATTATTCATAGGCTTAACTTTCATAACTTTTATCCGGCGGTGGAAGATTAGATCAAATATTCGAGGCGAGCAACTATTGGTAAATAAATTAAGTAACTAATAGATGTGTTCATGCAACCCGAATATAGTTATGAGTTCTATAACTTTATGGATCTCATAAATATTGATTCCATAACTAAATTTTCTTGCAACCGGCCATAAGTAGAAAAAATTAGCATCTATCTTTCCCTTTTTCATCAGAGAAAATTTCTTCTATTTTCTTTAATCATCTAATATTCATCCGCTTTCTATGTCCGTTTCGTCCGTCCGTATGATTCCGATTCATCTAATCTTCTACCGCTGGATCAAATTTATGTATCCAATGAGTAACTGCTAATGCGCATAATGATTATTCAGTAAGAGTAAACAAACTGATCATTCGTCCCAAAACATCTTGCTTATCAAGTAATCAATTCTCCAAAGTGGTTCATTGCGCTTCCGCCTTTTTGGCTACTTTTGGAGCACGTAACTCCATTCCATAAGTTGCGAAACCAGTAAACGTATTGAATGTTTCTATAAAACTTACTGAATGGGTGCCATGGCTTAACGGGTCCCATAAATCTATGGAATACGCGTATCGTTCCTGCAACTGACCGTAAGAATGGTGTTTCTTCTGCAACAAGAACACATGTCGGTATTTAAAACATGTTTTGCCACTTTGGCTTTAAATTATTCAACAAAATACCCCGGCTTTGAAGGCTTATAACAATGTTTTCACAATCTTCAAAAAAGTCGAGGAATAACTCTTTTTTTAATCGAATTATTATCTTTCACATTTTTTAAACAATTCAAATTTGTAAATTGGTATGTTCATCCATTTTTTCATGAATTTATGCCGTCATATTACTTTACCCCGAAGTAATTTCGTGCTCTATAGCATTCGTGTTACGGAGGTAGCTTCCCACAATAACTCCTTAAAAGGTAACTACCTAAAACCCCCCTTTTTTAATTTTTTGTCTGTGTATTATATAGCCCAGTTTTTTATGCCTCGCCGCAAATATTTCTCGTACGTTTCCCCTACGTTAGGGCACAAGTCAAGCCTGAATGTTTGATGATTCTGATTCATGTTTGGACAGCCATTGATACAACCCGCAAGGCCGCATCGAATGCGGAAGCATCGAATAGCCTTCGCAGAGAGACGCAAAGGTTTACATCGATATCACGTCATGTGTCCTTTGAATCGGCGTTCAGCCAGTCGAAAGACAGTTGGGAACGCACGCGAGAAATTTGTTTGATGCCCTTTTGGATTCGTGAGAGCACGGTTTAGCGCACCTGACGTGCAACGACTCCGGAATAAATGAGGAAGGAAACAGCGAAAGGAAATGCAGCGCTGAGCGTGAATGACGATGATCGAACGACTGGATCGAAGAATCGACCCAGTTCCGCGAAGTGCCGTCAAGAGAGAGACGACCAATAGAAAACGCTGGTAATCGGTCCCATTGTCAGAGACATTTTGCTCACGCGAAAAGGCGGATTTACACATGGAAGTTGACTTCTATCGAAGTAGCGTGTGTAGCGATATCTCGAATCGTATTGCCACTTACACGGCATCGTTCTGCTTACACATAACTTCCGGTTTTCCCCAAACAAATGGATAACGGAAGTAAACAATTAATACGGTTATAGCGAAAATCACATAAATTTTACAATAATGGCGTTTGCATATCGCTGTTTGTGCCCCATAGACATTCTTGTGTCGATGAAATTTGTATATATTGCATTGATTGTATTATAAAAACGTATTAAGTATGTGAAGTGTGACAATAGTTATCATTATCTAATAAGAAATAAGTTATAAGGCTTACCATTGAGGTTATTCAGAATTTAAAATATTTTGAAGAGCAAATAATTATTTACAAATACAACAATAAGTCCTCCTCATACTAAGGTATTCATTGTTTACATCAAAAACCTCCGTTTTCTGTCATGTGACCAAGATTCCACCGGATGCGATGTGATTTTATCACATAATCGATATGCTACTTGCAGGCAAAATAGAAGCCAGTCTATTGTCCTTGCAAGTGCAAACCTCGGTCGATTACTATCACTTTCGACCCCTAATGCCATGGAATCCGAGACAATATATTGAAGTGCCGATTGTATTCAACTTCCAAGGATACTCTCGTGGTAATAACTTCCATCTGCAAACCCGCCCAAAGTTCCTCAGAATGCAGTCAAGAGAGACCGATAGCCAATAGGAAACGCAAAATTGCGTATGTAGCGCACTGGTTATCGGTCCCATCATGAGAAATATTTTGTTTACGCTAAAGGCATAACTGGAAAGTCTTAAGTTCCTTCTGCGAAATATAAAAATACGAAGTAGATAACAACCACCAGAGTAGATAACAGCCAGATGCTACCTTGGAGCGCGAAGAGACTACATGAGCCTCCCAACTAAGGGATTCGTCAATGTATACACCCAAACATTTGGAGACCTAGAGCTAGTAACTACGTTATCACACACTTTTAACAAATGACCAGACAAGAATCTCTTCTGATGTGGATGAGAATGAATAAAATTACATTTCTTGGATTGATATCAACAGAGTTGGCATTGCACCTGGAGACCATTTCATCTATTCCCTGTTGAAAAATGTTGAAATCATCATATAGCAGAGGTCATACTTTATATTAGACTAGCGGACCCGACAGACGTTGTCCTGCCCAAACGTTAGCTTCCCTGACATTAGCGGGTTCAGAAAATGTTTTTTTTGATTTTCGAATGTTCGATAAACTATACACTAAGTGACATTTGACAGTGAGTTTGATATTTCAATCTCTTCGTTTCGTCAAAACAACGCCAAGCCACGACGCAAGTGCGGCGGCTTGCGCATGTATTGATGCGTACGTCAAATGTCACAGAATTCGACATCAGCGCCACCTATTGGACACAAACATGACTATAAATTTTTCCCAGATGGTCAATTATTCATGAACTTCTTAGAAGATTTTAGTGGTCAATTATTCATGAAATTATGATTTTTATCATTTTAAAAATATTGGGGGTTGGTGAGGGGAGGGTTAAATTTTGGAATTTTATGTTCTGATATGCGAAAAATCTTTAAAAAAAAATAATAAAAATATTTTGCCAAAAAAATTCCTAGAACCCAATCGCAGCGCCACCTACCGAGTCCAATTGTGAATCTAAACGATACAGGGACCCACTCAAACACACACAAAAAATTTCATCAAAATCGGTCCAGCCGTTTAGGAGGAGTTCAGTGACATACCCACGTACAGAAGAATCATAGATATAAAGAAAATGTTAACATCAAGGCAGATTTATCGGGCATACCTAAAATGTTCCTCTTTAAGCACTAGTGATGGGTCGTTCATGATCGATTCGTTCAAAATGATTGAATCACCAAGTGAGTCAAATGACTCATGATTCATTTCGGGAAAATGATTCGATCAATCAATCATTTTGTGTTTCCGTCTGCCGTGTGATTGAATGTGATATTAAGTGGAAAAACATTCACAAGTACGCTATCCGTTATGTCTAGTCATGAAATTTCAGAGAGGTATCTTCATGGGCATAAATCTATTAATATTTGGTCAGTGAGTTTATTTTTGTATAGCATAGTTAGAGACAAGGCGCTCATTTTAAAAACGATGAAATTAACCCTTGTTACAATACCAGCGCATAATTACAGTTGGTAAATTTGATAAGAATTTTAATTACCAGCTCAGTTGAAAGCTCCTAATTGAATGTAATTCAATACTGCAGATCAGAAAACATTCATGCACATTAATTTGTGTAGTCTGAGCTAGTGATTTAATTTTCATGTACATATTTTGACGTTATTCTCCTTGAATTCAGAGTCTGTGACAGTTTTGCCTCTCTAAATACTCTCGTGACTATAGTACTTGAAAATCTCCAATTTAATGCGGATCCAAAATTTTTGGAATATGGAAATCAATCAGCCTCCCTAAATTTCTAAGCACGATAGTAATTATTCGAAATCAATTATTCAAATAGATTGATGGCATCAATTAGCATAATTCGAGTTTTTGAGTCTCTTCAATCTTGATTCATTTGAGTCTTTCGATTCATGTGAGTCTCGTGATTCATCTAATCAATCTGACTTACGAGTCATAATGAATCAAGTGATTGAATCAGTTGATTGAATCTTTTAAGTGACTCGAATCAAAATAATTGAATCACTAAAAGGATTGACTTATAGCCAGTTGCAGGAACGTAACATATGTATTCCATAAAGTTATGGGACCCATAAGCCATGGCAACCATTCAATAAGTGTTGTACGAACATTCAATAAATTCATTGGTCTCATAACTTATGGCATGGAGATATGAGTTCCATAAGTAGACAAGATGGCGGATGCGCAATGAACCGCTTGGAGACTTAATTACTTGATAAAAGAGTTGTTTTCAGACAAGTGACCAGTTTGTTTACTCTTACTGACTAATTATAATGTGCATTATTAATTATTCATAGGCTAAATTTTCATAACTTTTATCCGGCGGTAGAAGATTAGATCAAATATTCGAAGCTAGTAACTATTGGTAAATAAGTAAAGTAACTAGTAGATGTGTTCTTGAAACCCGAATGTATTTATGAGTTCTATAACTTTATGGATCTCATAACTATTGATTCCATGACTAAATTTTCTTGCAACCGGCCATTAGCCCATCTCTATTAAGCACACACGAGCGTGGCGTGATCCGGAGAATCGACCCTCACGATCTAAGACAGTCGTGAGTTTGAAATTCGACGCCAGTGTGAGGCGTAGGTACAGAGGTTTTTTTTCCACGCCTAATTTACGATGGCGGCGTAAAGCAAGCAAGGAATCCAGGCAAGGAACTGCCTTCCCTCTCCGCAGAATGATTCGGCGTGGATGAGGCACGACCGCATTTGTATCCATCTCTCTGTCTCATTCGCCTGCTCCTTTCCCCTCCCCCCACTCTCCCCCTTTCAGCCTTTCGCAGTCCTCCCTTCCTGTTTGCGCATCGCGTTAAATATCACGAGATTAAGTGAACGGTGATCAGTCGCTCGGAACTGTAAAAATAGCCTCGGGGATCTCCGAGAAAGGTGCTTACCGCTACCTTCCGAATGCCGCACAATATTGGTACGCTCTTTTTCGTTTTTTTTTAACGATGCATGCGGTCTGCGAGTTGTTTGCGGTCGACAGTGGAACATACAATAATTCAAATGAGAGAATAATAAAATCTTTTTACTGAATCAATACTTTTTAACAGCGCCATATTTCAACCAGATATGACCAATAATAAAAGCATGCAAACCATTATGTACAACAAAAAATGAATGATTGACAGACAATTTGGCGACTTCGGTTCGGTCACCACTTTAAATATCGCGTTAACTACCTTGAATTCTTTATTTTCCAAAATCTGGTGACATACTAATAATCTATGTCACACAGAAAGTTTGTGATCATTATGGTTTTCGGGATCCGCATGGGATTTTCGGCATTTGTTTCGGTTGATCGTCGTTTTCAATTTTAGGTTATTTTTACAGCCTAAAATGACATAGCTCAATAGACTGCAAAGAACTTTTAAATTTTTGTGCATTTGTCATTAATTTTTCAAATTTCGATCGTAACTCATAACCTCAAATTATTTTGTTGGGCCAAAGTTGGAATTTACGGCAAAATTAAAAGAACTTAAATAGTTTTTTATCATCGCGATGAAACACATTTGTAAACACGATGCTTTTTACATAAAATTACACTGTATTTTTTATAAAAACTCCTGTATTTTACTCTTTTTTGGTAATGATACAACATGCAAATGCATCTCTGGGTAAAACTGACCCGCATGGGCGTTAAGGGTAAATTCTGAAAAAATCTAATTTATGGATAATCCCGGGAAGGTGAAAACATTTGCACGAAAACGTGCGTTAAAATAAGTAAGAGTCACGGGAGGAAATCCTGCTCTCAATGAAAATTAGATTGAAAAATTATTTTAAAATCACGTTTGGGTCGAAATGATACTCCTGGGCATTGTAGTGTTAGTTTAATCACAATAGTAAATTTTTTACATCTTAAGAAATCACTACTTCCCAGCGCAGGTTCCTCACTAAGACAAAATCTTATTGAAATATGCTGTTGCGAATATTGGATTCGGCGTAACACCTTTGCGATTCTAAGAGCAATAATTATCACACCAGCAAACACAGCGTGAAGTTTCAGCAGTTGATATTCCCTAACGTCTTGGATTACGAATTTGGCTCGAAAAAAAAACGGATGACATGCTGGTATGGAAACTTACTGAAAGGTTTCTTTCCACAACGGTGAAATCATTTTTTCAACAAAACCAACGTTCTATTGCCATCCCATATAATCGGTGAGGGCGATGACAAGCCCTTTATTGCGTAGAAAATATTATTACTTATCAAGCACTTGGAGATTTATGAATAAGTGAATTTTAATCATTAGTTTTTTTACTGTGATCAGTTTGTCAGGTGGATTTTTTTATTCTTTGTTGTCGCAGTATACAGAACATAAATTATCTGGTTTGCTCTTATGGAAAACCTAGAGCCAATAAAACGTCACTTTCCATCCCATTCTAATGTTGGTATCGGTGTAATACCTTTACGTTTTATAGTAACAATTTTTACTTTAGGAAACGCAGTATCATGTTTCTGCAGTAAGGTTATGGCATTGCATTGGGATAGATCTTACCTTAAACTTGAAGCAGTATGTATTTTGTGAGGACTTCCGCAGCGGCGTGTTCTTAGTACACTTCTCGCTGGGTCTCTCCCTCTCGTAGGGAGTTATGGAGGGATTTTTTTCGGGTCGGGGGACATTTAGGGAACGCATTCAAATACCCTGGGCTCTCCACGAAATTGAGTGCGTACACCTCACTGCTTCCGTCAGCATTCGGAGCTTATGTAAGAAGACCACTTTCCTCTCTCTCTCTCTCTCTCGAGAGAGAGAGAGAGAGAGGGAAAGAAATTCCAAAGGAAAGCAAAAAAGAAAGAAACGAGAAACGAAAGGAAAGGGGTTACAGTTTCATGAATAAGTCATGAATGACGGAGAGTGTCACGGGTTAGAGTTAGCGGCGGCGACGGAACCACGGAGACAGTGCGGTAAGGAGAAGAGGTGATCCGCAAAAAGGGGCGGAGAATATGGCAGGGCTCGTTTTGCGATATAATTCCGTATCGATATTACACCAACGGATATTCTGACGCCGGCGATGCGCGATTTCCCCACTTCTTTGATTGGCGTCTCTATACATTTTCGTATTTCTCATTGAGTAAGACATTTGAGTTTTCTACCTGCTGACAGTTGTGGTTTTTGGACAGAGCGTTTGCATTAGACTCCAAGAAATCTTAAAACTCTTACATTTTCCTTATTTAAACTTTTCTTCTCTCTTCACTTATAAGGCCGTTTTACACGGGGCATGTAATTGCACAAGCTAATGTATGAGCAATCGTGAATTTCAAAATGCACCGTGTAAAGCGGCGAAATTCAAGAACGCATGCACCGATGCATGAATCCGAGACGTCAGAATGGCCCCTGCTCTAATTCGATGGTCGCATTCTTGCAATTTGTACGAATAGCACTCCATCTAGCGGTCGCAGAATTAACGACACCTAAGTTCACGGGAAGTTGACTGACAAAAAAATTCGATAACCTGAGCGATGGGTGATTACAGTTAATCTTTGTGTGGGAGGATATTCGCAGTTACTTTTATTGTTATTTATTTAGATAGATATTTTATAGCTCGTTAAATTTATTTATAAAGAAATTTAATAGTCATCCACATAAAATTGCGGTAGGCATTCCTGTCTTCTACAGCCAGCTCCTGTTGGACCATATTAAGAATGCCCATTCCCTCCTCTCGCCTACGGATCCACTCCCGCATCCAAAGTGCTCTTCTGGCTCTTCTCCTGTGGTTACGCCTTTCTATGAGCTCTGCGGCACCGATCATAATGACCACTACTGCTAGCTCTGCAGCAATCAATTCCTCCTCCTGATCCATTATTTTTCTCGCAGAGAGAGAGTGACTCAGTGTCAATATCACAGAATCCCACAATCACCACAACCTTATTTTTCACTGAATGTCAACAACGCCGCGTACAGAATATCGTATCTCTCCTGTTTGAACAAAACACTCGCTCTTAGCGTACTTATCAGACGACTGGAATTCACGAATGAATGCATGATTACGACCACCGTGTAAAGCAGTCACGCATTCGTTTTCGCAATAATTATTGCACGGCAGATTGAGGAATTAATGCAGTGTTAAGTTGTGTAATTTCGTGCCCCGTGTAAAATCGCCTATAAAAAAAAAGATTCATAATTTTTTTCAACCATCTCACTCGGGAGTGCATACAAGTACCATTTTCCATGCAATGGCTGAAATACATACACTGTCTGTTATTTTTTTTGACAGATATCTCGGAAAGTCTAACATTCTAATCACCTTAGAATCGAAGACAGAATCTTAGAATCTAAGGAAGTATAAGTCCTAATATCTGGCAAACCGTTTTGTTTTCCCTCCTATACGCGATCCGTTATTACTAGATACATCTTCAATTCCTCATATCGTCTTCCTCTCCTGATTTCGTCCAGAACTCCTATCCTCTTCCACGCTTCCTCAGCGTTCTCCCCTCTCTTACCCTCTTCAGCATTCCCTCTCTTTTAAATACGTCCTCCGTCAATCTTTTCTACCTCCTCCGAACCTCCACCACCAGCTTCCTCTCTTCTCCAACCATATCTAACACAACCTCCTTCTCCCAACACATATCACCCTCTCCATCCTTCCCCACACCCACATCTTAAGGTAGTACGAGCGAGATAGTTGCCTAGTCATAATGTTCACAGATGACGTTAGATATATATTGAGAACCCCTGCGCATTATGCTAGGTTTGATCATATTAACAAGGTTAGAGAGATAGATTGTCGTACCGATAGATTTAAAATGTAATTTTTCCCTAGTACTATAAGAAAGGACAATAGGCAGCGTAGCAAAGGGATGGGTAGGTGAAATATAGTTAGAGTAGTCTGCAGTGCATGATGCATGTAATAACAACCAATAATCCCTTCCTTATTATGTAGATACTAACCAACTAGCTCCATGTGACCCTATTATCTAGCATATCACCCTAAAATATCCTACTTGCATGTCAATAGTGCATATTCGGTGATCTTCACCCCCTGCCACACACCCTCGTGGTGGCTCGCAGGGTATCACGTAGATGTAGATGAATAGAGACCATATTCAAATCATCCGTTTTCATTTCACCAGCGGTAGGACACATGAATTTAATATTGCATTATTAATGGAGCAATAATATAGTTTTATATGACAGAAATGGTAAGTAATTAAATGATAATATCTAAATAAGTCTTTAACTTGACTAACTTTTTTTTAGCACGGTGCGTTTGAAACTCCTTCAAAACGGAAGGTTTTTTGTGATACCCAAGAACCTGTTGCGGTGGCAATATGATTAATTTAAAAAAATAATTGAGGAAACATAAAAAAACTACACGCTGTTAGTTATTTTACGACATCTAGGTGTTAGAAGTTCCTTATTTTTCAAATAAAGTCTCTTTGGAGTGCATACATGTACCATTTCCCATGTGAAAGGGCTAGTATCTTTGGCAAATAACTCTGAAAGTAATGTGGTAAGGGGTTGAATTTTTGGTGTCATTATAATGATGAGATATTTTTCATTAAAATGAGATCAAATTCATTGATTTACATCTAATATGATATTTCGCTCAAACTACCTTAAACGCCTATAGTCTAGTGGCGTGATATCGAGGGACCCAGGTTCGAGTCCTGGATCTTGATAATGATTCCTAGCTCTCGAATCTTGATTTGGAGCCAAAAATTATTTATTCTATCGCTCAAATTCTAAATGACGATGTTTTCGATCGAGTTCGACGTTTCTATACGAATATATCGGATCGGCGGGTACGATAAAAATATCGGTAGTGTTGGGATCGGAAAATATGGCTCGGGGTTGCCTAAATGGTCCGGCGAGCAGCCTCGAGGAGAAAAAGGAGGAAAGCGGAGACTGAATATCCGCCAAAGCTGCGCATTCTCTGGAACAGTGGCAAGGATTTTGAAGAGTTTCTTTTTTTGAATCGTCGATTTCCCTTGCCTACCAAAACGCGCCAGGGTCTCCGGCTGCCAACCGATTTTTATGGCAACGTGGAATAATCTTTGGCAATAATTCCGCATTACTTTCCCCTTTTCTCGCATTCACAAGACCCACCAACATTTACATCACCAGGATATTTTGAAATATTTGACCTGCCATATAATTTTAGGATGAAATGGAAAACCAACGTTTTATTGTGCTCTAGGTTTCTCCACAGGAGCAAAACATAACATTCATAAAAAAGTTTTGCTTCATGCGAGTACAAATAACAAAAAAAATCTACCAGGAAATCAAATCACGGTGAAAGAAAGTAATGGTTGAAAGCACCCGATATATAGCCCTGAATGAAAACATGGTAAATGTGATGTCTATCATATAAAGATAATAAGAGAAAAATAATTTCATTGACCATTGTGCAGATATAGAAGTTACTGTAACAAGATAAAAATATAGTTTAGAGATGTAAGAACACTTAATAATAATAATTAAATAGTTTAATTATAAAATTATTTTTTCAATCAAAACAAATAAAAATATAAAATTTTTGAATAAAAAAATTAATTAAAAAGAAATAAAAAATGTTTTCTATCGAGGGAGGGACAGAAGGAAAATACTATTGGCCAGAAAATAGCTTCCTGTCCTTTTAATTACATTTCCCGCGGGATGGACATTCACTTATTCAGACAGATCCAAGTCATTAACAAGTAATATTACTCTTCAGACGACGACGTAGTTTGTCATTACCATCGCCTAATTCATGGGGTGACAGGCGTTTCGGCTCTCGCCGCAGGATTACAACTCCCGTCCCCGGTTTGCAAGCTCTCGCTTATACCCAGGGACTTGGAAGAGCCGGAAGGAAGGGATGGGAAAGGAAGGATAGCGGAACCGCAGCCCCTTCGAGGCCGACACCAATGAGGCGGATTGAGGTCAAAAGGACCTCAATTGGGCCTCCGCCTCCCCGAAGTACTCGTATTAGTTTGGTTACCCCAAACAACAGAGACGAGTAGCCGTCGGTTTTGCTTTCGCAAAAACCTACCGCACTTCTTTGCGAACTGAGAGAGCCCATTGCCCAAATATTTGGGACTAGGTGTCTCTCTGACTCACTTTATGGGTTGGCGTCGTGCGGTCTGCCGAAGTACGTCCTCGAGTCAGGGGTCAATTCGGACCAATTCTGGTCAAAGCGTGAGTACAACCTTTCTCTCAGTAGTTCCCGCCAACCCATATCACCGAACTTCGGTTTTGTTTGAAAATAATCTCAGCGCTGTGGAAAAAAAATCCTTCGGTATTATTCCAACGAGTACGTTATCCGCCATACTTTGAAGCCAATGCTGTAATCCAAGACGTCAGAGGACGTCAGCTGCTGAAACATGACACTGTGTGTGCTATTGTGACAATTTTTGCTAAGAAATGTTAAGGTGCTACGCCGATTTCAATATTTGCGACAACCAGTTTCAGTCCATTTTCGTCTTAGTGAGGAACCTGCGTTTGTAAGTGCTGTATTCTTAAGATTCACAAAATTTGCTGTGATTACTAAATTGCTTAGTGGTGCCTTTTATACTTTTTTAATTTCATGTAAATACTCCTTCGGGTAAAATTCTGCAGGACATAGCGTTAAAACGAAGCTTTTACTACGCCACGAACACCAGGTTATTATACTGACTCCAGCCTCCACGGTCAGGGTTCAAATCCCTGCAGAGGAGGATGTTTTTCAGAGGAAACCCGATCCCTACTTGAGTGTCCTGAGGAGGGCACTTGAAGTGCAGTACTCCGTCTGTCGGATGGGACGTTAAACCGTGGTCCCCTTGGTGCCTATCGTTAAGAGCAGGCTAATGCAGACGCCGGGTTTCTATCCACTCTTCCTCCTTTACCCGTCCTCTATGGCGCAAATGACCATAGCCGTCGGTCGCCTCCCCAAAAAATCAATCCAATCCATCCGGCCTCCATAGGTATTTCGACAGGATTTGATATCATGATTTTTTCATCCAAATGAGGGAAAGGTATGGTTATTTTTATGCATAAAAATCTAACAATGTACATTAAATGGCTAATTATGAATAAATATTGAACATAAATTTGATGAAAAAGGTAAACAACAGAAGTTTCCCATCCGCATCCCCGATAATAACAATTGTAAACCTGGGTAGAATCCATCACTTCTGCGTCCTCCTAACCTCCGCCTCTGGCTTCCCCTCCTCACCAACCATATCCAACACTTCCTCGTTCGTCCTCATCGCTACCCGACTCACCCTCTCCATCCTTCTCCACACCCACACCCCAAACGCCTCACGTATACGTACATCCTCCCTTCGCAATGACCAAGTTTCCGACCCATACAGTGCCACGCTCCAAATTACAGTTTTCACCAGCCTTTTCTTTACGTCTGTACCCCCCTCCTTTACGTTAGAACCCCCTCCTTGAAAATGCCTCAAGAGCATGGAAATTCTTCATTATACATCTTCCTCTAAACCCAGGGGCGATCCCAGGAATTTATTTCGGGGGGAGGGGGGGAGAGACTTCCATTAAATTATGGCAATTTTCAGTCATCTTAAAAAAAAACTATAAAACTGTTACATCAATACATCTATATAATAATGAGCATAAAAATAACTATTATATTTTTCAGATCAGTGATCGGAGTGTTTAATGTTGTATTTGATAACTACGTCTAGTTGTTAAAATTGGTTTTTAAACCCAAAATTTTCGGGGTATCCCCTTTATCCCCCCCTGGGAACGCCCCTGACTAAACCCTTTCTCCTCCAAAACATTACCCTGGTACGTAAACTGCTTTACTTGCTCAATTTTGTGCCTTCTCACCCTAATATTCAGACCTGCCTTCTTCAGTTGAGATGATCTCACCACTTAAGTTTTTTTAAATGCTTTTTCTTCATCTTAAACTTCATTGTGATATCCTCACTGTCATCCCCTTATCCAGATGTTATAATATCGATGTAGTATTCACTATTGTTGAAGCTTGAAAGCATGAAAATTATCAGTTTCAAAAATTAAACAGAAAAGTAGATCAGAATAGATTGGAGGTATCTGGAACATGGTGTTAGGGGTGGATGCTGAGGATCAAATGGACGGATAAAATTAAAAAAATATAGACGTTTACAAAAGATTGGAAGAGGCAAAGTCCTTGAGGAACATTTTTAAGAAAAAAACTGGATGAATTGGACACATCCTGAGATATAATGTATTTCTGAAGAATGTGAATGAAGGAAAACCGGAGGAAAAAGCCCAAATAGGAAGTTTGGAGGGAAAAATAAAGAAGAAAGTAAGACAGAAGAACAAAATTGAAGTAAGGTGACTGGCATTAGATAGAGAAGGGTGAAAGGCTACAGTCAACCAAAAGTAGGGATTGAACGACGGTTGAATGAACGCTGATAATGGCACATAATCGTTAAAATCAATCCGAATTAAGAGCCGGATTGCAACGGAACAAGTGATTTGTTTTTACCGTGCTTACTCTACCCATCCTTCGCCACATCCTCATCTCAATTATATCTTAAAGCTGAGGCTCATCTTGCCTCGTGATCAACGAAACATACTTTCAGACAGCTTCGCTTCTGGTGTAATAAGTTAGTCACGCGACTGTTTAATCATTACATACATACATACATACCCATCACGCCGTTCCCTTCCGGGGTAGGCACAGTCAAAATGCTTCACTCGTTGATACATAATTGTACACCTAACTCTGCTTCAATAATTTCCTCCATTCTGACCTATCCTTGCAAACCTCTTTTGCCTCATTTACCCCCATACACTGTTTCATACACGCCCTCCTGTTTTTAAGACTCCTAATATTCCTCCTCCTAAGAATTTCCTCAATCACATTCAACCACAACTTTCTCGGCCTACCACTACCTCTCACACCATTCATTCTACTCTCATATATCTGTTTCGTTATTCTACTCTCATCCATTCTCTCAATATGGCCAAACCAACGAAGCACACTCCTTTCATACACGTCCATTACTGGAGCATTTAACCCACATTCACTCATGACCCACTCATTCCTGACCCTATCCATCCTACTTTTGCCACAAATACTCCTCAGATAACTCATACCCACGGCGTTTAGTCTACTCTTATGTCTTTCCTGACATACCCATGTTTCACTACCATATAGCAAAGTGGGAAGAAGTACACTTTTGTACACGGCAATTTTCGCTTCCTTAGACAAGCACTCATTTAATCATTAATATTGAAAAAACATTTTAAACATTTCTGTGTGGTAGGACAGAAGGATAACTGTGAGAAGCACTAAGGAAGAGAGAATGAATTGATGGCGTCCGGTAATTTCATTCGGCGATTATTTTTTTAACGATCGCACTTGATTGTCTCGTTTTCGAGCCAGCTCTTTCATTATTGAGTCGACTAATTTACGAAATCGCCTGATGGGGGACCAAGGGAGGCTTCATGAAAAGCGTCAATTAAGGCAGTTGACTCGCCTCGAGGCGTCTGCGGATGGACATTTTTTCTGTATGACGTGAAACTGTAAACGATACGAGGACACCAGAGTAAGTAGCGAGCGTGACATTTCGTGGAAAAACCACTCCTCACAATTATCTTAATGAATTTTATATATTTACCAGAATGAAACAGTATGTTAAAGCATTCGTGTAGAGCGTGGCTCTCTATGGAACGTGTTTTGTTGAGTCAATAATTTTAATCATGTTTTCTTACTTCGATTCATTTGAAACTTTCATCTTAGCCTCTCTCTCAACCAAGAATATACATATGGATTCTCGACTCGTCGCCAAAAACTGCTGCATATAATTCCGTAAACAAACAACTTTGTCGGTTGTGGCGCCGTCTAGGGATGAAAGACGGCAGTTTAAATGTAAATACAGTTGACAGATTGTAAATGATTACGTCTTACCGGTTTTACTTACCAGTAATCATAATACAGTGAATAAAAAATGTAGCACTACACACAGGACGTAATTACACTCTTTTTCATATTGTCCGATATACAGATATTTTAAATTCCTCTCCAAATGTAATTACACTGATGTACAATGAACTTCTTAGCACTTCGTGAACATCGTTCTACGGCAATTTAATAATAATACTAGGTATAAAAATTAGAATGAACTAGAAGACGAATATAAGAACTATAAGGATTTCAAAACCATGATCCGAAAATATATTCTATGGAGAAGAAATTGCGCCAATAACTATCATTTTAGCCTTTGTTGTAAGTAACCTCCTACTCTTAGGAGCAGAAGAATCAAAAAGCAATAGCAGATAAAGGAGAGATTGTTGAACCTACTCCGAGGCCATATATGAATAGTAGGTTACACATTAACTTCCACATCAATGTATATGGATCATACCTTCTGATTCCTAAGGCTCACTACAGGTAATAAACCAATAAAATGAAGCTGTAAATTAACAGTAAAAGATCCACAGAACAGAGAAGAGGCTCACGGTGGAAATTTCATATGCATCTTACACACTTCCTGTAGTAGAGATTTCCTCTCTAGCATTTACGAAGTAACTGTTAGCTCTCAAAAATAGCCAGGTATTATTCATCGGATCAAGTAGTTCATATCTCTTCAATCGTTATTGAATATTCACCACAGTCTCACGTTAGCAACAATCATCAGCGGTTATTTACGAGTCGACTGTGAAGACTTTTTTCTAAGGAACGCCAAGGACTGGGTAAATCAAATGTGGAAATTTAGGCAACACGTAACCTAGGCAACGATTCGAAACATTTGAATCTATTAAGTACATTCATGCTCTCAACAATGCTCCTTGTTCTCCTCCAAGTAGGATGCTGAAGATCTAATGGACGGAAAAAATAATAAACGATCAAGTTTAGCGGAAGGGTGGACGAGGAACAAGGAAAACCGTTCCTGTGGGGTCAAAAAGCAGTTACCGTCTTTAACTTGTCTCACTTTTTTTTTAACGCAGTACATTAAAAACTCCTTCAAAATGGAAAGTTCTTTGCTATTGTGAAGAAACTAATGCGGTGAAATCATCATTTTTTTCAAAAACAGCTGAGAAAATGTAAAAACTACACATTGTTGTTTTTTTGACGAGATCTAGGTGTTATAAATACCTCACTTCTTAAATAAGGTCTCTCTGGAGTGCATACATGTACCATTTTATGGTACAATGGTCTGCTTTTCACCAGTTAATTCAAGACTTTATTATGGTATTGTATGCTTGGAGGGAGGGAGCATATAAAACTAATTTGAATCCTCTATTGGTAGCTCAGAAACGTATTGTAAGGGTTATGTCGCGGGCACCAAATACCACACATGGCTTCCCTCTTCGTATGGAATTGAATTTTTTACCTTTAAGACATTTCTTTGGGTACAAGGTCCTTCAGGATTTATTTCAATCGTTGCGGTGAAATGAAGGCATCACGAGCACATGAGCTCCGTTGTCACATAAATGTTGCAACACCAAGACCAAGAAACGAAATTTTTGGACAAAGTTATCCTTTCTTCGGGCCCAAAATTTTATCTGCATTGCCAAAACATATTGTAACATTAAAAAGTGAAGCTAAATTTTGTAAAATTCTGAAAAAAATGGTTATTTGACACTGAGGATGTTTCTCTCATTTATAATTGAAACAAGTGTGAAAATGTAATAATAATACTTTTACCATTTGAGCATATATTTGACTATTTTTTGTCAAAATGTAACTTTTCTTTTACTTTAAAACATATGTGTAATTATGTAGTAACACCAGCTCGGGAGTCAACATACCTAAAAATTATTTTTTAATGTGTCAAAAAGCCGTCGCAGATACGACGACTGTGCAAAAGGTGATCTGTAAAGCGGGCATTCCCAATGGGGTACCTATATTCCCGAAAAATTTGATGTTGTTTATTTTTTTATGTAATAATCTATGTAATAACTTGTTTTGGTGGAATAAATTCCTTATTATTATTATTTCCCGTTTAAAATGGCCGGTATATTTCGACAGAAATCTCGAAAAGTGATAAATTTTTCTTTAAAATGAGAGCAGATAATTGATTTATAGGTGAAGTGACATTTAGCTCAAACTACCTTAAGCTCTGAAGGATCTCAGATTTTCCCGGCGTATCTGATGGATAAAGATTTCTCGGGTTTTTCATTGCTCACGCGGTGGAAAACCCGAGAAACCTTTATCTACCTTAAGCTCCTATCAATTGCATTCATTCCCTGAACTATTTAAGGCTATCCATCAGATTGTCTCGTCAAGAATCTTCGAATTTCTTGCATTATTTAAACAAATGAACAATTCTTCCTTTTATTCCATAACGTGTAACAACTTCATTTTTTTAAGCCACTTTTCGTATCACTCGTCAGTCATTTGACGCGATATTCCCCTTTTTAGAGGTTGTTCAGTTGGAATGAAATTGGATTTTTAAGCATGTATTTGCCCGTTTGTTCGTCAAAATGTAACTTTTCTTTTACTTTAAAACATAAGTGTATGAACTTCATTCTTTTTAAGCCACTTTCCGTATAACTCATCTGTCATTTGACACGAAATTACCCTTTTTAGAGCTTGTTCAGTTGGGATGAAATTGGGCAATCCATTGCATCTTTTTTCTTTGGAACACACATTCAGCAAACGTTACTATTATGTTTTTGAGGTAGCCTGAGTGATTCTTTTCTATGTACAGATTTGCGACAAAATTTGCACACGTGCTCATATAGATAAAGATTTTAAAAAACCCAATTCATCTATTTAATTTCATTTACATGAGTAGAGATATAAATTATCACGAAGAAATGCACTTAATATTATTAATATTGCAGCTTACAAATATCTAGGTACCATGTCGAGTAAAGTATTTGAGAAAATTCAACATTTTTTTCCCCAAGATTTTCATCATGATTTTAGATCACCCTCCGGGGTTTTCTTACTCTTCGGAGGAAAATCTCCTGGATTCTAACGATTGATAGTTGGCATCCTATGCCAGTGTCCCTCATGCCCCTCCTCAGAGCATAAACATCACATTAGGCTTCAAACCCGAAGATCTGCGCTGATTCAGCTCCGACAAAAAAAATTGGCGGTAACGCCGTGAAAAAACTGACCTTCGGTCTCGGCGCTAAAAAAGGCCTATTTGTGATTTATGCTCTATAAATACTTTTATGGAATGTGCCTTGGTGAAGTATCTTTCCCTCGGAGATGCAGTTGTGGGTGTTGCGAGAGAAAAGTCAATCTCAAAATCTATGCACACTACTGTGTCCCAGGTGTTTCAATATTTAATTTTCTAGAGAAAAAAGTCTCTATTCTGGGTGTATTGTATATAAACTTTATCAGAACTAAACTCAGCAGTTAGTGCAGTTCCAGTCGTCCAAACTGTACTGGACAGTACAGTGGTTGAATTCTTATTGATAATTTGCTTTAAAAGTATACTTGAGAGACTCGACTGATGAGAGGGCTGTACTGAAAATGGGCTGCGTCAGAGTGCAGGAACTGTACTGTGGTTAGAACTGTACTGAAACTGAGCTATTTTACAGTTGTGGAACTGTACTGTTGCTATAACTGTACTGTTGCTATAACTGTACTGCAAAAATACTGTGTAATATGGAAAAATGTACTCTTTGTTCCAAATCATTTACTGTCTTGAGCACACTTCCAGTCCAGTAAAAATACGGTTGGAAAACAGATCCACCTTAGTTAAAGCACTTTTTTTTTCTCTGAAGAATGTTGACAGCAAGATGACGTGGCATTTATCTTAATTTTATGTTAACCAAGAGTTTGCATTTTGTAGCTCCACTCCTTGCACTGTCCAATCCTCAGAGAGATTTGATTTCTCAGGAAAATCACACTTGCGGTCAGCTCGGCACGTGACTGCGAATCGAGAATTCAATTGCTCCGCACCAAAAGTACGTTGATAATAAAACTCAGGGAGGGGAAGGACTTTTTGATAGAAATTATTGCGGATCACATCCGTAGAGGACTCCACATAGACGCAACGAGAGAAAAGAAAAAAAAATGGGACCAAGCCGTAAGCCTTGTGGAACCACACGACCCTGAGCAGACTGAAAGGGGGAAGAACGCAGACCTCCTCCAACATCTCTCCCAATACCTCCGTCCCCCACTTTCCTTCTTATTTTACCATTCCTCCTCAACCATGGCGGTGATATAGGAGGAGGAAGGGGGTAAGAGGGAGGGGGTAAGAGGGAGGGGAAACGAAGGAATGAATGGGGTAAGGCATTCGAAAGATTTTTCGAGGGAAAAAAGAGGAGAAAAAAATCGAGAGAAGTAAATGAAGGGGCCATAAGAGGCTTTTGTGGGGATCTTTGGGGAAAGAGTTCCTGAGGGGTGAGGTCAAGAATAGATGGGATAGGGGGATGGAGGGGAAGTAATGGAAAATGATAGGGGAGAGGGATCCGAGGGAAGGGGGTGAGGGCGAAGAAGAAATTTGATGGGGTTAGGGAGCAGCGAATAGGGAAGGGTGTTAAGGAGACTGGAGAAAATACTCAAGAGGAGAAATCAGAGATGGAGAGAGTTTCAGGAGTAACTTATGCTTAGTGAAAGTGGATAATATGCATGTCAGAAGAAAAACACTGTAAGGAGCTCCACATCAAATGACGGTAGAGACTTACACGGATGTACAGTAAATTCAATTAGTATCACGATTCACTGCGCTAGCTGTTCGTATAGGTCAGCTTTTGAAGCTTGTAATGCGTTGACTAACCAGGCAAGTCTCCGCAGAATATTAGAGTTTACATGTATACTTTAATATCCCTGAGGTATCGTGCCTGGTATAGCAGGACCGCATTCTGGGAGAACTCTAGTCCAAGGGCGAGAACAGACTTGCTCCTATAAGCGTCCTTGAGGATTGTATTTGGTGAGAAGATACGAATAATGAACGAAGTAGGAAGGGAAATGATAATAAAATGCAATATTGAATGAATTTAACGAGCTACTAAGTGAGTGATTACATTGGAAGCCAAAAGGAAGAAGAGCCGAATACATGGGAAAGAGACTTCATGTCCATGTGTGAAGGAGTAAGGAGACAGCTGCCGAGTTAGATTACGAGGCCATTGAATTGCAAATACCCATGCTTCATCCAGTCAATCAATTTAAATGTTAGCGTTCTAACGCAAACCCAGTCTAAACCAGTTACAGAGCAGTTACAGAACAAATATTTGTTCCTGGGGAGGGATTCGACAGAGAGAGTATGGATCGGAATACATGGAACTTTTGGATAGATATGAATACTCGACTGGGCAGAAGATAAGAAGACGATAGGGTACGGCAGAGTGGTTAACAATGTGGAAAAGGGAGTGTAAAGTGTGGAAAAAGGCGGATAAAGAATAGACACGGAAAGGTTAGAAGGCGGGTAAGAGGGGGATAAGGAGTGAAAGCGAAGAGCATATGGGGATGATAGGAAGAGGATAGGTCGGTGTAACGTAAAATTGTAAAACGTAACGTAAATTGGGTTAGTTTGGTGGCTAGAGTATTGGCCTACCATACCGATGGCCAGGGTTCAAATCCCGGCGGTGGTGCATATTTTCTTTGAGGCAACCCGATCCCTACTTGGGTATCTTGGAGAGGGCACACGTTCAGTACGCCGTCTGTCGGATGAGTCGTTAAACCGTGGTCCCCTTGTCGTCTTTAACTAAGATCAGGCTAATAATGACACCGGGTTTCTCTCCACCCTTCTTCTATTCCCCGATAATCCTTTCACAGCCCACCATTCCGCTTCGATGACTTGACTTCGACGGCGCAAATGACCTCAGTTGTCGGTCACCCAAAGTTACCGGCCAACCAACGATGAAAAGGTTAGGTTGCGTGGATACGAGGGAGGAATGGCAGTTGATACATAGGGTGTATCAAAAAGGTATGGCCAAATGTTCAAAATACATTCCTCACTCAACTCATAGACGAATAAAATATGCTGCATGGGTATGAGTCCGGATACTCTCTATTTCTACGGTCGAACTTATTTTCCACTTCTCCTCAGAGTAAATTAATCATGGGAAAAACTTAGGGACCAGTAAGTACCTCAAGAAACTCTTTCTTTCATGAAATTTGCAAAATGCTCTCCTTCAGCATTGCATGCATGCATGAACTCTCTATCGCACTGAATCCCGGATGCACTGATGAATCACTGGAGTACTGCGTATGGTTTCACTGCCTTCCAAAATAAGGGCTCGAAGCACTCTCTCTCAGCGAAGGACTCTCAGCACCTTGTGCCGAGTTTCGATACAGAAGAGTTCCAAACGCGTCCCTCAAGTAAAAGTCTGGTGGATTATGTCTGGATTGCATGACGGTCAGGGCATTGGTCCACCTCTACCCATCCATCTGTTCATCATTGGTCGCTCAATCCTAAGATTGTTTCGCTGCAGCCGTCCACCCTTCCCGATCTGATTCAAGTTCCTGTGCTTCCTGGTAGCTTCCCCATGTACTTTTCTCTTCATTTGGTCCAAGACCCAAGGATAAGTTTATCGAAAATAATGAAGGAGAAAACGTATAGGAAGAGCTGCAAGGAAGTAAGGGACCTATCAATAGATAGCTAATAATTTATTCTCTGGCTAGGCAACACCTCGAATGCGCCGCGAGCATTTGGGACCCTGGTTTTAAAGATCAAACCAAAAAAATTAATAAAATACAAAGGAAAGCCGCGCGCTTAATTAAAAACTGCTACAGGCGTACATATAGAGTCTCACAACTTTTAGAGAGACAGAAGTGGATGCCCCTAGAGTCTCGAAGGCCACACGCTAGGCTTAGCTTGCTTCAGAAATTCAGAACAGATGGGTTTCAGAGCGACATAGAGAATATTACCATGACTACTCACTACATCTCTAGGTCTGACAGACGCGATAAAATAAGAGAGATTCACTGCCGATCAGATAGGCACAAGAACTCTTTCTTTTCGCGAGCAATAAGCAACCGCAATAAAAATTGAGCTCACTAAATACTCTCCTATAATTCATGTCACCATTTCATCTCCAAAAAAACTTACACCTTTACACGGCTAGTGACCTAACACCCCCTGCGATGCGCCCATGCGGTGGTCGCGGGGTATTATGTAGATGTAGATAGGGAGGGACGTAAAGCTGCAATCAACGAATCTTAGGATTGAACGATCAATGATTGATGATGATGAGGCAGTACAGAGGGAGAGGATGCGAAGATTGGATAAGAATGAGGGTATGAGTAGGAAATTGGAAATAGGGAGAGGATTCAGAAAATGTACAGAGAGGATGGGCAGAGGAGAGGAAGAGAATATAACGATTACATTACAAAGAGGATAGGAATACGGAGAGGATATATAGGAGAATAGGATATGTGAAGGGAGATATTAAAAGATTATGAATGAGAGTACAAACCAATGACCTATGATCATTTGATCTAATCCATTAGTGCATCTGACAAAAGTTCCCATTATAAGCTTATGTTTGGGTTTTTCTAGTGAACTTTAAACCGTTTAGATAAGCAACAATGGATGATTTTTTGAGGAAGGATTTGGTTTAGGTAAAGGAATCCACTTGATCTTATTTCTCTCCTCTCAGCGTGACTTATGAACGCTTTGCATTATGAAAATCCTCCTTAAATAACATGTAAAATAAATATCCGACGAAGTAATAATTAGCCACGAATGTAGAGGCTTGAGTTGAAAATTCCCTGACTAAAATCTAACTTTGATTCAATTATATTGATCATTTGATCCATGAGCGTACATGGAAAAAGCCCCTATTAAAAGCTTATGCATGCTGGGGCTATCTAGTAAACATTTAAACCGTTTAAATTTAAAAAAACTGACGATTTTTTTGTTTTTGGTTTTGGTTATTAGTGATGGAATCCACTTGCTCTAATTTCTCTCTTCGCAGTTCCGCTTCTGTATTCAGCTTCTCTCTTCCATATAGTGGGATTTTTGGGATTCAAGGAGGGTAGTGACAGCAAGAGTATAGGGCAGGAATAGGAAATAGATGGGAAGCATGCAGGGGTGAAATGAGGAATGGGTGGAGAACGGAGAAAATCGCGGACCGTGGCACCCCTCTCCCCCTTTTGGAGGGGGTTGGATTGGGGGAGTGGTCATAATGGACGCCCTGCTCCCCTTCCTCCCATCCCCTATTCACCCCCCTTTCTCGCTCCGCCCTAAAGAGCTTTCAGGGAACGCCAAATGCGTCTCCAGGGAGCAATAAATGGCTCCTTCGCTCCCTTTCGCCATCCCCACCCCCCGTCGTACCCCTTCTTTTTCCCTCCATTGATATGCCGCTGCTGAGGCCGTCTGCCTCCTCCGGACCACTCAGGGTTCCGCCCCCTTCCCCCACCCGACATCTATCTCCGCCTCCATCTCCAAGGACGCACCCTCCCCGACCCCCCGCCGCAAATCCTCTTCCCCAACCCCTCCCACCCCCAGTAGTTCCATCATCTCTCTCCCTCTCAAACCCCCTTTCTCTCGCGCTCTCTCTCTCCATGGATTCCTTTCCGCCAAAAAAAAAACCATGATCTCCCACTTTCCATCACTCTAATTACGGAGAAACTCTCCGCTGACCATAAAAGAGAGAAGAAATCCACTCAGCCCCAGAGGCGGCATGATACTCTGTGCTCTCCGGTCGGTGACGATAACGCTTTCGTTATGACGGGAAAGGGAGAAGGGAGAGAGAGAGAGAGATGGAGGCGAATTATCGCAGACGCGCGTTCCTCATGCACGAATTTTATTGCTCTCGTTTCCTTAACAGTGAGTTTGAAGCATGGCGCAGTGGTCATATTTTAATGTAGTCTTGATAACACTAGAAGGACGGGACTTTGCTTGCTACCTAGAAGGACGGTAGGGGGTCAAAAATGACCCCTTGTTATAAATTTGTTTTTTTTTATAGATAAATTTATTCAATTATTGTTTAAAAATATATAATACAACCAAAATGAGTAAATACAAGACAATACACAATGTTATACGATGTTCTGAAAACAGTGATGGGGGTCAGAAATGACCCCTTCCCGTCCTTCTAGGTTAAACGGCGCACAGGTGCCAAAGTTTCACGAATAATCCAACAAAATTATTGGATATTAAAGAGCATCTTAAATGGATGAAAGTCACAAATTAAAAGTAAGGTCCGTGCAGAACTAAAGAAATGGCGAACGGCGAAAATCGAAAAGGGGTCAAAAATGACCCACTCCCGTCTTTCTAGTGATAACCAACTCAATTCGTGATGGGAAACCCACGGGTTAATCCTCGGTCGTATGACGGTTTCAAATGTTCTCTGGAAATCCACCAAGTTTTCATTCCGTGTTTGGCCGATCATACTAATATGTTTATCAATTTGATAAATAGCAATGAAATCCATAAAGTTATGGACCGCATTACTAAATCAGGGTTGCAGGAACTTTTTCTTTGATAACTTATCCCCCTTATATCCTCTGATGTATGGAATGCTCTCATTTCGCCCAGTAAAATGCATTCACGTTTATCTGATGTATCAAAACTTGTTCTGCACATCATTTTTAGCCATTCTCAGTAAAAAAAATTACGCATTCTTTGCGTGAAAACTTATTTACACTATGATAAAGAACCCAGGTGGTACATCCTGCGTCCGCCATCTTGGTAACTAATGAAATACATGAGTAGAGAACTACATTGTAACCAGAGAAGTCAGTTATGAGACCATTTATGGAAATAAGAAACTCACCGAATTTATCAGCAAGGAATACTGAACGGTTGCCTCGACAAAGAGATCTCATAACCCATTTGGATATATAAGTATTGCTTCTGTAATCGGCCATCGGTATTCCTTTTATACTACTTAACCCTACTTTTTCTTTATTTTCTTAAGGATAGCACAGCGGTATAGACGAATTACCGGATATATAAAAAGAATATCAACCATCTGCTTTAATTTCTAAGGCTCGTAACTCATGAAACATATATTTGCTGCTAAAAGCTATGGATTCTACTCGATTTTACAATAATTTTCATCGGGAATGCGGATAATAATTAATTAAAAAATAAATAAACCATAAAAGTAAGGAGAATCCACATTAAAAGAGGAAGTGCATGCTGATTTCTAGTAAGTTATCGGTGGAAAACATTGTAACAATTTCAAAATTAATCAATAAATTGTGTGAAATTCACAGAGGAAAAATCATTAACCTGGACTGGGAACCGAACCCAGGTCCCTCGATTTCGCGCCGGGCGCGCTAACCAATAAAGCTACCCGGGCGTCCTCTAAACCTGTGAATTTCAGGGGGACTTAAAGGAGCAAGTTGTCCTCACAGGTACCGCGCATGCAATTCCAGAGGTACCCGTATGTGAGCGCCAAGCGCCACAGTTCACGGAGTAAAGCCCAACTTGAAAAACAAATGTGTTTACTTCGGACATTTTCAAAGAACCACGGAACTAGCCGCGCAGTTACTTCACAGTTCACGCAATTATGTGATCGCTAGTGGGGGACTCCGTTGAAGTAACTGCGCGGCTAGTTCCGCGGTTCCTTGAAAATGTTCAAAATTAATGCCCAAAAGCACAGTAGAAAAATGATGGTAAACGAAGATGGCGGACTGGCTTCACCTTCTAGCATTGACCAGCATAGCAAGTTCCCTCTCCTATTTTTCAATGGGTTGTTCAAATAGGTGAGTGCTGCATGAGTGTATGGGACCTTCTAAGTTCAGCTGTTAAAATCCGGGTCGATCCTGTCAGAGGAAGTATTGACAATTACCCAATAAATTTGTAACATTAGTACGTTATTCCGCAGGCACTACATAAGAAAATGCGGGTTAGCGATGATGGTGGGCTGGCTTCAGCTTCTAGCATCGGCCAGTGTATGAAACGTCCGATCTATCTATCTCTATGGTATTGAGAAACTCTTACACGACACGCAAGAGAAACCTAGGTGTTGTCATTATATTCTATAGCTCATTCCTAGTCTCCTTATTTCCTCCTCGTTTGTTCTAAGCTTTTTATGCCGACACCGAGCGTAACCATAGGCTAAGCGTGTCACACTCACTGGAAAGGTGCCGGAGTTGGTCCAGGAATAAGCGCCGTCAACGTTGAGGATATTGGTACTTGAAAGCTTTTTGGGAGTAGCTTCCGCGTGGTGACATTTTTGAACGCGACAGTTTCGCGGGCGTTTCAGCTGGCTTCTTAACCCTTCTCGTGCTGGGCTTTGGGTTGAAGGTCCTATCAAGAAAACTGAGGATTTTATACATTTACCTGGATAGTGAAAAAGACTCTCTTAAACCTAGCTTGACGAACTTTCATTTAAAATTGAAATTTATTTTGGCACTTTGTGGTAATATGTATGTCTATCTGAAAGACTGCAGTCATACCATTACGTTCAGCTGCCGTTCAATAATAATATTACATGGACGTCCATCGGTCTTCTCAGCAAATACGGGTTCTTCGGGTCTCCCCGCGGGCTAAAAACCTCCCTCTCGGCCTCAAGCTCTCGATTATTACCGAGTATGGGGGGTAGTGGGAAAAGGGTTAAGGAAAGGGAAGGGTTAGCGAAGCACAACCACTGTGAGGCCGACACCATGAGGCGGATTTGCGACAAAAGGACGACAATGGGCCCCCGCCTCCCCACATTCCTCGTAGCTTTTGGGTTCCACCAACAAAGTTGGACGAGTCACCGTCAGTCTCGCTTACGCGAAGACTTACCACACATCTAATGGAAACCTGCGAAGCCCATTACCCAAATTCTTGGGATAAGGTGTCCGCCGATTCCCTTTAACGGTAGACGTAGTGCGGTCTGTTGGATTACGTCATTGGATCAGGGTCCTACCAGACCAATGGATGGTCTATTCGGACCAATTCTGGTCAATTATAAGATCCTTCTCCTCGGTAGTCCCCGCCCACCGATTCTCAGAAAATACAGGAGGACGTATCATTACGTCCATAGCACTCAAAGTGTTAAGGTCTGAAGTGCTCTCGATAAATGTCGGCTGCTATTTAGACCCCGCCGATCGGTTTGGTGCGATTCTCTCGGTTTTTTTAAACCCTACGAGTGCGGCATATATGGCTCAGAAACGTGGACTACGACCACGGCAGAAGAAGTGGTACTTAAAAGATGGGAAAGTACTAAGAAAGATTTTTGGTGCTACAAAGGAAGGTGGACAGTGGAAAATACGGAGAAACAGAGAACTCGAGGAACTCCACAAACATCCTAACATAGTGACAGAAATTAAGAGCAATAGATTAAGGTGGTTAGGACATGTCGAGAGAATGCCTGAGGATATGATGGTGAAAAAGATATTTCGTGGTCATCCTGGTGGTAGGAGATTGAGAGGGAGACCCCGGAAAAGATGGTTGGATGATGTAGAGGTTGATCTGAGAAAGATGGGAATTAAAAGATGGAGAACGCATGACGGGAATCGTGATGTCTGGGCTAACATCGTCGGAGAGGCCAAGGCCATACAAGGGTTGTAGCGCCGAGGAGTAAATAAGTATGAGCGCGGAATGACGTGATGTCACGTCATGGTTGTCATTACGCTGCTGCTGATGACGTGATAGCACGTCAGGAGCACCAGAGTGAAAAAATTATGACGTGATATCACGTCATGCCGCCCTCAAAGGGTTAATGAATTGCACCCGACCAATCGGCGGGCTATACACAGCAATCAAAATGCATCGAGAGCGCTTCAGACCTGAAGAAACGAGCTGGAACGCTTGAGAAACTGTCGTCTTCTAAATGACAAAACGCGGAAGCTATATTACATACATATATTTTCTACCGCCTACCCTAATTATCTACTGTCCTTGATAACAGTCACCACACCTTTTCCCTTATAACAACTTATTTTCCTCCCAACTGAAAAGTACTGTGTCCAGCTCTTCATCCCCGTCTCCAAATCACCTTCAATTTTCCCGAATAATGCTTTTTTCTGTTTTTCCAGTTATGTTTAAAGTATTCTGTAAATTAAACCCAACGGAAAGACCTTGGTAATGGTTTTTGGTGTTTTGATAAATTCAGTTAAAAATTTAATAAATGTTCGAGAACTAATTACGGTGTTTCAAGGTAACACATAGAATATCATATTACTTAAAAATTAAATCTCTAGGTCCGACCGAAGCGATGAAATAAGAGAGATACTTTACCGAATAGATAGGTACAAAAATTCTCTCTTTCCACGCACAGTAAGTGACGATATTAAAAAATGAGTTCTAATGAAAACATCACAATAATCCACTTCGTAATTTCACCTCGATTAAAGTCGGAGGACACAAACTAGAGCAAGTAGAACAGTTTAATTACTTAGGTAGCACGCTAGCGGAAAACGGGCATTGTAGCCAAGACATAAGGAAGAAAATAGCGTTAGCTAAGGAGGCATTTAGTGATAGAAGAGAGTTGATGACGGCGGAAATGGGTAAAGATGTGAAGATGAGGCTAATAAAGAGCTTGATATGGAGCGTATCGTTGCATGGGGCAGAAACGTGGACCCTCAGAAATGAGGACGAGAAAAGGCTGCAGGCATTTAAGATGTAGGTGTGGAGAAGGACGGAGAAGGTGAGGTGGACGGAGAGGAAGTCTAACGAGGTAGTGCTTGAGATGGTGGGCGAGGAAAGGAAACTTTTGAATGAAATCCGGGATAGACAGGGTAGATGGCTGAAGGATGTAATAAAGGGTGATGGGTTGCTGAAGAGTGTGATAGAGGGAAGGATGTTGGGTAAGCGGGGTAGGGGAAGAAAGAGAATAGGTTTCATGGACGGGATGAAGAAGGGTAGATCTTATGCAGAGGCAAAAAAGGATATACCAGAGGGAGATAGGCCCCAGAATGTGTAAAAGATCGGGAGGACATTTTCTGACATTCAACAAAACCTACCTTTCCCGGTAGAATACATAATAATAATAATAACAAGACCTGCTGTTCGAACTTCGGCAGATGTACCCGGGACACTCTGTAAAACTAGTAGTCCTAGTCATAGGTGTGCTCGGTGGAATCAAGGACTCGCTGATACAGAGCATCAAGTGTATTCCTGCTTGCGTGGCACAGGCGGAATCACTTGCAGCCCGCATGCAGAAGGCCGTCCTCTTGGGGTCGCTCCGTCTGCTTCGTGCGCACGACCCGAACGCAGCGTAGCCACTGATCAGATGGGTTTCGGAAGTGGCTACGAACTCTGCACCGTCCCTCTCGAGTTCTCGGCCATTATGACGGCAATGAAACCCGATGCTTGCCGAGGACTCGGAACGGGAAAGTTACCAAAGTAAAAAAAAAATAATGATAATAATAAAATTTCACCTCTTAAAACCTTATTCTTGACTCTTGTCCTGACATCCCGTGCCACATGCTCTCGCGGCGGCTTGCAGGGTGGTTTATAAGAGTAGATGTAGAATCGGAATTCTGATATCAGGATTTGCTGCGTTTTCTCCATTTTAAACTCGAAAAATCAAAACTTTTACTCTGAGCATTGCTAAAATAATGAGATTTCTTATGAAACTTTGGTCTGATTTAATTTGTGATCAAATACGTGTGGTGTATTTAATACGTAAATTATAATAAAGATAAAATTATTACGAGGCAATTTGTATATTCGCTATGTAATTATTAACTGGCAAACGATTCTCACTCTTATCTTCTAGAGATGAGTTCATGTTTAAATATACACGCTCGATCGGGAACCAGTGATGCAAATTTGAGTAAAGAAAAGAGTCAAAAAGGACCATTAACTCCAAACGGAATCCTCAGTTTTCGGTCGCTTCCCCGATCATCCAGCCGGTTTCGAATACTTGTCAGAGCTGTCAAACGCGCGAGACGGCCCTGAATTGGAAATAGAATGATCGAAGTTTGGGGAAAAGTCGGGCCAGGGAATAGTTTTGGAACGAAGAGGGAAAAAAGGCATTTTTCTCTATTGCTCATCCCTCCCATTATTACTTCCGAGTCCTTTTTTTTCATTCGTCTGCCGAATTCTCGCCGTCCGCATCGAAGGCGGGAGGAGAAACGTGGGCGTTCCGGAAATCGGGTGGCGCAATCAATCAAATTTCCCTCCTTGGGGGACTCTCGTTCACTTTAGCGTCAAACCGGAGACGGAGAAAAGCCGATCATTTGTAGGAAATAAGATTGGAGATACATTACGGCCGTAATCCTATTTTTATTATTTGTTTATTAGAGTTTGACGCGTACGTTTTTCTATTTAAAAGTAAAGGATATTTAAATCGTGAAACAGTTTCTCACATTCAACATCAGTATCTTGGATAATTCACGCATATTTTAAAAGTAGATGGCTTAATTAACTAATGCAATATATCCGGCCAGCTATATTTAACTTATTTTAAATGATACATCACTTTTTTCGTCAAGAGAAATTTTTTAATGCATCAATCTGTTAATCGTGGACGAGCAATCACTGAGGAAATTACTCACAGTAAAGAGGAATATATTCATCGTAATTTTCCACAGCAATAATTTTTTACTACTCCAGTTTCAAAATTTTCGCGTCATTTTTAAGAGATTTATAAAACAAGAACTTGCACCCTCAGAAAGGAAAAACGAGAATAGGATGCAGGTGTTTGAGATATGGGCGGGGAGAAGGTTAAGTGGACGGAGAGGAAGACGAACGAGTAAGTTCTTGAGATGATGGGCGAGGAAAGGAATCTTCTGAGTGAAATCCGGGACAGGCGGAGTAGGTAACTGGAGGAAGTAATAAGGGGCGATGAGTTGCTTAAGAGTGTGATGAAGGGAAGAAATTTTGGCAAGTGGGAAAGGGGAAAAAAGAGAATAGGTTTTATGGATGAGATAATGAAGGGTAGATAGTTTACATAGACGAAAAAAGAAATACTAGAGAGAGATAGGCTCCTAAATGTGTAGAAAACTGGGAGGAGATTCTTTGACTATCAACAAAATCTACCTTTACCGGTAGATTATGTTGCCCCTTTAGTCCCAATGCCTTTTCAGCCAGGAGTGGAATTATAATTAAATACCAGCAAATGCACCATAGTTCATTTCCTGCGAAAGTCATCACAAAAATGCCATACCTATACGGTGGGTGGAGTAAACACAAAATCTTCAGATATAGTAAAATATCTTGGAATTACCTTAACTTCTGATATATCGTGGGGAACAAACATACAAAACATCTGTGGCGCAGCATTTAAGAAACTAGGTTTTGTTAAACGTATAATAGGAAGGTCATCGGATGAAAAAGTCAAAGAGAGATGCTACTTCGCTCTGGCTAGGCCACGCCTAGAATACGCCGCGAGTATTTGGGACCCTGGTCATAAAGATTTAACCAAAAAAAAAAATTAGTAAAATACTAAGGAAAACAGTGCGCTTCGTTAAAAACTGCTACGGGTGAACATATGTAGGGTCTCACTACTTTTAGAGAGATAGAAGTGGGAGCCCCTAAAGTCTCGGAGACCACACGCTAGGCTTAGCTTGCTTCAGAAATTCAGAACAGATGGGTTTCAGAGCGACATAGAGATTATTATCATGACTCCTCACTTCATCTCTAGGTCCGACAGAAGTGATTAAATAATAGAGACACATTGCCGAATAGACAGGTACAAAAACTCGTTCTTTCCGCGCATAATAAGCGACCACAATAAAAGTTGAGCTCCACTAAATACACTCCTTAGATACATGTCACCATTTCACCTCCCAAAAACTTACATCTTTACGTGGCTGGTGACCTAACACCCCCTGCCACACGCCCATGCGGTGGCTCACAGGGTATTGTGTAGATGTAGATGTGACAATAATTAATGAAAAGAAATATCAGTCTGTCTCTAATTTATACATTGATCGGAACGGGGGAGGGGGTGGGGTTGGTTGGTGGTGAAATGTAAATAGAAATGTAATACGGGTAATTGTGAATAACGAGAGGGGTCAAGGTCCGGGGTGCTAATGACATCTCGGTCGATGCACCCTTATAAAATACTCCTCAAATAAAATACTACTCAAGGTCAGGGTTATGGAGAAGTACTATGGAGAAGATGAATAAGGAGGGAAACTAGAATAATAATGTTGAGTGATTCGCAAGAACAATCTCAGTTTCCAATTTTTCTCCGCATGGTTTCAGAAAACACTCCCATTTCAAAATTTTATGCGTGGGTACCTATTTAAAAATGACGTGATATACTCGAAACGAGTTAAGAAAAATGAAATGGTACGCAAAAGTATAAATACTTTCGGCTTTAAATTATCAAACTTTTCCATAATATTTAGGAACTTACAAATAATTTGTGAATTAAAAAATTTTCAGCGAAAAAATAAATCAGCGAAGTTCTCGTTGAATAAAATATCTTCTTCGTATAATTTAACAAAGTTTATTTTTTAACCTTGAGCATACAAAATTTGAACGTTACGTACATGTCATTTCACAAGCAATCGATCGGTGAAAAGTTCGATGCCAGTCAACCTCCATGAGTTTGGGAAATAATAAATGCTCTTAAAAAATAAAAATATAAAATCTTTAAAATTAAAAAAAATATAATCTAAAAAAACGTATTTGAAATAAAAAAATAAACATCTTTAAAATAAAAAAATAAAAATCTTAAAAATAAAAAAATAAAAATCTTTAAAAAAATCAGAATAAGAGTGTACCGAATATTTCTTTTAACTAGCAATCGTTAGGTAAAAATATCGGCGAAAGTCAATTTCTTGAGCTCAGCCTCGCGTTAGTGCCGATAATTCTTGTAAATAACGTAGGTATATCTTTCAGAATGTAATTATTTTCGTGATATTTTCTAGCAAATTTAAAAAATTCAACGTTCAAAACAATATCCGACCAATGGGCAGTATTTTAAACTCTTATTATAGGATAAAACAATTTTTTCGTCAAAAAGAAATTTCTAATACATCTATCTTTTATGATTAATCGCTCACGAGCAATCTTTGAGGATATTACCCGCAATAAAAAGGTTTCCGCAAAGAATTCTAAAATTTGCAAATTTTCATTTTACCCTCCGTACGCACATGAAAATTTTACTGTCTAAAACCACGTGGTATATGAAATTTTACCTGAAAGTTTTAATTTATAGATACCCTTAGTTTTCATCTCAACCTCATGGCAATGCCAACCAGAACAGACTCTCCAAACCTAAATTATCCAGGCCAATCCATGGACGCCTACGGTAGCGCCTCGCCAATTAAGAGACTTGAACTGAAGCGCTAAGTCTACTTCTCTTTTTCTCATTCCAGGTAACGTGGAGATATTCCACTTGGGTCGCTGGGGCAGCGTTTGCGACGATGAGTGGGATACCCGGGAGGCCATGGTCGTCTGCCGGCAACTGGGATTCGAGGGCGCCATCAAAATCACGCACAGCTCTGCCTTCGGACCGGCTAGAAGTAAGTGTAAAAAAAAATTCCAAATTCCCAATAACGCATGCCCTAATTTTTTCCACTGTGCTGCTCTCTTTTCCTGTGCGAAATAAGACATATCCTCGGGAAACGTGGAAATAAAAGGTTTTACGAACTGTCACCACGGTCGTCAACAATGGGGTGTCGGCCTCTTTTTCTTCACGAAGCCAAATTTTTTTCTCGGAAAAAACCTCACCGTCGTGTTAAAATTTCAGTGAACAATTTTACATTTTCGCAAAATTTTCAGTGAATATTTCTGTGCAAAAGAAAAATTATTGATGTTGCAGCATTAAAAAGGATATTGATTAAATACTTTAGATACATCGCGGAGCAAGGTACGACTTGTGACATCATTTACCCGTATCCAAGGCGGCAGCGGACATTTAAGGCGAATATAGCATTTTCAGAAGCAGTATGAAAACGTCGGAACGCGTTGGGACTTAAAAGTATTTTTTTAATGGAGGGAGGAGTATTCTGGGCAGGTCTAGAGCATCAGCCATTCAATACATATACGGAGAGAAATTTGTTCTAAAATATTAAAAACATAGAAAACATAGTATCTTGCTGAAACTCAACTCCCATAACTGTCATTCCGTGATTCCCTAACCTAATTTTCCCATCCCGCTCATTCTGTACGCAAGACAAGAGTTGGTTTTTACCTCCGATCTTAACCCAACTTCCGAAAGTCCTCGATCACAACAACTGAGGTAGATGGAGAGGGAATTACGTCATCAAAGTGCTCCCAGACAACCGAGACTATGCCCATATTGGTTAGCCCTGTTTTTTCCGTACTTTAAAATGGATAGCACAACGGAATGAACGAAATAGCTGATTTAAAGCAAGAATATCCACCGTCTGTGTGATACTTAACTCTTGAAATATATATCTTTTGCTTAGTGATTCGGATTCTGCTTCAATTTACAACAGTCTTCATCGGGAATTTGAAGGATTATTAGTATAAATAATTAAAGAATATGTAAGAAGAATCCACGATAAAGAAGTGAAATATTGCTGACTTCTAGTAAGTCATCGATGGAGCGCATCGTAAAATTGCAAAATTAGACCGTCAGTCCATAGGTGCTTAAGGTAGTCCGAGCGAGATAGTTCCCTAGTCATAATAGAGACCATGTTCGAATGATACGTTTTAATTACACCAGCTGTAGGACACATTAATTAAATATTGCATTACTAATGGTGCAATAATATAGTTTTACATGACAGAAATCGTAAGTAATCAAATGAAAATATCCTAATAAGTCTTTAACTTGACTCAATTTCTATATTTTCGCTACTCAGTGCTTAGGATTTTAACCTATTTTACCCAAATTCTCTCCGGGAATTCTGATTATTGTCAACTTAAGCATACCAAACAAATGTATCTACATCTACATCTACGTAATACCCTGCGAGCCGCCGCATGGGCGTGTGGCAGGGGTTTTTGGGTCACCAGCCGTGTAAAATGTTTGGGATTCTGTCGGGATCGCCAGAAAGGGGATCAGATGATTACCGACCCAGCGTCCGGCCTTCTTCAGTGGGGAGGGGGCTCAAACGCACCATTTCTATACGTATATCCGAGAGGCTCTCCCATTGTGAATTTTGGTGATGTCGCTACGGGAAAGCCTACTTAGGGAGAATCATTGAGGTGAATAGAGAGGTCGCTTGATACGCTGGCAAATGCTAGAAGCTCAAGCCATTCCGCCACCTTCGTTAATCCTCATTTACATCCACATCTACATCAACATAATACCCTGCGAGCCGCCGCATGGGCGTGTGGCAGGGGTTGTTAGGTCACCAGCCGTGTAAAGATGTAAGTTTTTTGGAGGTGTAATGGTGACATGTATTATAGGAGTGAATTTAGTGGAGCTCAATTTTTATTGTGGTCGCTTATTGTTTGCGGACAGAAATAGTTTTTGTACCTATCTGTTCGACAGTGTATCTCTCTTATTTTATCGCATTTGTCAGACCTAGAGATGAAGTGAGGACTCATGATAATATTTTCTGTATCGCTCTGAAAAATATCAGTACTGAATTTCTCAAGCAACCTAAATCTAGCGTGAAGCCTCTGAGTCTCTAGAGGCTCCCAACTTAATCACTCTAACAGTTGTGAGACACTATATGTACGCTCGTAGCAGTTTTTAACGAAGCGCGTGCTTTCCTTTGTATTCTATTAATTTTTTTGGATTAAATCTTTATGATCAGGGTCCCAAATGCTCGCGGCGTATTCGAGGTGTGGTCTAACCAGAGAGAAGTACCATTTCTCTTTGACTTTTTCATTCGAGGACCTTCCTATGACACGTTTAACAAAACCTAGATTCTTTAATGCTGTGCCACATATGTATGTAAAGACAATGCACGTTTAAAAGTTAAAATATACTGATTTATAGTAATTCATCGAAGGACAACATTGTAAAAATATAAAAATCAGTATGTCAGCCCATAAAAGCTAAAGGAAAATCTCGGTTACGAAAGATGGCGGACCAGCCACGCTCACGTTACACCTTCTAGCACTGGCCACCATTGCAAGCGCCCGCTCCATAGGTATGCCTCAATGGCGCAAAAGTATATAAGTGTGGAATGTACAAAGCAATTTTTCTCACAAAGTTACGTAATCCCATAAAAATACGCCTGAAACTATTAATTGAATACCTTACTGAGGTGAAACCGATTGCAGTTATCTGATAAAATGTTGAACATAATGACATGTTTTGATTGAAAAAGGATATCTATTACATAGATAAATGTTGTTGACGGTAGCTGCGAGGTTGCAATTGCAAATTTAACATGGGGGTTGAGAATTTGAATCAGAAGTATACATAAAGAATTAAAATATTTGGAATCGTTGCCTAGGTAACGTTAATACGTTAAAACGTAGGTAATGTGTTGCCTCAATTTCCACATTTAGTTCACTCAGTCCTTGGCGCCACTTAGAAAAAAGTCTTCTCAGTTGAATCGTAAATAGCCGTCGATAATTGCTGTTAACGTGAGACTGTGGAGAATCTATATATATAAAAACGAATGTATGTCTGTGTGTCCTGTATGCATTACTACACTGTTCATCCGATCGCCAAGAAACTTTGGAAAGTTGTTGAGTACACTCTTGCAAAGGTTTATGGTATAAATTTTTTTTAATTATTGCCCCCCCCCCCCCAAGGCCCTCTTAATCTTTCAAATACTTTTCGCGCAACAACGCCCGACGGGTAAGCTAATAATCCTAACCTCAGTTTTAATCCTATCGTGCTGAAATTTTACCGAGTAATAGTTCAAGGCAGGAGGAAAGTTATAGGCTACTTTAAAATGATCTCAGGGCCCATAAAAGTCCCATGGCCCTCTTAGATGGGCCCTTTAGGTGGGAGTCTCAGGGCCCTTAGATGGTTCGCGGTACGTATCGGGTTTTGTGCAGTGGTTTCATTTTTTACTTTTAAATTATTTCTGCTCAAGATAGAGAGTTGGAATTTTTTAATTAAATGTCTAAATGAATGGAGTTTTTAATTCTGTCAATTACTTATCCTTTTCACTTCGTAATTGACTGAAAATTGCGTTTTTAGCTGCAGAAACACATATTTTTCAGTGAAATCAACAATACCATATTCGCTTGACAACCAGATTTCGGTTATTGCTGTTGGAATTCATATTGCTTAGTTGAGCCGATTAGGAATTCTAAGCATTGGAATTTGTGCATCGGTTAATTATTTCGTTTTTGAAAACAACTTAAACTAAAGATATAGAGTTCAAATTCATTTTATCGCATACCCGAAAGCATGATACTACTAAAATTAGTGGTATCATGCCCGAAAGAATGAAGTTTCTCTCTTTTTCAATCGATTTTTTTACGCATTTTCCTTGATAACCAAATAAACAAACAAAAATAAACATCAAATCAAATCTTGATTAACGAATCGACAAGAAACTTGTTGAGTACACTCTTGCGAAGGTTTCGAAGGTAGAAGGTATAAAAATGTTTAAAATATCGCCGCTTCCCCCCCCCCCCCCCCCACAAGGCCCTCTTAATCTTTCGAATACTTTTCGTGCAACAACGCCCGACGGGTAAGCTAATGATCCAAACCTAATTTTTCAAATACGATCTTTATTTTAACCAATGAGAGATGTTCTTATTTTAACCAATAGAAATTGAGAAACCATTGAATTGTTGAAGTTGCCCCTGAAGGTTTCTGAATTATTAAATCCATTTTACATTAGGTGGAGCGCCAGTCGTTTCAAAATATTAGTGTTGGCACGCGAGCTTCGCAAAAAAGCGAGGAGCGGCAATCAAGCAAGCGAAGCAGATCGTTTACGAGTTGCTCAATCACGTGCATCAGAATCATATTAGTGAGACATTATTTGTTTTAAAAGGTACGTAATTGATTTTTACGTAAAATATATTTTGGTGCAGTGGTCTCTTTGTCTGATTATTTTAAATTCTTGCATTCGATTTTCGTATATCCTTCGCTTTTTCCTAAAATTGTACATTTTAGCTCGAAAATCTTTAATGTTTGTACTGCTTCAGCAAAATAATATTTTATTGACTTGGAAGCCCCAGCATAGGCATGGAATGGAAACTCATTTGTACGTTACAAATTTCTGTGTAGATACGAGGAATTCATTGGACTGAGTCTAAAAGTCGTTTAGGGACCAATTTTGATTCCGGAAAAGAATTGTGGGTCAAACCATGAAAAGTATAAAAATCAGTGGGGAATACAGGATGGAGTATTTTATTTTTCAAATTTAAGTAGGCAATTGGAGGAATTTTGTACATGCCAATGTGTGTACTTTTTTCATGTTCAGGAATCAGCATACTTTGTAAGTTTTACTCAGAATATTTATTGCACGACCGGTTTAGTTTGCAAATTTAAGGCTGAAACTATTGAATTTGTTGAGCGTGTACTTTTTATATGTGTGCCTGCTAAGAAAGAAAAAGAGGCAATGCAACGCATGCCGGGCACAGCTAGTATTCAATAAAGATTGAAGAGATATGAACTACTTGATGCTGTGAGTAATAGCAGACTATTCTTGAGACCTAACAGTTACCCTGTAAATGCAAGAGAGGAAATATCAACTGAAGGAAGTGTGTCAGAGGCATATGAAACTTCCATCGTGAGCCTTTTCTCTGTTGTGTGGATGTATTACTGTTAATTCCCAGCTACATTTTATTGGTTTATTACCTGTTGAGAGTATTAGGAACCATAAGATATGAACCATATACATTGATGTGGATGTTAATGTGTAACCTACGATTCATATATGGCCTCGGAGTAGGTTCAACAATCTCTCCTTTATCGGCTATTGCTTTTTATTCTTTCACTCCTAAGAGTAGGATGTTACTTACAACAAAGGCTTAAATGATAGTTATTGGCGCAATTTCTTATCCATAGAATATATTTTCGGATCGTGGATTTGAAATCCTTATGGTACTTGTTTCCGTCTTCTAATTCATTCCACTTTTTTTCACCTCGTGTAATTATTAAATTGCCGTAGAACGATATTCACAAATTGCTAAGAAGTTAATTGTGCATTAGTGTAATTACATTTGGAGAGGAATTTAAAATATCTGTACACCGGACAATATTCAAAAGAGTGTAAATACGTTCCGTGTGTAGTACAACATTTTTTATTCACTGTATTATGATTACTGGTAAGTAAAACCGGTAAGACGCAATCATTTACAATCTCTAGACTGCATTTACATTTTAAATGCTGTCTTTCATCACTAGACGGCGGCTCAATCGAAAAAAGTTGTTTTTTTTTTTGACGGAATTCAAGGCGACAGTTTTTGGCGACGGGTCAATAGTCCATATGTGTATTCATGGTTGAGAGTTTGAATGTAAGTGGGCTTATTTTTTCAAATTTACGATTTTTCTGGATCAAAAATGGAATATATGTGCTGCTATATCAAATAATATTAATAAAAAATTATTGCCTATCGGCAGTGTTCACTTGTATTTGGCAACGTCCCATTTTTTCCCTCATCCCGCACGTACCTTGGAATTTATCAGTATAGATGATACCTATAAAGTTAACGAACACTTCAACAACAAAACAGTATTTTACACCCAATGGCGCATTTTTTTATATTCTCGTCGTCTCGTCTCACTCAGTCAACACTTTTTCTTTTATCCCGGCCGTCCCACTTCAAACGCCAACAACAGCAAACAGCTTAGCGGGAAACAATGATCCCCCCCATATTCAAATACCATGCGGGCGTAAACAGAGATGCAGCGATTTACCAGCTGTCACTCGGGCGGACGGGGGGGGGGGGATGTAAACATCATCTCGGATGACTCGCGAACGACAAAATGGCGCTTCGCCATGTTTCTCTATGCATTACAGGCCTTTAACTCCATCCATCACCGAGTCACACTCCCTTCCTTCTCCCCTCTCTGTCTCTCTCTCACCCTCTCTTCGAAACGTTATCGAAATGCTTCCACTCCATTAGTATGCATACCGAGCCAAGCATCAGCCAGCATCGGCTTTTCCGGAGGGTATATGAGGGCTCGTTTGATGGATTCGAAGGGACAATATTCCTCGACTTCCCGTAGTAATGATGAGAGATAAGTGAGTGTATTTAAGAGTATCGATCACAGATCCCCACATTTCTGAAAATCCTACGCAAAGACTCACACTTTCGCTCTCATACTTAAATTCTTTTCCCTTCCTTACCTAAATATATGCTTATATGATTGAAATGTACAGAAGAGTAGAAGAGAAAAGGACCATACGGAACACCATACAGAAAAGAAGAACCAGATGGATTGGACACACCCTGAGACATGGGTTTGTGAAGAACATGATAGAAGGTAAAATAGAGGAAAAAGTCCCCAGAGGAAGACCCAGGAATAAGTTTATGGACCAAATAAAGAGGAAAGATCATAGGAAGAGACACCAGGGAGTAAGGGAACCAGCATTAGATAGGGAAGGGTGGAGGGCTGCAGTCAACCAATCTTAGGATTGAACGACCAATGAGAGAGAGAGAGAGACTTAAGCCATTACATTTGATTATTCTACCAGCTGATTGGTAGGTTTTTGGACAGCTGTTATCCCACTGGTTCATCGTTTTGTTATGGTTCCTAAGGGTGACTCGTCATTAGAGCCCTCTTAAATTTCTCATATAGTCGACCTTATCTAATTTTGTCCAGAAGCCACGACTAATACTAAAGAAAACACTGATACAATAGCCAAAACAAATATATAAATATACAAAGGAAATCTGCGCACTTCATTAAAAACTGCATCGAACAAACATATAGTGTTTCACAACTATTAACCCTTTATGGACAAAAATGGAATATATGTGCTGCTATACGAGAAAAAAATTATTGTCTATCGACAGTGTTCACTTGTATTTGGCATCGTCCCATTATTTCCCTCCTCCCGCACGTACATTGGAATTTATCAGTATAGATGATACCTATAAAGTTAATGTTCAATTCAACTAACGTACAATTCAATTTATGGACAATAATTTTGCTACTTAAGAAAAAATTTTTTTCCTTCCAAATCCCAATCAAGGGAGATAATTTGAAGCAGGCCCGTCCATTTCTTAAACATTATTATTTTTAAACTAGCCAAAAATTTAGGTACGGGCGTGCCGAAAACATCCCAATGGGCTACAGTGGATTAACATGGTTACTGAGGTACAACGATTCTGGAGGCATGTGCCCAATTCGGCACAACTGACGTTAAAGGGTTAAAGGGATAAAGGGTAAAGTTGGGAGCCCCTAGAGACTGAGAGGCTACACGCTAGGCTTAGCTTGCTTGAGAAATGCAGAACTAGTGTGCTTCAGAGCGACACAGAGATCGGGGAACTTTGACGCCACACTACATTTTTAGGTCCGACAGAAGTGATAAAATAAGAGAGATACATTGCCGAACGGTCGGGTACAAATTTTCTTTTTTTTTACGAGCAATAAGTGACCATAATAAAAACTGAACTCCAAACAAAATACTCCCTTCATGCACTTCACCATGTCACCTCCCAGAACATTCACCATTGAACTGGAGAAAGGAAAAGAGTTCAATGATAGGTGTAATACGCTAGCACTAGAAGTACCGCAGGGATTATTTTGGCACCTTTTCATTTTCTACCATCCATTGCTCCTGACTGAATCGCCCATGCTCTTCCATATCTTTTTTAATTTAATTTTTTTCAGCGGGATAGTATTATGGGAAAATTGGAATCTTTTATGCATCAATAGTTCTTCATGTTCACTACCATCCACTCCATCAAGTACCAGAGGGACCATTTTCACCCCAGGCTACCTCTCCCCCACTTTGTTTAAGGTTTTGTCAAAGTGGAATGGAGTTTTACTGTCTTTCATGGAAATATTATTGACAGTTTGGCAGCAGGATGTGAATATGTATGGGTGAATCGCTGCACTAAAACCCAACAGGCCCAGTATTTATTAGACTTAGTCCCGGACCAAATCCTCAAGCACCTGCACAAGCTGTATGTAGAAATTGCAAATTATAGGACGTTAAGAGAAGCCATTATTATTGCAATACTAAAAAGAGGATTTTGGAAACGATGTTCATATCGTTTCAAACAAAAAGGCCAAATTTCCTTCGGAAAATACAACTTTTCTACGGGGTTAAATTGACCGCTGTCGACACTGATATTTGTGAGTATGTATGACGTGTATGATGTATGTATGTGTGACGCAAAGTATGCAAAAAATTATGGCCATTACTCAGGTATAGTTTGGAAAAGTTGAATCTGTTATCATAATTTTTTTTAAAAAGCTCTAAAATATTGCTTGGTCCTAATATTTACACTCCTTTCTCTTAGCCCAGCATAAAATCTGCCGCTGTCGTTGCAATCCAAAGCATACTCTCCGCTTAAAAATTTAAGCAACAAAGTTTACCATGAAATGAGATTTAGGAACACACTATAAAGTTAGCAGAGATGGTGTTTAATTTGAAGACCAAATTATAATTTTATTTTAGGTGTGTGAAGCTTAGTCGAGGAAAAGCGACCTCGTTATTAAAATTGTTCAAATATCAAAAATGATAATGCGGTTGAAAAAATTACATTTTGGTGTCTCTAGAAACACGAACTCCTTTTCTTCATTGAGAGAAAAGAATAATTGAACTTTATGTGCAGTGATACTTTGGTCAAATCACCTGAATCCCCTCAGGCGGGGATCGGGTTGGTGTGGTGGCTAGAGTACTCGCCTACCATCGGTGCGGCCAGGGTTCAAATCCCTGCAGTGGCGGATGTTTTTCAGAGGAACCCGATCCCTACTTGAGTGTCTTGTGGAGGGCACTTCTAGTGCAGTACTCCGTCTGTCGGATAAGACGTTAAACCGTGATCCCCTTGGCGCCTTTCGTTACGTGCAGGCTAATGCCGACGCCGGGTTTCTATCATCCCTTCCTCCGTTACCTATCCCCTATGGCGCAAATGACCTTAGTCGTCGGTCGCCTCCCCAAAAATCCTATCCAATCCCCTCTGGCACACACTGGCGATTCAATTGGTAATACGTACGGTCGGATTCAAATGTATTACAAAGAATCGAGCGACGCCACTTACGCTTCTCAAGGCAATTGAGTTTCACTTACGGCGCTGTTATTCTTTGCTACGCAACGCTATCTATTCATCTGCTTATTTGCACGTATTCTAATGGTAATAGTTTACCAATTTCCTATACTGTGCTAATTTGTTATTACACTTTCATTTTGGTTTGGATTCACGATTTGAACATGGATAATTATTATTTATTAATCACAACTGTCACTCTAAATGATACATTACGTAGTATTTGCCGTAGGTATAATGTATGCCAGGAACGATATGTGCTTAATAATAAAGTTTGGTACTTCAATTAATCAACACGTCGCAGCATGTCATTGTTACTCGAGCTGATCATATTATGTAATGACAAGTTAACACAAAACAAGCAATTGCTCAACTGTTACAACTTAAATACGTGCAAATAAACAGCTGAATAGATAGCGTTGCATAGCAAAGAATAACAGCGCCGTAAGTGAAACTCGATTTCCTTGAGAAGCGTAAGTGGCGCCGCTCGATTCTTTGCAATACATTTGAATCCGACTGTACATGCATGCAAATGCCGAGATTCTCCGGGAATTCTTTAAAATGCACAGTTTCACTTGGCGTATATTTCCCATTTCCCCGTGAGATCTTTACGTTTCCCTTGGATCACGAGGAATATTTTACGTAATAGTAAAAAGTACTAATTTACTTTCTAGGAAAATGGTTTTTAAAAGTACAACAAAATTTCACAATATGTATCCAATTAGTCGAAGCTAAAAGAATCCAGGAATTCCGGAAAAACTGGACAGTACGGATAGAATGCAATTGTAAAACCAGGATTGCACACGTTAATTAACACTGATCGTGTTTTGATTGCGATGCGCAACAAATTACTTCCCAATTCATGGTTTTTTCCACCCAGTGAGGAGAGACCATGCAGAAGACATTCATGAACCAATTCAAAAGTTGTCCGCGACTGAATTATCCTGAGCATACAACCAGAGAACTTTCATTGAATGCTTAAGAGTGAAATAGTCATTTAAGACTGTTTATAGATCGTTCGTTTCCAGTCCACAAAGTATTATTCAAAAATGCTCCCTGGTGGTACATTTATGAACTTCTTTAAACCATGTATATTTGAAATTTCCAACGACAATGTTCATTCTACACTCTAGAAATATTCTATCATACCATAGGAGATTATTCCAAAAATTATTTAAAAAATAATAAAATACAATAAAAAAGGCAATGCGTGAAGAGAACGATCTCAGTTACATCTACATCTACGTGATACCCTGCGAGCCACCACGAGGGTGTGTGGCAGGGGGTTCTTCTTCTACGCCTCTCATTTGCGTGGAGAGTGGTGTGCGCAGGGAATGTTATCTATATCTACGCCTTACCCTGCAAGCCACCCATTGGGTGTGTGGCGGGGGGTGCTTCCATACCAGTTACGTTCAAATAAAATGATATTCGTTCAAAATTTGTTCAAATGAAAGCCATTTCACAAGAACTATATTCTAACATTCCTTTATGGTTCATATGTTATTCATTCAAAAACAGTTCATGCGCGATTCATCTACATTGAACACTCTTTGAACAATCTATGAAGTATTCCAATGTATATTCTTTGCACTATCTCTGAGTGCCATTTGAACGTTCATTAGAAGTCCTTCTAGAATGTTCTTTGATCGTTTTAATAGTGCTCACCGAACGTTCTTTGACCATCTATTGGACAGTAAATTCCTCACTGGGTAATTCTGAGAAACCTCTCTGGAACGACTGACATTCCTTTTTTATCATGATACATAAATGGATACAGCAGGCTTAAAAGCTCTCCAATTAAGCCTGAAATGAGTCTACCCTATTACTTGATGGTTGATATTTGTTCATTTATCACTTGGGAAATCAGAAACGTTGACACGTTGATAATACTTCGCAACACGATGCTCATTTTCATGGCCGGAATGACGATCCCTCAGTCGGCAAGTTAAAAGACGTACCCTTTCAAGTTTCAAGGACAGTGATGAACCTATTCAACTGTTGTTTATGGTTAATATTTACCCGTGAATGAACAAACTTCGTCATCAACTGGTTGAAGCGGAATTGATTACTCTATGGGCCATCCGTGGGAAAGGTCATCGAGATTTGTACCGAGCAAAGATCACGATTTTCATATTTTAGGACTGCACTTTGTAATGTAGCTATCTGATTTCCATCACATCGATGTGAAGGACTTTTGACAATTGGTGAAGGCTTGGAAACCGAGAGAAGTAATGAAAGAAAAGTTTTTATCTTAAAAAAATAAAAAGACGTGGGATGTTTATTAATATATCCGTCTTCTAAATAAATGAGAAGCAAATTTGTCAGAAGATACAAAAATATAATTAATCACACCGCATTATTTTTTTGTGATACTTGAAAATGCAAAAAAGCGAGGAAGCTTTTCATTGACTGTAGTTAGGCTCTCTGCTCCTAAAATGAAATAATAGTTTGGTGTCCAAATGAAACAATATATTTGCTAATTTTGTGGTATTTTTCTTATTCGTATTTAATGGTAACTTTCGCTGTTATAGCTTTTAAAAGGAGGGAACACTTTGGATTGCAACGACTGCGACAGTATTTATGATGGGCTGAGAAAAAGGAGTTTTCATATTTGGACCAAAGAATATTTTTGCGCTTTTTAAATATTAAGAGGACGCATCATACCCTTCGGTAAGGAAAAGTTCTGTCGAAAATCCACAAGATGGCGTCACTCGCCCCCGATCGAGCCGTTCTAGCGTCAGGAGTTTCCTACTCCAGGATAACTCTCGCACAAGGCAACAGTCGTCGGTAATTTTGAGCCAAGTCTCCGGCGCATGAGTACAGGCAGCGCTTATATAAGATCTGTGAAAGAAGACTGAACTAATTGCATCACCGTCCGAGCACATCATGGGGGAAAACCATTCAGGAAGCTTGTCGAAATATACCAATTACAGAATCTATATTACAACCGTGACGGCTGTTACTTAGCATTCCGATAGAGGAGGGATTGATACATCACCATTAGTTTTAGATATGTCAATAATAATAATAATAGTTTTAATAAAAATATACCCTACATCTTGCCGTTTTCCTGATGGTTTAATTATGCTGCGGGATGAAATTTTCATATTTCAGATACGAGCCTCCCTTGGCAAAGATCTATTCTTTATACTATAAAAATTTCAAGTTGATGACGTAAGACTTAAACAAAAAATCTGGGGTCGGAAATCATCAGAAATCCGACCTGTCGAGCGGGTGTGATGCGTCGCCTTAACTAAAAGCCATAGCTGTCAAATTCCGCTCGGTTTAGCAAGTTGAGAGGCTTATTACGGACAAATCATCGCTAGATTATTTAACCCGAGATGATCAACGTTTATATGTGCATATTAAGGTAAATAATGAGGGCGTGATTCAGATTTTTTTCAAGCATCCGGATGTTAAATATAATTCGTGCGATTAACAAGAATTAAACTTTTGACATGAAAAAATGCTTCCCCGTACTTCATGATAAGCCTCCATTCCCAACCCCGAGTACTAGCTACATTTGAATTAGTGCTAATTAAGCAGATTTATACAATCCAGTCGATAGTCGAAACTGTAAACTCCTCTTCTCATTTGTAACCTTTTTTTAAGAATCCTGTGGGCCCCTGTTGGGTAAATTATTCCATTAGTAATCGACCCCGCGGAAACTCGATACTTGTGACTATGTGACCATAGAGACCACTGTTGCCAAACGCCTGTTGTCGTTGTTGCCAAACCACTGTTGCCGTTGGCTCACGTCTCGGATACGCAAGCAACCACTCCCAACATGTAGCTAATTTTAAGATGTTACTTTAGGTTATAATACTCACTCGTTGGATGACTGTACTAGTAGATGAACAGCTATTGTACAGCATGTACTGTTTTAATTTTACCCCCTGCAACTGGCAACATCGCTCCTCCGGTAAATTGGTTACATACGCAGGAAAGGAATCTCCTTAAGTGTACATACAGTCGAGTGATCGTGGAACTTCTAATCGATAATTAATTTCCTCGGTCGGTGCCCTCATCCGACAAAGTAAGAAAAATTTCTGAACTCCGGAAACAGCCACAGGGGTGGGCGGGGCAGAACTTCATGGGCCACATCAGAAGCTCTTGAATTTTTAACGGATAAAAAAGTGTATCCAAAGCCAAATTATCGGGTAGTGAACACGTTATTAATTGGCTGGGAAATATGACTGTAAATTGAATTTAAATGCATGATTACTAAATCGAGCAGAATTGAAAGGTATAAAACAGTTTCTGGTGACAGAAAGAAATAGCTAAACTTTATAAAAACGACATGCCTTAAAAGAAAAGTGGCTGTTTCGTCACTAGGCAGTATCGATTTTACGTGTACGCTTGCTGTTTATATCGACGTAGTTGCGGCGGGTGACAGAAAAAAAATAGCAAAACTTTACAAAAACGACATGCCCTAAAAGAAAAATGGCTGCTAGTCACTAGGCAGTGTCGATTCTACATGTACGCTTGCTGCTTATATCGACGTTGTTACGGCGAGTGGGTTTTTCAATGCGTATCTTTTCCACTTCCTTCGCCATCGGTATTCACGTATTGATTTCATGGAGTCCTTTTGTATTAAGCAAAGTCATTTCCATGAAATCTATCACTAAACAGCATACATCATGTATAAATTTCACAGTCTTCTTTCACAAAAAGATGCCAACTATTTTGGTGTAGTTGAACTACTGAGTTCACCAGTTTAAAGAGTCTAATAAACCCCTAGTGAAGTGTAAATCTCCCTGAAAAAGTGCAGACGGCCACTGCACATTAGACTCAAGGAAGATTACATTACTTATACGTTGTATCTTTCCTTTTGTGTCATCCGAATTTTATGTCTATAATATAATGAGTAGAAAATTTTATTAATATTTAGGATATGCTGGTAATATTTAATATTCGATTTTATTTAGATTTAAATGATTATTTAAGAAACGGAAAACCAGAAGGATAATTAGTATGTTTAAAAATAGCCGCGAAAGAGAACATGTAAACCTATTCTGCATTTAACCTATCCTCCAGGAGCCGTCACTTGTTTTCACTACTATTTTTTTATGACACGAACAGGAATTTATTAATGTTAAAGTCTCAAAAAATGCTCATCAAGGAAGCATAGGCCGTGTTCCAATCCGTAGGGTGCACCCTATGCACTTACGCCCTTATGCCCTATCCTGCACTTCACGCACTTTCTGCTCTTAAGGTAGCCAGCGCCAATGTCTCCCAGTGTCCAATGTCGGAACTATATCAGAACCGCCTCGATCCGTAAGTTGGTCTGTGTACCTACTTCTTCCGCAGGCCGATGACTTGTATTATCCTTTCGTCTGTCCCTAGTATATCAGAAGAACATCCATTAGTCACTCAAAATTGTAATTTATTGCAAGACATCGCATTGGAAATTCGCATTATTCACGAATGGGAAATTGTTAGGACGCAAAAGGGCGCATCGTCATACACTTACCTTATATGTGCACTAGCGCCCCAGCCATGATGCGCTCTAACGGATTGGAACCGCACTGTACGTCGTCACATCCGGAAAATGACAATCGAAAAGAGCACATAAGGGTGCGAAGTGTGCATAATATCGGATTGGAACACGGCCTATATCAATCACAGAGAAAAATATATATGTACAGTCACCGTTTGCATTGGATTAGAAAGAAAAAATTACCTGTTCTCACCATTAAGAATTGAAAGTTTGTCACCCCTGTGGCAAGGGATACCGGGGGCTAATTGACTCCAAAGAGTGCATGGGTTATACTTGCATACAATTGGAAAAAATAGCTTCCATATTTAAACTCATCGAACCTTTGAAATTCTGGCCCATCCAATTATTCAACGATGATAACGCCATTTATTGATATCAAACTCCATCCATATTGGGGATAAAAAGAATTCAAATGCGATATGGTACTTTTTTCACAGTTTTTATTTCAGGTCGACCGGTTTCGTCACATAGGCGACATCATCAGGTCCTGATCAGGTCCCACCTGATGATGTCACCTATGTGACGAAACCGGTCGACCTGAAATAAAAAACTGGGAAAAAAGTACCATATCGCATTTGAATTCTTTAGAATGGATTTTCACAAAGTTAAGCCAGAATTAATCGAGTTTATCACATTCGGGATGATGCAATTTGGACATTTTTTTACGCACAATTTACAAGATGAAAACAAGTTTATGAATAAGGCTTTACTTTGCGAGATCTGATCCGTCTTTATGTGAACTCCAAGCATTTTTACTTTAACCGAACATGACTTCGACAAATGTTCTCATCATCATAGTAGGGCAATGTAGTTGAGATGCACGGAAGTTTCAATGACGTAGTTCGTCATTGTTTTAAAAGTGGAATTCACCCTCAAGACCATACCACAAAGATGGAAAACTACGTCATCGAAACGTTAGTGAAGTTCAACAGTATAACCCTGCTAGAAACACGTACACTCTTCATGCCAGGCATTCGCCGGGAAACACTCAGAAAATACGTCGTCATCAAAGCCTCCAGAGGTTACTAAGAACGGATTTCAGACACTAGATATTGAGTTAGCTAATTTTGTGGACAGAAGAAAATGGGTACATAAGCAAAGACGTCGAAAGGAGGAGAATTGCGTTAGCGACGGAAGCGCTTTGTAATAGAAGGAAGCTAATTACTGGGAAATTTCGGTTTGATTACAAAGAAGGGGCTAATGGAGAGCTTGAGATGCAATGTAGCATTGTTTGGGGCAGAAACGTCAACTCCGAGGAAGGACGACGAAAGTGCAGACTGTAGATTTTCGAATTATGGGTATACCAGCTGACCCGTACGAATATTTTGCACAGTATGCAGCTTCTTCCCGTTTTCTCATTCTTTCTTGCTGTTCTTCTAACTATCGAATGTTTCGCACAGTATGCAGGTTTTTCCTGTTTCTTCCTTCTTTCTTCCTGTCCTTCTACCTGTTTCTTCCCGTGGACAATTATGTGTTATTTATGTTTGTGTTAAAGATACATAACGCAAACGGTAAACGGTCACACATTGCATGTAGAATGTAAACAGTCTAACTAAACGACGTGTTTATAGATGGCGCCTCCTACAGTCTTTTAAGCACGTAACCATAGCCAACATATTAGTTGATTGTATTGTCAACAGATGGCACTGTATAATTTGTTCAACAAAAACTATAATTTTAAATTTTTTAACAAAACCTTTAATTTTAAACCATTTGTCTATTTTTCGTCAATAGCGGGGAACATAAGCATTAAAACGATGTTTGAATCATTAATTTTGATATATAAATATGAGAGTTATGGCGTTGCGACAAAAAAACACCTTTGAGAAATCATCCCCTTCTTGTACCACAACAAATATAGTCTATATCCTTATTTGCAAATTATGTACAGCTTTTTACATTGGGCTCTGTAGTACCCCCCTCAATATTAGAATTAATAATCACCGTGCTTCTTGCAATCCCTCTTCAACCAACTTCTCTTTCTCTGTCCCCACACATGCTGCCTCCCACAATGTAAAATTTGATGACTGCTAGAATGTAGCCATTCTGGCTTCCCTCCCGCCCACAGCCACTATCATTAGTCTGAAGACATTAGAGCAATGTTGCATCAGATTTTTTAACGCCCTCTGTCCACCTGGCCTCAACCGTTCCCATTAATTTTATCCCCCACTTTCGCTACATTGTTTCTTTCTCCCGAATTGGTCTTTGGCTCCTTCCCTCCCCGCCCTTCCCCACCCCTCCTACCTGCTCCTTCCCCTCACCGCCCCTCCTATACGATTCTTCCTCCTCAATCCTCATTCTATCACTGACGAAGGTGCGGGCGACCCACCGAAAATTTTAACTCGTGAGTTTGCTTTTTTATGTTTTATGTTTAGTGTCACCCTGTGACGAAGATGTATATTGTTTGCCACGTTCGTGGAATCTTCGCAAGAACTTTATATATATATATATATATATATATATATATATATATATATATATATATATATATATATATATATATATATATATATATATATATATATATATATATATATATATATATATATATATATATATATATATATATATATATATATATATATATATATATATATATATATATATATATATATATATATATATATATATATATATATATAAAAGTTTGCCAGAGGAAGGCAGACGACAAACACAGAAAACAAAAAAATGATGAACACACTTACAAAGTTTCTTGATATTTCGGTGCCACTAGCACCTTGGTCGCAAGAGCGAAGACTGAGAAGGAAGGGAGGACTGAGGCGGTAGGAAGGGAGGACTGAGGCGGAAGGAAGGGAGGGAGGGGAGGGACAGGGGAAGGGGAGGAGGGGGATGGAGAGGAAAGGTGGGGGCGGGAGGCGGGAAGTGGAAGAAATTCGAAAGGAAGAAGTAGTATGGGCAGAGGTGATAGAAGAAGTTAGTGGGATTTATTGAGTCCTGGAGGAGAGAAAGCCTGGAATAAGTAAATGCAAGAGGACTCAAGATCTTTGATTTGGAGTGGGGAGGAGGAAGGAGGAAGGGAGGCGAGAATGCCAACCTTAAAATATTATTAAAGGTGGAGTTGTGGGAAGAAACATGGGTGGCTACAGGGAGGGAAACAGAAATAGAAGGTGGTTCAGTACAACTGGAGCGGTGGCCATTCATGCGGATGTTAAGGGGAGTGGTCGTCAAACCGATGTAAAAACTAGGGCATAATTGGCAAAGAAGGATATAGACAACATTATGGGAAACGCAGGAGAGTGAGGGGACGGAAGGAAGATGAGCAGCAAGGAATTTATCAGGCAGAGGCTGGGTGAGAAGGATGCCACAAGTTTTGCAACGTGGGCAATTGCACGGCGTCGGAAGGGACTTAGTAGGTCGGGAGATTGATTTGGAAAAAGGTTTAGTGATTTTAAAGAGGGTGGAGAGGTTGGGAGGGCGTCTAAATGTGAGAGAAGGACAGCGGGGGAAAATTTTGGAAGTGGTAAGGTTGTCAGAGAGGATGGGGTAGAGGTTTTTGATTAAGCGACGGATGGAGTGAACTCCAGGGAAATAGGTGGTACAGAGGGAGATTTTATCATGAGGAAACTTATTAAGAGAGAGAGATTTAGAAGAAGAGGGTCGCTGTAGGATTTTTTTCTGAAGAAGGCGCTCAGGGTAGCCTCTGCGAAGGAGGGATTGGTGGAGATTAGAGAGAAAAAGGTCAAGGGATTCGGGATTGTTGCATATTCGGTGACCACGGATAGAGAGGATATACATATATATATATTATTTATATATATATATATATATATATATATGAGATAGGTAGATGGAGTAGGCGAGGTGGACAGAAAGGAAGACTGACGAGGAAGTTCTTGAGATGGTGGGTGAGGAAAGGAAACTTCTTAATAAAATTCGAGATGGGCAGAGTAGGTGGCTGGAGGATGTAACAAGGGGCGATGGGTGGCTCAATAGGGGGAAGGATGTTGGGCAAGCGGGGAAGAAGGAAAAAAGAGAATAGGTTTCATGGACGGGAAAAGAAGGGTAGGATACTGATCCAAGGAGTACGGTAAAGCTGGAATACGATGCAAGTAATAGGGATCCTCATTAGGCAAATTACATGAAGTTTGAACGCGTGCAGAGAAGGCATCAACATACGTTACTGACCGTTGTGATTAATGTCACTGACCTTTTGCAACAATTGGTATGGTAATCGCTTTCAGACTGTCGATTGAAAATTCAACTTAATCCTTTACGTGAATTCAAAAGCAATATTTTTTCTGTCGAAGTTACTAATATCTTGCAAACTCCATCGCACTACGGCAGATCATATATGGAGAATAAACTTAGTGAAATTGAAAGCGGAACAGACAAGATTAAAATGTCGTTTCTCCCGCGATTGATAGGAGTCCATAATGACTGTCAATGAGACTTTGAAGCAGGTTAGTTGATAGGTTACTATTAGTTCATTTTCCCTCCAAATTCTCGCTTTTTCAATCTGCTACTCAGTATTAATATCATGTTTTCCATGTTTTCTATATGACTCTTGTATGTCGTTAATGTATTTTCACTATAGAGTACTTCAACAGTTTCTGTAGCATTGGTAGCACGAATTCAGTGTAGTGCATATCGATTCAAGTTAATTTCTAATCTTTAGTGCATCTTGTTGATAAATCAGACCTTGCCATGCACCCTTGAGGTGGCTTCAAGGGAAAATTGTAGGTGTAGATGGATAGCTTATATTTGGAAATTGATGGTAAACGGAACGGATTTCACACATGTAGATGTCTAGAGGATGTTACTTTATTTAATTTAAAAAGCTCACTTTCCATAACCGGTAAATTACTTAACCTTATGAGTGCGGTATGACGTGATATCACGTCATGGTTGTCTTTACGCTGGTGTTGATGACGTGATGTCACGCCAAGGGTACCATGAATGTTCCAGGTTTATCCATCCCTTAGTGAAAGCTGGAACACTCAAGGTATCCATGACCAGATATCACGTCATCAGGATCAGCGTAAAGAAAAACATGACGTGATATCACGTCATCAGCACCAGCGTAAAGACAAAAATGGCGTGATAGCACGTCATCAGCACCTGATGATCAGCTGGGGCCGATGACGTGCTATCACACCATCAGCACCAGCGTAAAGACAAACATGACGTGATATCACGTCATCAGAACCAGCGTAAATACAAACATGGCGTGATAGCACGTCATCAGCACCTGATGATCAGCTGGGGCTGATGACGTGCTATCACACCATCAGCACCAGCGTAAAGACAAACATGACGTGATATCACGTCATCAGCACCAGCGTAAAGAAAAGCATGACGTGATATCACGTCATCGGCACCAGCGTAAAGACAAACATGGCGTGATATCATGTCATCAGCACCAGCGTAAAGAAAAGCATGACGTGATATCACGTCATCAGCACCAGCGTAAAGACAAACATGGCGTGATAGCACGTCATCAGCACCTGATGATCAGCTGGGGCTGATGACGTGCTATCACACCATCAGCACCAGCTCAAAGACAAACATGACGTGATATCACGTCATCAGCACCAGCGTAAAGAAAAGCATGACGTGATATCACGTCATCAGCACCAGCGTAAAGACAAACATGGCGTGATAGCACGTCTTTCCGCACTGCAAGGGTAAAATATAAATGAATACTATGTTGAAGTGTACTCATTTTTACTGCCGCCGGGTCAATCTAATCCCCACTTTTTGTCTTTTCCTCTTCTTTCTCTCTTTCCCAACCTTTACTCGGTTTACCACTCAACTTCGCCGCCAAGGACGGTTCTGGATGGACAATGTGTACTGCACGGGCGAGGAGAAGAGGCTGTCGGACTGTCGCTTCGACGGCTGGGGTCTCAGCGACTGCTCGACGGCCGAAGCCGCGGGCGTCGTCTGCATCGACCCCAACGCCAAGACTACCACCACGACGCCGCCACCGCCGCCCAAGAGGGCGCAGAAGGTCCCCATCAAGGTAAGACATACACAGCGGTTCCCTAGAGAGTGGAAGTTAATCTTGGAATCTTAGGTCGGTAGCCTCTAGAGACCAAAATGCTAAATGCTGGGCTTGGTTTTCTTGAGAAATTCAGCTCGTGTGTGTTTCAGAGCGACAGAGAGAATGTCATTTTGACGCCTCACTACTCCTCTAGACGCGATAATGACAGAATGAAATAAGAGAGATTCATTGCCGAACTGATAAGCAAAGAAATTCGTTATTTCCGGGGGACAACGGATGACCATCGTTAAAACTGAGCTTTACTGAAAACACTCCTGGATTACATTTTCCCATTTCACCTCCCAAAATCTTATCCATCACAAACTAAACTCGGTTGGTGCTCCAATAACCCTTGCCATGCGCTCGAGCGGCGGCTCGTAGGGTAGTCGTTCGTTCGAACTCGTTCACTTTGGACCAGTCCTTTCTGGTACTCGTTCCATTTCAATCGTTCACCGTTCCTTTTTTACTGGTGGTAATGTATTTTCATTTTTTAACATGTTATTGGCGTTAAAAGAATGTAAAAAAACTAGTAACACTTAGTATACCGTATAGATGGTGTTTAAGAATTTTAGTAATTAAAAAATGGAAGGTAATATTACCTTATTTCTACATAGTTTAGTGAATAGGTATCTAATATAGTGTAAAAATTGATGTTTGTTTGTTCGTGTGACCCGGTGTGTCAGTACACCGCATATACCTCCTCGTGGTGGGTCGCGGGCAACAGTATGCTGGCTCTCAAGGTAGTCCTTTCAGAAGGGATCCTAGCTTGAGCAGAATAGGTAAAGCGGGCCTAGGGTATTACCATGCTTTGGTTTCTCCTGTGGCATACTGGCGAAAATGTGCCAAAACTGACCGGTAGAGCGCCGTAACCGTCAGCAGGGAAATCTGCACGTGGTGCCGGTACTGCAAAAGCTGGTAACCTTGCATACTCTATTAATCCTTACTCCTAAGGGTCACGAAGTAGCCTCGGACAGTCGAAGCCACGAAGGGCGGCGGAAGCTGAATAATGTTGGCCCATCAAGATACGGACTGGAAACGAACTGGACTCTCGGTACTTGGAATGTGAGAGGAGTGTATGGAAAGGAGCATGAGTTGCTGACTGAAATGAAAGTGAGACGAATGGATGTTTTGTGTGTATGTGAAACTAAGCGTAAGGGGCGGGATGCTGTTACATTAGATGGCGGTAGTCTGGCATTGTGGTCAGGAGTTGAAGATAATGCACGCGGCAGTCAAGGTGCAGGACTCATTCTTAATGAGAGACTTAAGTTGCTAGTAAGGAAGTACGAGTTAGTATCCCCTACATTTCTCTGGGTTTGCATGAAAGTAGGTATTAGGAGAGTTGGGATTATGGCGTGTTATGCACCAGTGGATGGAGAGAGTGACTGTGTGAAAGATGAGTTTTGGGAAAAACTGAGAGAGGTTTTGAATGATTGTGATCCTGGTCAGAGAATAATTTTACTAGGTGACTTGGGCCGTTTTCGAACTTGGCAAATCAAGCAATCTTGCCTTGAAACCTAGAACGCATCGAAAGCTATGACGTCATGGACGCGTCATCACCATGCGCTTGTTCACTAGCTATCAAGGAAAGATACCAAGTCAACGAAAAAGGAGACTTGTTATGCTTGCTAGGTTTCAAATTAGAACTTGGGGTGTGATAATATGGGCTTGTATGGAAAATAGAAGTGAAGAAACTTTCAAATGGATACTATTTTATCATTACTACGTATATTTGTGTGATATTTATTATTTTTTGCGGAAAAATTGACGAATTCGCTATATTTAAAGGCTTTTCAAATGTGAATATACTGATAAAAGATTTGGTACCTAATAGTTGTGTGAATAATTCCATACTTTGTAAATGTACCGTCCTTGTTTACTTCTTTGGACCTACAAAATCTATCTTCCTTACTCTGGAAGGAAAAGAAATGAAAAAATGATGAAAGAAATTATATGACAGAATTATGGTCCGATGGAAAGTACTCTAAGGTAGCCATAATTTCATTGGCAGCATTATTTTTAGCTAACGAACATCATAATTGTTATTAACGTTGACATTGGAGAGGTTTTCACTGCATTCATCAAAAAAAGGGGACAATAAACCATTAGGGTAAATGTAATTTGTTATCAACTTAATTACCTATGTTAGTTACAACGCGCGTATTTACCAGTCGAAGATCATAGGTAGTTTGTTCGGAGTGTAATATATTAAAATACAGTAACCTGTTTTTCATGTAGACAAGGAATATTATAATGCCTTTTTGTACATAAAGACGTTGTCTGTAGTGAAATACAGTGAGTGATATGTCGTCCACTTCAGCAGACCCTAGCAATCGAAGCATAATAGTTATTCACCACATAATGGTATATGAGAATTATTTTATTTATAAGCAATAGGATTTTTAAAATTATATTCCCTTTTAATTTGTTGCATACGGATGGGAAGCATTTTAAAGAAGCAATCGACTTTCATCAACCACAAAAATTATGGACACGGATGGCGCTTTTCGTATGTTTTACGAGATGAAGGCCGCATGATGTCTCTTCCACCGTAAAAGGGCCACGAAAGTGTCAAGTAAGCATTTCACTTTGCTTGCCTAGGTATCAAGATATCTTGATATCAAGTTAACTAGGCGTTTGCCAAGTTCGAAAACGGCCTTGAATGGGTGGGTTGGTGTGAGGCGAGATGCATCTGAGAGAGTGGTTGGGCCTTTTTGTGACCCCCAAGTGAATAATAACGGTGAAAACTTGGTGAGTGTGTGCTTGGAAAAAGGATTGTTTATGTCGAATACATGGTTTAAACATAAGAGAATACATATGTATACTTGGCAAAGGGGAGATTGTAAAAGCATGATTGATTTTATTGTGTATGATGAGAGATTGAGAGAGTTAGTGTGGGACACGCGAGTGATAAGGGGTGCTGAATGTGGAACGGACCACTATTTGGTACTCTGCAAAGTGAATCTGGGCATACAGTGGGTGCCAAGGAAGAATGTTGCGCGTAAGCGGTTGAGAGTAAAAGTGGAAAGGCTGCTAGACAGTGAGGTAAGAATGCGGTATAGTTGCATGCTTGAGGATGCTCTATCGTTGAAGCAGAGATAATGGGACGAGCATATCAGAAACGAGAACATAAATGATGCGTGGTAGTGTCTATAAGGAGTAATTGTGGAATGTGCTGAAAGTGTATGTGGAAAAGGAGTGGTAGGAAGAACGAAAGGTGATGCTTTGTGGAATGAAGAAGTGAAAATTGCAGTCAGAGAAAAGAAAGGAGTGTACAAGAATATGATTGCTGCCAAATCTGAGGAAGAGCGTACTAACTGAGGAAGAGCGAAGAGTAATGTGAGATTTATAGAAAGAAAAAGAATGAATGCAAAATCGTTGTGAAAGAGAGCAAAGAAAGAATGCGTGCGGATGAAGCTAACAAAATGCAGAGTGATTTAGAAGGTAATAAAAAGCTGTTTTGGAAGTGGGTAAAAAGGGCTAAGATTGGTGAAGGTAGGGGAATGAATGCGGTAAAGAACAAAAGTGGAGAGATCATGTGGGACGAGAGCAATGTTAGGGACTGCTGGAGGGAGTATTTTGAAGAATTGCACAATAATATTGCAGGCGTTGAGGATGAGCCTTGTGAAGTTGTATGTGAGAATGTGAGGATGGAAAAGGATTTCAGTGATAAGGAATTGTCAACGGCTGTGAGAATATTGATAATTGCGAAAGCTGCAGGCATAGATGGGATAACCAGTGAAATGTCGAAGTGTGGGTGTTAAATACTTATTTATAGGCTGCGTGAACTATACAATTTATGCTTACAGGTTTCTGTTGTTCCAGCGGATTGGAAGAATGCCCTCATCGTTCCGTTGTACAAAGGGGAGGGAGGAAAGATGGAATGTAATAATTATCGGGCCATTAGTTTGTTGAGTATCCCAGGAAAAGTGTTCAGTAAAATATTAATCGAAAGAGTGAGGAATATTACTTCCGACAGAATATGGGGTGTGCAGTGTGAGTTTATGCCTGGGAGAGGATGTAGTAACCAGCTTTTTACACTTCAGCAATTGGTTGAAAAATGTATGAGTGTCCGAAAGAAAGTGTACCGTGCGTTTGTCGATTTAGAGAAGGCATATGACAGGGTAAATAGGAAGAAGTTGTGGATGGTTTTGAGAGACTATGGAGTGAATGGGCAGTTATTGAATTTTATGATGGCGATGTATGACAATAGTAAGGCAAGTGTAAGAGTTAACGAAGCTCTGAGTCATTGGTTTGTAATAAATCGGGGTGTAGAGCAAGGATGCGTAATGTCTCCATGGCTGTTTAATGTATTTATGGATAAATGTGTTAGAGACGCATGTAGTTATAACGACGGTGTTTTGATTGGAAATGTAAACTTGCGAGTTCTTCTATATGCGGATGATGCTGTTTTGATCTCAGACAGTCAACAGGGATTACAGAAGCTCCTAGATAAGTTTTGTGAATCAATGGAGAGAATGGAATTGAAGGTAAATGCGTACAAGACTAAAATAGTAGTTTTGATAAGGAGAATGGGGAGAATAACTGTATGATGAGGGCGAATGGTGAAGTAATTGAACAGGTGGATGATTTTGTGTACTTAGGTAAGATGTATGCGAAAGATGGAAAAATAGATGAGGAGATAAAGAGACGTGCGAATGCTGGAAGGAAAGTGGTAGGTAGCATGCGGAGCATATCAAGGAATGAGTGCTTGTCCAAGGAAGCGAAAATTGCCGCGTACAAAAGTGTACTTCTCCCCTTTTTTTGTATAGTAGTGAAACATTAGTATGTCAGGATAGACATAAGAGTAGATTAAACGCCGTGGGTATGAATTATCTGAGGAGTGTTTGCGGCAAAAGTAGGATGAATAGGGTCAGGAATGAGTGGGTCATGAATAAATGTGGGTTAAATGCTCCAGTAATGGACGTGTATGAAAGGAGTGTGCTTCGTTGGTTTGGACATGTTGAGAGAATGGATGAGAGTCGAATAACGAAACAGATATATGAGAGTAGAATGAATGGTGTGAGAGGTAGATGTAGGCCGAGAAAGTTGTGGTTGAATGTGGTTGAGGAAATTCTTAGGAGGAGGAATATTAGGAGTCATAAAAACAGGAGGGCGTGTATGAAACAGTGTATGGGGGTAAATGAGACAAAAGAGGTTTGTAATGATAGGTCAGTATGGAGGAAATTATTGAAGCAGAGTTAGGTGTACAATTATGTATTAATGAGTGAAATATTTTGACTGTGCCTACCCCGGAAGGGAACGACGTGATGGGTATGTATGTATATATGTTTGTTTGTTCGTCTTCTATGCGTTCCAATACCATTCATCAGATTACGATGCAACTATGGTGAGTTGTTTTGCGCGTGCCCTTGAAGGTTTCTAAATTATTATATCCATTATATAATAGATGGAGTGCGAATCGTATTGAAAAATGAGTGTTGGCACGCGAGCTTCCTAATGGAGCGAAGAACGACAAGCAAGCAACGAAGCAGATCGTTTACGAGTTGATGGGCATCACGTGCATCAGAATCGCATCGGTGAGACATGAGATCGCGTGCATTAGAATCATTTCAGTTAAAAATAATTTGTGCTTAAAAGGTATGTATATGTAAAGGTATGTATTTATAGTTGGCAGCTAGAATTAAATTGGAAGAAATGCGCGATAATGAACTTTTGGAAAAAGAATGGCTTTCCCCGGAATAATTATTGCATCAAAGAAGAGAAAATATCTAACGTAGAATCTATTAAGTACTTAGGCGTCACCATCACTGAAGACATGTCATGGGGGAAACACATCAGGGAAATTACTAGTGTAGCAAACCGTAGATTAGGATTCGTAAAAGGGTTCTAGGCAAATGCGATGAGAGAGTACGAGAAAGAAGCTATTTTACACTTGTCAGGCCTCATTTAGTTTATGCCGCTAGTATATGGGATCCGTACGAGGAAGGTATGATAAAAGAATTAGAGCGCGTGCAAAGGAGATCTGCTAGGTTTGTTAAAGGCCGTTATGATAATTGTATAAGTGTTACGAGTTTAATAGAAGAACTAGGATGGGAATTACTATCAGAACGCAGGTTAAAATTTAGGTTAAACCTTTTAAGTAAATTCGAAACTGATTTTTTCACCGATGACGTTAGATATATATTGAGAACCCCTGCGTATTATGCTAAGTTTGATCATATTAACAAGATTAGAGAGACTGATTGTCGTACCGATAGATTTAAAATGTCATTTTTCCCGCGTACCATAAGAGAGAACAATAGGCAGCGTAGCAAAGGGATAGGTAGGTGATATATAGTTAGAGTAGTCTGTAGTGCATGATGCATGTAATGACAACCAATAATCCCTTTCTTATTATGTAGATATACTAACCATCTAGCTGCATGTGACCCTATTATCTAGCATGTCTCCATTAAATATCCTAGTTGCATGTCAATAGTGCATGTTTGGTGATCTTCATCCCCTGCCACACACCCTCGTGGTGGCTCGCTGGGTATTACGTAGATGTAGATGTATGTGATTTATTTGTACATAGAATAAGATTTGGTGCAGTGGTCTCTTTGTTCGCTTTTTTTCCCGAATTTTTGCATTCGATTTTCGTAAACGCTTCTCATTTTCCTAATATTAGAATTTTAAGCCCAAAAATCTTAAATTTTTCCACTACTTCCACAATAGGCTATTTTATTTACTCAGAAACAAGTCTAAGCACGGAAAGGAAACTCATTCCATCATTTGTGCTGTACGAATTCCTGTGTAGGCACGAGAATTACATTGGACTAGATCTCAAATTCGTTTGTGTCTGCTTTGTGTATTTTTGCCTACTTTAAAAGAAAAAGAGTCATTGCAACTCACACCGGGCACAGATAGAAATTTATGTAAAGAAAAAAAGTACTGCTAATTACACCGCTAGCATCAGCAGATGAGTTTGTGGTGTATTATAAAGAACATCTTATCTCTTAAAGATAGGAGCAAAGGAGTGAAAGGGCTCACGAACCGAAAGGAACAAGGGTATCCGGTTGGCGTTGTGGCTAGAGTGTTGGCTAACCTTACGGACGGCCAGGGTTCAATTCCATGCAGAGGAGGATGTCTTTCAGAGGAAACCCGATCTCTACTTGAGTGTCTTGTGGAGGGCACTTCAAGTACAGTACTCCGTCTGTCGGATGAGACGTTAAACCGTGGTCCCCTTGACGCCTTTCGTTAAAAGTCGGCTAATTGGTATCCACCCTTCTTCCCTTACAGATCTCCTATGGCACTCCTACGTAATGACCTTAGCTTTCGGTCGCCTCCCCAAAATCCAATCCAATCCAGTCCGAAAGGTAAGACGGAACAACAGGCAAGACTGACCGAAAGGAACGAGAGACCGATGGACCGAAAGGAACGGTCGATCCATAGAAGTCGATCCTCGGCCCTTACGTTCAATCCGTGGACCCGTTCACATGGACCCATTCGTTCACGAACGACCGACTTCTAGTAGATGCCTGATGTATCTGTCGAGTACTCCCTGCCGAGTACTTCGTTAAAGGCCGTTATGATAATTTTATAAGTGCTACGAGCTTAATTGAAGAACTCGGATGGGAATTACTATCAGAACGCAGATTAAAATTTAGGTTAAACCTTTTAAGTAAACTCGAAACCGATTTGCTCACAGATGACGTTAGATATATATTGAGAACCCCTGCGTATTATGCTAGGTTTGATCATCTTAACAAGATTAGAGAGATATATTGTCGTATCGACAGATTTAAAATGTCATTTTTCCCGCGTACCATAAGAGAGAACAATAGGCAACGTAGCAAAAGGGATAGGTAGGTGAAACATAGTTAGAATAGTCTGTAGTGCATGATGCATGTAATAACAACCAATAATCCCTTTCTCATTACGTAGATACCAACCATCTAGCTGCATGTGACACTATTATCTAGCATGTCTCCATTAAATATCCTAGTTGCATGTCAATAGTGCATGTTTGGTGATCTTCACCCCCCGCCACACACCCTCGTGGTGGCTCGCAGGGTATTACGTAGAGGGTTATTCTATTCTAGGAGGGTTCTTTTTTGAACCGCTCGAGATAATCACGGGCACGTAAATAAGGAGTCACGTGGTACAATCACGACGGGTCCGAAGCTTTGGTGCATTTGAACATTTGTAAAATTCTCGCTCAGACTTCGCGATGGTAAGTTTCTCCCGGGAATAATGTTAATAGACGTTTCAATCCCGATTAGAGACACAGTAGTTAACACATCATACGCTTAAGATAGTGCCATGAGTGCCAAGCGAGGGATTAGGACGCACAATCCTACAAATTGCGCGGCTTGTGAGGGAAACCCGCCATTATGCGTTTTCCATTGCTTCATAAATTATCACAGTAACATCAAATGCAGAAGTCATGTGAATATTGGTTGTAGTTTTGAAAACTGACTTCTATGCAGCTTTAATTTAATGATTATGATTTTCGTCGGTGATTTTAAGTTTTAACTTTCACGTTTTAATGACTGCAAGAATTTTGTACTTTTATGAACACAGCCAATGGCTTCCTATGATAATTCTCAATGAAAGATACTAGTAGTCCATTTTCCTGAACTAAAATTTTGTATTCGGTATTTTCACGATCAAACCTGAGCGAAAAGGCAGCTGTACTTCCAAATGAGGAATTTTCTTTTATAGTTTTCAAAATAAATCGCAATCCATGAAATTTTATTGATATCAGCGCGGTATATTTTATTACCGAGAGGAATGAGGAAGTGAAAAGTGTAAGAATAATTTAGAAACTGGATAAACTCGTGAAATTTAGAGCTTAACGGCAATTAAGGTTTGTTATTCATTTATTACACCTAAAATCGACGACGGGAAATCACTGAGAATGCATGGAACCCGCACAAAAGTCTTGCTGGTGGCCCATGACGTTCTAGAACGTCCAAAGTTTAAACAGTTATAACTACAACAAATAGGCTTAAAAAAATTATTATTTTTTGTGACACGGGTCTTATTTCATCGTGCTGAGTGTAAACAGGCAAAAAACCGAACTTCGTCACCGGGAAGGTACCACAATTTTGGGAATTACTAACAGAACCTTAGCGTTGAAAGGGTTATGCGAAGTATCATTTCACCTAAAAAACAATGAATATGGTCTCATTTTAAAGATAAAATATCGCACTCTTCCAAAGGCACCAAAATATCATCCCCTTACCGAACTACTTTTCCGCCATTTTTTTTCACGAATAACACCACCTCTGTAACATTGGAAAATGGTAGGTGGACGCACTCCAGAGAGACCTAGTTTATGAAATGAGGCGTTTCTAAAACTTTGATCTCTTAAAAAAATTAACTGGGCGTAGTTTGTACGTTTTCGCGATTTTTTTTCTCAAGATAAATCATACAGTCACACGTAGTGTTTTTTTTCCAGAATCACAAAAAAACCTCCTGTTGTGAAGGAGTTATGAACGTACTGGGTGAAAAAAATGAGTCAAATCAAAAACTTATGTTGATATTTTTACTTGATTTTCTAGAATTTCAGTCACATAAAAGTGTACTATTGCACAAATGTGTGAAATTCGCAGTGGAAAAACCATTCGCCTGGACTGGGAATCGATCCCAGATCCCTCGATTTCGACAGTGGAAGAGGACGCCTGTGTAGCTTAATTGGTTAGGGCACTCGGCGCGAAATCGAGGGATCTGGGTTCGATTCCCAGTCCAGGCGAATGATTTTTTCCACTGCGAATTTCACATAATTGTGTGGTCACTAGCGGGTGACTCCGTTGAATTAACTGCGCAGCAAGCTCCGTGGTTCTTTGAAAATGTTCTATTGCACTATTCAGAATGCAGTATTTAATTCATGCTTCCGCCAAGTGCTTAAAATTAAACGATTAGTTCTAATATGGGCTCCATTATGACTGGGGAACTAACTCGCTCAAGCTACCTCTATATAAATCATTCGAGTTGGTAACACTCCAACCATTCGTTGTTGTCCCACGTGACACATTGTTGACGCGATCAAAATAATCTCGAGCGGGTCGAAAACACAACCACCCCCCCCCCCCCTGGGAGAGCTGCACGGTAACTGTGGTAATAATGTGGAGGCTGACAGCATGATTGAATGAAAAGGATATCTGTTTAGCTCTCCTGAGGTATGTTTTCATTTTGGGCTATTTTTATCGTTTACAACCTAATATCTTTCGTTATCAGTTATCTTTTTCTCGAAACTGATAGCATATCATAATTATTCCTGGAACACCATGTTATCGGCCCCATTATTTGGTGAGCAAGCAGGTTTTAAAAGCACATAAAGCCCACTGGCGCTTTGAACGAGTAATTTGCAGAAGGAATGAATTAAATGGCCATCGTATTAAGCACTGTTACACGAGCTGCTGAGGGATCCTTAAGGCACCAGCAGTAGCCATATTGCTCATTAATTGAACAACGGTGCGTATTTAATATTATTTTCGTTCATTCACGAATCCGTCAATGTTGAAGTATCTTCAAATATTCCGTAAATTAAGGCACAAAAAGCTGCTTTGCCTCTTCTGTCGGTTAAAGGCAACATTTTTTATGCAGCGACGAGGCATTACCAAGGTAACAGGATTGGAAAACCGTCAATCATCAAAGCGATCGTGATTTGCGAGAATAGTTGAAAAAATCCACTGTTTACACAAGAGAACAGATGGAACCATACTGTGCGACAGAAAAGGGGCATGTTGGAGCATGTACAAAGCGCTTTCGGCCATATTGAACGGAACATTATGTAATTTTTACAGCGAAACCCCTCTTAACGACCACTCCTATCAATAAACCATCCCTTCTAAACACTTTGAGTGCCATGGACGCTGTGGTACGTCCTCTTATATTTTCTGAGAGGGACGATGGACGTACTAGGAAGTCCATGGAATATTATTATTGAACGGAGGCTTGACATAATGGCATGGCTGCAGTCCTTCTGGTAGACATACATGTGACCACAAAGTGCCAAAATAAATTTTAATAGTTGCTAAAAGTTCATGAAGCTATATTTAAGAGTCTTCATTCACAATTCAGGTAAGTGTAAAATTCTCAGTTTTTTTTTCTGGGAGGACCTTCATTTTAAACCATACAACGCAAAGTGTAAACGACCACTGTTCAGCGGAGCCGTCGGTGGTCGCCTAATTCAGGGTTCACTGTATGTGTACATCAATTTAATATGCGTTGAAATTTACCAGGAGCAACTATATTCATCTACATCTACGTCATACCCTGCAAGTCACCCAAAGGGTGTGTGGCAGGGGGTGCTTCCACACCTGGCATGCATGAATTATACGGCTGAACACCGAAATTACATGGAAACCAGCGTGCCACACATGCAGCGCGCCAATTAACAATCTACTAACCAAGAAACATTCTATCGTCAATCGTTCCAACATGCAAGGGGTACAAGGACTACTACTGTAGATTCAAATCTCATGCATAAATAAGAACATCAATATTTACATCATGCATAAATAAAAATGTAAAAAATATAAAGAAACAGATCTACAATCTAGCTAATGTCACTATTTGCACTATTCATGACGAAAATCACAGTACCGAATGGTACGATATGGTCCCGAATGGTACGCGGAAAAAAATGACCTTTTATACCTATCGGTTCTACAATCTAGCTCTCTAATTTTATTGGCGCGATCTAATCTGCCGTAGTACGAAGGGGTTAATAGTATGTTTTTCACGTCGTCAGAGAAATATTATTCCTGACATTAAGTTAGGAGGTTAGTCCCATAATTTTATCTACGCTGTGTTAGCGATTCCCATCCCAATTCTTCTAACAATCCAGACACACTAGCAAACTTATCGTAGCATCGTTTCACAAACCTAGCTCCTCTTCGTTGCACGCGATCTAATTTCGATATTAATATTGTATATTGTGAGGAAATAAGCACCATCTGTAGAGGTTTCAACAAAACCGTCTCTTTAAGAGTTTTTCCAATTTTTCATATAAACCTCCAATTCGTATGTACAATATGTGCTCCTAGAAACTGAAGCCCTATCAAACGACCACCCCTCATAACGACCAATTTGAGCGGAACCGTCACACGGTGGTCTGAGAACCCACTTCAGCGGTCAAAAAAATCGATTTTCTTTTTTCAAAATGATGAATTTATGCCGTAAACGTTTTTATGATGAGGAGAAATGATCAATCCTCAGTAAACCGAATGAAATTTCATCCTATGATGACCCATGTCCGACTAATGCAGACGGATATCTGGGGGATGAGCGCCACCACTTAAAAATAATTTTTTTCCGCTCGAAAAGGAAGCCAAACATAACTCGACTTGGGCATTTTTCCACCATAAAAATCTACATGATCCACTCATTTGGAAACCTATACTACATTTTTACTTTGCCGAATCGTCTCTTCTGGTCGTTTATAAGTCACAACGGCCATATATTATTATAAATTTGTGCTACGCCACGCACTACACCGGCGTCAATTGGATGCTTAAAAAAAATATTTCATTATCTTGCGATGAAAAATTGTATACTAGGGCTAGCGAAAGCCTTTTTATCAAGGAAGAAGCAAGATTTTTGTTGTTTTAAGAGCCATTTTTTTAAGGTATTGGCACTTTTATCCCGAAGTGATGAAAAATTATATACTATGGCTAGCGAAAGCCTTTTTCTACAGGAAGAAGCAAGATTTTTGTTGTTTTAAGAGCCATTTTTTAAGGTATTGGCACTTTTATCCCGAAGTAATGAAAAATTATATACTAGGGCTAGCAAAAGCCTTTTTCTAAAGGAAGAAGCAAGATTTTTGTTGTTTTAAGAGCCATTTTTTTTAAGGTATTGGCACTTTTATCCCGAAGTAATGAAAAATTATTTACTATGGCTAGCGAAAGCCTTTTTCTACAGGAAGAAGCAAGATTTTTGTTGTTTTAAGAGCCATTTTTTAAGGTATTGGCACTTTTATCCCGAAGCGCGGGCAGCAGTGCTGCCGCTAGTTGCTGACTCTCGCGATCGAGACGATTTGGCAGAGTAAAAAATGTGGTATAGGTTTAAAAATGAGTGGATCGTGTAATTTAAAATGCCTAAGCCAAGACCAATCCACCATCACAATCGCACCTTTTAGTACGACTACATACTGCAGCCAATAATTACTATCACTAAAATGAAAATATTTTTGACTGATTTGCTCCTCATATGGCAGTGTGCAAGCGAAATTTCTTTGGATGAGATATGTTATCACCTGGATATGGGAGGTCAATTTCCCGTCTCTTCATGACGGAAACATTTGGATTTCTCTTTGTATATGTCTATTATGTTATTTGGCAGAGCTCAGAATGGCCCAAGAGAGACTGTCTTGGAAAGTATGATCTTTCACTCTCCCTGACGTCAGTAGTGTCCACTGGCCGAAAACATCCGACCCAGTTTTCCTATATCACTACATGGAGAGATGGTCGGTGGTCAGTAAGACCCTGTCGTGCCAAGGGGGTCATTTCGATCCGCGGTCATATTTCGGTTAAGCCATGTAGCGGACACACAGGAGTCGAAGCGCGGGCCATGCGGTCCGTGCACTAGTAGCCGGAGCGCCATCCATCCGTGCCTGTGCCCGCAACTCCTCTCCTTCCCGAGACGTGGTAATATTCTTGTTCGAATATTCGAGACGCACATTTTGGTTCATTTCATGAAATGATCAAATACTTGGTTTCAATAAACGATCATTGTCCTTTCAAAACTCTCTCTGTGACGATTCGATCCTCTGACACCCAGGGCAAGAATCCAAGATAGCAAAAACTGTGTTCGAGTCCGGTCTCGCGACGGGGCCCGACTAAAACATATATGTTTCCATGGTGCGGCAATCATTTACTTCTATCTAAAAATATTCAAACATGGCGGGTGAATTAATTGAATAAATTGCCATGAGAAAAATTATTCAATTTACTTCTACCGTTGAGAGCGTTAAAGGGCCGTGTGTCGCCACGTGCAGGCCACGGTCGACTTCCTCGAACGAACGGCGTGACAGGCCCCTGCTGTAACGCCTGTAACGTCGTGCCTGCCTTTGTTTAATTCCATTTTTATTGATTTTAATTTTATTTATTTAATTTTCGTTCGTTATTTGGGTTTGCTGGAATTAATTTATATTTTAATGCATGTTTATCTATGTTGATGTTTTATATTGTTTATTGTTTGTGTAAAAGGTTGCTATGTTGTTGTTGATTAAAAGAAGGGGGATTGTTAAGAAAGAACGTTGAAGTGGAGAGACGTGTATTAAAGTGGGGCAATGCCAAATTAATACTCCAAGGGAATTTTTTTATCATTTGAGAGATCACGACGTCACACGCCTTAGTGTTTAAGTGGTAGCGCTTTATTTATCGTTCTATAATACACATCTACCTCTCCCCTCTCCACTCCAACAATCGCCCCTTTCCAAACATAAACAACTCCCTAACAACCAACAACGACCATACAGAATAAACAAATTCAACATTAAAACACATATACAAAGCCCACAATGAAAACACACACACAAAATAAGATAAAACAAAGCACACAAAATAAAAAAAATAAACTTATCATACATTTAAAACCCACAAAACAAACGATATAGAAATTATAGAAGGAAGCGCGGCGTTACACTGCTCGTGCGCGTTGAGTATCGTGCATTTGTGTGTTCGTGTGAGGGCACCTGGGAGGTCGAGGGAGGGGACAATTGACGCGCACTCAAAGCCATCCGTCAGAGGAGACGCCGAACCCTCCCACCGAGGCGATTAATATGCAGGCGCCCGTGAAATCCTCCCGACCGACGGGGCGACAGTGGACTCCTCTCGACGGGTTGCGAGAGATTCCCCCCACTCCGACCCATCCGCCAGCGATGTATCGATATGTCGCATTTTACATTGAAATGCACGGATGGAAATCCTAGAAATATCCCCTGCTAAAAAATTCTGTATAGTTTCCTTAAAATACTTCGACAGAATTTCTTAAACAGTTCTGCAGATATTTCTTAAAGTGTTGAAATGCCATTTTACGGAATTCCCAATGACGTTCTGCAGAATACCTTAGGATGTTCTGTAGAATTCACTACGACTGTCCATACAGGTCCTTAGAAAAGGAACTGGGTAAACGGAAACCTCACGTATTTCCATAGAGTTGCTTTAGTTCTACAGAACAGCTTGTGAGGAGTTATTTTGCTCTGCAGAAAAAAAAACATTTGTTCTGTAGAGTCAGGCTCTCATGTTCCGTACAGATGCTTAGAAAAGGAACTAGTTCTGCAAAAAAGAGTCAATTTCTGTAGAATTCCTTTGTGTTCTACAGAACAGCCTCTAAGGAATTTATTTAGCACAGCCTTTAAAGTGAAATGCAAAGTATCGAACTTGATATAAGATGTAACGATTGTAAAACTACAGTGGAGCTAACCTTGCATTGCGGGTAATCGATTATTACATTATGATGCATCGAAAGTTATAAGGCGTTAATTGCAATAATTAACTGCGATGATACCTCGCAGTTTTCAATGCACACTATCGATGGTGATGCTCGATATAAACTAAATGTTAAATATGAAGTATCGTATTTGATGAGGTTTATTGAACGATATGGTGCGATTGATCTAATGTCACATTTCGATGGTTCAACTTTTATGTTGGGATAAAACGATTGGAAAATTCATTGAATCGATAGTGACATGAGATGATTATAATGACATATTTTTGACATAATTCCTTTGTGGTTATGCAGGATTACCTTGGCTATTGCAAGTTGCCATGAAGTGGTAATCATTTTTGTCTCGCTATCGTTGAGAGTATTAAAGAGTCGAGTGTCGCCATGGGGAGTTCACAGTCGACCTTCAAATGAATGGCCCATTCATTTGAAGAAGTTATCGACATTTTTATATTTTCGTAACTAAATATTTATATGAAAGGTATTATGAAGATATATCTGCCCGGGGTGGGGGTTAGAATTGAATAATAGTAAATGCACCACAGTTCACTCCATGCGAAAGCCGTCGCATAAATACCATTCCTATACTGTGGCAGGAGTAAACATAAAATCTTCAAATACAGTAAAATATCTTGGGATTACCTTAACTTCTGATATATCGTGGGGATTAAACATACAAAATATGTGTGGCACAGCATTAAAGAAACTAGGTTTTCTTAAACGTATAATAGTAAAGTACTCGGATGAAAAACTAAAAGAGAGATACTGCTTCGCTCTGGTTAGGCCACACCTTGAATACGCTTCAGGTATTTGGGACCCTGGTCATAAAGATTTGACCAAAAAAATTAATAAAATACAAAGTAAAACAGCGCGCTTAGTTAAAAACTGCTACGAGCGTATATATAGTATCTCACAAATTTTAGAGGGATTAAGGTGGGAGCCCCTAGAGACTCGTAAGCTACAAGCTAGGCTTAGGTTTCTTGACAAATTCACTACTGATATTTTTCAGAGCGACACAGAAAATATTATTGACTCCTCACCACATCTCTACTCTAGGTCTGAAAAATGCGATTAAATAAGAGAGATAAACTGCCAAACAAATTGGTACAAAAACTCGTTCTTTCCGCGTATAATAAGGGATCACAATTAAAATTGAGCTCCACTAAAAACACTCCTAAAATACATGTCAGTATTTAACCTCCAAAAAACTTACATCCTTACACGGCTAGTGACCTAATACCCCCTGCCACACGCCCACGCGGCGGCTCGCAGGGTATTATGTAGATTTAGATCGATCTCTCTTCGTCTAGGAGATATAAAGGTAGATTTCTACTGTTGAAAACTTGTATCGATGTTATAGTTTCGACTATATTGCATGGACACATACCTATTTATTCATCATATTAGTTTAGGTATGTATATGAATGGATATTTCGATTTATAGATATCGCACATCTCCATCCAATAACTCAGTTGGCATTTTAAATGCACTTATTCACATTAATCCCCCTCCTATCGCAATTCGCTTATTTTATTTTGATATATCTATAGTTTTATTTCGATACATCGATAGTTTTATTTCATTACATCGATAATTTCATTTCGATTCATCCGTAGTATTATTTTAGATACATCGATAGTTTGATTTCGTCGCATCGATATTTTTATTTCGATATACAGATATCGTGTTGCAACCCACACCTCCTACCTGGGTTGGCATTTAAATTTCAGCCGCATTAATCTGTCTCCCTCGCTCGTCGTGGGCCAGGAGTCATTCCTGTCTCGCCTAACCTCGCAATCCCTCTCCGGCTTCGAGTTTCTCATCTCGGCGCCTCGCGCCCGGCGCCGCGCCAACGCATTAATTTGATAGCCGTCCATTTGCTCTCGCGGTCCCCGGCTGTCTCCGCGACAATGGTGGCAGACTAAAGTGATGGGTTTCCGGGGATGATATGGAATATTTAAGCCCGCTATGGAAGGGTGGAATCAACCCCCTTCCCCTTTACACCCACCGCTCGTAGCGCACAGGGGATTCCGCGACACCAGCGTTCAATGGTGGCTTCGCGTACCGAAGTTGACTTTATGAAAGTTGCGAGTGCAGCGATCTATCGATATGTATCGGAATGAAATAGATATCGCTGCGTTAACACAATGATTCTGTTTTTTTACGCTAAAATATTAAATGACGGAAGTAATCGATGAATAAAAAAATATCTAAAATGGCTTAAGTTGTGCGAAAAATGAGATTTTGTATCGAACCGCTTCATAGGATTTCGCGGATATTTATAAATATACTAGGTCTTTTAGAAAAGTATCAGACCTTATTTTGTTTTGCATAAACCAGATGGATTTGAATCAAGCGCGCTTGCATGAGCCGACCTTGAACCTTAGTGCGCATGCTTGAATTTTTTTCCGCCTGTCGATCACGTCTGTTTCTGGCAAGCAGCATTTGAGTGAGGTAGCGTGTAGTGCTCCCGTCGGTTTTTCATTGCAAGGAAAAATGACGGAACGACTGGAGCAACGCTACTGCATACCCCCCTCGTGCTACGGCAGATTAGATCACGCCAATAAAATTAGAGAGAGAGATTGTAGAACCGATAGATATAAAATGTCATTTTCGTCTCGTTTCCACCTGGCTGTCGCCCAGTTTCTGGCATTAGATCATAGAAATTATAAAAAAAGTACACAACTGTCGGCACTAAGCCTAAACCTACTGATTACAGGACATTTTATGTATCTTAACCCTTTGAGTGCGGCATGACGTCATATGACGTCATGATTGTCTTTACGGTGGTGCTGATGACGTGATATCACGTCAAGGGTACCGTGAGTGTTGTAGCTTTTGTTAAGGAACTTTCGACAAGTCCCCAAGCGAAAGCTGGAACACTCACGATACCCATGACGTGAAATCACGTCACCAGCGTAAAGACAATCATGACGTGATATCACGTCATGCCGCACTCAAAGTGTTAAAAAAATTACTCCGAAGTCCAGGTTCCACCTTAAGCCGTGAAGGTTTTAAGATTGCGAGTGAAATAATTTTTTTTTCGGAAATTCCAAATTTCTCTTTTCTTTAAAAAAAACGCAAATTCAGAGGAAGCATTGAGAAAAACCTGAGAAAAAAATCAAACAGACAAAATCATCCGGGACGTCGAAATGGTGACTTATATCGGGATAAGAAATGAGTTAGCCGATTAAGGACTGGATTTGGTAGCTGCCGAAAATTAAATTTGGTATTGTTGGCCAATGGACAGACAGACGGCGATTCGAACGCCGGGATACTGAACACTGTCCATTCGTCGACTTCGAATCAGTCCAAGATGAAACAAGCGAAGGAGACAAACAGCGGGATTCCTTTTTTTTCCCCCGAATGACGCGAGGCCTGAAGCTCATTCAAGCGTTTTGCCATGCCGCTACGGAGAGCTCACGTGCCGTGGTTCCGGAGCGGAAGGAGGATTGGAGGGCAGGGGGAGGATTTACGGAGAGGGGGGGGATTCAAATACACATCCTCCTGGATCAATCGAGCCAATTGCTCAAAGAACCAAAAAGGCAGAAGGAGAGGTTTGATATGCAGCGCCACCACCGGTCGCCCTTTGAAGTTTGATGGAGACGGAAACGAAACAGCAATCTCACGCCTTTCGGAGCTTTTAAAGAGCTAAATTGAATGATCTCTGCCATGCAAACAATCATCCGACTCTCCAGTTTTTCCAATGAACCTTATGAGTACCCGCATACAAAGCAACGGCTTACTTCTCTGAGAGGTAATAGGATAGTAGAAGATATGGCCTAATGAGGTAACTTTCAAAAACCAAATAATACCGAGGAAGGTATGATTAAAGAATTAGAGCGCGTACAAAGGAGATCTGCTAGGTTTGTTTGTTAAAGGGTAAAATGATAATTGTATAAGTGTTACCACCTTAATAGAAGAACTAGGATGGGAATTACTATCTGAACGCAGGTAAAATTTAGGTTAAACCTTTTAAGTTAATTCGAAACCGATTTGCTCACAGATGACGTTAGATATATATTAAGAACCCCTGCGTATTATGCTAGGTTTGATCATATTAATAACATTAGAGAGATAGATTGTCGTACCGATAGATTTAAAATGTCATTTTTCCCTCGTACTATAAGAAAGAACAATAGGCAGCGTAGCAAAGGGATAGGTAGGTGAAATATAGTTAGAGTAGTCTGTAGTGCATGATGCATGTAATAACAACCAATAATCCATTTCATATTATGTAGATACTAACCATCTAGCTGCATGTGACCATATTATCCAGCATGTCTCCATTAAATATCCTAGTTGCATGTCAACAGTGCATGTTTGGTGATCTTCACCCCCTGCCACACACCCTCGTGGTAGCTCGCAGGGTATCACGTAGATGTAGATGTAGATGTAGATAGTAGAAGATATAGCCTAATGAAGTAACTTTCAAAAACCAAATATTGCATCTTGGCACCTGTATACGTAATACGCTCCTCTCTGTATAAGTGTTTTTTTTTCCTGGAATTAATTAATTTAGTAAGTATTGCACTTATACATATGTACTAGTTAACCACCGCAATATCCTCTTTTAATCTATATATATATATATATATATATATATATATATATATATATATATATATATATATATATATATATATATATATATATATATATATATATATATATATATATATAAACGAATGTATGTCTGTCTGTCCTGTATGCATTACTACACTGTTCATCCGATCGCCAAGAAACTTTAAGAAGTTGTTGAGTACACTCTTGCGAAGGTTTAGGTATAAAAATTTTTTAAATATCCCCCCCCCCCAAGGCCCTCTTAATCTTTCGAATACTTTTCGCTCAACAACGCCCGACGGGTAAGCTAATAATCCTAACCTAATTTTTCCCCTGCTCGCCTCCCTTCTGCACAAGGGCCCGCTTTTTCTTGGGCCGGTCCTGTTTGGATATTTATTATTACTATATTATTTTATTATCATTTACAGGTTAAAAATAAATGTATAAGACAGTTGTAAGATGTGAGAGTTAAACCCCCAAAACGGAAATCGATTGGTCGATCTACAACTGAAATGTAAATTCCAGAAAAACAAAGTTTACAGTTATTTCTGATGGAAACGCTTTTACTCGCGTGGAGTCAAACCGAAGACAATGAGGTAAACAAAAAGTAGCCATAAACCTTCCGAGTGACAAAAGAAATCATGTTACAAAGATTTACGTCATTCCATGCAGTGGATTGGTAGTTATTATTGACCGTAAAATCAGACTTTTTTATATATAAGATGTGTGTGTGTATGTTTGGACTCCCTTTCGTCAACAATTGATTGTTTTTCTACTGAGAGATGTTGTATCGAAAGAAAGTCATCTGTTGCTCTGAGGAAAAAACTTCAATGAAAACTGAAAATTCGTCGTAAATAGATTATTTGATGGTCCTCTCCTAAACGTAACTATGGTAACCAACGCAAGACGCATTTAAATTCAGCGTATCAGGCGATGTCTTGTGGAAATGGAGTACAAATGCCATGCTCCCACAATAAATGGTTTTGTTCACTTTCCGCAGAAAATTTTCTTTTCACCGACCAAGGTGTTTTGACAAAACTATTTCTCTTGCGACCATTTTCAATGGAGTAATAACGTACTTGCGAAGCAATGCTATATTTAAGCGACTGGAAACTGTAGTCGAATAAAATACGTTTCCGAAGGGAAGAATGCTTCATGCTTAAAGCAGATATAGATGAAAATATAAATGAAAATGACATAGTTTTGTTGAAACCTTGGCCGGTGAAATAATAATTTCTGTGAAAAGTGGACTAAAACTTTAACTGCGAGAACATGGCGCCAGACGCAACTAATGATAAAACCATCCCTATCTTTTTTTTTTGTCCCTCGCCACATTTTGTAGCCAGCAATTTGAGTAAACTTTGTAAATACGACATGAAACTATAGTTACATCATTCGTAAATATAACAACAAGTAATTAACAATTATCAATCATTAAATACTTGACCATGTTCTCAAACAAGGCAGTCAGCACGCGGGCTATGCTCATTAGAGAAAAAGCCAGGTTTATTTGCGCAGAAACATAACTAACACTTCTATTGGGGTTAAAAATTAAACTGCGTTGAGGGAAAACTTTCCTTGGGGCTAATTGTTTTGTAAGAGCAGTTAGTCGGACACATTAACCGAAAGAGAGCGAAGTCTATGCAGAAAATTAACAGCGGACATTCCTTTGTTCTCCCAGACTCAACAATTAAAAGAGAAATTACATGAAGAGACTTTTGACGACAGAGAATCAAGGAAAATAATGATCATTCGACTTACAGGAAGACAAAAATATTCGGTGCTCAGCGCGTTAGGGAATTCCTTGTCGATTCATTAAGAAACCCCCCATAGATTTATGTAAGGTTAGTTATATCATTTAATACTTCACTTTATTCTTTCAATATTGTAATTTTTATTGTAAATATTTCCGAAATTTTTCGGGAACGAAAAATTATCCGGACATTTCAGTGTTGATGGATGATTAAAATATTCTCTCTCTCAGACTTTCATTGATAATCATATCATCATTTATTTAATTCATAGTTCGCGTTTTTATTAACTAGTTGTGGATAGAACATGTACCATGATGTAAACTTTTCCAGAAACAAATGCAATTAAACTATGATGAATAACGTTTTATCTAACTTTACCTATGTTAATCTAGATTTACCAAACCCTCAACCCTCAAACACTAGGTTACGAGGAAAATTCTAATAATTATAATAATGTTAATAATTTCATTTCTAATAATTATACTGTAACAATACTGAAAGATACTGTAACGTAATTTGTAACTTATGCCTTGCGTATTTTTGGATGGATACAAGTCATTCATCCATCACAAATGCTTAACTTTCACACATTATCGCCGGAATATTTGAAGTTGTGGGGAGAATCGCGTCATATATTGAATATCCTATTGAATTGGCTTCTTTCAATGGAGTGCACTCAGTAGGAATTGTCAAATGGTACCAGCGTGATTACAGCCTCGGAAAGGCTCCTTTGAAATCATCAAGATAAAAAAATTCCGACTATATGCGCGAACTCATCATATAGATTCGAATGAACACGTCACTGGTCGAGTGAATGGCCAATCCGGGAGTCTGCCAGGAAGATTTATGCGGACAGAGTTTTATAACCCAAGATGTCACACAATGGGTCACCCCGTTAAAACAGTTGCCCCCAATTCCGCTGCATGTGCAACCGTCATGTGACGGCGATACAATGAGTTAGTAGCGCTCACTCGGATTACATTCCTGATATCGAGGCCTCGTTTCGTGACGCAAGGCGGGATATCTAGACCGTTGAGAAAGTGGGAGAAGACCCCTTTGGGTCAGCGTCTCCTAAGCTCAAAACAACACCAAGCTCCCGTTTCTATTTCGGTACATCGACCTGGATGTCCGCTTCCTCATTGACCTACTGCAATCACGTTTGTCTATCTATACTTTGTGATAAAATAGTGAGGAAATTAATAATATATACAAACATAACGGCGAAGCCGTTCCGGGGGTGTAGGGGGCGGAGCCCCTACCGAGCGAAGCGAGTAATATATATAATGGTACAGAACTAACTGACTGACTGACTCATCCAAACTTCTGGGCATTTCTAAGCGAGCTAGGTGGGTGAAATTTTCAGGGTAGAGTTAGAATCATGAGTCGAGTTGGGAACAAATCGAAAAAGTTAAAAAAAGGCGATTAGCCTTCGAATTATTGCAATCGATAGCTTTACATGGGATTATATGGGGAAAATGAAAAATTTTAGTGTGGACCTTTTTTCTTTCGTTCATTAAAATATGAAATAATTGAGCTACAAGACTGATTCTTTCACAAATATGAGAATGAATGTTTGAAAAATCTTATTCTTGCAATCAATTCTTTCCTACCTACTGTAAAACTGATATTTTTAAACTTTTATTTGGTATTTTAGAAATTTTTTCACTTCCGTTGCTATGGATATATTTCTCCATTGTCGCCGGGCCAAGTGTCGATTCGAGGTTTGGAACGCAGCGAGGCGGGCCAGTTTCAGGGGAGGGTTCGATTGATTTGTCGATATTGTGTAAAAGTAAAAAAAAATCGATTAGGCTTAGAGTTATTGCAATCGATAGCTTTACATATATGAGTTAGGTATCCTAAGTGCATGTTATTTAGTCTTCTTTATACAGTTTTTCGCACTTCTAAGTACTTGGTATAATTTCTTTAACTTTTTCCTGGCCTCTACCGTAGCTTTGATGGTAAATTTCAACCAACCAAGCTTCATGGTATTGTAGTTTTCATTTAAAAAAACATGCATTCCATGTAGAAGATAGGAAGAGAAAAATTGAATATAAAAATTAGTATATTAAAAATCTCGATTCGATCGAATTTCTAAAGTAAAATTCTTCATATGAGCTCTTATTAATTATGCTGTACTGAAATGAAATATCAAACGTAGAAGAGAGTCTTATATGCCGTCAAATTAGGTTATGATGATCTTTTAGTGGTTCTACGTTCGTTTCTGTATGCTGATAATAGTATTTTGAAAAGTCGTTAATAACCGGATGACATACAATATAAGTTTGTACTAGAACTGTCTGGTATCCATACCTCATGGGGCGCGTATTTCATTTTCGAGAATTATACTTTTCTTTGCTTGCATGTAGCACGCAGACTTGAGAGCTTTCATTGTTTTTTTTCCCTTATTTAAAGAGTATCATCATATAACACTTCCCCCCCCCCTCTGCTTGCAAATTGCAAGCACCCATTTACTCGTCGTTCAATAAAGAGACAGGCATTGACATTTTCAGATAGTTCCACTAACACATTTTCAACAAACACATTTTTTCCAAAGACTAAAGAAGAATGCTGAGAGATTTCTGTAGATTTTACCTATATTCGACCACATCTATAGCAGAAATTTGCTGATTAATCAAGAAAAAAAGATGGAAATGTTGGCACCTACTTTTCATTTTATCGATTTTCCTGATTTTTTTCAACACTAATAAACATTTATGTTAGATTGAAAAATAATAGTTGTCCGACATGCTTCACGTATTCTATAGTTTCAGCCTTAACTTTGTAAGACTTCTCCATAATGTTCGGGAATTAAGAAAAACTTCGAAAGTTTCACGTGGAATATGCGATAATTTATGCGAAATTATCAGGGCCTGATGATGTCAATTATTCGACGAAACCGGACGCCCAATAAATATTCTACGTAAAACCTGGAAAGGTTTTGTTAATTTGTGAACATTATGCTTCGCGTGCTCCCAGCCGAAAAGGTAGTTTGAGCGTTGTTATTTTTTTCAGTGTCACGATGCAGGCAAATGGAATTTTTTTTTTAAATACTGAGCGACAGTGAGAAGCGTTAAATAAATTATTGAAAAGTTAATAACGCAGCGAAAATCATTTTGAATTGCTGGAATTCTAAGAAATTTACTAAACGCGCACGTCTTTAAAGTTTCAACCTAACTTTTTCGCGCAGTCCGCTTAAAAGGCCTTCACGCGTTAAAGGTGTATTTGTGTACTTTTTTTGTTTGCCGGACGATTCTGTTGGCCCCCGTATGTCCCCGGAATCCCGATAGGCCGCTGAGCCTGTCATCAGGTTTTCCAAGGGACCGGACCAACAGAATTTGACATACATCCATACCCTGAGTGGTGAAAAACCCACCCAGGCGGGACTCGAACCCGCGACCCTCGGTTTAGCAGGCGAGGACTTTACCCCGCCGCCATCGGGGCCGGCGTAATTTTTTTATAATTTTAAAATATTTTTTATTTTATTTTAAAATACTGAGATGCGTAATTGATTTATTTTGAAAAACTCATTCAAGATAGCACAGAGACTAGTCACTATTTTAAATTTCTGGAGAGATCTAAGCGTTAGAGATTCCTTATTTATTCAAAGTAAAGTTTCTCCGACTTACACCCCTTGCACCATTTCCCATCGACAATGACGGGAATTTTTTGTTGGTAGTTATTACAAAAACAATTTTCTTAGATGGGTGTCCTTTTGCTATGGTTGGGAAGATGAGATATTTTTTTATGACGAGTCGAAGCTAATGCGAAGTGTTACCTGGCTCATACTTGCTTGAACGCGACGTGATTCCAAGTGCAATCAGAGAAAAACATAGCAAGAAAGGTAAAAACTTGTTGCAACACATTAACAAGGGAGATATTTCTCTGTAAGTGGCCTAAACATAACTGGGTGGCATTTAAGGTTGTCTGAGCGAGATAGTTTCCCATTCATAATGGAGACCATTTTCGAATTGCATGCTTTGATTTCAGCAACTGTAGGAATCATGATCAATTAAATATTAAACTAATAATGTTGCAATGATATACATTTATATGGCTAAAATTCTAAATGATCCAATTAAAATAGCAATTTAAGTCTTTAACTTGACTCTTTTTTTTCACGCGGTACGTTTAAAACTCCCTCACAACGGAATGTTTTATGGTTATCCTGAACAAAAATGACTGCGGTGACATTATGATTTAGTATCAAAAACAGTTGAGAAAACATCCAAACTTTAACACTGTTAACTTTTGATGAGATCTAGGAGTCAGAAACTCCTCAATTAAAAAAAAAATTAGGTCTCTCTGGAGTGGTGATATTTAATAATAACTTTTACATGTACACACAAAACACGAGTCGGGTTTTAATACATGAGTATCAACATTAGATCACCTGATGATGATACTCATGCATTGAAATCCGGGTCGTGTTTATGTGTGTATTTTTTGTGGTTTAGTAAAAGTTACCATTCAATAAGACCATGGAAAAATACCACCTAGTTAACAAAGACACGGCTTTATTTTTTATCTCTGGAGTGCACACGCGGAACATTTCCCATGTAAAATGGCTCGTAATTTTTCGTCAAAAATCAAGGAAAGTAGTTGGATGCGGGGTTGATATTTTGGGAATTTTCGGAAGGGTGAGATATTTTGCTTTTTGAAATGAGACAAAATTCATTGATTTTTTTTTAGATATATCTCACTCAAACCGCCATTTTCCGCTTGAAACGCTTAGAACAAACGCACGAGTGGCACCAACTTCCCTTAGCGCTCCCCAATCTCCGACATTTTCCCCTCCCGACACTTGGCTCCATCAACATCCCCGCGAAAACGCATGCGAGAGAGGAGTGGAAGAGGTACGGACACATTCTGCCGGAAGAGAGAGAGAGAGATATGAAAAAGTGTCCGGTTCCTCCGGCCCCGCCCCCCGCTCGTCTTTTGTCCGAGAGATTCGCGGGACCAGCGACGCGGAGGAGAGCGGTGAAAGAGAGAAGCTTTTTTTTTTATACGTCCGACAGGGCGACGAGCGCTCAAATTACACACACACATACGTGACGCATTCATCCGCTTCTCTTGTTTTTGAAAATTTGAAAACAGCGACGCAATTCGCAAAAAAAAAGAACTCGTGGGAGGGAGAGTGCTCGGACGATCGTCCCCGGAATTCTCCTGCCCATCCAGCACACTCATACTCTCAAACCGCTGCTTTATATGAGGCTAACTCTCCCGAAAGACATTTATTTTTGATGAATGGCCTTCCTCCGCGTTGAAATTTGACTCTTTCTTAGAATTCCTTGGAAAAAAATTAACTTCGAGAAGCCCAAGACTCAAGTGAAATTAAATCAAGGAAAATTGAGCTCTACTACTCACACACACAGACGGATACAGATGGATATTCACTTTCCACTTACTCAGATGACCGGTTTAATTACTCCATCCGAATAAATATTATGTGCATTAGAAATTACGCATTGGATAGAAGATTGGCGGTAGGAAATTAGATCCAACATTTGAAACCATAAACTATTGTTAGATTAGTCATATAACTGTTAGATGTTTTTCTGGAACCCAAATATTTTCATGAAGTCTATAACTCCGTAAGCATTTGGGCCCCTGGTCATAAATATTGTATTTTCTAAAAGTTATCTACTTGGCACTGGTTCAGTCAAAATTAAGTAATGGTTTAATTTGCTGGGGAGGAGCTTACAGAAATACAATAAACCCCGTACTATTTCTGCAAAAGAGGATAGTACGTGTGATGATGCACAAAAACCGTTTCTCTCATTCATTCCCACTCTTTTTAGAACTGAACTTACTGCCTATCAGGTATATGTATTTTTATAAAGTGTTAAAGAATTTCTATCTAAGAAGTGGTGACGAAGCAAATCTGTTACCCAGGACTCAAGTCCTGACCTTGCGAGAAAGAAATACGATTTCTCTACCCAAGCCTAATTTGACTGTGTTTCAAAGATGCTTTGTGTATATATCCCGAAAAATATTTAACGTCCTTCCAAACCACATTAAGGAAGAAAAAAACGTAAGAAAATTTCTTAAGAAAGTAAAAAACTTGGTTATTACTTATAAAAAATATCGAGATTTTGTTTCGTAATTTACATGAAATATTTATCGAATTAAATATAATGAATTAAGTGATATTGTAATATCATTGTTGAAGTAAGATCTTGTATTTATGTGTCTCTTTTTTGTAACCACTATTTAATTATGTATATCTCTGAGTCTTTTCTATTTTGAATTAGTTTCTTCACTGTATTGTAAACGTTTTATCGCAAATTGTAAACCATTTTGTTTTTTGCTATCGTTTTTTGCATGGTTTATTTGTCAGTAGCCCCAACACAGGTTATTCCTTAGGGGCTATCTATGGTACTACCACTCTGTAATTCCTGAAAAGGAATTAAATTATTATTATATTATAATATAAAAAAGTAATCTTTGTTTGAAGGTAAATATATATTTTTATTTGTGATTATATTATTTATGAATGATTTATGACCAAAAATAAGTACAAATATTCCTTGTTGTTGTAAATTTATTGTGACCCATCCAAAGGGATATTACAGAATGTAAACTATTTGTAAATAAATTTATTATTATATTATTATTATTATTAAATATTTAACCAAAAATATTAATAAAATGCAAAGATAAGCTGCACTCTTCGTTAAAAACTGCTGAAAGCGAACAAATAGTGTTTCACAACTTTTAGAGGTATTAAGGTGGGGGCCCCTAGAGACTCAAAGGCTACATGCTAGGCTTAGCCTGCTCGAGAAATTCAGAACTGGTGTGTTTCAGAGCGACACAGAATATTCGCCTATATATCAATACGCCTCACTACATATCTAGGTCTAACAGAAGCGATAAAATAAGTATAGAAGAGGTATACTACATTGCCGAACAGATAGGTACTAAAACTCGTTCTTTCTGCGCACAATAAGCGGTCACGATAAAAACTGAGCTCTACAGATACACTTCCATAAAACACGCCACCATTCCACCTTCCAAAACCTTATCCCTTACATCTTCACACGGCTGGTATCCTAACAAACTCCACTTTCTCAGGCGAGATATCGTAGAAAAGCATAATGAGTAATGAAGCTCAAATGATTTCGTACTGTCTACTAATTTTATTTCCACCTCTTGCTACACGTGTTTCGACTGACTAGCAGTCATCATCAGGCAAGACTGTACGAAAGAAAATTAGTAGACAGTACGAAATCATTTGAGCTTCATTGCTAGTATCCTAACACTCCCTGCCACACGCTCATGCGGCGGCTCGCAGGGCAAAATGTAGATTTATCTCATAGCTATTGATACCATTACCAAATGCTCCTGCAACCGGCCATGAGGGACTCAAAATTCGTGACGAATAAAATATTAATCGAACCGCCAAGTGATATAAATTTCAGCTTTTGAAACACTCCCGTCATTCGTGACTGGACATTTCCAAGCTAATGAGAAAGACGTCTTTGATGGACATAACGGGGCGTGATGGCGTGATTCATGCTCCAAGCGTTCGGGGTCTCATCAGCCGGTTGAGACAGAGAGAAACGGCTGGTTGGACTGCTTCTCGCGCACCCGATTGGGAAATCTCGATCGATACTCCGCGACAGATGGACGGGGAACGAGAGCCGTGAATAAATTAGTGGGAGATGGGCGACCTCCTCGCCCGGCGCGCGAAGGCTCTTCCAGAAAAGGCGTTCTCTTGTCAGCAGGGCGACTGAAGTGTGACAAGAGGGAGTTCGGACGATTGATAGATAAATGGAGAGCCCCGGGGCGCGTGCGCGAGATAAAGAGGCGTGTTTTTAAGGTTTTTAAGATACATGTATTATATTCGGTATCACGTTCATCCCATCATGGAGAATCAAATAAAATACGAGGACTTAATTAAAATGTTTAACTTCCATAAATTATCTGATCGGAGAATATTGAATGATCTTATATTTTTACATGATGTAGTAAACAAAGGAGAATGTGGCACGTTGTTGAATCGATTAAATTTTCATGTTCCATCGAGAAAAGGTAGAAATATGATGACATTTTAAGTAATGAATGTTAATAGTGAATACTGTAAAAATTCTCCTATTAACAGATTGTGTATTACATATAACAAATATTATAACGACCTTAATATGTTTCGAGATAGAAACAAATTTTTAAAAGAGGCATTTTCAAAAATAGTGAAGTAATATTGTCGATATGCACAAAAAATAGTGTATTTAACCATTTGACTGTATTGACCAGGTATGACCAATGTTAATAATATTCGTATTTTTTTTGCTTGTTCAATTATTCAATGTAGACCTCTCCATGTTTTCCGGGATATCTTCTGCGTAAGTTGTTTGTGGGACAGAAGTTACTATGGCAGCTTTTCCAGCGCCCTCAGGTCGAAATGCCGTGAAGCAAGTCAAGTCAAGTCAAAATATGTTTATTTACACACCGAACAATACAAAAAAAAACACCGAAAAATACCAAAAAAACCGCTTTAGGCTGTCGCCTCTTCAGGGGAATCTAGGGGCGCCTAGGGGCGCCGTGAAGCATGTTAGCCGTCCTTATATATCGTCGTTTTCCCGCGTTTTTCTTGGTGCTGCTCTGTGATTGGCTGAGGCGCGAATCACCCTTTTCCAAGCGCTGTGTAGTGGATATTCATCCTCTCTGTTGAAACTATTAAAACTAACTGAAATAACTGCGAAACTGTTGTCCCACAAAAAACTGACGCGGAAGAAATCCCGGAAGACATGGAGTGGTCTACATTCCAACTCCGCGGAAACCTGAGAAGCAACAATTATTCATTGTTTACCCTGTAAATACATTCATCTGTTGGGTAAACATTAAAAACAATAAATAAATAACGGGGGCAGGATGGGTCTGCGCGCGGGGAGCAGTTACGTAGCCAGTGGGAGGTGGGGAATGGCCCATGGGATACCCTCAACCCCGCCCCTTTAAGGGAGTTTGAGCGGAATATAATTTTACCTAGAAATCAATGAATTTGGTCTCACATCAAAGAGAAATATTTCACCCTTTTAATGACACCGAAAATTCAACCCCTTACCATATTACTTTCGGAGATATTTGACAAAAAAACATACCTTTTACATGGGAGATGGTACGTTTATACACTCCAGAGAGACCTAATTTAACAAATGAGGAATTTAAAAAACCTAGATCTCGTCCAAAAATCAAGTGTGTAGTTTGTATGTTTTCTCAACAAATCTCAACCGGGTTGTAGCCAGAACAGTTGTGGTGTTTTTTTAGGTCTCCAGCAATAATATTTCTTTCAATAAAAGATTTACTGAGAAAACTTAAATTAACAGGTATTTGTTTCACGGTTGAATTTCAGCGATCCAACAACTATGAGTCTTGATGAAAGAAAACAGTCCAGCTTGTATAACCTTCACCCCGTTAAGGTGATTTGAGCGAACTATCATTTTACCTAGAAATCAATGAATTTGGTATCATTTTAGAGAGATGCACACACCATCCTTCTATTGACATAAATTGACAAAAAAACATTCAACCCCTTATCACATAACTTTCCGAGATATTTGCCAGAAAATGCCAGCTCTTTTATATGGGAAATGATGCGTTTTTGCACTCTAAAAATGAGGCATTTCCTACACTTAGATCACGTAAAAAAATCAAGTGTGTAGTCAGTGTGTTTTTTCTCAACTTTTTTTGAAAATTATTGTTGCATTACATATTTTCACCGCAGTAAATTCTATCTCGATCACAATAAACCATCCGTTTTGATGGAGTTTCAAACGTACCGCATGAAAAAAAAATGAGTCAAGTTAAAACTTGTTTCCATATTTTCATTTCCTTACCAACCATTTCTTTCGTATAAAACTATATTATTGCACCATTAATAATGCAATATTTAATTCATGCGTCCTACAGCTGGTAAAATTAAATCTTGTAATTAGAATATGATCTCTATCAAGACTATAAAACTATCTCCCTCGGACTACCTTAACAGACATTTTGAGCTTTTTCGAAAGTTCGGCATCAAATGAGAGATTTATTATATTTTCAAACTATTACCATTGAATTATTTTATCATTGAATTGGAATAACTTTTCAAATAAACCTGTATTCAGTTTATTAAAAAAATCATTACCCTAGTACTTATTTAACCTTACAGAAGTTAACGCGACGAGTGGCCACTTACAGGAACGACACTTGTGTATTCTATAAACTTATGAGACCCATAAGCCATGGCAACCATTCAACAAGCGTTGTAGAAACAGTCGATAAATTTATTGTTTTCATAAATTATTGCATGGAGTTATGAGTCCTATAAGTATCCAAGATGGCGGATGTGCAATGAACCGCTTGGAGAGTTAATTACGTGATACATGAGTTGTTTTGAGGCAGATGACCAGTATGCTTACTATTTCTAACTAATTTCAATATGCATTAGAAATTATTCATAGGCTAAAATCTCATTAATTTTACCCGGCGGTAGAAAATTAGACCAAATATTCGAAGCAATCAACTATTGGTAATAAAGTTATGTAACTAGTAGATGTGTTTCTGCAACCAAAATATTTTTATGAGATCTGTCACTTAATGAATCACGTAACTATTGATTTCATAGCTAAATGTACTTGCAACCGGCCATAAAATGCTTAATCCTTAGCTTTTGCACCGCAATTTCAAATGAATCTATAAAATGAATGTATGAATTTCAAATGAATCTAAATTGCTTGGACTCGAAAACCTGCCTCGAACATTTCTCCAAAAACTGAACATGAACCCCTACTTCATCACATACCACTGTGAAATTCTGGCTACCTCACCGCCGATGTGAATATCAACATTTTCATTTCGAAATTTTCCTTTTCCAAAAATGTTACCTCCTCATTCACTGACAAACGAAAGCGGAAATTCACGAAAATTTTGTGCTCAAAGTATTTAACGTGTTCCAATCCTTACCGGAGCAAGGCAATCGCATGCCATTCAATCACACATCATCAGACGGTATGCAATTAGCTACCTGAAGAACTTTGCCACTTAATGCGCCAGAAGTTGCTTAAACTGAAAAATATTGCCGCCAATTTCTCCAAAAACTCAACATGAGCCCTTCAAATCCTTCAAGGTGAAATCCTAGTAACGTCACTACCTATGTGTTTCTCAAAGCATCCTTTTAAAAAATTTCTCTTTTGACTATGCCACTCCCTTATTCAAAGACAAATGAAAGCGGAAATATACGCAAACTTAGTGCCGGATCGCTCGAAATATTTGATGCCGTCTAATTATTACCGGAGCAAGGCAATCGCAAACTATTCTATCACATACCAGCAGATGGCATGCAATTCCACTCGGAGAGCTCCACGGCGAACCACTTAGTGCCCCAGGAATTGCTAAAACTCGATTACTTTCCTCTAATTTCTTCAAAACCTCAACATGAACCCCTTGGACATACCAAAGTGAAATCTTAGCCACTTAGCTTGCCGATGTCAATGAGAACCCTTCCTTTTCGAAAGTGTTCTCTCCCAGAAATGTAATATCACTACAGTAAACTCCCGTTTATCCGAAATGATCGGTACGGCGGCCGGTTTGGATAATGAAAATTTCGGATAAACCGAAGTCCCACGTGAAACACCCCGAATTGCATCAATACTGCGAAATATTACCGTAAAACGTGCGTACATAAAATGCTATTAATATGGTTGTGAACAAGCCTACATGTTTTTGATTGAAAAATTTTTGTTGACGAGTTAAAAAGGCGCCAAAGTATGATTGAAAAGTCAAATATTTTAAATTCTGAATAGAAAAGCTCGTTTATTTTGCGTTCACACAGAAAAAATACACCTCATTTGGCAGCGGGAAAAAACAGGAATTTTAATTATGAAAAAATAAACTACAAAATTATAAAAAAATACTAGAGATTACTCAAAGATACGGAAAGTTTGTCAAGAGTACGGAGAAAACAGTGGTTTTTTAAGAGGAGCGGAGCGTGAACATGCGATGGATCGTTGAATTGAATAGCGTCACTGCGTAATTTACGTGGTTGATAGAGTATGTAAATATATGAAGAGGTGTTACCACCAAATAATTAACGGGTCGCCATGGTATTCTTTGGATGAAGATCGGGTAGGGGCAGTTGGAAAATTTTGTTCGGATAAAGCGGATTTCGGATAAACGCGATCCGGATAAACGGGAGTTTACTGTATTAACAAACAAATGAAAGAAGAGAAGCTCATAAATTTTAAGCCAGATTGCTCGAAATATTTTATGTATTCTAATACATACCGGAGGAAGGTCATTGTATACCATTTCAACACACACCAGCAGATGGCATGTAATTCCACTCGGAGAACTTCAATGCAAGCAACTAAATGCGCCAGAAATTGATTTTACACAAAAACTTTCCCCAAAGACAACTCAGCATGAACCCCTCGAATTCCGCAAAGTGAAATCCTAGCTACTTAGCAGGCGATGTCAATATCAACCCCCCCGTTCCGAAATTTTCCACTTCCAAAACAGAAATCTCAAATTTCTTTAACAAATGAAAGCGGCAATGCAAATAAATTTTTTGTCAGACAGCTCTAAATGTGTTATGCGTCCCAGTGGAAAATATAGAGCTCCCAACGCGCTCCGTTGCAGTGCAGGAATATATGTCACCCCTGCAACAGCGGCGTACACATCCCGCTGAGAGAGTCCTATATTTTTTTTAAAGGTGATATTTTTTCCTCCTCCTGATCCTTGAAAAGTAAACGCTATCAGTGAAAGAGCGAGTCTCCCCAAGACTTTAAATTGCTTTAAAGCTCGGTGAGATGAGGGGTTTCGCCCGAAGTAAGTAGACTATTTAGACTTCCTATTCCAGCAAATGATATGAAAGCGAGTAGAGAGCCATATAATTGAACACGTCGAAAATGAAAATGGACATATAATCAAGAAATTTTTTTCTAGTCCATGAAAAGGCCAACGCTCTTGAGACTTGGAGTGTAGAAAATCGTGGATGAATGTTTGGCGAGCGATGAAGGAATAGGCTCCACGCGTGGGATGAAGACAGGTAGGACATGCGACGTACTCCAAGATGAGAAAGAAATCGTTGAAGTGAGATAGGGCCTTGCTTTTATTTTGTTACCTAATGACGGCTGTATGACAACTGAAACACTATGGTACAATATAATATTAGGCAATTATATATCAAAAGAACTAATGGCCGCTTGCCAGAAAATTTAGTTATGGAATCAATAGTTAAGAGATCCATAAAGTTATAGAATTCATAAATATATTCGGGTTGCAGGAACACATCTATTAGTTACTTAACTTATTTACCAATAGTTAATAGCCTCGAATATTTGATCTAATCTTTCACCGCCGGATAAAAGTTATTAAAGTTTAGCCTATGAATAATTGATAATGCACATTATAATTAGTCAGTAAGAGTAATCACACTGGCCACTTGTCTCAAAACAACTCTTTAATCAAGTAATTAAGACTCCAAGCGGTTCATTGCGCATCCGCCATCTTGTCTACTTATGGAACTCATAACTCCATGCCATAAGTTATGAGACCAATGAATTTATTGAATGTTTGTGTAACACTTATTGAATGGTTGTCATGGCTTATGGGTCCCATAACTTTATGGAATACATATGTTAAGTTCCTGCAACTGGCCATAAGTCATGAAATCTCTTCTAAGAAATGTGATTTAGCTAAGAAAAATTGATATTGGGAAATATATTTGAGTGGGAATTAAGGGAGACCTACCTACTGCTTTCTCACGCAACGTACACCTTTTTTTGTCGAATCCGAGTGGAAATTTCACTAAATATATCCTATCATATTACATTATTTCCTATCCAAAGCATTACTTGTTTCACAGAGGTTTTTTTAAGCTGTAAAAAAAAACTGAGAGTCCTAAACACTCAGTGAGCTGAAATGAAATCTCCAATAAACATATATAAAGTAGATTTTTTTACCAACAACATTTTAATGGACTTGCAGTTAAAGAGAAAATAAGCAGGACTTGGTGCGGTGACAAGGGATCCATAAAATTTGTCTTTAACGCTTAAATAATTAAAAACAGGAAAAATTGTATGCATCAAAATATAGAGGATATTTATTTTCAGTTGAAAACATTATGCTTTCAGTTACGTGATCATAACTCCTCTAAGAACTTACTTTTTTAATGTAATCTACAGGTAAAGGTAGGTTTTGTTGAATGTCAGAGAATCTCCTCCCGGTTTTCTACACGTTCAGGGGCCTATCTCCCTCTAGTATATCCTTTTTCGCCTCTGTATAAGATCAACCCTTCTTCATCCCGTCCATGAAACCTATTCTCTTTCTTCCATTTCCCCGCTTGCCCTACATCCTTCCCTCTATCACACTCTTCAGCAACCCATCACCTATTATAACCTCCTTCAGCCATCTACCCTGCCTGTCCAGGATTTCATTCAAAAGTTCTTATTCCTCGCCCGCCATCTCAAGCATTTCCTCGTTAGTCTTCCTCTCCGTCCAACTCACCTTTCCCATCTTTCTCCACACCCACATCTTAAATGCCTGCAGCCAATTTTCGTCCTCCTTTCTGAGAGTCCACGTTTTTGCCCCATACAACGCTACGCTCCATGTCAAGCTCTTCACCAGCCTCTTCTTCAGAATCCTTACCCAATGTCCTCGTCATCAACTCCCTTCTATTACTAAACGCCTCCTTCGTTTGCGTCCTTCTCTTCCGTATGTCTTTGCTACTGTGCCCGTGTTCTTTTTGCGTGCTATCTAAGTAATTAAAATGTTCTACTTGTTCGAGTTTGTGTCCTCCAACTTTAATCGCAGGCTTCGCTTTCTTTGTTCTAGAGAATCTCAAAACTTTTGTTTTCTTATGATTTATCTTCATTCCGAATATCCCTCACTGCATTTCTAAAGCATCTACAAAAGCTCGTAGTCTCTTTGAAGATCCACTGACCAATGGCTGATCGTCCGCAACTCTAAAATTTTGTAAAACATTCATGCCCAATAGTTGCACGATTTAAAAAAAAAGTGCACCAAAATCTCCGAACGTAAAAAGAATTAATTCAAACACGTATTTTTTGTTCAACTACCGTAAACCGGGTAAGGAAACTTGCAAATGAAATCGAGAAGAGGTAAAATAGGCGGTCGGAAGAGGCAAAAACTGCAAGATGATTTACTGGAGGCCGTGGCTGAGGGGAGGATTTTGGGCGCATGTGGGGAATGGGAAAAAAAGAGAATAAGGCTTGGAGAGGGTTTGAAAAAGAGTTGTACGTATGCTTACGTACTCAAATGAAATCAAAGTCAATATATCAAAGTCGTATATATGACGAAATATTGCTGTAAATTGTAAGACCCTAAATTTATTTTTAAAGATCAAGACAAATTTTACTCATTTCCATTTTAACCCGCATAAAAAGACCGGCAGATTACCCTTATAATAATAATTATTATTGATTATCAAGACATAAATATCACAACTCGGATATCTCAATGCAGCAAATCAAACTTTGTGTCTACCACTGTTTTCGGGTATTTTTTTTCCGGGACAGTACTAAAATCTTTTCATTCCTGGGCACACCAAATTTCAGAAGTTTTTTCGCAATAGAGTAAGAAGCTTCGCTGAGGCAAAATTATGCAACTATCCCGATGGGGAAATATCTTGCATTTTTGAAAACTCTTGAAAAAATATTGCAATGTTTTGCCTTAAACTTGCAATTTGCAGTTCAACTACGACATCCTGACCATACCGCCAGGTTTATCTTCCTGTACGTCTTTAGCAACGAACAAGCAAGAGTTGTCAAGGAAGCAAGAGTTTAAGGAAAGTCATCAACATCACTTCTCTCCCATCTATTCTGGCCACTCCCCCTTCAAAAAACAAAAGACCGCCTCCTCTCCCTCATACCTTGCCCTATCCTACGCGGGGGCGAGTTACGCAGGCGGATGTCAGTCGAAACGTCGGCTGAGTAAACGAGGCGGAGAGCAAACAATTGGTTTTGGTCTCCACAAGACAGCGGTAAGCGGGAGGCAGGAGGAGGATAAGAGGGTATACATATATACATCCGTATGTATATATGTATGTGCAATGCCACCGACGCCATTGGCGAGCGGGGCCCGAAGCGTACAAACACGAGAGGCTGTGCAAATGTTAGCGACCGGGTGGCGACGTCGAGGAGGGAAGCGAGGGGAGAAGGGTTAGTTGATGAGTTGATCGAAGGGGGGCGGGCGGATCTTTGGAGACGCGTCGAGTATCTCCATAATCTAAGACCTAACGAGAGTGGGGAAAATGAACGGCTCTTGAGAACCATTTGAAACGAAGTCTTCATTAGTAAGCTGAATTCGCAAACCCGTCACTTTTAACGAGGTCGACTTGTTCCCGGGTACACCTGGAATGGTGAAAACTCTGTGAGGAAGGGAAAGCAAATTATTGGGCACATTTTGTGACGTAACAGCGATTAAAATTGAGCGATATTGCGAGGAAAATAGATGGGAAAAATTACAGTGGAAGACCAAAACTGTAATGCATCAAATACATCAGAATAATCCATAGCATGTGGCAGGGGGTGTTAGGACAACAGCCGCGTGGTGATGTAAGGCACATGGTTTTGGGAGATGATATGGTGACATGTATTATGGGAGTGTATTCATTGGAGCTCAGTTTTATGATGATAACACTTAACTTTGTTATACTTTTGTCCACATATCTTTATTTGCTACGTTCGGCGTCAATACGGTTTAGACGTTCGACGTTCGACGTCATCTTTAGGTAAAGACTCTACAAATCCATCATATTTATTTAAAAAACACAAAAGATGGGGACAGTGATGCGGGAGGGGTGAGGATGGAAGGTGGAATTATGTTTGGGAGAGGGCCAGAGATTAATTGTGGAGGAGGGGTAGAGGAGGGAAGGGCATCCCATTGGGCGAAGGAAAGGGTAGAGGAGAAGAAGGGAACCCTATTGGATTTGACCTACTTGAATATTGAAGGGAAGAGAGTCATCGAAACCCGGGACGCAGAAAATAAAGATACGTGGAATAACAAAGTTAAGTATTATCATTCTAATGTTAACAGATCCCACTAAGTTACGTCTGATACCACCAATGATGGTTTCTTATTATGTGTGAAAAGAACGAGTTTTTGTACAGTCGGATTCAAATGTATTGCAAAGAATCGAGCGGCGCCACTTAAGCTTCTCAATGAAATTGAGTTTCACTAACGGCGCTGTTATTCTTCGCTACGCAACGCTATCTATTCAGCTGTTTATTCGCACGTATTTAAATTGTAACAGTTGAGCAACTGCTTGTTTTGTGCTAATTTGTTATTACATAATATGATCAACTCGAATAACAATGACATGCTGCGACGTATTGATTAATTGAAATACCAAACTTTTTCATTAAACACACATCGTTCCTGGCATACAACATACCTACGGCAAATAATACGTAATGTATCATTTAGAGTAACAGTTGTGATTAATAAATAATAATTATCCATGCTCAAATCGTAAATCCAAACCAATACGGAAGTGTAATAACAAATTAGCACAATATAGGAAATTGGTCAACTATTACCATTTGAATACGTGCAAATAAACAGATGAACAGATAGCGTTGCATAGCAAAGAATAACAGCGCCGTAAGTGAAACTCAATTTCCTTGAGAAGCGTAAGTGGCGCCGCTCGATTCTTTGCAATACATTTGAATCCGACCGTACCTATCTATTCAGCAACGTATCTTTCTCCTATTATCGCTTCCGTCAGACCTAGATATGTACGGTAGCCTCAAAACAATATTGCCTGCATCGCTATGAAACACAGCTGTGCTGATATTCTCAAGCAAACAAGGCATTTCGTGTAGTTTCCGGGTCTCTAGTGGCTCCCAACCAGATTCATTTTCATGCTGAGAAACACCATATGCTCATTAAATTCTGTAAATTCGAGTTCAGACCATCTCCATCTACATACTACTCTGAGAGTCGCCGCATCTGGGTGTGGAATGGACACGAGCCGTGTAAAGAATAAGGTTTCGGAGGTGAAAAGTACTATGGAAGTGTATATAGTGGAACTCAGTTTTTATAGTGGTCGCTTATCGTTCGCGGAAAGAACGAGAGTTTCGTACCTATGAAATTAAGCCTTGCGAGTTGCCTCCGGATCTGTGGCGGCTCCCAACTTAATCCCCCTCAATAATAGATAAGTCAAATAATCATGAACAACGTCAAATTAAACTATTACTACGTAGCGTAAATTTCTCGGGCTCGCCACCGGGTAAGATATTCATAGGCAGCCGACGTTTCGGGTTCCGAATCGTTAACCATTCTCAAGGCTACTGATGCGAGTTTGAAAAGACCATTGAATTTGGCGCTAGGCGGGGCGGGATTGGTTAAGCTGAAAACATGCGTGCCAGAGTCATAATTTAATTTATCCTTTGATTATATTTTTACCCTGAGCAATGAAATAAGCACTCGCATGCTACGAATAGTGTCACCGCAGCTAGTGGGGAGAGAAAATTTGGATTCGCGACTGAAGGTAAAAAGCATTATTGGCTTTGATCAGCAAAATCTAACTGAATAAATACGTTATAGAAATGCTCTTGCAACCAGTTAAATGTAATAATAACTTACTTACAAATCAATGCTATATTTAAGCGACTGAAAACTGTAGTCAAATAAAAGACATTGCCGAAGGGAAGAACGCTTCATGCTTAAAGTAGATATGGATGAAAATATAAACGAAAATGACACAGTTTTGTTGAAACCTTGGCCGGTGAAGTAATAATTTCTGTGAAAAGTGAACTAAAACTTTAACTGCGAGAACATGGCGCCAGACGCAACTAATGATAAAACCATCCCTATCTTTTTTTTGTCCCTCGCCACATTTTGTAGCCAACTATTTGAGTAAACTTTGTAAATACGACATGAAACTATAGTTACATCATTCGTAAAAATAACAACAAGTAATTAGCAATTATCAATCCTTAAATACTTGACCATGTTCTCAAACAAGGCAGTCAGCACGCGGGCTGTGCACGTTATAGTAGAGCCAGCTTTTAATTGCGCAGAAACATAAATAATACGTCTATTGGGGTTAAAAAATTAAACTGCGTTGAGGGAAAACTTTCCTTGGGGCTAATTGTTTTGTAAGAGCAGTTAAAGTTTAGTCGGACACATTAACCGAATGAGGAATGGAGTTCTACGACACGAGACGTGTAAAGAATAAGGTTTCGGAGGTGTAATGGTGAAAAGTACTATGGAAGTGTATATAGTGGAACTCAGTTTTTATTGTGGTCGCTTATCGTTCGCTGAAAGAACCGGGTAAGATATTCATAGGCAGCCAACGTTTCGGGTTCCGAATCGTTAACCATTCTCAAGGCTACTGATGCGAGTTTGAAAAGACCATTGAATTTGGCGCTAGGCGGGGCGGGATTGGTTAAGCTGAAAACATGCGTGCCAGAGTCATAATTTAATTTATCCTTGGATTATATTTTTAGCCTGAGCAATGAAATAAGCACTCGCATGCTACGAATAGTGTCACCGCAGCTAGTGGGGAGAGAAAATTTGGATTCGCGACTGAATGTAAAAAGCATTATTGGCTGTGATCAGCAAAATTGAACTGAATAAATACGTTATAGAAATGCTCTTGCAACCAGAAAAATGTAATAATAACTTACTTACAAAGCAATGCTATATTTAAGCGACTGGAAACTGTAGTCAAATAAAAGACATTGCCGAAGGGAAGAATGCTTCATGCTTAAAGTAGATATGGATGAAAATATAAATGAAAATGACACAGTTTTGTTGAAACCTTGGCCGGTGAAATAACAATTTCTGTGAAAAGTGAACTAAAACTTTAACTGTGAGAACATGGCGCCAGATGCAACTAATGATAAAACCATCCCTATCTTTTTTTTTGTCCCTCGCCACATTTTGTAGCCAGCTAATTGAGTAAACTTTGTAAATACGACATGAAACTATAGTTACATCATTCGTAAATATAACAACAAGTAATTAGCAATTATCAATCCTTAAATACTTGACCATGTTCTCAAACAAGGCAGTCAGCACGCGGGCTGTGCACGTTATAGTAGAGCCAGCTTTTATTTGCGCAGAAACATAACTAATACGTCTATTGGGGTTAAAAAATTAAACTGCGTTGAGGGAAAACTTTCCTTGGGGCTAATTGTTTTGTAAGAGCAGTTAGTCGGACACATTAACCGAATGTTGCGAGTTGCCTCCGGATCTGTAGCGGTTGTAATGTCAGCAACATGTTGTGCTCCCGTTGAACGTGTCAGCAGCATAACTTATCTCGGTATAACTGTGGACCAAGCTTTAAAGTGGACGCAACACATATCCTCTGTAACAAAAGTGTTGCGGTATACGTTAGCAAAATTTTATCTGCTCCGTAACAAATGTCCATTAGAAAATTTGAAATTATATTACAATGCATTAATAAACTCTAAATTAACTTATGGCTTGATTGCATGGGGAGGAGCTTATTTTAACTCTATTAAGCCAGCTATTATCTTGCAAAAGAGGCATATCAGGATAATGCTCAATAAGAATCGTCATGAGCCATCCTTTCCACTATTTCAACATTTGAAATTCCTCCCACTTAGGCATTTGTACGTGTACAAAGTACTTAGATTGTTTTTTCTGAGGTGTGGTGCTAAAATTCCTGTCTCAAATAGGCCAGGTTTATGGAATTTTCGCAGTATATTGACACCTTTGCCGAGGCCCAAATTGTCTCTGTACAGGCGAAGTTTTTTATATATTGGGCCTAAAATGTATAACATACTACCTTCTGAGTACAAATGTGCACCTAATCTTGCTTCTTTTTTAAAAGATGTTAAAAACTGGCTACATATTTACTTTTGAAAAAATCGAAGACATATTTTGTTAAATAAAATCATTTTGCTAAATAAAATTATTATTTTTGTAAACATACTGTTAAAAGGAATTCATTTGAAATGTTGGTATTTATAATTTTTTTTTTCTTGTACTGAATGTAACAATGTATGGTCGTAGTTCTAATTGATGGTGACGTCAACACAGGTTCGCCTTATAGGTTACCTAAAGCTCCAAATATCTAATTATGTATTCTTTGTATTTTTTCTGTAATTATTCTTTTGGAGCAATAAACATTATTATATTATATTATATTATATTATATTATATTATATTATATTATATTATATTATATTATATTATATTATATTATATTATATTATATTATATTATATTATATTATATTATATTATATTATATTATATTATATTATATTATATTATATTATATTATATTATATTATATTATATTATATTATATTATATTATATTATATTATATTATATTATATTATATTATATTATATTATATTATATTATATTATATTATATTATATTATATTATATTATATTATATTATATTATTATAATGTGGAATGGAGTGCTACGACACGAGCCGTGTAAAGAATAAGGTTTCGGAGGTGTAATGGTGAAAAGTACTATGGAAGTGTATATAGTGGAACTCAGTTTTTATTGTGGTCGCTTATCGTTCGCTGAAAGAACCGGGTAAGATATTCATAGGCAGCCGACGTTTCGGGTTCCGAATCGTTACCCATTCTCAAGGCTACTGATGCGAGCTTGAAAAGACCGTTTAATTTGGCGCTAGGCGGGGCGGGATTGGTCGAGCACCGATTGTTGTGTTGGAGGACCGTTGACCAGCGGGGACTTAGCTCTGGCGTTCTGAATTCTTCTCAGAAACAGATATTCCAAGAGCTGCTGATCGTGTAACCAGTATCCCGGTTGAAATTCTTCCTCTCCAACCTTATCTCTATCGCCTCTTTGGTTAAGCGATCCCAAAATTGGCCGGATCGCCAAAGAACAGTCGTGTCATCCCGAATGACCTTATGGTCCCGACTCAGGCTATGCTCAACTACTGCTGATGCCCTAAAATCATACATATTACGTAGCGGTTGGCTGAGAGGAGAGCGAAATGAAGAGCTGCTTCGTACCACTCTTCTGATTGAGGAGTACTGATGTTGGAATTGCACGTGGCTCATTGGTTCTTCAGCCAGCTTAAAATTAGCCCGAACTAGTGCCCCCCGTAAATTTCGCCCATTCCATCATCTCTGCATTGGTGATTCCCGTTTAGGTTATTTTGCTTTGGGGTTAGTTGCACTCATGTCAAATTAGTCTCTTCGTTAATTTTCTCACATTTATTTGGAAGAGACCATGGTTTCCACGATTTGTATCATAGTCAAGGTGAGTAATAGGTCCGGAGATTCTACTTCAATCCATGAAAAAAATTCTTAGTCTCCAGACCAATGTGTTATTTTTGTATTTTGCAATTAACACTCTCCTGCTCACTTCACCCTCACGGAGAACAAGTACAGACAAGCTTTACGGAAGGGAGATTCAAGCCTATTGCTCTCAGCATTTGGAAAATAATTCGAGAGAAATAAACATGACTCCAGGACTGGGAAAATTTTCAAGTAATATCACGGCATATTAAGTCTGAGTACCCTAAATGTGGATAATATCCGATTGAAATTCATTCAAATTCTTTCATTAAAAATTACACGATGAAGAATCAATTTTCAAGACCAATCAACATTTTAAAAAATGGTTGTATTTTTTATCTCACGCAAAATCACAGTATACACACGCCGTAGTAACCTAGCAGCATACACCAGGATTTCACAAATATAGACGCTTTGGCGAGGCGAAAGAACAAACAGTCAGATCAGATATGAGCTGAGTTCACACATTAAGACTCAGAAGGTCGAAAGAATCCTTTATAAGGGAATTATCAGGTTTGTTACGGGTAATGAAAATAAAACTTATTTCTAAATTACACATTAGGTGGTGTAAACATAAATTTAGCATGTCGAATGAGAATATAACGAGTAAAATGACAGAGAGGGAAAGCCTTCAATTTGGATACCAAAATAAACTCGTCCCATGCGAGTGTTGCATCAACATAAAGGCGGCTCGAAATTTTTAACTGGAAGCATCCGAAATAAAAAAAAGAAATAGATAAAACATGATGTTTTGAGATCATAAATCATTAGGTAGATGATTTCGGACGGATTTTTAACATACTTTTATCAAAACATCGTTCATTGGGGTAATACGTCTTGTTAATCCTAAACTATATCAAAATGGATGCTTAAGAACGATGTGCCCCAATCAATGAGGTGTATGGAGAGAACACTACGTCATCAAATATTAGCCAGACAACCGAAATAACACCCATATTGTTAGACCCTCCCCTTTCCTGGCTTTCTTATGGATAGTAAGACACAATGGACGAATTTGCGGATATAATGAAACGGTACCAAACATATGTTTGAAATAAAAGGCAAGTAACTCATCGAAAAATACATTGGTTACTTAGAGCTATGGATTCTTCTCTATCAAACCATATTTTTCTGCAGAAATGTTGATTATATTTTATTAAAATAAATAAACAACAAACACAAAAAGAATTATTTATTAATTAACTAATTACATGCTGTTTTTCTGTAAATAATCGGTAGTAAAACACGGCAAAATTGCAAAATTAGTCCACCGAACTGCAAACGCTATAGGGAGATGAGGTCCACAATAATGGTTACTGCGGTCGAAGAGAGGCATTTATTTACCGCGACTAGTTCCATCTATTCTGTCATTTCCCCGGGTATCTCACCAATTGCGACAGTGAAACTAGTCCACCGCTGATAACTAAAGCCACGATGACGCATTTGAAAATACAATCCTGCAAATACCTTTATCTTATTTCCCTAATCTGAAGCAGAGCCTCAGATAATTCACTCGAGCCCTTCGCCGTGAGCTTCCTTACAGAGCGCTCGGATGAATTGGATCGCTGCTGCGACACCCCGGGGCTTCGGCTGGCTTTGAAAATCGGCGTAATCCGCGATTGCTTTTGCGAAAGCCGAAAATTTCCCTCGCCGCCATGACCAGATACATTTGATCCAGAGCGCTCTCATAAGAAGTATTTTCCAAAGCTTTATTTGGCTCCGCTTTTTCCAAACACATCCTTATTTGTCTTCATTTTCGTCCACCGCACTTTCTCCATCCTCCTCCACACCCACGTCAAGAACGTCTGAGGTCTACCCTCGTTCTCCCTTCTCAGAGTCCACCTTTCTGCCACATGTAACGCAACTCTCCGTCATAATCAAAGGCTATCAATTATTATGGATCATTATACGTCGGCATATGAGTCATGCCATGTTCAATCAATATTGAACATATGTCTCCGGAAACAATCAACTATATTAATGAATAGAGGTCAAGAGAAGAAACCATCTAGAAACTAAATGATATTATACATGGGAAGCCCGGTACTTTAATTGGAGTGTGAACCTCAGGGTAGGCCTACAATCTTGGATAGAGCAATATTCAAAGAGTTGTTTTATCATTAAGCCAAGTGAATTGACATGGTGTCACTTCCTGTGAAGGCAAAAAGTTACTTAATTAGACTTTTTTTTATGTTTTTTTTAAATTTTTTGTTATTTTTGGATTTAATTGGATTTTTTATAAGAAGAGGGCATTATCGAAGATACTTGAGAGTCGAAGTGGTTTTTAAAAAATAAAATGTATTCCACCGGTAAAGGTAGGTTTTGTCGAATGTCAGAGAATCTCCTCTCGGTTTTCCACATACTCAGGGGCCTTTTTCCCTCTATTATATATTTCTTCACCTCTGCATACGATATACCCTTCTTCATCCAGTCCATGCAACCTATTCTCTTTCTTCCCCTACCCCGCTTGCCCAACATCCATTCCCTCTATCACACTCTTCAGCAACCCATCACCCTTTATTACATCCTTCAGCCATCTACCCTGCCATTCCCGAATTTCATCCAGAAGCTTCCTTTCTTCTCCCACCAAGGCCGTGTTCCAATCCGTAGGGTGCACCCTATGCACTTACGCCCTTATGCCCTATCCTGTGCTTCACGCACTTTCTGCTCTTAAGGTAGCCAGCGCCAATGTCTCCTAGTTTCCAATGTTGGAACTATATCAGAACCACCTCGACCCGTAAGTTGGTCTGTGTACCTACTTCTTCCGCAGGCCGATGAATTGTATTATCCTTTCGTCTGTCCCTAGTATATCAGAAGAACATCCATTACTCACTCAGAATTGCAAGAGATCGCATTATTCACGAATGGGAAATTCTTAGGGCGCATCGCCATACACTTACCTTCTATGTGCACTAGCGCCCTAGCCATGATGCGCTCTAACGGATTGGAACCGCACTGTTTGACGTCACATCCGGAAAATGACAATCAAAAAGAGCACATAAGGGTACGAAGTGTGCATAATATCGGATTGGAACACGGCCCAACTCAACCACTTCCTCGTTAGTCTTCCTTTCCATCCACCTCACCCTCTCCATCCTTCTCCACGCCCACATCTTAAATGCCTGCAGCCTTTTCTTGTCCTGATTTCTGAGGGTCCACGTTTCTGCCCCATACAATGCTACGCTCCCTATCAAGCTCTTCACCAGCCTCTTCTTCACATCCCTGCCAAATGTCTCCGTCATCAGCTCCCTTCTATTGATAAACGCCGCCTTAGCTAGCGCTATTCTCTTCCGTATATCTTTATTGAAGTGATTTTATTAATCATAAATATCACTAAAATCAGTACGACATTTAAGGTTTAACACATTCTGGCGTAATGTAACGGAAATGCATCACAATGAAAACAACCATCGCACTATTCCATAAGTTTTAATAATAATTACGATGCGTTTCAACTCACAGAATCATTATCATGTACTAGAATCTGCTCCTGCTTCCACTACTACTAGTTCTATTCTGGTACCTGATGATGACGTAATTGTTGTTATAAACCTGCAGAAAAGCGCGATTGTTACTTCCATTACAACGTTAATGCCAAGCGCACACTAATCCTCCCGCCTCCGTCCGCTTCCTCCCTCCCAATATATATGGCTAATTGAAATACGGGTTATTCCGTGAGTTGGCGCAAACTATTCCTCCCGGCCTCCGTCCGCCACCGCCCGCCTCCGTCCGCCACCGCCCGTCTCCGTCCGCTCCACCCGAAATTCTCGGTCGAGAATATTTGGCGGATGCGGACGGATGGTCAGAGGCGGACGGAGGCCGGGAGGAATAGTATGCGCTGGCTTCCGTCCGTCTCCCTCCCGGAGCATTAAGCTCGTTGAGGGCTGCAACTGCATTGACTACGGGCCCAAGTCTATTGTCTTTCGGTTTTGGCGGACGGCGTAGTATGCGCACCCCTCGGGAAAACAGAAGGAAGCGGGCGGAAGCCGGACGGAGGCGGGAGATTAGGTGTACGCTGGCCTTAAAAGGAGTCACGCGTAACGTAGATACTCGAACTTACAAAATTTGAATGTGAAAAAAAAATTCCATCACCCTGGACTAGAGTTCAAACCTCAATCTCAAACTCCAGTTATTTCACTGCTAGCTTCAATTCGCTTACCTATTGCGTTCAATCTCATCTTAATTAATTTCAATCTAAGAGTCGGGGGGAGTCTCAGATCAAAGAGAAGTCCATACTTAAGAGTCCAAGTGATTTTATTAAACATGCATATCACTGACTCAAATCAGTACGATATTACGGGGCAGAATATGCAACGGAGATACACCAACGGGCGAATTTGAAAAAAAAGTCAATCGCTTTGGGCTAGGATTAACTTTCGAAGTACCACAGGGATCATTTTGACCCCTTTTCATTTTTTCACAACCCATCAATTCTGACTGAATACTCACAGCTCTTCCATGCTTCTCGACTTTAATTATTTTAGCAAGAGTATATAATGCGAAAATAAGAACCTCATAGCACCAATGGTATCTAACGTACGTAACTTTTACATACTGATACCAGAGGTTTCATTTTGACCCTAGGCTATCTCCCCCTATTTTATTTGAGTTTCATCATTCTAGAATGGAGTTTTTCTGTCATTTATTGAGCATTATGGAAAATTCGGCTGTCGTATGTGGATGCCCATGAGTGAATAGCCGCACATAGACTTTGAATTTGAATCTGTCCCAGGTTTGAATCCTCGTACATCATATCGTAAATGTTGCGAAGGCAAATTATGGGACATTCATATAAACCTTTGCTGTGACAAAATAATCTGAGGTTATAAATGAATATTTTTCGAAAAAATTTCAATAACGTTTAAACAAAAACGCAAAATTTCCTGGAGAAAACAAATTATGTCTAAGGGATAAGATCTGACCCCTGTCGGTACAACTAGATAATACCGCATAGTTCGGTACATCTAGTGTCATAACCACAGTCGTTTACTTCAATTTCCGAGCCTATCGCTGACTTCAATTGCAGCCGTGTTTTACACCGTGGGATTAAAATAACAAAGTACATAACTCAATTTCATATATTTGTGAATCTCCCTCCCACTCCTGTGATAATCCCGCGTTGACCGCGTGTTAAAATTCAGGCGGCCCGTCGCTAATGTTACCAAAATACATCCAGACCATAAGGTTCCCCTTGCATCTATCCCCATCGCTGCGAACCAAACATTTTCCATTCCGCCCCAGTGCATGAAGACGAAGCGAGGAAATAAAAATTCCCGAACCTTTCCCGGGCAATGGTAAGCCAGCAATGGAAATCGGACGGTGAAACTTCGGACGGAAATACGAATGTGGAGAGCGGGAGGGGAAAGGCCCGCTGCGATAACAAAAGACCAAAGCTTCTCTCGATGGATTCAAAACAGATAAAAAAAAACGATCCGAAAGGAAAAAAAAAAGAAATGCTAAGCGCGGCGCTATCTACGGGCTGGACGTTTTACTTAAGGTAATGCGAGGGAGATAGTTCCCCAATCACAATAGAGACCGCATTCGATGTATTCGTTTTAATTTCACCAGCTGTGAGACACATCAATTAAATATTTGCATTATCAATGGTGCAGAAATACTGTTTTACATGGCGGAAATTGTAATAAATCAAGTGAAAATGTCTGAATAATGGCCGGTTGCAAGAAAATTAGTTATGGAATCAATAGTTATGAGATCCATAAAGTTATGGAACTCATAAATAAATTTGGGTTGCAGGAACACATCTATAAGTTACTTAACTTATTTACCAATAGTTACTAGCTTCGTATATTTGGTCTAATCTTCCACCGCCGGATATAAGTTACGAAAGTTAAGTCTATGAATAATTTATAATGCACATTATAATTAGTCAGTAAGAGTAAACAAACTGGTCACTTGTCTGAAAACAACTCTTTTATCAAGTAATTAAGTCTCCAAGCGGTTCATTGCGCATCCGCCATCTTGTCTACTTATGGAACTCATAACTCCATGCCATAAGTTATGAGACCGATGAAATTATTGAATGTTTGTGCAACACTTATTGAATGGTTGCCATGGCTTATGGGTCCCATAACTTTATGGAATACATATGTTACGTTCCTGCAACTGGCCATAAGTCTTTAACTTGACTCAGTTTTTTCACGCTGTACGTTTGAAACTCCATCAAAACGGAAGGTTTATCGTTGAACCCGAAGAATTAACTGCGGTGACAATATGATCAATTTTCAAAAATAATCAAGAAAACACACAAATTACACACTGTTGATTTTTTGACGATATCGATATCCCTAAACATCCATATCATGGACATATATAAGAGCTCTCTTAGATCTCTATAATGTCTTCCCGCTTGCAAACAACGCGAGTGCTGGACGCGGTCGGAGTCGCTAACGGAAAGTTGGCACACGCAGTTTCTGTAATATTAACAATGCCATGGAAGGGAGGTGTGGCTGGGGGGTTGGTATTAGGGAGAATGGAGGAAGTGGAGTTTAACGGGGGGACGGTGGGAAAGGCATACGGGAGGGTGGGTATGGGAGGGAGAAAAGGGGCGGGGAAGGGAAGGAAGAGGAAGTGGAGAAAGTTTCGATGAGGATTCTCATCACGAGGGAAAGAAAAGCAATATGCCCATTTGGTACGCAAGGGAGCCACAGGGTTTAATCTTCAGTGGAGATTAGGGAGGGTCATCCGTTGTTATAGGGATTGTAGGAGAGTGGTTGGAAAGCGTGGGAGGTTTTGAAAACCCTTATTTTTACCCTGGGTGGATCCTTTTTTTTTAATAAATAGAGAAAAGTAATGTTTTACTCCTCTTAAGGTGGCTCTAACTTCACTGTGTGAGCCAAGGCAACTACTAAGATTGAATGGATATTAGGGGAGGCGACCGACAACTAAGGTCATTTGCGCCATAGGGGACAGGTAGAGAAGGAAGGGTGGATAGAAACCAGGTGTCGGTATTAGCCTGCTCATTACGAGAGGCGCCAAGGGGACCACGATTTCACGTCTCATCTGACAGACGGAATACTGTACTTGAAGCGCCCTCAACAAGAACATCAAGTAGGGAACATGTATCTTTTGTAAAACATCCTTCTCTGCAGGGATTTGAACCCTGGCCGTCCGCATGGTTAGCCAGTACCCTAACCACCACGCCAACCCGATCCCCCAGGCAAATACAAATTTTCACATTTTTAATTATTCAGTTTAACCCTTTTTAAGCTGTCCATATACATTACATGATGTTACCCCTGGATGGCTTTCTTTTTTTATCTAGTAGCATTTCTAGTATAGATGCCAATTAAGCTAGGAAAAATTATCGAAGCCAATTAAGCTAGTGAAGGATGGAGGGTTGCAGTCAAACAATCATAGGAGTACACAACCAATTCTGAATACCAAGGATTGCTTTATTCTACCTTATACTCTTAAAATACCAATGAAGGCATGTGTGCTTGTAAAAATAGTATCAAAATATTAATATTTAACCACTACACAGTAAAAATATTCGTGTTTATCGCAGAATTCTACGGATTGGAAACATGGACCATTGGAAGAGAAAACAGAACAGACTGGAAGCCTTCGAAACCTGGTGCTATAGGAGGATTCTCAAGAAAAAAAGGACGGACAAAATAGAAAATGATGTATTTTACAGATGAGTAGAACAGCAGGGGACGATACGATGAAATACGGTACAGGAAAGAAGAACCAGATGGATCGGACGCACACTGAGGCACAATGAGTTTGTGAAGAGCATAATTAAAAGTAAAATTGAGGGAAAAGTCCCCAGAGAAAGAACCAGGAATAAGTTCATGAACGAAATAAAGAGAAACGTACAAAGGGAAAACTACCAGGAAGTAAGGGAACTAATATTAGATAGGGCTGCAGACAACCGATCTGAGAATTGAAAAATTGAATGGAGAGAAAAATGTATTCTGGCTTGATATATATATATATATATATATATATATATATATATATATATATATATATATATATATATATAACTGCACTTAGGATCACTTAAGTGACGAATATATAAAAGTTTGCCTGAGGAAGGCAGACGACAAACACAGAAAACAAAAAAATGATGAACACACTTACAAAGTTTCTTGATATTTCGGTGCCACTAGCACCTTGGTCGCAAGAGTCTTCGCTCTTGCGACCAAGGTGCTAGTGGCACCGAAATATCAAGAAACTTTGTGTGTTCATCATTTTTTTGTTTTCTGTGTTTGTCGTCTGCCTTCCTCTGGCAAACTTTTATATATATATATATATATATATATATATATATATATATATATATATATATATATATATATATATATATATATATATATATATATATATATATATATACCAAAGCTTTAAGAAAAATATCTCCTAAAGGTGACCGCAAAATGTTAGCAGTCGTTTTATCTAACGTTTATTCGCTCGATTTTTACATTAAAAAGTGATAAAAGTGCGATCTTATTAGCGTGTAAAATCTTTAACAGAATGGTCTTGGATCCCCGCGCTCCGCTGCGTAAAAAAAAAAGGATGAAGAGCCCATCCTCCTCCTCTCTCCCCTTAAAACGTCCTAAGTAACACTTGAAGAGCCCAAAAGGCTTGTCGCTGGCCATTGACTCCTTCGATTAAGCCCTCTCCAGCCCGAAACAGGAAGGGGGTAGCCCTTTAAATAAGTTCGTCCAGATACTCACACGGCCGTCGTTACGGGGTCAATTTCGAGGTTTTTAATTGGACTACGACTGTCCTCATTCGGGCAAGGAATTCGGAGGCGCGCGTGATCGGGATGGAAAGAGGGACAATTGAACGTCGCACTGCTGGGGGAGGAAGGAGCGTTAGCTGGGGGACGAAATTCATTGACCTCAGGGGGATCCTCCATTGCACGAGGCAATCCCTTGGATTTGTTCCGCTCGGCGGAGCACCCGGGGGGAATGCCACTCCTGACGATAAGGGATCCGGTCAAACGGCGGTTATATCTCCCGCAAAAGTTCCCGGCACTGACCGGCGCAGAAAAGAGGGTAGGTATAGAAGTGGAAGGGGTGAAGGGGTAAGAACAAAGCCTTCGCTTCTCAAACCCTCTTCCGACCTCTTGCTCTCCCTCCTCTTAAACCTCCTCCACGGGTTTCCACTCCCCAGCCACCATACCGAGCACTTGCTTGTTCGTCTTCCTTTCGGTACACCGAACTTTCTACATTCTCCTCCGCACCCACTTTTTAAGAACCCATGGCCTGTTATCGTCCTATTTTCTTAGAATCCAAGTATCTGCTCCATACAGGCCACACCTCGAATATGCCGTGAGCATTTGTGACCCTTGTCAAAAGGTTTAGTAAAGAAAATTAATTAAATAAATAAAAAATCTGCACGCTTTGTTAAAAACTGCTACGAGCGAACATACATGTTACACAGCTTTTAAAGGGATTAATATGGGAGAGACTAGAGATTCGGAGGCTACACGCTAGGTTTATGTTGCTTGAGAAAGTCAGAACTGATGAGTTTCAGAGTGATATAGAGAATATTATCATGACGTCTCACTACCTCTGTAGGTCTGACAGAAGCGATAAAATAAGAGAGACGTATTGCCAAACAGATAGGTACAAACACTTGTTCTTTCGGCTAACAGTGAGCGACCATAATAAAAACTGAGCTCCACTAAATACACTCACATTATACACATCACCATTTATCCTGCCAAAATCCTATACCTTACATCTTCAAACGACTGGTGTCGTAACACTCCCTGCCACATGCCCATTGGGCGGCTCGAAGGGTAATATTTAGACGTAGATATAACGCCATACCACATATAAATATTTCCAAGCATTTTCCCTAAATTGTTACACAAACACCCGTCATTAGCTCTCATATAAGCTCCGTAAACGTGTTCTATCACTTAGAAACATTAAAGTGTTAGTCAATACATTACGTTTTTCAAACAGAAAATTCCACTGGATTCTTCTTCTTGAGATGTTTCTGCACATCAGAGCATCTATGGAGGTGATTTAGCATAAATCCATTGATTACAATTAAATATAAAAACACATTCCCAATTATGAGCTTGAAGATCAAAATTATTAATTTCGAGTTTATATAGAGGATTGGGGTCCACCTTAAAGTGCTATTTTTCACTTGCCGACGTGTAGGAATACACTTAATTCCATTATTAGGGCTTGGAAGCGAAATTCTACGAAAATTAGTTCAAATGTGCACATATTTTGCGGCTTCACTCAATAAAGTTGCCAGCATTTGACTTAAAATTAACAGCACTCTACATATTTTTTGTTCGCACGTTTTGTTAAAGTGATACCTCTGATAATGACTGAATTGTATTGTTATCATCATAATGCGCATTGAGTTAATCAACTTTCGCACACTCTTGAGTAACACGAAGCCTCCGCGAACACTCTCACGCCGCGTAATGTGATTATGACCTCCGAAAAAGGAGCATCGAAATTAGGTAGTTTAATTTTTCCCCGCGTTCCTAGACGGCAGGGCGTAATGGAACGCACGTGTATCCCCTTCTCCATTACGGCAACAATTGGTTCCTTAAGTCGAGGCCCAAATTGGCGCCATTAGCGAATTCGATCTCCCTTCGAGATGACTTCCTTCCCTCGACAAGAGTAATTTGGAACCTAATTGGCGAATGTCGACTCTCCATTAAGGCTGGCCTCGTGACACACCAATCCCATTATCAACTGATGACACAAAATATTCCGAGGTAAGAAGAATATGGAGAGGGTGCGATTCATACTATCGACGCAATAATAACTTCCACTTCCGAGATCGACAATTTTCGAGTCGAGGGTGTTATTAGAGAGGGTGAATAAATTTTCAGCAATTTCTTCAAATGGCGCAGAGCTGAAGTAGGTACCTATCTGGGGTGCGATTCTGTTTCTTCATAACGCCATAGCGCCGCGACCATGCGGTAAAATAGTGAGCAGCTCCGCGACAATGCAAACCTGTTTTTCAGATCTCGCGCCATTTTAGTTCGTGCAACGCTTATTTATACTATTGTCGTAATGATCGTAACGTCGTAAGAAACAGAAATGCGCACGGCGCCTCGCTAGCGACAGCAACCGCTATTTTCTCGCTGCGTTATGATAGCGTAAGTAGAAACAGAATAGCCCCCCCTGGCTGCGTGACAAAAATGCAACACGCGGTATGGTGATTTTTTTGTTGTTAAATTCGAGGGATAGTCATCACTTAAGGCTTGTTTACCCTAGGCAAGTAATTTGATTGAGTACCGAGTAATTTAGTTTCTAAATGCGTCCGAACAACAAAAATTTAGTCGAGTGGATTAGCAAGTTATTTAGTCGAGTCGATCCATTTCGTTCTATTGTTGTCGGGCGAGTAGCGCCCCCCAATCACGCGTCACTGCTCACTCGTTCATCGGCTAAACAAGTCCGAAACTGTCGTTTAAGTCGAGTTCGTTAGCTGCCGCAAACATGTCGTTTCGCTGGAGCGAAGAAACAACTTTAAAATTTGTTTCTAAATACGTACAACATGAATGCAGAAAATTTACACAACTTTTAGACATTCTCAAACTATCGAAGTGTTCTTTGGGATCTTCTAATACTAATTCCTTCAGAAGTCAATTCTTAGCTCCTAGTTCATCTCTGCCATTATTTCATTTTCGTATCCAAAGTTTTTTTTTCTATATCACACAAATTTCTTCATCCACCTCTTCCAAAATAGCCAATACCATAAGCCTTATCAGCTTATTCATTTTATTGCGTTTTAGCCCCTTCATCTTGCAAAAACACGACTCACTTGTCAACTGTACTCGACCGTAAGGCGAATGATTTTTGGAGGGTAGAGAGTATTTTAACTACTAGCATACTCTCCACTAAACTAAATTACCAGCCTAGGGTGAATGAGGCTTTAGTAATTAACAGCTGCTTAGTGGCTAACATTGAGGTACATGGAGAGGGCTTCACGTCATCAAAGTGTAGCCCGACAACCGAAATAACAACCACATTGTTTAATCCTGTTCTTTCCTTACTTCCCTTCAGAGAGCACGACGGAATGGACGAAATAGGCGATGCAAAGCAAGAATGTCCACCAACTGTTTGAAATTTAAGGCAAGTAACTCTTATAGTATGTGTTGGGTTTTTAATGCTATGCAATCGACTCGATTTTACCTTAGTATTCACCTGGAATGCGGATTTTTATAAATTTAAATAGATAAACAATATTTGTAAGGCGAATAAATAGGCATAAATAATAGGTATAGGAATAATAGGTGTAATATGAGTGAATAAGCATATGCATGCTGATTTATTGTAAAATTGTCGATGAAAAAATTCAAGCTCGTAAGCGCAACGAGAAAATTGGGGTGAACAAATGTGATAGCGTACCTAAAGGATTCACTCACGTTTACAGCTTTGTGAATTGGCCACCATAGCAACCCCCCTCTCCAACTAACTCAGTGGATACCATCATAGTTTCGTCAATTTTAACCCTCGATGGACGAGCGAGTCAAATTTGTTAAATATCAAAATCATTAAAAGATCTTTCTAAGGGGCTATTCCTTTCAGTCGATGCACTATACAGGATTGTAACGCTTTATATTAACTGAGTGGATAGTTGCGTCTCTTAAAATATATACATTGGCTGCTCAATGCTATGGATTCTACTCGTTTTTACTGTAGTTTTCAACGGCAGTGCGCAGCAATATTGATTCATACATACATACATACCAATCACGCCGTTTCCTACCGGGGTAGGCTCAGTCACAAAGTTTCACTCATAAATACATATTTGTACGCCTAACTCTGCTTCAATAGTTTCCTCCATACTGGCCTATCCTTGCAAATCTCTTTTGCCCCACTTACCCCCATACACTGCTTCATACACGCCCTCCTGTTTTTAAGACTCCTAATATTCCTCCTCCGAAGAATTTCCTCAACCACATTCAACCACGACTTTGTCGGCCTACCACGACCTCTCACGCAATTCATTTCACTCTTATATATCTGTTTCGTTTTTCGACTCTCATCCATACTCTCAACATGGCCAAACCAACGAAGCACACTCCTTTCATAAATGTCCGTTCCTGGAGCATCTAACCAACATTCATTTCACCCACTCATTCCTGACCCTATCCATCCTACTCATTGATTTAAATAAATAAATAATACATATATGGAGTATGCATATAAAAGAAGTATTTTTATGCTGATATCTGACAAGTAACCAATGAAAAACATCGCAAAATTGTCAATTAGTGCGTAATTCTGTAAGAGCTAAAGGAAAATTGGGGGAAAAAAGAAGCCGAACGGGTCATACTTACGTTTCAACTTTTACCATAGGTCAACAAAGCAAGCGCCCCCTATATCTACCTCAATGGGAGCCAAATGGCTTAAAAGACGTCTTATTCCAGGATTTTCATAAGATCAAGTACCGTAAACCTGGGTGAATCCAGAACAGTTGTAGTGGTTTTTCAGGTCTCCAGCAACAATCTTTCTTTCAATAAAACATTTTTTGAGAAAACTTAAATTAACAGGTATTTGTTTCACGGTTGAATTTCAGCGATCCAACAACTCTGAGTCTTGAATAAAGAGAACAGTTCAACTTGTATAACCTTCACCCCGTTAAGGTAATTTGAGCGAAACATCATTTTTACCTAGAAATCCATGAATTTGATCTCATTTTAAAGAAAAATATATCATCCTTCCATTGAAATAAAAAATTCAACCCCTCACCACAATACTTTCCGAGGAATTTTTCAGAAAATACCAGCCCTTTAATTTGGGAAATGGGACGTGTATGCACTCCAGAGAACCATTATACTAAAAATGAACCATTTTCTACACTTATATCTCGTCAAAAAATCAACAGTGTATAATTTGTGTGTTTTCTCAACTGTTTTTGAATGTTAATCATATTGTCATCGCAGTAAATTCTTCGGGATCAACGATAAACCGTCCGTTTTGATGGAGTTTCAAACGTACAGCGTGAATAAACTGATACAAGTTAAAGACTTATTTAGATATTTTCATTTGATTACTTACAATTTCTGTCATGTAAAACTATATTATTGCACAATTAGTAATGCAATATTTAATTGATGTGTCCTACAGCTGGTGAAATCAAAACGTATATATCGAATATGCTCTCTATTATGATACGGGAACTATCTCGCCTGCACTACCTTAAGTGGGGTGCAGAAGGAAGACTGATATGATGAAACTTTGACACGTTAATTAATACTCCACAATGATCATTTTTAGATGTGAAAAAATTAATTTATATCCATTCTGAAAAATATTTACCAGCCTAGTTAACACAAAGTTCGATAATTTAAGGAATACAATCATTAGTGATGAACTAGGTGTTCAGTCCATACTAGGGATTGGAAATTTAAATCCAGAATCGATTTTCGATTTCGGTTGTTAAAATCGATTTTCTAAAAATTCGATTTTTTCCCAAAATAATCGAAAAATCGAAATCGAAATTTTTAAATAGTAAAGTAATTGTCTGCTGAAATACGGATGTGCTGTTCTAACAAAATGCGAAATATGGGTTAATGGAAGCACTAGGGATAAGAACTGAATACGGTTAAATTTATTAATGCAATTTATTATTTTATAGATAATAATAAGGTTTGCAGGAAAGTAGTAATGCATAACAGATACTTATATACATATAGGTAATATAACAAGTAAATTACATATATATTAGTAGCCCATGCGCCGAAGACGATATTCGGACTGGGCGGATCTTTTTTGCAGGAGACGAGTGCTCTGAAGCGATTTATCGAGAAAACGTTTACAAAAAAGGCACAATGTCAACGCGTATTATCATTTCTAATCTCCGTCTTGCGGTCTACAATGTATTACTTCCGAGTGTGAGTCCCCGCCTAGACTAGAATTATTGTAATAAAATTCCGCAGCCCTACAGTAGGCAACTCCAACCTTGCCGGCGTCCGAAGCACTATGCCTCCCCACCAAAGTTCCCCCACCAGCGATGCAGAGTGAAATAGCGCGGCGCCGAGTAAAGCGAGGCGGCAAAATTCAAATGCTGTAGCAAGCTAAAAAATCAAAAATTGATCAGCTAGAATCGATTTTGAACGATTTTTCAAAACAAAAAGTAGATTACGATTAAATCGAAAATCGGAGTGTGATTATCGATTTTCGATTAAAATCGAAATCGATTTTCCAATCCCTAGTCCATACCAGATGGATTTATAGAGCACAAAGCAGATAGAAAGAGATTTTTCTACTAATCCTAAAGAAAGGTGGCTTTTGAATAATAGCCCCTTGAGTAGAAGTGTCGGATGACCAGGGATGAGGTGGTAAATGGAACTGGAAGAGGCTTGAAGCCATAACCAGGAAAGAAGGAAAATCGAGGGAACAGAGAAGCCGGACGGGTCACACGTTTTTCTGAAATTTGATAAATCATAATTATACCAATTATATATTATCGTATTGAATATAGACTGACAACATCGCACACAGATAGATAAATAGAATAAACCAACTGTTGAAGATCTTCAGCAAGATACATGCAGCAACAAGAGAAGGTAGAACAAGCAATAGAAATGAGAGGATGTAAAACAACTCTATTAGAATTTATAAGCTGGAAAAAGTCAGTCGGAAAGATATAGTCTTTTCAAATGACAATACCAAAAACTAAATTGAAAAAAGGAAAAAAAAGACGATTTAGATTCATAGGCAGAGGCGTAAACACAATACGCTCGTTTAGATGAGGATCAATGAAAGTTTTTTTTTGCGTCAGCACCTCATCCCTCGCAATGTCCATTATCTCCTTCAGAGAATATTTACGCAAGCGATTCTTGCCCCTCTATTGTGTCAGCAGTGAAAGTTTTCACACACTCATTCCTCCCATGTTGTAAATCTTTCGTGCGCGGTCGATACGAAGAACTCAACTCGACGAAAGGGAAAGTGTCGATGTGTATTCTGTATCGCGATGAGTCCATCTGTGATTCCTTATCTGTTTGGACGGATCGGAAGTCGATAGCCGCGGGTAATAAATCAATCTTCACGTACCACTCGCTCAACACCTGCCCCACGCACACAACATGCGTTAAGATTGATGTGAAAATAAATCCACCAAGAACGCGCTCCATCTAGAGTGGAATATCTCAAGGAAATGGGTAATCCCCCCCTCCTTGCTTGGGTGGCCGGAGAGCTGGATTTCATTACAAGGGTCAGGGTTATAATCTTAGCAGCGGTAGAGACTTTACGGAGGAATACCAGACCCTAGTTGGGAACTATGCAGATAACATTATTTTGGACCGGTTTTATAAAGTGAGGTTTGCACTATAAGGGCATTCTAACCAAAACAAATGACAAGCTATGGTGTGGCACAGAAAGTACTGGAAAAAACAAAAAAGACTAGGCCATCAGATTATCAGACACCCCATATTTTGTGATACAGAGAAATAACTGCATGATAAAGGAAAAAAAACTGAAATTTTATAAATTATAGTTATACCAATTATACAGGGTGTCCCATAAATGTCACGCCACAGTGACACTGGAGCTAGGGCAGCCTAAGAGGAACCGAACCAGCCTAATATGACCTCAGTAAAAGTTGCACGGTTTTCGAGATATTGCCAAATTAAAGCTTTTTCAAAAATTTCACTTTTTTTACATTTCTAGTCCCAGAATTTACTTGAATAGCTCTCAAATTAAGTTTTTTTTTTAAATTTTACGATATCATCAATCGGTTATTAAGCTGACAAAAGGGTTATTTTATTGATAACTAATGTAAAATGAGGAAAAATACTGCATTAATCTTGACTTAACTTAGCAGCAAAAAAACAACTTCGATTTTAACCGCCTGCCGTGACAAAAAATACTAGAAAGTAAATGAGATAGTAACTTCAAAAACTTACGTATGTTATGCCGATTTTAAAATGGTATGAGTAGGCAAAGTAGCGTGATTTTATTTAGTAAGATGCATGTATCATTTGTTTCAATGCATGAGCACCATCTTCAGGTTAATAGTCAATTTATTTCCTTGACCGAAGTTTTTTCCTTAATCTGAAGATGGTGCTTGTGCATTGAAGCCCGGGTCGTGCCAGTTTTCTATATATTGTGGTAATGTAAAAGTTGTTAATTTTTATTGATAAAATGTCATACCTCCAAGTCACCAGTGATCTTGTTTTATTTGAAGAACCTTAGTAAAATACATGCAATAACAAGAGAAGAACGTGCAAATAATAAATGTGAGAGGATGTGAAATTACTCTATTAGAATTTATAAGTTTCTTAAGGTTGGTCGAGTGACCACGTGACTGGAAATAAATCTCGTAGCTACTGCATGACGACCTTAGAACGTAAACTGCTGACGAAGACTTCATATGGCCTTCAGTTAACAATTATAGATGGTCAAGCATCAAAACTATTAAAATTTAATTCGGATGAAATGATTGTACTAATTCTTATAGAAAAATGGAATCGTGGAATAGTTCTATCTACTTACCCATCAGTAAATATTGCTCAGGTGTTCCGGCAGTATCTCTGGAACGAAAAGGGAATATTTTCAAAAACTTCGCATTAAACAGTTCATATATCATATCATACTAACGTTGATGACACTAGGTTCGGATTCGATCTTAAAAAAAAAAATCGGTGCGGCTGAATGCCTACAACTATTTTCATAAATAAACTTCAGTTGTTTATATCTACGTAGGAAAGTGCATGCAATAAAAACAAATATTTCCACACTAAATTATAAACTTTGTGGCCCGCATACGTTACTCTGGATCTCCGCCTATTGTATGATGGGAACTATAGTGTTTGAAGACAACTTATTACTCAATACGGATATTTATTTATAATTATTTTTTTTATTAACAGATAGACTTGTAAGACATGGAGCAACTTGAAAAAAGTGAGGTGGAAAGATATAGCCCTCTCAAATAACAATACTAAGACTAAATTTGAAAAAAAAGAAGAAAAAAACAACTTAAATTGTTAGACAGGGGCATCAACAAAATACGCTCGATAAGATGAGGATCAATGAATACCTCATGAATCCTATTCGTGTTAAAATACTTGGAAACGGTCGCAGTATTCTCCAAAATACAGTTATACTCAGAAAATTTCCCCTTCATGTGTCTGTTTCGTGCATGAGAAATTCAGAACAGGCGTTTCAGAGGAACATAGAGAATATAATTTTGTTCAAGAGATGACGGAAGGTGGCCAGGGGGGTGCGGCGGGTAAGATGGATTGGGGTGGCTGGGGAAAAAGGGGTGATTTAAGGGAGGGAAGGGAAATTGCCCAAACTCTGAAGGCAGGGGGGGGAAGGCCCAATTTTTCGTCATTCGACCTCTCAGCTCACTTTTCATACGCGTAATGATGCGAGCACCGTTCATCTTCGAGAAATGAGGGGAATTGGGGAAGGATGAGCGATAATGAGGGAAGGGAACAAGGAAAATGAAGGGTAAAAGCGGAAAAGGGCCAAATGTATATCACCATTGAGGTAAACGGAGAGGGTACAGACTATGCTGGCCAATGTTAGAAGCTGAAGCCAGTCCGCAATCTTCGTTGAATCATTTTCCTGTAGCATTTGCGGGTTTTGTAGATTTGAAAGGAAAGTGCTTAGAAAAATTTTAGGACCCATTCGGGAAAACAATATCTGGAGAATCAGATTCAACCATGAATTATGTGGTATTTTTAGAGAACCCCCTCTGTCAAAATACATCCGACTACAGCGATTGCAGTGGGCCGGGAATGTGGCTAGAATGGACGACAAAAGGATACCAAAGAGAACGATAGACAGCCGAATGTACGGTAAAAGACCAGTAGGAAGACCACGCAAACGCTGGGAAGATGAAGCACAGGCTGACACACGGAATCTCCTAGGACTACGACTGTGGAGGAGAGCGGCAACTGACAGAAAAGCATGGAGGCAGAAGTTGGAGGCCAGGGCCCAAACTGGGGCTGTAGCGCCGTAGGAGAGAGAGATTTGCGGGCTTACGCATTCATTTTGCAATTTTACAATGTTTTCCATCGATAACTTACTAGAAATCAGCATGCGCTTACTTCTTTAACTTGCATTCTCCTTAAATATTTTGTTTATTTATTTAAATTAATAATCATCCGAAATCCTGAAGAAATCTATTGTGAGCAGCCAATATATATTTGACGAGTTGTCGTGCCCAAGCGGTTTAGGGACACGGCGGATTCGGGGCGGTATCGCATCAAAGATTGGGCCCCGTTTAAGGGTGGGGTGGGTGCAATAAGGAATTAAAATTCCTGCGTAAGCTTAGTGGAAAGGTTTATTCGGAGGACATTCGCCTCTGGCGTCTGACAAGATATTCCCCCAAGCTATAGGCTTCGGGTTGTATTATAGCAGTCGGGAGGAGGTCAACGGTATCCCGCCCTCCGGAGCGTCATCGCCTCACACTCTTGTCTATCACCCTGATATCGCTCTGGGGTCAATGTCTTGGTCCCTCCCGACCGATATCCCCAAACGGCAGCTTGACTCACATATATATAACTTGCATCGGGATCTGAGCGATTCAACTTCAATTATACGCCCAGTGATTCAGCATCACAGCACCGGAATGTAAGTGATTCACGGCGATTCATATGTACTTCGCCCTCGCATACGACAAATTTACTTGCCTTGAATTTCAAACTGATAGCCAATATTCTTGCTTTACATCCGCTAATTCGTCCATTCCGGCGTGATATCCATGGGAAACTAAGGGGCGGGCAAGGATAACCAATTTGGTTGTTATTTCGGTTGTCAGGCGTAAGCGTTAAATCCGATCTCAAACGGTAAATGAACCAGCGTGCAGGCCAACACATATTATTGCTATCATACCGGCTGATCTACTTTCGTGTGGTACTAGTTTTCACCCATTTTTCAAGATGATTTAGCCGCCGCGTGATCTTCATTTTCTGAAATCAGAGCTATCTGTAACTTCCATTGGCTATCAATAATATTTAGGCGACAAAATCAATAATAATAATTCAATTTTCGTCTTATTGATCTCAAATAATTAGTTAAGAACTAGTCGTTCCTTGAACGGAATATGCCATATTTACCCATGTACCACGCGGGAAATTTCACGGGATTTCTGGGAAAAAAAGGTGCGCGTGAGACACGGGTCTATACGGCAATTTATTCCATCTTCATCCTCTTAACCGTCTTCACTCTGATTCGCGGCATTTCAAAATACCACGAGGGTAGGCGATTTTTGGCTATTTGATCCCTTTTTCAAATCTCTGTGGAGTATACATATAACATAGCATGAAATCTCGCGCACCGGTGTAAGGGTACACATCAAAGGGATGACATTCACCTTTAAAAAATTATTGTTTGACTGGACCGGAATTCGAATCTGGATCTCCAGATTACCGGCACACGCCACTTACAACTGCCTGATCACCCGAATTCTAATGCCGAGAAAAATCATATGATTTCGTAAAAGGCGAACTTTTCCCACTTTATTTCTTGCTAGTAGAGTTCTATCGTCTTAAAAGGTTTGGATTATGTGCTACTTTGATAAATACCCTGTCAGTTACCGGGCAATCATCTAGAAGGTCTAAAATGTTGCCAAATAGGACACATCAATTCAGAAAGGAAAACTAGAACTTCAAATTTGACCTACCCTCGATATGTACGAATAATTTTTCTTCTTCTTTCGATGTTACTCCTATCGGAGATTGGATATCATTATGGTTATTTTATTTTAATGATAAACTGATAGTTATTGAAAAATGAAAATGCCCAACCTGCTGTTTTGGTCGCCAGCTGTCGATGATAGATTTTTGAGTTGATTTTTTTTTTAATTTTAGTACACTTGCATTGAGATACGAATGGTGATACCGCTTCTCCGCCCGTACAAGTTCAGTCCGTAGTGTGAAACCTGAGTAAAAACTGTCAAAAAATACCTACGATATTAACTCTATCGTCTCAGGCTTAACTTTGTGGAAGTTCATTTCGTAAATGAAAATGAAAAACTTTGTAATATTCCACCAATTTATTTTATGGTACAACTAGTTTCATCGCAGCGGCGACATCTTCAGGTACAAAGAGTCAAGGCACAAAATATGGTCCTTATATACCATCTAGGTTAGGTGTTTCGGTGGGGGAGGAAGAAGGGCCTCCCCCCACTCCTACGGACGCCCCCTCCGCTACCTTAAGGCCTTGTAACACGGCACGATTTCCTTGCGATCCCGCCGAGCGCGATCTTACGACCCTCACTCAAAAGTCGACGGCGACCCATGAAACACAGTACAACCACCCCTCGACAGGGTCACCTCGACGAGGTTCTTGTCGTGTCCGACGAAAACACGTCACGACTTCCTCAGCCAATGGTATTTCTTCGTCATTTTCTCTCTTCAGTTAAAAAACAGGTACTCAGTTGATGGCGATTGTGTGACCGAGTGACCACGTTGAAATTTGCTGGCGATTTTCGCATTTTACCTTGTTTATGATAGCTTTCTTATTTTACACTTTAGATTCATAGTCTTAATTTAGTCATTCATTAATTTCAAGCGTAGTTTTTTTAATTAGTAGAAATAGTTTCAAGTTTTTTTTAATATAGGGTTAAGAATTTAAGGTTAGGCCTTTGTACAAAGTAATTTTCTTTTTTATTCTTTCGGTAGTCAAGTTTTGTATTCTTTAAATATATTTAATTTCCTTTTCCTGAGACCACTTCACAACGCGAAGACTAGACGCCATCTTTGTGAATAATTGCATTTTCAGGTTTTCCATACATCTAGGTTTTCCATACATCTAGGTTTTCCGCGCACGGTCACGTTACGGATCGAGGCTTTGTGATTGGTGACTTGCACTCAATGGTCGAGTGAAAGTAGAGCTCTCTCAACTTCACTCGACGCGTCTCATCGTCATCGACAGCTAGTCGAGACAGCATCGAGGGGTATGAAACACCAAACAACACATAGTCGATGTTGTCGAGATCTACATCGCGCTCGGCGGGATCGCAAGGAAATCGTGCCGTGTTACATGGACTTTAGTCACCAACAACCCTTCAAAACTCCCTGCCAACTGTCATCCACCCCCCGCCCCTCTCCGACCCCCACCACCCGCTCACAACGCCACATTACAGCCTTGAGGTTTATCCCCCGCCCCTCCTTCCACCTACCTTCTTCCTCCCCCACCGAAACACCTAACCTAGATGGTATATAAGGACCATATTTTGTGCCTTGACTCTTTGCACCTGAAGATGTCGCCGCTGCGACGAAACTAATTGTACCGTAAAATGAATTGGTGGAATATTACAAAGTTTCTCATTTTCATTTACCTACGATATTATTAAAACCACTCTTTTCTTCCTCTTGCTGCCCTTCTTGCACCTTTCCAATATTAAGGTTATGGGTGAAATCAAACCAAGCGCCACAAATCACTGTGATAGCTTTCAGGTCTATTAATAAATGGACAAACCACTCATATAAGGTAAACTGATTTGAGCGCTATTAAAAAAAATGGGAAAATCGTGACTGTGACTAGTAATTTGTGTAAAAATCCTACACGTCAGGCATATTCTCCATTTGAACACACGGAAGCTTTGAAGAAAAACTTCAGATTCTTGAAAATGTGTGAGCGAGCTCAACAGATCCATTATCGTGCAGAATTTCACAGAGAAAAAAATCATCCGCCTTGACCGGGATTCGTACCCGGATCCCTCGATTTCCGACCGAGTGCTTTAGCCAGTTAAGCTACCGTGATTTTAGTGACCTTTACGCAGCCAGACGTTCTCGGAAAGCTTAAAATCTGAGATACATTATCGTTGTATTTGTTTCAATTCTTTTATCGATAATGTAGCAAATCGATAATCAAACACAAAAATTATGACAAATCATTAATTCTTCTAGCACCATAAATAAATCGATAAACCAATTAAAAAATGACTATGCAAACTAGATTTTAATCAACGGAGTTTTTTATTGGTACAACTAGTTTCAACGCTACTGCATCATCTTCAGATAAATGAAAATGACTCAGGTGTTGAAACTAGTTGTACCAATAGAGAAATCCATGGATTTGAACATAGCATAGTCATAATTTATTCATTACTGGACTTCCACAAGGTTACACCTGAAAGAATTGTATTCTTCTATGAAGCCACAAATATGGATTTTATTTATTTGTTGTTTTATGTTCACCCAACATGAAAACCATAATTACAGGGTGAACGTAATCGATTTAATCACAAGAAATACCAGTCAAGCTGGCTGAAATATACATAAACATTATCTTAAGTTAACGGACACATTGTGAGCTTTGGACAAAATTTAAGAGTGCATTTTTGCTATAGTTACTCTTCACATTTCTAATATAAAAAGTCCTCTTTTGTCTCCCCTTATGTGTTGGAACTATGAAGTTTAACTTACTTAATAATTTCTCACACTCGCCTTTGTTAAAGACATCATGGAAAAATAGAAAATCATTCAAAACTCTCCTGTCGCCCAGTATACGGAGTTTAAATGAATTGGTCGGAATAAACTCATACTTTATTAGTTAAAGAAGTGTTATTTATTTCTTTAGCGATGCATTCCCACAAAAAATAACGCCTCAAAACACGAATTTTTATGTCGTAAAAAGTTTCTTGAGCCCCTTGGATGTCAAAATAAATCGCAATTCGTATATTTAGGGAAGGGGAATAACATCCAGCGCGATCTCTTGGATCGGCTTTCCCTCCGCAGTTTCGTCGACATTTAAGCGAGGGGACGTTCATGTTTCAAGATGGAGATGGAAGAACGTAATATAATACGCACAAGCGTGTTTGAGGGAAAATTATAGTATCGATCGCATATTCTGTGGGAGATGAGAGACGGGAAAGATAAGACGAGGAAGTGGGTGTAGACGGACTAATGATGGGGAGTATCAAATGGATCTCACCAATTATTTTAAAGAGAAAAAAATCCTGGAAAAACTGTTTTCTGATTTTATTTTTAACTATTAAAAATTTAGACTAGATTTTTATTACCATCACACAGGTAATTTCCGCAACAATGGTTCTAATGAGCCGGAGACAACTTTGAAATTACATGTTAGCAAAACTAGGAGCGATACACCACATAATTTTACGTTTCAAAATTTAGCATTCTCCATCTGCATACTACTATGCAAATCTCCGCAGAAATGTATGGCAGGCAGTGTGAGGAGAAATTAATTTTTGATTTAATTTGCGATTATTTAAAAACTTAGAATACATAATTTACATTATTAATTCAGTTGATGAGAGGGAAATTGGGTAAGGATGTGAAGACGAGGCTGGTGAAGAGCTTGATACGGAGCGTAGCGTGGTACGGGGCAGAAACGTGGACTCTCAGAAAGGAAGACGATAATAGGCTGCAGGCATTTGAGATGTGGGTGTGGAGAAAGATCGAGAAGGTGAGGTGGACGGAAAGGAAGACTAACGAGGAAGTACTTGAGATGGTGGGAGAGGAAAGGAAACTTTTGAATGAAATCGGAGATAGGCAGGGTAGATGGCTGAAGGATGTAATAAAGGGTGATGAGTTGCTTAAGAGTGTGATAGAGGGAAGGATGTTGGGCAAGCTGGGTAGGGGAAGAAAGAGAATAGGTTTCATGGACGGGGAGAAGAAGGGTAGATCGTATATCGAGGTGAAAAAGGATATAATAGGGGGAGATAGGCCCCTGAATGTGTAAAAAATCGGGATTAGATTCTCCATCATTCCAGAAATTCCTACCTTTACCGGTAGAATACATTTAAAAAATACATAATACATACATGATGCCAACAAATAGGCAAATAGGAAATTCCCTCAATTATTGTCATTTCTGTACAGGAGGTGAATTTATAAATTAGTGTTTAAACTAGCGGAGACACGACATAATTTTCTGATGTCAAATTTCAGCATCCTGCAATTACATACTACCGTGCGAACCGTCGCATAGGCGTGCGGCAGGGGCGTCACAGCACTAGGGAGGGAATGGGAAAGAAAGGAGGGAGATGGCAGAGGTAAACTGTGCATAAACAAAATATCTCAAGACAGTGCCGCGCTTATTTTGAAATAATCTCAAATACGGAGGAAAAAGAGTAATTGCCATATTTGTCTTTTAGGATGTGCCCAGTAAGGGAGTGCGATACCATTTTTTAAACACCTAATGAAGGTGCTGAGCCTACAAAATTCTGGTCGTGGTTGAAGTTGAATTTTTCTGTGACATACAAAATTTACATGAATTGATAAGTTATTATGATAGAGTAACACATAGTAAACAAATGTTCATAAAATTACTGGATTCCTTCGTGTTGATCTAAGTTTCCTTTCGTGTTTCACGTTCAATTCGAGAAAAAATGGCTCAGAAGGTAATATTTTGCTGTTAATTTCTAATGAAGGACTTATTTTTCCACTATAATTTATAAATTTGATAAAATACTATTTATTTCATTTCTCGGAGGATCCTGGAAATTTCTAGAAGTAATGTAATCCTAGCGTGCAGCCTCCCGAGTCTCTAACGGTCCTCAGCCTAATCCTTCCATCAGATGTGTGACACTTTCTGTGCGCCCGTAGCAGTTTTCAACAGAATATGCCAACCAAAAGGCTGCCATTAAGGACCGAAATACGGTCTATCTCCTTGACATCAGGCGTCTCTTCATAGAAGAACTTAGCATTGGTATCCATATTGAAAAGAATACTCCGTACTTTTCACTATTACATTAAACGCACGACGAGTAACACAGCTTTACTGTATCGTCAGGTACATTTGCTTGTATCATTGAGTTAAATGAAGAGGGTACTCACCATACTTGCCAATCTTAGAAGCTGAAGTCAGTCCGCCATCTTCGATGACCCTCTTTTTTCTATTGCACTTGCGGGACAACGCACTAATTTTGTAAATTTTCCTGTGTTTTCCATCAATTACTCACTAAAAATGAGCATGCACTTACTTGAAAAATTATTTAGTACTTTTCCGGCGAACATTATGCGTGAAATTCTCTCAGGATTCAGACCGGGTCAAATTTTTGGCTGCTGCCAACGTTTCGATGGATTACACATCCGTCGTCATCAGGGTGATGAAATCGTCATCATTACCCTGATGATGATGGAATTGTTATCCGTCGAAACGTTGGCAGCAGCCAAAAATTTAACCCGGTGTGACTCCCGAGAGAATTTCACACATGCACTTACTTCTTCAATATGCCTTCTCCTTGCATATTTTGTTTATTTATTTAAAATAAAAATCATCTACGTTCCCGATGAAGACAATTTTGAAACTGAGTCGAATTCATCGCACTAGTTAGCGAATGTATGTTTCAAGAGTTACTCGCGTTAAATTTCAAATAGATTGTGAATATTCAATCTTTTCATACGCTAATTCGTCCATTCCCATATCTGTCGATTCGTATATTCCAAATTCCGACATGCTATCCATAGGATAGCACGACGAAGGATCATCATCATTAGTCGTCTGCTTTCGCAGGTCCTTGGTGCCTCCATCTCTCTCCCTCTCTGTCCTCTGCTCTCCTTTTCAATTCTCTGTAGCTCCCTCCATCCTCCAGCCAGGTCCTCAATTATCTTTCTTTTCTTTCTTTCTCTTTTGCGGTTTCCATCCACCATTCCTTCCATTACATCTCGTGACCAACATTTCCTTCCCAGTACATGTCCCATCCAGTTCTTCTTCCTATCTCCAATGGTCATTAAGAGCATTCTTCCTTCTTTTATTCACTCCAACACCTCTTCATTCCTAATCCTATCAGACCACTAGATGTCTTAGCACTTTCCTTCAAATCCACATTTCTAAACTCCCTATCATTTTCTCTTTTCGTCCACGTTTCCCTACCATACATAAAAACACTCCAAACAAAACACTTAACAAGTCTCTTCTTCAGTTCCAGCTCCATTTTACTATATAGTGCAGTCTTTTTCTTCCTAAATGCCTCCTTGGCCATGCCAATGCTTGTTTTTATCTCCATTTCACTCTTCCAATCCGCCGTCACTTTGGTTCCCAGGTAATTAAATCGTTTTGCCTGATCCAGATGTTCTCCATCCACATAAACGTTCAACCCTTGCTTCATCCCCACTTCCATTACCTGAGTTTTCTTTTTATTGACTGATGAGTCCATATTCCTTCTTTGTTAGTGCTAGGTGATCAAGCATTTTATTCAAATCATCGTCACTTCCTGCGAATAACATTATATCATCTGCAAATCTAATTGTTCTCATTTTTCATCCACCTATGCTTACTCCTCCATCTTCTTTCCAACACTTCTCAACCATTAGTATGGATAGAGCAGGGTAAAACAATATGTTTATTATTCTGGTTGTCAGGCTATAGTTTGATGACGCAGTGACCTCAGAATAAAACTCAACGGTTTGTATAATATTTAGCTATAAATTGCTGTGAAAGTAATGTGATTTTGGAGGGGTGAAGAAAAGCCAACTTTTGGAAGGAAATGTAGGAGGACGTGGTGATAATTAATTAATAAATATAGCTGACGATGCAGTAAATCTGTGTAACGTGTCGCATACATTATTTTAGGATACAAAAATTTAAATGAATTCTTTTTTATATAGAAAACGGAAATGCTGGGTTAATGATTCCGCTGAAACAGCTACACTAAAGCACGGATTCGAACCCGGGCTCACGGAACGAGAATCATAGTACTCAAACCGACACGGCCAACCCGAATTCCTCGAAGTGCCCGAAATATGACAACGGGGAAGGTACGCGGCCTGGTCGTAAAGGATGCGGGAACTTACTTCAATTTGAGCCTCGAGCACATCCGAGCTACGGTTTGAAGTGCCCCGTCGATGAGCTCGAGATTCTCCGCGCGGGAGCAGAATTTCCGTCGAATCGCTGGGGGTGGGGGTTTCCCTTTGCGGACGGGCCATGTTACCCTTCGCTTACAGCCGTGAGGGAGGGGGTTTGGAGGGGAGGAAACTGCGTCTTCCCCAGGAATCCCAGGGCCCGCGCGCGAGGTAGGATATCGGCGGAGGAAGGAGAGCAGTATTTTTTTTTTTAAAGAGTTCTCCTCCCCTTCATCCACCAGTTGGAATCCGGAGCTCTCCTGATGAACCCTCCTGGTGGGGGAGGGCGAAAGCGGGCGTTGCGCGGGGGTTTATTATCCAACTTCTACGGGGGGGGTGGAGCGAGGATTCCGCCCCGTCGGAGACGGTCTGGTATCGCAGTGCTTTTGAGAACGGTGTACATAATGATACCGTGGGAAGCAAGAGAATTCCTTCCGCGCGCATTCCTCCCTCTTGTGAGAGATTGCTCTAAGAACTCGAATTTTGGAGTTTACGGGTAGGTGGCGCTCAAATTGCAGATGACGTCCCGGATTAGTTTATGCGGTCGTTTAAAAAGGGTTAGAGTTTTTCCCAAAAATTATTCCGCCATGAATGAGAACTCTGGGAGATTAGTTTTGGTAACAGTTCAAAAAGATGGTTCTATCGAGGAAGGAAGCATAACTGCTATTTCATTCAAATGCTGGGTACTTACAGAAAAAAATCTTGGATATGAACAAAAATTAATTACCTTTCCCCTATTGTTTTTCTCACAAGTTGAACTTGAAGTTACGCGGTCTTCAATGAAAGTACGTGATGAACAAGAGGAAAAATTGTCATTTCTTTGCTCGTATTACTGCTGCAATTGAAGTCAAAATTCTGTAGTTTCATGCAAATTGCTCTGCATTTACCTCCAATGGCTAGAAAAAATTTTTATCATTAAAAATGCATACCTGAAGTAAACAGCATAGTTAGTGTCTTAAATTCGGTTTTCAATCGGGAACCAATTTTATCCGAGAGTGGGCACAGAGTTTTTGTTTATCTTGAGAAATAAAAATAAGTAACTTAATTCTTCGGTGGGACGGAAGAAGTACATCAGACATCAATCGGACGATAGTCCAGTTTAAGAGGGCGTTCATGTGGAAAAGACAACTGCTGTGCTCAAAGAAGATAGGACCGCAAATCAGGAAAAAATGCGTTGAAACATGCGTGTGGAGCGTAGCACTCTATGGATTGGAAGCATGGACCATTGGAAAAGCTGACCTGGAAATAATAGAAGCCTTCGAAACCTGGTGCTGGAGGAGGATGCTGAAGATAAAATGGACGGACAAAACAAAAAAAATGATGAAGTGTACCGAAGGTAGAACAGGAAATGGAACACAATACAGAGAAGAAGAACAAGATGGATTGGACACTCCCTGAGACACAATAGATACGTGAAGAACATGATTGAAGGCAAAATAGAGGGAAAAGTCCCCAGAGGAAGACCCAGGAATAAGTTCGTGGTCCAAATAAAGAGGACAGTTCACAGGAAGAGATGCTAGGAGGTTAGGAAATAACATTAGATAGCGAAGGGTGGAGAGCTGCAGTCAAGTAATCTTAGGATTGAACAACCAATGAATGATTAATAGTGCTTGACTTGATTCACATGGTCAAGCCAGAGCCACCTAAACAGCGCAAATTGCACGCATTGTTTGGGTAGGAGGGGAGGTGGGGAAAGAAAGGAAGATAATAGGAGTACTTAGTGGAAAAACCGAAGGAAGAGGTGACCAAAGGGAGGAGTAGGAAGGGCTTAAAGGGTCGACAAAAAAACCGGAAAAATACATAATTACATATATATTTATAAATCCCGGTTGGTAGAAAAAATATATATATTTTTTGGAAAAATTCACGTTTTATTTCTTCATGAACAAATACCACTCGATTTCGCTGGAACTATGGATTTAATGCTTTTGCATTCCTTGATACGCACCTACCAATTATTACGGCCAAATACGACGGAGAGTTGTTGTGAATCTCCCACGCAAGATGGGGCGTCGGTCGCCACTCCTCCTATTTAGAGCGCCCCACGCCACAATCACCCACATATTTAACGGTCTGTCCTTTCCTATCACACACTGCTATTGTTTCATCAGGAGAGCTCGGGATTCCAACTGGTAGATGAAGGGGAGAAACTCTTTTTAAAAAAAAGGAAATACTGCTCTCCATCCTCCGCCGTTATCCTACCTCGCGCTACCTACAGCTAAATCTGGTCTCGTTATTCGACACTACTTGACGCTTTTTGCTCTGTGTGGCCAAACTAATTAGGCCAAACTAATCATTTTTCGTTTGTTCACCAATGGAGCATCCAACTCACATTATTTTCTTCACCAACTTGTTTATAACCCTATCTATACCACCGTTCCCTCAAAAACACTTAAGAGGTCCCCATTAACACTTCATTTAGTGAACTCTTGTGCTTATTTTGACATACGCAGGCGTCAGTGCCATATAATAACTTCGAAGGGGCTGAAATTATTCTTTAATTAATCACGGTCAAAAGCCAACGTAATGAAGTCGAAACCAATCGATGAAATCGATAGACAGTGGAACAAAACTACTGTTATCCTGGACCTGGAGTCGAACCACGGACCTTTAGTTACCCAGATTTCCTAATATTTGTGGCAATTTTGGAAGACGAAAAGAAACTAGATCGTAGGCCCTTGCGGCCCATCAATGATGGCTATGCAAGGGAGAAGAGAGTTTCAAAGAGGCCAAATCTAAGCGATAATTCATCTTTCATCACCTTGTGGCATTCTTGGCCACGTGGAAATAGCCATAGCAGGTGAAATACGATGAAATTGCCACGAGAATTAGGAAGCGTAGTGGTCCGCGCATTGCTCCGGCCAACCAAGGGTCCGTGGGTCGAATCCCGGTCCAGACCGAATTTTCCTAGTGGAAAATTCATTGTATTTTCATTGATATATTTGAATGTTTTCATATTAAGTTGATATAGGGGTGAATGTGCGTTTAAATTTAAGAGCAAAAGGAAGAGTGTACAAGTATCCAGATTTTTACAAGCGCTGGCTCCAACACGATTTCAGTCTTCCTCTTAGCATAAGCCCTGCCTCTTTTTTTTCCGTAGGTGATAATAACAGAGAATTCATTACAATACAGTCACAATACAGAAAAAAATGCACAGAGCGAGTGAAATTGACTCACCCAAAGATATAAACTCTTATGTTGGGGTTACCATTCCTCGGATATGCCAGTGATCGGCAGATACAAGAAAACGAACACATGTACAAAAGGCTATTCATCTTAATATAACAAGAGTATCTCTACATGGCGCCACTATTTTCCCTTAACTCACAGGTATACAGTTTATTACAATTACAATAAATTGGAACCAAAAACCACGAATGCAATCTAAGATCCACAATAATATTTATTTTAGCCAAGCCCAATTTGTCTCTGTTAAAACGCTCATTTATCTATATAGGGCCAAAATGATTTCTAAGATTGTCAGATCATATAACAGGTACCATTAGTTTAATATCATTTTTGAAAAGAGTAAAAAGATGGTTATTTGATGTAGATAATCTATATGTATTTTTTCTCAATAGTATGGTTTACACTCACTATAAACTGTATGCACGACAGGTTGAGATTAAACAAAAAATTGTTTTCTTTTCCATGTATATATTTCTCTTACGTATCTGGTCCCAGTTTATTCATTTCTCAATTATTTAAAATAAAATTATAATTGAGGTATCCTGAGTACAGGCAATGCTTATAAGGGATTTGTAATTTATCCCTTTTTTTACTACAAATACTCAGGTGTTCGTGTAATGTTGATTCAATTGCTAAATAAATTTATTATCGTTATTTAAAAAAATCATGAACTTGGTCGATTTTACAATTCATTCTTTCGCATTCCTATCCCCACTCAACATCTCTCGTTCAAGGCCCTCGGCAACCCCTCGCATTTCATTATGACATGGCATGCTTAGAATTTGCTGTCACGCGTAACACTACACCTAACAATACTTTATACCTGTGTGGCATAGAAGTGTTATACGCCTCCACTCGCGAATCCGAAACGTGTATATTTTTATGACCCCGAGCATTGCGACCAGGTGCTTTCCCGTTTTCCACGAAGATATCGACATTTCGGTGGAATAACAGTCGACACACGCCTCTCCATGAGTATCCAATGACTGGAGTGTGAGGGCGTGACATAAGATCGCATCTTCGAAACACCTTGACCTTACATAAATACCATTATCGGCACCAGGCATCTTGCGGGATGCTACAGCCTTCACGTCCAAATATTTGGAGAAAAACATTAAGTATTGCTTGCTGTATGCTGTTTCTTGTATGTCCTCTCACATCCCACCTAACGGAAACAAACATTGGGGAGGACAGTATCAAGGGAAGAACAGTTTGGTGGAGAAAAGATCGAGGGAGGGAACGCGTATGGCATTACTGATGTAGGATAGAAAATTCCCGTGGCTTAAACGAGTCCAAGCTGTGGATCTGGATGACACTGGCAGCAGAAAAATCGAGGACCGGCGCAGGAATAACGGAGGAAAGCTCCGATAATCTAAAATCCCTCGATTGCACTTCTCTCACTTCTTCGTCAAAATAGTCAAGCACAGAGTCCGAGAAATATTTGGTGAGAATACCGTAGCAGGTGATAGTGCGGCAAATACCCTATGGTTGCGTGATTGATTGGATCAGTTAGGCAATACTGAATAGCTGTAACAAAAAGGAAAAATAAATTTGGACGAAGGAAACATTTCCTTTTCTCTATTGGACTGACTTTAGACTGAGCCAATAAATACGCTTTTTCCTGCTTTGTGGACTGTATTCAACTTCAACTTGCCTTAAATCAAACTTCCCTGTGGTGTGATACCTGGAAACTTAACCTAAACCTTGGAAAATGCAGCATCATGACTCTTGCTATGAAGAAAAAACCCCTGACTTTCAACTACACAATTAACTCAACTCCCTTAAACAAAGTGACAACTATGAAAGACCTAGGCGTTTTAACCGATCAAAAGCTAAATTACTCCGACCATATTCAGACTGTAAAAAATAAAGCGATGTCCCGATTTGGCCTTCTTTACCGCTTCACAGAAATTAAAGATCCAATAGCACTCCATTCCTACTACTCAACAGTTGTCCTTCCCATAGTATCATATTGTTCCCCAGTGAGTGGCATAGACTCCCATGAGACTCGCAGTTGGGAACTGGACACCTCTGAAGCCAACAGGCTGGCAAAAGAAACTCTTTATTGACGAGAGTGAACCCGGGAACCCATTGCGGATTCGAAACTCTCACCATTTCTAATATTAAAGCTGTCTCGTCTCCGGCAAACCTATGCCCGCTTCGCCCGTGTAGATATATCGGTGGGATGTCAAAGTAAATTCTCTCTTCCTATGTATTTGCTCGCGTTGATGTTGTTTCCCAATATCATACACATATTGACTTCGCAATGCATTCCGTAAGCAGCTGGCATTTGACCAAACACATCTATCGTAAGCCGGGAAGAAGATGATACCAACACGAAAGTCTTGTTTCTGAAAGGAATTGGCGGACTATCGGAAGAGGACGGTAGACGACGGTGGTTGGTTAATATAATGGTAACACCAGACTAGCGCTTAAACCGCGATTTAGAGTTTCACCTCCAGTTGGATACATTATTTTTGTCTTCAGTTTTGTCAAGTAATCACCACAACATCGCCAAGTCTCAGTTGTTATACTGTCCTGGTTTATAATATTGTCAAGAGGGATTTTTCCTGGATCCAGAAACTATTATAGGGTAATAATCCGTTAAGAAAACGTATACATATATTTTGCAAAAGAAGAAGAGAGGAAAATGAGAATTCTGAGCTTAAGAGAAGGAGAATCCGCAAAATGGAAAACATGCATCAAATTCATATGGCACTCCGTACTTAGCCGGCACTTGGGGTAATATATAGTAGTAGAATTATTGTTTAAGGGTGCATCGACTACTGCGGTCATTTTGCACCACTCTCGTCCATAGGTAATACCAGGTTTATGTAATTGAAGCTAAATCGTTTTAGTACTAATGTGAGATAAAATTTGCATAACGTTATATAATACGCATATACATATAAAAAATTTATAATTTATTAAAAACGATGATTTCTTTTAAAAACGCAATTACTCGGGTGAGGCAATCGGGAGAGTCACCTAGGATGTGTCCTAAGGTACCGTTGACCTTGTGTTTATCTCGAGAAGACCGGTATTTATCACACTCCGTCAGGATGTGTCGCACACTCAGAGGGGAGTCGCACTCATCACACCAAGGTTGTCTCTTCTCTTCTGTGAAGAGGTATGACTGGGTCAGGGCAGTGTGCCCAGGCGTGTAACTGCGACTTCTTCCCTACGGGTATTCCTGACGGAAGAGGGCCACACTGATACAACCGGTTTCACAGTCCGGAGCTTGATGTTATTACTTCCATGCCACGATTCTTGCCATTTGTCTAAAATAACGCTTCGAAACATAGCCTTTAGGTGCTCCGCAGTCACCATGTTCCATACAATTTCTGGCATCTTAAGTGCTTCCTTTGCAGCCTTGTCTGCGCGTTCATTACCAGCTATTCCCATATGTACAGGTACCCACATAAAGGAGATTTTAATTCCCTTGTTGATGAGGGAGTAAAGAGCGCAGGGTAATATATACTACGAGCAAACTTCTACATCCGAAAGATGTCCGAATACCTGCCTCGTATTTTTAGCATGATTAAAACATAGAACAAAAAGGGGACCAATGCATAGAAAAGAGAGAACAAGAAGAATATGGGAATAGAAGTAAGCGAAGGAAGACTGTATTCTCGCGAAGAAATTGGCATTGAGTTCTTGGCAAAAGAAGAAGGAAGGGAAAAAAATGATTCCTTGGCACATGAGAAGGCCTAGTCGCGGGTCTCGCTATGGAAATAATTAAAGAAACCCTTGGAACGTGGTTTGTAAAATTTTTAGGGTTGATTTATGCAACTTTTTTCACTACTTCTGCGGAATTCCCCTCTGCGCAAGCTACCCTAATGGAGTACGGAATCAGGGATGGACGAACACCAGGCACACAAAGAACCGATGATATTTACCAACTCCAGGGGAATTAGTATCGTAAACACGGGTGATTTACCTAGCTATTTCTCTACGTGTGCCAAAATTTCTGATCACCATCTTAAGGGCATGTGGAATAGGGATAATATATATCAAACATATTATGCACTTCTAGAGGCAATCTGCCGGTCAACGTAGTTATGGATATGAAAGCGTTAGCATGCAAGTTTTTACGTGTGAGTAACATCTCTATGAGTATGCATATATATATAAATATATATATATATAAAAGTTTGCCAGAGGAAGGCAGACGACAAACACAGAAAACAAAAAAATGATGAACACACTTACAAAGTTTCTTGATATTTCGGTGCCACTAGCACCTTGGTCGCAAGAGCGAAGACTCAGTCTTCGCTCTTGCGACCAAGGTGCTAGTGGCACCGAAATATCAAGAAACTTTGTGTGTTCATCATTTTTTTGTTTTCTGTGTTTGTCGTCTGCCTTCCTCTGGCAAACTTTTATATATTCGTCACTTAAGTGATCCTAAGTGCATTTATACATATATATATATATATATATATATATATATATAAAGTTCTTGCGAAGATTCCACGAACGTGGCAAACAATATAAATCTTCGTCACAGGGTGACACTAAACATAAAACATAAAAAAGGTAAACTCACGAGTTTAAATTTTCGGTGGGTCGCCCGCACCTTCGTCAGTGATAGAATCTATCACTGACGAAGGTGCGGGCGACCCACCGAAAATTTAAACTCGTGAGTTTGCTTTTTTATGTTTTATGTTTAGTGTCACCCTGTGACGAAGATTTATATTATATATATATATATATATATATATCCCTCGTGGGTCATGCCCTGGGGAGTGTTTGTTCGTATAAACCCCCCGCCGATTCCAGTGGTTTCTTAGTAGACTGGGTAGCTTGGTGGTCTGAGCATTGGACGCGAAATCCAAAGGTCCGTGGTTCGATTCCCGGTCCAGTCGAATTTTTTCTGCTTGGAATCGGCCATCATTTCACCTTCACACCACCATTGTGTTTGTAAATTTTACGTGTTCCTATCCACTTTCTTTCTATCTTTCTGTATAAACATTTATATGAGTATATTTGCCGCTGAGCGGTCTGCGTGAATGGATGAACGAATATATATATATATATATATATCTAAGCCGTTTACATCGACTTGGTAATCGATTTTTAAATCAAAAACCCTTTTTAACTTTTTATTGCCTCACTTAAGGGAATAATAAATATGGTTTATGAAATTAACGATATGTAATTATGATGATTATTAAGATATTGATATTATGTCTACTCTCGGTTCTCATATGCATTTTTTGTTTTGTGTTTTATTGTGTACTTGTTATTTCTAGTACTCACTACATTTTTGGATTATATTGGATTTTTGAGGAGGCGACCGACGGCTAAGGTCATTTGCGCCATAGGGGGCAGGCATGAAAGGAAAGGTGGATAGAAACCCGGCGTCTGCATTAGCCTACTCTTAACGCCGCCGAAAGGCGAAAAGGGGACCACGGTTTAACGTCTCATCCGATAGACTGAGTAGGTACTGTACTTGAAGTGTCCTCCACAGGACACAGGACAAGTAGGGACTGGGTTTCCTCTGAAAAATATCCTCCTCCGAAGGGATTTGAACCCTGGCCGCCCGCATGGTTAGCCAGTACTCTAGCCACCAAAGCAACCCGGTTATCCCACTGTATTTTTATGAAGTAGGTAGAATTATTAATGAGTCTTTTCAAATTTTAACTTCGGCTTCGCACGTACGATGGTAATTCAATAAATTAGTTGCAAACGTCAGTATTTCATCATTCGCATCAGTCGTAAACATGTCATTGGGAACGCTTGGAACATGCACCATGCAGTCCCGACTTAGCTTCCAGTGATTTTTCGCCTTTTCGAGCCCTTGAAAAAATCATTTGGGAGGCCTACATTTGGAAAATGATGATGCCGTAGTCCAAGAGGTTTGTTTGCTCGTGGGCTTCGACAGCGAACAAAAAGACTTCTTTGCTGCCGGCCGTCAAGGACTTGTAAAGAAATGGGATAAGTGTCTGAATGTACAGGGTAAATATTTAGAAAAGGGAAATAAATTTCAGGAAGTTACCTTGATAATTATTACCTCTATCAGTTTTGCGAGTTATCAATTGACTTACTGATGGGCCAAGTCAAATTCAATAGAATTATGGAGTATGGTGAGGGATATATACATACTTTGATATATACATACATACTAATCACGCTGTTCCCTTCTGGGGTAAGCAGAAGCACTAAGTTTTACTCATAAATACATATTTGTCACCTAACTCTGCTTCAATAATTTCCTCCATCCTGACCTATCCTTGCTAACCTCCTTTGCTTCATTTACCCTCATACACTGCTCCATACACGCTCTCCTGTTTTTAAGACTCCTAATATTCCTCCTCCTCCTCTTTTCCTCTACCTCATTTAACCACAACTTTCTCTGCCTATCTCTACCTCTCACACCATTCATTTCACTCTTATATATCTGTTTCTTTATTCTACTCTCATCCATTCTCTCAACATGGCCAAACCAACGAAGCACACTCCTTTCATATATGTCCATTACTGGAGCATCTAACCCAGATACATTCATTACCCTCTCATTCCTGACCCTATCCATCCTACTTTTGCCGCAAACACTCCACAGATAACTCATACCCACGGCGTTTAGTCTACTCTTATGTTTATCCTATCATACCCAACCCTCGTATATATGTTAATATAAACTAAAAAGATTTTATATCCTAAACCACAAGTACTTTCCACTATTAAATTAAACATGCCCTTAGTTTTAAGTAACTACTCTTGATACTCTCTTAGCAGTGAGTGTAGTAGTCAATACTCGAGGAGAAAAATAACCAATGTTTTTTCCATCTACACGTGCCATAAGAAAAAGTATGAAAATAATTGGGTGAAGAAGCATCCATCTCCCAGAGAGAAATTCCTGTCCCGGAATTTGAATTCATTCGAATTACGCGCTCGCTGACTCCCTGGATTCCGCTCAGGACCCTCCTCAGATGAGATAACGTTATTGCAATATGCTTTCCTCCACTCGAGCGGCAAAATCTCTCAAATCCCCCGCCCCGCCACGCCCCCCTTGTCGCCTCTGGGATTCCTTATTCCTCTCTCGAGTCTCTCTCTCTCTCTCTCTCCCTCTATAACCCAGGAGGGAAGATATTCATTCGGATTCCTCCTTATTCTTATTTCCCCTTCACCCTCCCTTCTAGAACATTCCTCCCCTTTTCCTCCAATCTGCTCTCACCCGCACTCTGACTCAAGTTCCTTGCGCAGCTCTTAAAATATTTCCTCCGCATTACGGATGGGCCAAATGTGTTCAATCACTGGTAATCGAGTACTCGAATGACTACCTGCGTACCCGAATGAGTACATGAATGCTCGAATAAATTCTTGTGCACTCAAATGAATACCAAGTATTCACTTTTAACAAACCGTACGGTTTCAGGGTGAATATTGTGAAACTTTTCCATGCTAGAAAAGAAAAACTATGCAAATTCCACTTAGAGAAAATATAATACACGACCCGGGTATCCACACATTATGTCATCTTCAGCAATGTCACCTAAAGATGACGTACCTGACGACCCGGGTTTCAACACATTATGTCATCTTCAGGTGACATACCTCAAGATGACATAATGTGTTGAAACCCGGGTAGTGTATTAAATTATCTCTAAGTGGAATTTGCACAGTTTTTCTATTATGACAAAGTATTCACTTGAGTACTTGAGTGCCGCAATTAAAACTCGAGTATCTGGATGAATATCACTGAATACGAGTACCCAAATGGAACACAGAGGTGAGTACCGAGTACCACGCCATTGGCCATGGCATTTGACCGGGTTTTCACATGTTCATATAAGTATCTATATATTCATCCAAGTACTCATGTACTCGTCCGGATGTCCAGGTATTCATTCGGGTAGTCCATTACCAGTGAATGAACACATTTGGCCCAACCCTACTCCACATCATTATTATTTTCTTCCTAGGAGATTTAATTAAACTTAAGTGACTGACAGAAAGAATACGGTGTTTGACTATAGAGTTAAAGTTTTTGCCACGATTAACCTGAAAGCCATTTTTCTAAAGAGAAACTCATACCTACCAACATGAGTTTTTGGTTTAAAAAGACCGTACAATTTTGCGAAATTTCAACGGCTTAAATGCGTGCTAGAAAACCCTAGCATTAGCTATTAATCGGAACGTTAGCCAGATGCACTCATGGAATAGGTCAAGTGATCAATGTATTAGTATCAAAATTATATTTCAGCAAGGCATCTTGAACCCCAACCTTTAAATTTGAGGCCAATTACCACTTCATAGCATGCTCATTTTACAAATCATTTCACGAGGAGTTGTTCAATGCAAAGCGTTCAGAAGTCACGCTGAGAGGAGAGAAATTTGATCAAGTGGATTCCTTAACCTATGTTGGCAGTGCCATCACGTAGGACGGAAGATGTACAATTGACATGGAGCGAAGAATACCCCCAAAGGGGAAAAAGACAACTCATGGGCTCAAGTAAGATAGGAATACAAGCAAGGAAACGGTAAGTTAAAACATTCGTTTGAACATGGTGCTATATGGGTCGGAAGCATGGACTATCGGAATAGCAGACCAGGACAAACTATAAGCCTTCAAAACTCGGTGCTAGAGGAGAATGCTTTAGATCAAATGGATGGACAGAATAAGGTTTAAAGAAGTACACAGAAGAGCGGAAGAGGGAAGGACTAACTTATACATTACATGCAGTGTAAATTTCTTATTAATTCTTTTTCGGGTATAATCTTATAGCACCAAGCATTAAACCGAAATTTTTACCTCGTAACAAAATCTAATAGTCATGCTGACTCCAGCTTCCATTACTATTCGGCAGGAATAGGCATCAAAATTTATTAATGGACTTAAGGGAAGGGCATAGTTATCCCCAGGCTTAAAATTTTTACCGTGTAAATTGAAATCATAATTTTGAAGTTGTTAATTTAGAAATTTGGTGAGCAAGGTAACAGCAAAATCTTTCCTTGGCAACGCTGCAATATTCATCACCGTATGTACTCCGGATTAGACCAGAAGTCTGTTATTTAATCCTAAATACTCGTATTGTATTATCGACGACCTAATGTGAAAAATATGTTCGGTACCTTATCACCTAGTGCAGGTTATACATGTTTTCAAACAATATTCTTTGGGGAGAAAATGAGATAAAAAAGAATTTAGAAGAGATGTCATCACATTGCCAATTAGAGAGTATATTTCAGCGAAAAAAAATCATCATTATTTAAACCAATTTTTCGATACTATACCGATGACATGATATAGCAAAAAGTAGTTATTGATGGTTTTAGCTCTGAAATGGTTGAAGTCACACCCGGGATTCCTCAGGGAAGCGAGATCCCGCCTCTCCTCTCTATTGAATTCCCTCCCTTCCCACGTCGATCCTTTTGCACTTTCATCTAAATCCTTTATGAGCCTTTCTCTTTGGTATCTTTCACCTAAGTAGTTATTCCCCCATTTTTATTTTTTAAATATATATTTCCATAATTTCTGCTTGCAACCAGTTATTAAGTCTGCTTGTATATGTCCTTAAGTGTGTGTATTGTTACATGGCCACTATAAAATGGCACCATAGCTGTGTGTGGTTATCTTACTTTAAATAAATAAAATAAATAAATTAGTATTTGCATAATGACCAATTTCATGGTAAACAAAGGTCGTAAGTTACAAACTATTCAAAAATGATAAAAATAACTGCCATAATAATTCCACTGCATTCGGTTAAAAAAAAAACATTACCATAAGGCATTTCCGCATCGGTGGCGGAAATATTCAACTAATTATCAAGGTACTCCATTGAATTAATTACTTTTGCCACAGAAAGGTTGAAATGTGTGGCTGGAACATTCAACTGATCAATGTTATCCTGAAATAAAGATTTAAAATTTTTTGATTAAAATTTTAAAGAACGCTGCCGATATTATGGAAGCAATCAGCGTGGTCCCGAATTATGTTCGACAAATATTGATTCTGAACATTTTCCTGTTTCTTCTCTCCCGCACAGAACGCCACAAAGCACCCGATGAAGCTTCGACTGGCTGGTGGCCGAGTTCCCGAGGAAGGCCGCGTCGAAGTCAAGTTTGGGGAAGGTCAGTGATGCTCGTCTCCCGCGTATTCTGGTGCTCGGAGCGATTTTTGCGCTTGCATACAGATTTGAACGTGAACGTATTAGCAACACGTAGAGATTAAAGTGAAAAAAGTTGCATGTTACCGATTGGGTTTTTTTTGGCAACTTTTATGCTATTTTTCACACGTTTCCTCACGGTAGAAGACGAAAATCTCGATGTAATTCAAGCATATATGTATTGATATTCTCCTAAACGCGTAGTAACACATTCCTTTTTGTCGGCCTCGGTGACGGCGGGGTAAAGTCCTCGCATGCCAACCCAAGGGTCGCGGGTTCGAGTTCCTGGGCAGATAATATTCTCCCCAGGCGGGTAGAATATTATCTGCCCAGGACATGGGTGTTTGTGTCTCGTCCGTTGTTACTGTTATCCACCCGACGTAAATTGACACATTGTGCTGTATTCGGGATAGTGAAGATAAATAAATAAATAAATAAATTCCTCGTAATTATACATGTGGCTACCAAATATCAAATTAACATTAACCGGTTGGTGTGGTGGATAGACTTCTGGTGTCCGTTTATTGCGGGAGGCCTGGGTTCAAATCCCTGCAGAGGAGGATGTTCTTCAGAGGAAACCCGATCCCCACTTGAGTGTCTTGTGGAGGGCACTAAAAGTGCAGTACTCCGTCTGTCGGATGAGACGTTAAACCGTAGTCCACTTGGCGCCTTTCTTTAAGAGCAGGCTAATGCCAACGCCATGTTTCTATCCACCCATCCTCCCTTACCTGTCCCCTATGGCACACATGCCCCTAGCTGTCTGTCGCCTTCCCAAAATTCCATCCGATCCAAATTAATCCGAGTAAAGATCAGGTCTCTGCGAATGACATTTGCTCGAACTTCCAATCCCGCGCCGTAAACCCGAATCATTTTCGAGTATTCTACTATCTGATTGGTAGGTTTTTGGACAGTTTTCATCGTACTGGAAAATCGTTCCGCTATGACTCCTATTGATGACCCGCCATTAGATCACTGTTAAGTTCCTCATATTGTCTCTCTCTCTTCCCATTACGTCCATAATTCCTCTTCTCTTCCTCTTTCCCTCTTCTCCATTGACCCAAGTCAAAACAATGCTCATATTTTGGCGAAATTTTGGGAACACTATTCCTGCAGCGTTTATATGACAGCGCGTATAATTATATCCAACGTATCTACGGATACCCTCACGTGAAGTATGGTCCAAGAATTTTTGTCAACACATTTTATGTCACTAAAGTGTTCTCTCAAACACCATATGGTGGCTGGAGCACGAATCTTGAGTCATTGTGCGCTTTTTTTTTACTAACCTCTCAAGTAAGCCGAAAGAAACTCCTAGACCATATATCACTTAACATAATTTGGAAATTCGGTAGAATTCATCATGCATGTAGTGATATAAACGGTGCTAAACTTATGTTTCTAACATTTCATATTAATTTAAGTATTGTTAAGATTTGGTTTACGGCGTGGAATGCGAGACTTAAACGATAATCATCCACATCTACATCTACAAAATACCCAGCGAGCCCCCGCATGGGCGTGTGGCAGGGGGGGTTAGGTCACCAGCCGTGTAAAGATGGAAGTTCTTGGGAGATGAAATGGTGAACACGTGTTATAGGATTGTTTTTAGTGGGGTTCAGTTCTTATTGTGATTGTATATTGTGCGCGGAAAGAACGAGTTTTTTGTACCTATCTGTTCGGCAGTGCAGCTCTCTTATTTTATCGAATCTGTCAGACCTAGAAATGAAGTGAGGAGTCATGATAATATTCTCTGTGTCACCCTGAAAAAAATATGGAAATACAAGTAATTCTCTAGTTATGAAACCTTGATATTTGTTATCCAACATCGCTATTAAATTAAACTTTTTATTATTGTACGTTTAGTGAAAAATCTGTACGCATTTCAACAAATTGTTTCGAAATACACGGTTATGACTACAAATACGTGTTCGAATAACATTAAACCAAACAATAAACCAAATCATAGACCTGCAATTTTTTTACCCTCATCTACCCCCGTAACTTACAAGTATTCGTATGCAAATTTGTACCCAAATCTGTACGTTAACAAGAATCGCTCTATTCACTTTAAACCGCGCTCGTTCATCCGTCATGAATACCATCTGATCGCGAGACTAACCACGGGTGAGGGGTGGGAAAATGAGATTGGAGCCGTGTATAAATATATATTTGCAGGGTTGAATACTGCCATTTTTTTGGGAGGTAACCAAAAAGTCTGAGAAATTTCCATTTATTGCTCCTTTCCACCATTGACTATCATTTCTTTCAAATGTGTTTGGGGACTAGGAGGCAGGACCAAAATTTGGGGAAGGGGGTGAGCGAAGAGAAAGTTGCTCGTCACCTAACATTCCAAATGCCAAACAGGCTAGCAAAGGCGTAGCTTAGAGTCTATATAATCCAGCAGCTCTCCGACCTCTGTTGGGTGAACATCGTGATTCAGCTTGCCGTGTTGCCCAACCTCATCAATACAGGGACCACACGGTTATCCCGGCTGAGGGATAATAATCTCGGCAACGTCAAGCTGGAACCCCACCCCCTCTTGGTGGCAGTTCCCCACTCCCCGGTGGCAGAGACCTTCGAGCGATTCTGTACTCGCAAGAAACGCGCCCGCCCCCGCAAATTTTAGGCCTGCCTCCTAGCCCCATAGACATTTGATAATGATAATAATGTACCCCTCCTCTAGTCCCCACCCGGAGATCCAATTGGGAGACTGTTTGAGGTGACTGGAGTGGAACAGGGACTGTTATACAAATGAAAAGATGGGGGATAAAATCTGTACCTAGATGTGGGCTATAAAAAAAGTTTCTTTCGAAGGTATACCGTTCTATATTATTGGTTTTGATTGGTTGCTTGTGAATCACGCATATCAACATAGTGCTACTGACGTATACTCAAACGGCCTACTGCAAATACAAGATCAATTAATTGTAATAGTATATGAAAACCAGATTTTAAAAAGGTGACACGATGATTATTGAAATGCTAAATGCAATCATGGAAGAATATAATAACTTTGTAACCCCAATTTATTGTCTCGACCGCCGCGACACACGATTCTTGGTGACCTGAAGATGACACAGTGTCGAAATTCGGGCCGTGACACTACATTCTCACAAGTGGAGCTAACAAAGAGATTTTATGCTTCCGTGATGGATATCTTCCACAAAGTCAAGGTTTATACCGTTTCCTTAGCAAAAATTAATCGTTTAATGCAATGCAGAATGCCAGTTAGGTACCTCTACAAACTTTTCAGTCTGTTTAGCGTCTCGATTCACCTGCGTTTCCGCCATGATTTCGTTTTGTGGCGAAATAAAACTATTTTTCCTCGAATATTGCCTAAGTTGTTACATTTTTTCACCTATTCCTGAGAAAGAGACAAATACGTGTCTTACTACATGAATACTTTTCCGGGTAAATGTCTGCTTCCGTCACACACCTTTCAAACACTTATTCCCAGAAATTGGTGATATTAAGGTTAATGACTGTGACATAGTTTAGTTTTTGAAGAATTACAGTGCAAAACAAAAGTTATAGCAAAGTTGTTAAGCCATAGTTTTTTGAGATATTCACGTTAGAAAATGACCAATTTTCGTCATTTTTCCGACTTTTTCGACGCCATTTTCTCAGTTTCGCGAAAGCTCCGACAGAGGGATATTTCTAACTTTACCACTGCAACATACGCTATATACGTCTCTACATGCCTACGCCTCCTATTTCCACCCTTCTAATCACCAACCGTCTCGAGGGAGATTTTTTTCTAGAAAATATACGTCTCAATCACATGGAACGGGAGATGTTAGTGGGTTAACGCAACTCAGCGACTGTCGCGCCACGCTGCGGTCAAAAGTGGAAACAGTGCAATGGCGGCCGGGAAAAAAGTCACCTCAAGCTTTAAAAATTTCCTACTTATCGTACATTACTTATTCCCCCAAAATAAAATTATCAATTGATAACGACATCTTTCTAGTTTTTGTCACATAAATTTCGCGGCGATACTCTATGTGGAAAGAGTTGAAAACATTTTTTGAAAGGTGTGTGACGGAAGCAGATATTTACCTTTTTCCCATCCACGTCGCCTACCTATGTCTTTTCCTTTATGTCTTCAATGTCTACTTTTTCCACGTCCCCAGGGGTAAGACGCGAAAGTTCTAGGAAATTTTGCGAGACAGGCCCACAAAAGTAAGACAGTCGCTTTTCATATTTTCGCTCTCTCCGCTTTCATCCCTTCAAAGTCTCACTCAGTAGCGATTGGAAGGGCGCGGCAATCCATTGACATTTCCCAATAGGCTCCCCTCAGATGCACTCCTCGTCCCCTTAACTATTTTTGAGTGAAGATGTATTATTTTTTCCCATCCCGCCCCTTTCATCCCCCCTCACCCCAACCCTAGGACACGAGAAATAAAATTCGCAAGGAGAGATGAGAGGAAGAAAATTCCCGGAATCATGGACCAGGAGGTTGAGTCTTCTTTTCGTTGAACCGGAAAAAAGAGTGCTTCCTTCATCGCATATTTATATGCGTCAGTTGTGTGTACATCTACATCCATATAACACCCTGCGAGCCACCCCATGGACGTGTGGCAGGGGGTGTTAGGTCACCAGCCGTGTAAAGATGTAAATATTGGAGGTGAAATGGTGACATGTATTATAGGAGTGTATTTAGTGAGACTCAATTTTTATTGCGATCGTTTACTGTGCGCGGAAAGAACGAGTTTTTGTGGCTATCTGTTCGGCAATGTATCTCTCTAATTTTTTCGCATCTGTGAGACCTATAAATGCAGTGAGGCGTCATGATAATATCCTCTGTGCCACTCTGAAAAACCTTAGTTCTGAATTTCTCAAGCTAACTAAGCCTAGCGTGAAGCCTCCGAGTCTCTAGGGGCTCCTACCATAATACCTCTAAAAGTTGTGTGACACTATATGTACGCTAGTAGCAGTTATTAATGAAGCGCGCTGATTTCCTTTGTATTTTATCATTTGTTTGTTTAAATCTTTATGAGCAGGGTCCCAAATGCTCGCGGCGTATTCGAGGTGTGGCCTAACTAGAGCGAAGTAGCATCTCTCTTTAACTTTTTCATCCGAGGGCCTTCCTATTATACGCTTAACAAAACGTAGTTTTTGTTAAGCGTATAATAGGAAGGTCCTTGGATGAAAAAGTTAAAGAGAGATGCTACTTCGCTCTAGTTAGGCCACATCTCGAATACGCCGCAAGCATTTGGGACCCTAGTCATAAAATGTAACAAAAAATTAATTTTTGGTGAATTGATCATTTCTCTTTTTTATAAGAATATCTACGACGTAAATTCAACATTTTGAGAAAATCGATTTTTGACCGCTAAAGTGGGTTCTCAGACCATGTGCGCCGGTCGCGTGTAGTGTAGTCAGGAGAGTCCCTTGAACTCCACGGATCGCTATTGTTATCCGCGCGATGTACTGCGTAAGTATTCATGTATGCCAATATATTTTAATGATACTTATATTTACAAAAATGGAAAATATTTTCAATTTTTTTTCAAAGAAAAAATTCACATCTGCATCCTTTTTAAGTTCTACTCAATATCGCAGGAATCCTCGCATTTTATTCATTCATGTTTTTTCCGTATTATGAAATATTTAACATGAAGTGGGTGTACATATGCTCATCTTGTCCAGAAACCAACAAATTAGATTAGTGATTCAGCGTGAACTTGATATGTGATCTAATTTTGAAACCAATATTTAAACTTTTTAAGCTAAGAATAAAGTACAAGTTTTCTGAAAGTTAATTTCCCAGAATTTAGTCAATATGTTTATTTTTTATCCATTTGATTTGATAAATAACTAATAATCTGTCACATATTGAGCTAATAAAAAAATTGATTACATATATTTCAGGCTTATTATTATTTTAAATAACACTGATTATGAAAAAAATGCGAAATTACGTCTCTTTTAGGCGCGACCACTGCTGGGTTGAGCTGGGATGTGTCTCGAATATGAAAATGTTGAAGAAAAAAACCTAATGAATTATCTAGCAGATAATCCAGCTAAGGGTAGCTGGACTTTTGGACGTTTAAATACATACATACATACCCATCACGCCCTTCCCTTCCGGGGCAGGCACAGTCAAAATGTTTCACTCATTAATACATAATTGTACACCTAACTCTGATTTATTAAAAATTTAAGATGACAACTTTGACTAAAACCACTAGATTTATTAAAAAAACGACCCAGGTTTCGATGTGCATTCACATCATCTTCAGGACATTGCACGCAAGATACTGAAGGAGAGGGGGCACCTTGAAAATTTAGACCTGAAGATGATGTGAATGCGCATCGAGACCTGGGTCGTTTTTTAATAAATCTAGTGGTTTTAGCAAAAGTTGTCATCTTATATTTTTCAATGACTGAATACCACCAAGTAAGACTGACTAAAGTGAGTGAAACTCTGCTTTAATAATTTCCTCCATAGTGACCTATCCTTGCAAACCTCTTTTGCCTCATTTAACCCCATAGTGTTTCATACACGCCCTCCTGTTTTTAAGACTCATAATATTCCTCCTCCTAAGAATTTCCTCAACCACAACTTTCTCGGCCTACCTCTACCTCTCGCACCATTCACTTCACTCTTATATATGAGGACCCCAGATGTCAAGGGGTCTAAGTAACAAAATCGTTGTTTTGAGAAAACTTAAGTCTATGTTGAAAACGTTTGGTACAACCCGCTAAGTAGTTAAGAGGCATTACCCTAGATAGCATCATCTGTCAAGAAAATCACTTGGATCCCTTTACCGTCGAAAAGTTTTATATTTTTACATCCCATTTCTGTACCTAACTTATTATTTTTTAAATGTCACTTAGACCCCTTGACTTCTGGGGTCCACATATCTGTTTCTTTATTCGACTCTCATCCATTCTCTCAGCATGGCCAAACCATCGATGCACACTCCTTTCATACACGTCCATTACTGGAGCATTTAACCTACATTCATTCATGACCCACTCATTCCTGACCCTATGTCTGACCCTGACCATCCTAAAAAGTGTAATTCTTTTCCCACTTTGCTATATGGCAGTGAAACATGGGTGTGTCAGGATAGACATAAGACTAGACTAGACGCGGTGGGTATGAGTTATCTGAGGAATATTTGCGGACGTTTAAATAACGATTTAAATTTAAGATTTGGACCTTCTCCCAAAATAACCATTGAATATTATGCCTATTCGAACGATTGTTTCTCTTGAGAGTGCTTTTTTTACATTTTCCGACTGAAACGAGTCTCACATTTTTCGCACGATCCTTTCCTATTTCCCTTAATGTTTTACATTGAAGACACAAAGGGCCCAAAGGTTGCACAATTCCCGGTGTTTTAAACTGACGAGCTAAACCTTAAAATACACCTTGAGACTGGTTTTTAACTTCAAGCTACGAATGGATGTCAAATAAATCATTAACTATGCCAACCTTATGAACCGTGGACTCCATTTTGGTGCAAAAAAAACTAATATAAAAGAGATATTATTTTCCAAATAAACTTAACATTCTTATCACGATTATGGGGCAAGATCTCGGTTCTCTATTTAGGCACGCACTAGCTTTATCGCTATTCTTTGTATGCCATCGTGAGAGCGTAATGTGCAAACGTAATTTTTCAAAAATTTCAGATGCATTCATTCATAGATAAAAATAAAATTCTCCAATAGCCGTAAAAATGGCACCACTCGTCAAACATGTACCACAAAAATACACTTACTGTGTTGGTTTGCGGGAAAGGGGATTCCACAGCAGGGACCAACCCCAGCCTCTCCACCAGAATACCCTCCTGTGATGGTTTACGGGAATGTTACTTCCTCGCCAGTGACCAACACAGACACACACACACTCAACCCAGTTTGGGATCCTTTTCGAGGGCTAATGGGACCCTGATAAGGACGCCTGGGTTATAACCTGATATCCTTCATAGGGCCAATGGGACCCTACTAAGGATGCCTGGTTATTACCACAATCACACACACACGCACTCAAATCACTCACTCACAACACACAGACGGGCCCAACTTCTGGGAGAAATCGCTCAAAAAGAGCGTGGTCAAAAGAAAAACACACAGAAACAAACGAGGGTGAGCGTCGGATACGCGTATTTCGGCCACAAGGTGGCCCTCTTCAGCGAGCTGAAGGGAAAAGCACTTGCAACACAAGGTTGTAAGTGGGCATAAGTGGGCAAATTTAAGCATTCATTCATGATTTTCATTTAAAAGAGCGCCTAATTAGAACGGTTACTCATAGAACTTCCCCTCCAAGTTGGTTTGCGTTTTTGATGACGACAAATTTTGACAGCGACAAAATGGAAACACGATTCCATCCCCTACAGTATTTCATCTGTAACCCTCTTAGTGCCTACTTCTGCCAGCGGTACAAGCGAGAAACGCGGAGGGTAATTCAATGCGATGTATCATTTTAGGAAAATGAATAGTAATAGGTTATTGTTTGTAAAATTCATATACAGTATTTGTTTTTGGGTATAAAATGAATTGGGTATTAATCATTAAAGGCTTTTTAATCATCTAAAAAATAATTCTAATTTTATAGTGTACTGAAGTTAAACAATTTTGGCGCATGAGCCGATATATCGGCCAGCCGCACTAAGAGGGGTAAACTGTGTTTTTTTCTGAGATGATTATGGTTGTAGGTAATTGAGTAAATCAATTATTAATATATTTTATCATGATTTAACGCACTGGTTAAAACGATTTTTCTTCCTCATTGTTCATTTTCATTGGAAGATAGGCATAATACGTTTGAAGAATTCTCCGCTAGGTGGTGTGGGAGAGAATATAACAACTTCGAATTGAAATAATGCAACTTAGACTGTGCCGCACGCATGAAAGATCGATGATTATAGTCATTAAGTAATTTTTTATAGAAACTTCATAGCCATTTGCACGTAAATCTATATCAAAATAAACTGTTTCAAAACCGATACTTTCAAGTTGAACAGCGCTCCTCCCAGAAATAAGGCAATTTATGGTTATAAAAAGTCACCTGTGACCGAATACGCATAAACATAAACTTATCAACTTATGGCGTATAAAATATAGCTGTAAATTACTATGAGTAAATGGGCTTGACGAAAATTAATCTAGAGTATGAAAATGAATATTTGTTCGCCTTCTATGCTTTCCAATACCATCCCTTAGATTGCGAATCAACTTTGGTGAGCTGTGCGCGCCCGCGAAGGTTTTGAATCATTGAATCCGTGGAACGATAGGTGGAGCGCGAGTCGTTTCAACAAATGAGTGTAGTGTTGGCACCGCGAGCTTCTCAAACAAGCGAGGAACGACAAGCAAGCCACGAAGCTGATCGTTTACGATCGTTGCTCGATCACGTGCATCAGAATCGTATCATTGTGACATAATTTGTGTTAACAGGTGCGTAGAATAAGATTTGGTGCTGTGTTATCTTTGTTGACGTTTTTTTATTACTGCATTCAATTTTTGCATACGCTTCGCTTTTTTCTAAAATTGGATTTTGAAGATCGAAAAATCTTAATTTTTTTGCGCTACTTCAACAATAGAATATTTTATCTATTTGGAAACCGCAGTACAGGCATGGAATGGAAAGTCATGCCATCATTAGTGAGTTACGAATTCCTGTGTAGGTACAAGGGATTCATTAGGAAACAAAAAATCATTGTCTTGGTCCAATGTATTCACTGAGCCGAAGGCGCATACCATTGTTGCCATACCGGTGAGCCACGCTCACCCCAACCGGGTCTTTGACATGAAGTGCAAGCTTTTCCGCTAGAAGATTGTTTAGTTGTTTGATGAAGTGATTGCGAGAAAAAGGCACGCGCTAGCAGTGATTGGGACATTTATACAGATTAAATATAAGTTTTAACATCATATTTGCTAACAATATTACCTGAAGAACAGGCTTCTTTTGTTTGGTCGTAAAACACCAATATGAATATATGCATAGTTTGGCATGGAGATTTCTCTCTCTCTTTTTTTTGGATGTTGGATAAAATAAGTTGCCGAAATCAACAATTTTGAACAAAATCCATTTCTATCGATAAGTATCGAATAATGGAGTCAATAATCGAAAGTATCAATGAACGATTACGCGCCAATCAGAAATTTTTATCCGAGACTAATGGATCCATATACGTAAAAACTCACTTTGGTAATAGATTACAGGTTGAATTATTATTTTTTTTTAAAGTCAAAGTTCGCAAGCAAAAGTAAATCCCGATGTAAACGCTAACCGTTATAGGATTGCTTGAAATAAATTGGTAATTATCAGTATTTTATTTACAAGTTGTCCATCGTCAAACTTAGCAGAGTAAATTAGTAATTAATTTATAATATTGCATTGCGTTCTCTTTCCTGGGAGCTTGGAACTTGGTACCAAAATAAAGTTTGCGTACCCCATGTCCTACCCGGAAGCGGCGTACTATGAATCTTAGCTCGTCAGTGAGTCTCTGCCCACCCCTCCCCCCTCTGAAAATACTAAATGGGGACCATTGAGGTGGATGGCGAGGGCGCTTGCTACAATTGCGGTCAATACTAGAACCATGACTATATATTATGGATTGGGATCTCGATACCAAAAACTGTTGTCTAGAATTCTGTAAACAATTAACTTTTTGGAAAGTGGTGCCACCTAGTGATGAAAAACGGAAGTTCAAATGTAAATACAGTCGACACATTGTAAATAAACTCGTCTTACCGGTTTTGCCATGAATATACATGGGTTTTCCTGACAAGTAATCATAATGGAGTGGATAAAAAATGTAGTACTACACGTGGGACGTATTTATACACTTTTTTAATACCGTCCGGTCTACAGATATATTTAAGTCCTCTCCAAATTTAATTACACAAATGCACAATTACCTACTTAGCACTTTGTGAATATTGCTATATGGAAATTCAATAATAATTCGCGGTGACTTCATGAGTATTCCCCAATGGCCATCATTGCAGTGTAGGTAAGAAGGAATGCACTTACCGCCGCCTTCAACAGATTCTTATTTTTCAATCCACGTCTCCTATTTTGTGTCCTCGTAGACGCATACCCTGTTTTGCAGCCAGATACAAAGCAAGTCCTGTTTAAAAAAGGCATTCTAAATTCTTTATTTAAGCCGAACGGGCTTAATGCATCCCAATTATAATCGGATTCTGGCAAACAACGTAGTCGGCACACGATGAACGTTTCATTAACCTCTTTCACATTTTCTGTAATACATATTTCCTCTATGGCATTTAAAAAGAAAATTTAGATAACAAAAGTATCAAGATATTATTCTTATCATCAATTAATTCATATGTACTCGATCGTTATTGAATATTCACCACAGTCTCACGTTAGCAACAATTAACTACGTCAATTTACAATAACAACAGGAAAGACTCTAATCAAAGTAGCGCCAAGGACTGGGTGAACTAAAAGTGAAAATTTCGGCAACATGTAACCTAGGCAACAATGCCAAACATTCAAATCCATAATATACATTCATTACTAGAACGATGAATATACATAATGGATTATAATGTTTGGAATCGTTGCCTAGGGTACGTGTAGCATAAATTTCCTCATTTAGTTCACCCAGTCCGTGGCGCTACTTAGAAAAAGTCTTCTCAGTTGACTCATAAATGGCCGCTGTTGATTGTTGCTAACGCGAGACTGTGGTAAACATTCTATACCGATTGAAGAGATATGAGTTATTTGATGCTATGAATAATACCTGATAATTTTTGAATTTTTCAAATTTGTGTAATTAAATTTGGAGAGGAATTAAATATATCTGTAGACCGGACAGTATTAAAAAAGAGTGTAATTACATCCCGCGTGTATAACTACATTTTTTATCCACTGAATTATGATTACTGGCAAGTAAAACCGGTGAGACGATTATTTACGTTTGATGTCTTTACATTTGAACTGCCGCCTTTCATCACTAGACGGCAACTCAATCGAAAAAGTTGTTTGTTTACGGAATTCAAGGCAACAGTTTTTGGCGACGAGTCAACAATCCATTATGTATATTCATGGTTAGAAGTTTTAACGTGGGCGTAACCTGTCCACCATATTTGTTAACCCCGATTTTCCCTCATTGCTTACGGGCCCAGGCATCTACTATTGCAATTTTACGATGTTTGCCATCGATAACGTACTACAAATCAGCACAGACGTATGTCTTAAATAATTTGCCCTTAAAAATAGTTTATTTATTGAAATTAATAACATTTCACATTTCCCGAGAAACATATGTTAAAATCGAGTACAATCCATAGCACTAAACAGCCAACATATGTTTTAAGAGTTACTTGGTTAAAATTGCAAACGGCTGTGGATATTCTCGATATATCTGCTACCATTCCATCGTGCTATCCAAAAGGTATTGTTGAAAGAGCAGAGATAACAAATATGTTTGTTACTTCGGTTGTTAAGCTACAGTTTGATGACGTAATGCCCTCTTCATTGAGGTATATGGAGAGGGCACTACGTCATCAAACCGTAGCCTGACAACCGGAATAACAACCATATTGTTTATATCCACTCTTTCGTTACTTTCTTATGGATAGCAAGACGTAACGGACAAACTAATGGATGTAAAGGTTGAATTTCAACCACCTGTTTGAAATAACAGGCCAATAACTCTTGAAACATGCATTGGTTACTTAGTGCTAAGGATTATACTCGTTTTCACCCCAGTTTTCAGCGGAAATGCGGATAATATTTTATTTAAAATAAATAAACAAAATGCGTTATGAGAATCCAAATTAAAGAAGTAAGTGCATGCTGATTTCAATTAAATAATCGATGGAAAAATCGTTTAATTGCAAAATTAGATCGTTAGCCCGCAAGTGCTACAGAAAAACGAGGGTCAACGATGTCGGACTGGCTTCAGCTTCCAGCATGGGCCAGCATAGCAAGCGCCCTCTACATGTACCTCAATGACCTCATTGATGGGCATAAACAAAGGAGGGGACGGGGGTCGAGGAAAACCTGGGAATAGTGCAACCGGTTCCCTGGCTAATTCCGGCTCCCTCTCTTCTCTTTCCCCCTGCCAGGATGGGGCCTCGTCTGCGGCGACGGCTGGGATATGCTGGCCGCCGTGGTCGTCTGTAGGCAGCTGGGGCTTGGTTACGCCCAGGACGCGGTGCAGACGGACTTCTTCGGCGGCAACGGGACGCAGATGGTGCTGAGCGGAGTCCAGTGCTCTGGGGCCGAACAGGACTTGTCGCACTGTCTCCACGACAGGCTCGGCTCGGAGCACGTCTTTTGCCCGGGGAGGACGGAGAACATCGCGGGCGTGGTGTGCGTCAACGGTAGGTGGACGAAGATATTAGATTTTCCCAGCGTATCTGGTGGCTAAAGGTCTCTCTCGGGTAAGCAGCTCTCCATACCTTCCGACCTTTTGGAGAACAACTTGTTCTCAAAAATATGCTCTGATAAAATGGAATACTCACCCGATAGAATACCAGAGAGATCTTTGTCCGGTAGGTGAACAATATTTCACAATCAAAATCTATTCCCAGTTGCACGTGTTCCCGGAAATTCTGTATAAGGTGGTTGGAGCGGAATTATTGAGTCATTGAAAACACATTTAATAACTTTTCAAGATAGTCGAAATAAAACAATGTCTTGAAGGGATACCTAAGGCTTTCCCGGCGTATTGTTATATTGAAAGTTACTCGGGTGTCCCACCAGATCAAACTATCATTCTTGGCCGACGTTTTGATGCACGAGTCATCAGGGCATCGTCATCAGGAAGTGCCCTGATGATGATTGGAAGTTTCGTGCACCGAAACGTCCGCCAAGATGGAGAGTTTGACCCGGTTTGATGGGAAAACGAGTATCTGTCAACAAACTTTGTCTTGTTATACCCTACACCACCACGTTGGTAAGGTATATTGATTTTGTCACAGCAGAAATGTAACGCATTGAAGGGGGCGTGGCAGATATGGAAAAGTATATACGTAGAAATGATCAGCATCACCTTACAAGTCCGTCTAGCTATGACCATCTGTCTGTCTGTCTGTCTCTTCGCACGAAAACTGCCGTAAAAAAATATATATCGAGCTGAAATTTGGATCATAAGCCTTTAGTTGTCCACAGATAGCAAAGTTTTAAAATGGGTTGGATCGGACCAAAACTACGTTTTTATTATTATAAAATTAAACAAAAAGTTGTAGGGTACTTATAGCTTTGGCAAGGCCAAAGATAATTTCTTTACTAGTTTCACTTAAGTATTCCCTTTATACGTTGGGAATCATCATTAAGGCTATTATAGAAATGATACAAGAGTGATATTGTATTTTTTCCTAATTAAGGCACATTTTTTGAGATTTTTCAGATTTACAGTGGTAGTCAAGGTTCAGACTAAATTAAATTGAAGTGTGCTTTTATCGAGTGCAGAGCTAGGAGCAGCACCCACATATCGTGAGCCCCGGGACGGCGGGGTTACGCGGCGGGGATGAATCACCCCACATATAGGGTTATAACCAATAGTTTAAACAAAAAAGGCCTTTAAAAATTTCAAAATTCCCTTCAGACTTCAGACTACCCACATAACTGACAAGCTGGACGGGTGACTGACGAGCTCGTCTCCGGTCTAGAGACACGGGTTCGATTCCAATACGGGGTATGTTTCTTCCGCTGTTTTTATAGTTTTTTTTACGGCATCCTAAAATGCACTCAAGACCTTTTTTATTTTTACTCGAAATATTATATTTGCGCGAGGCAAATTTTTCATTTGCATACACGACGTCAGGCTTAGTCTCTTTTTTTCGGTCGAAGGCAGCCTTCTAATTATGTCACTTCCTTATCTTTTCACGATCTATTTCCATTATTCCTTCATGTACATGATTTACATTTTCTATAATTATTTTATAATATTGTCTTCATATTTTTACAATTCAAGCATAATTCTTAATAATATTAAAAATTTTTGTATCTTGTCAGTTATGTGGGTCTGAGGGGAATTTTGAAATTTTTAAAGGCCTTTTTCGTTTAAACTATTGGTTATATAACCCTATATGTGGGGTGATTCATGAACCACATACAGCGGTCTGTACAACTACTAAGTTTGAATAAAATCTAAGACCCGGCTATCTGACACTTCCCTTGTAAGATTTGGCTTCTCTTGTGATATACTGGCATAACCGTGCCAAAACTGACCGGTAGAGCGCCGTAACCGTTAGCAGGGAAAGCTGAACGTGGTGCGAGTACTGCGAAGGCTGGTAACCTTGCATACTCTATTACAACTTACTGCTAAACGTCAAAATGTCGCCTCTGACAGCCGAAGCCACGATGGGCGGCGGAAGCAGAATAAGGTTGGCCCATCAAGAAACGGACTTTGCGATACGAACTGGAATATCGGTACGGAGGAAATTATTTAAGCAGAGTTAGGTGTACAAATATATATATATATATATATATATATATATATATATATATATATATATATATATATATATATATATATATATATATATATATATATATATATATATGAGTGAAACATTGTCACTGTGCCTACCCCGGAAGGGAACGGCGTGATTGGTATGTATGTATGAGAAGGGATTAAGGTAGGAGCCCTTAGAGACTCTGAGGCTACACGCTAGACTTACTTTGCTTGGGAAATTCAGAACAGGTGTCTTTCAGTGCGACACATAAAATATCATTTTGACGCTACACTGCATATCTAAGTCTGACAGAAACGGTAAAATAAGAGAGATATATTGCCGAACAAATAGGTACAAATATCGTTCTTTCCACGCACAATAAGCAACCGCAATAAAATTTGAACTACACTAAATATACTCCCATATTACGCGTCACCATTTCACCTCCCAAAACCTTATCCCTTACATCTTTACAAGGCAGGTGTCCAAACATCCCCTGCCACACGCCTATGCAGTGGCTCGCAGGGTAGTATGTAGATTTGGATGACTAGTGGCTAATGAATTGATAAAGTAATTGGAAAGTTTCCAAACACTGCATTTAACAAATGATGTGGTACGAAATCACTCGCACGGGTGCATATACACCAGGGTTGAAATTCGCTATGAAAAAAATCATTTGACTTGACCGGGATTCGAACTCGGATCTCTCAATTGCCTATGAACATCTAGTTTGCATAAACCCCCCTCGAAATTCGCCTTGAAGGAAGATGGCTTGGTGGTGTAACTGGTTAACACACCGGCAATTGGGAGATCCGGATTCGAATCCCGGTCAAGTCAAATGATTTTTTCATGGCGAATTTCAACCCTGGTGTAATTGGAAAGGTTAGATATTTTTCATATTGATAGGGTTAAATTCATATAATATATCTACGAAATGATATCTCCATCGATCTACCTTATGAAGTATATTGCCTTATTGCATCACTTTTATATGTTCACTTTGCCTCCCTCTCCCTCTCTATTTTTATCACGCAGTCATCAATATCTTCGCTCTATGGTCGTATAATTCCAGGTTAAGTGGTTTCGAGAGAATCTCTTTTGTACAGTCACTCCATAGAGCTGTTTCCAAAACGCGGCAACACGTTCAACTACTCCAAATCGGATTTGTTAACCCCAGTGGCGTGTTGTTGTGTTTAAGGGAGATAAATGGGCTCTCAAAGAAACGCAAAAATGAATTTTGCATCTCAATTTTGAAGCACCCGAAATAAAAGATTATAAAAAAGAAACCATTCGGGACAGATTCCTTTCACTTTTCGAGGAGCCTCCCTTATTTTGTCGAGAGAGGGAGAGTGGGGGAGGGGTGAAGATTGTTTCCGGGAGATGAGTTCTTGGTGGGGGAGGGGGAGGAAAGTTCATAATACATTTCGACGGGCCCGTCCCGCGCGGATGGAACGTTGGAGGCTGATGGGAAGAGAAGCGTTTCACCCTTCGCCGAGTTCGGAATCTTGACGGGATCGGAAGGCGGATGCGCAAAGGGGAGGAAAGGAGAGAAGTGGGCGAAGTCGGAAGATAGTCGGGAAAAAAACTGACTAAAAAAACAAGACGGGAGAAGGAAGAGTCGATCGAAAAAAATTAACCCCAACTTGCCAAGGAGAAACTCTAATACAACTTCATGGCGAACCGAATAGTTTATTAAGTTTTCGAAGAAGGATGAAGCTGAAAATTTTATCTACCTAGTAGGGAACAATATTGATAACAATTATAGATGCAAGAAAAAGATTAGGATATGAGCAGTATTAGCTTAACTGGCTTTTAAAATTTAGTATAGCATACTAATTCATAAAAATTATTTCAGGCCTGCCATGAATACGTTGGTCAAATACAATGAAATTGCAATGAGAAAAAAACCGGCCTGGAGCCAAAGGTCCGTGGTTCAATCCCCGGTCCAGGCCGATTTTTTCACGTGGCAATTCCATTGAATTTCACCGTTATATTAGCGTCAGGCCTGAATACCTTGAATACATAGCCAAGCACGGCTTTAGCGCTGGTGTACAGTCATGTTGTGGCTTCCTTGAAGTCTATTTTTCCTTGCGTTGCCATCATTGATGGACCACAAGGGCTTGACATCTAGTTTATAGGCATCCTTCTAAGTTGCAATGAGGATTAGGAAGCCTGGGTAGCGTAATGGTCTGCGCCTTGGCCTAGAATGACAAAGGTACGTGGTTCGATTACCGATTCTGGCCGATATTTTTCTCACGACAATTTCATTGTATACTAATCACAAACTGTATGATCATGGTTGACGAGGAAAGGGTTGACGAGGACTACTGAGAGAAGAGGTATACCCACGCTTTGACCAGAATTGGTCCGAATTGACCACCCATGGGTCCGGTGGTCCCTGACTCGAGGACGTACTCGGGCAGGCCGCACGGCATCAACCCTGAAAGGGAGCCAGCCAGATACCTAATCCCAATATTTTGGGCAACTCTTCCGGTTCTCAACGATGTGCAGCAGGGTTTTTCGCGAAAGCGGAGACCGACGAGACGACTCGTCTCACTTGTTTGGGTAACCAAACTAATACGAGCACTTCGGGGAGGCGGAGGCCCAATTGAGGTCCTTTTGACCTCAATCCGCCTCATTGGTGTCGGCCTCGAAGGGGCTGTGGCTCGCTTACTTTCCCTTCCCATCCCTGTCCCATTCTCCCACTACCATCTACGCTCGGATATAAGCGAAAGCTTCTTGCTGAGCCGGATGTAGTTACCCCGCGGGTGTAGATACCCGAAACCGCTGTATGATCATGGTATGGGTGGGCGGGGACTTCTGAGGGGAAGGGTCTCACATTTTGACCATCATTGGTCCGGTAAGGCCCAGATCCGATGACGAACTCCGACAGATCACACTACGTCCACCCGTAAAGGGAGCCGGCGGACACCCTATCCTAAGAATTTGGGTAATGGGCTTCGCCGGTTCTCATCAGATGTGTGGTAAGTTTTCGCGCAAGCGAGACTGGCGGTGACTCGTCTAACGTTGTTGGCGGAACCCAACAGCTACGAAAACTAGGGGGAGGTGGGTGCCAGTTGTCGTCCTTTTGACGGCAATCCGACTCACGGTTTCGGCCTACTAGTGACTGCGTTTTCACTAACCCTTCCCACTATTCCCAGGCGATAAGCGTGAAGATTCTAGACCGGGGGGTAAGCTTTTAACCTTAGCGAGGTGGCTAGAATCAGGTGTATGATCATGGTGACAAGCAAAAAGTAAACCAAAAAGTTCTTGAGGTTCAACACCAAATGGATGTGAAAGATAGCCCTATGGATCATCAGGAAAGGTGAAAGAATCAAGCTTAAGGCTGTACAAATGCGCAACTGTTTGAAAAAAGCATGGTCGACCGATAGGCTGGTGTGTATTGGAAGAAAACAAAGAAAATAAATTGCTTTGAAAAATGAAATACTCGAAGGGAAAGCGGTCGAAAATAATCATAAGGATGATCATAGTCTGCATTCTTGGAAAAAATGAGCAAGAAATGGACTTGACAACTTACACTAACTGGGAGGTAATCGCGTAGGGAAAAATGACAGCTATGATGCGAAAGAATCGCCTTTCAAAGTTGATGCGGATGTGTTTTCGATATAGCAACTGTATTTGTCTCAATAATCGCCTCATATACGCTTTGAATAACTAAATTCCTCGACTGTTCATGACACTCTTCTCAAAACTTTGAGTGATGGCATTCAAAAGTATTCAAAAGAAACATAAAGTAACCTATTGAATGGCATAGTTAATGTGCGAATTTCCACAGAGAAAAAAAATCATCCGCCTTGACCGGGATTCGAACCCGGATCCCTCGATTTCCGGCCGAGTGCTTTAGCCAGTTAAGCTACCGAGGCGTCCTCTTTCCCTAACTGGCTAAAGCACTCGGCCGGAAATCGAGGGATCCGGGTTCGAATCCCGGTCAAGGCGGATGATTTTTTCTCTGTGGAAATTCGCACATTTGTGCATTGCGGGTGACTCCGTAAAAGTGAAACTCCGTGGCTAGTCCCGAATAGCTTAAAATTTGGCATAGTTAATGTTGTTGAATTTGAACGAGCGAGAATCGAGAAGTTTTGATAAAGCTGAAAATGAACAATGTATTTAAACATCATTATGCTCTGCTCCCCTTAGTCATCCCAACAAATATCCAATCATACGTGAAGAATAAAATAAACTAAGAGTTAAAAAATAGGCAATGGCCTATTGGAACTAGACAAACCTACGTAAGTGAACAGCATTGCATGATAGAGGCGTTGGTGAGGTTAATGATGGCAATTCATCAGATGCTGTCCTCAGAACTGCCCTCTTCAGCCCGTCAATATAGGAATAATAATTATTTGTAGCCTTGAGAATGGGTAACGAGTCGGAACCCGAAACGTCGGCAACCTATAAATTTCTTACCCGGTGGCGAGCCCGAGAAATGTACACAAATGTTATTCGCCTGGAAAGTGTAAAACCATAAATAATGATTATATTATCAATTTTTCGCATACTCCTGTACTGCCATGTGCCCCTCAAGGTATTGAGTCCGTCGTGGAGAACGATAAATGCACCATTTGGTGGAATTGCTCCTTTACCACCACCAGGCAGTTGGAGGCGACCAAGCCATATATCGTTCTCCTTGACCAACTCTCACGCTCGATGTTCGTGATAGAATTTTCGGCTACGGCTGAAACGAACATGAATGCAGAGGAAGCGGAGAAACGGGCGAAGTTTCAAGACCTGCTGTTTGAGCTTATGCAAATGTACCCAGGACACTCTGATTAAACTGGTTGTCCTCATCATAGGTGTGCTCGGGGGAGTTAAGGGCTCGCAGCTGGAGAGCATCAAGTGTATTCCGTCCTGCGTGGCACAGGCGGAGTCACTTGCAGCTCGCATGCAGAAGGCCGTTATACTTGGGTCCTTCCGTCTACTCCGTACGCACGACCCAACCGCAGCGTAGCCACCAATCCCATGGGCGTCGGACGCTGCTGCGAGTACTGCCCATCCCCTCTCGAGTCCTCGGGCCATTATGACGGCAATGAAACCCGATGCTAGCCGAGGACTTGGAGGGGAATGTTACTAAATTAACAATAATAATAATAATGATAATAAATTTTTTCTTATATAAAACGTACCACTTCAAAATAAAAAAGTTTCACTAAAGGTAGTTTGAGCAAGATAGTTCCCTAGTCATAATGGAGGCCATATTCGAATTATACGTTCAAATTTCAGCTGCTTTAGGAAGCATGAATTAAATATTTCATTATTAGAGGTACAATAATAATTTTTTTCATAAGACGAAAACTCTAGGTAGTTAAATAAAAATATCAAAGTAAGTCTTGAGTCTACTTTGCACGGTACATTTCACTGCACAAACGAATGTACAAATTCCTTCATGAAGGAAATTGTACCATGTGAAGCAACAAATTGTATGATTGGATTGGATTTTTGTGGAGGCGACCGACAGCTAAGATCATATGCGCCACAGACATGACTACAGAAGGGTGGATAGAAACCCGGCGTAGGCATTAGCCTGCTCTCGACGAAAGGCGCCAAGGGGATCGCGGTTTAACGTCTCATCCGTCAGACGGAGTACTGTACTTGAAGTGCCCGCCACAAGACACTCAATTAGGGATTGGGTTTCCTCTGAAAAACATCCTCCTCTGCAGGGATTTGAACCCTGGCAGTTTGTATGGTAGGCAAGTACTCTAACCACCACACCAACCCCGATCCCCTTGTATGATTGTCTGAATGACTTAACGGGAAATAGAATCTGCTCTAATGCTATTCATCTTCTTGTCCATTCTATGATACATTCGTTTATACAATAAATTGTACCGTGTAAAGCGGCCTTAAAATTTAATTCATTTTATCACGCGGTATACTTTTGTGGTCCTTTAGCATGGAAGGTTTTATTTTTGTGATTCTGAATAATTTCTTCGGTGGCCATATGATTTATTTTCGAGTAAAAATAGTCGATAAAACATAAATAACTACACAATGATCATTTTTTTGACGAAATATAGGTGCTAGAAATTCCTCATTTTTTACAATAAGGTCCCTCTGGAGTGCATACACGTACCATTTTCCGTGTAATAGGGCTGGTATTCTTTGTCTAATATCCCGGAAAGTGTTTCGATAATGGGCTGATATGTTTTTCTTTGGAAGAGTGAGGTATTGCTCTTCAAAATGCGACCAAATTTATTGATTTCTAAGTGAAATGACATTTTGCTCAAACTACCATTAGTATACAGTATAAGGATATTGAGGATCCATGAGCAAAGTATTCCAGTTTTGGGTTGCTGACTCTTAAACACTTTCGCTGCTAATCCCGTCATTTGACGTGTTTTCTTAGCTGCTGAGAAACATATTCCAACCAACTTACAATTAAAAAAGGTAGAAGAATCAAGCTTTAAAGCAATATAAACAGCATTTTCTAAGTAATACAGTTATTTTTCTGTGATAGCATGAATAAAGCTTAAAATACGCAGCATTCTACCTGTCCGGCAGCGAGAAGTGTCCAGCAGTGAGAGTTTTAAATAGGTATGAGTGCAGTAAAAACATTCATTATACATTTTAAGAATTCCACTAGGTCGATGTATTACAAAAAAAATATTCTCCTTCTTTAACTAAAGGCTCCACCTTGTTGCTGAAACCAAATGGTCCTGCTTTCTGTTAATCTCTGAAACTGACGATCATTTTCCGTCCCCATCGGTTTTTGCGCCCTGTTCAGGTACTGTAACCTTGGTCTTCCTCTACCTTTCTTCCCGAGCGCCTTCTGCTCCATCACATTGACAAAAGATCTATTGTGCATCTGGAGATGTCCTAAAAAAGAATTTTATACTACTTTTTTCGATGGTGTTGAGTAGGTTTCTCTTTTCATTGATTTCCATTAGAACCTCTTAATTACTTTTCTTTTCCGTCCAGCCTATCTTAAGCATCCTTCTCCAAATCAACATCTCTGCTGCTTCGAATTGCTTATTTCCCCGTTTCCGGAGGGTCCAACTCTCACTTCCATAGAGCAATGTACTCCAAAATATTAGGCGTCTTTAAACTGCTGGAACATATGAATGAAACTCTCCGCTTGAGATCGTGGCAAACGTACCTCCATCCATCCATCGAGTCCGTTTTGTCATTAGATAACTCTATTTTGGCACTTATCAGAGTCATTAGTTCGTGGTGTACTCATAAATATGTTCAACAGCGGGGGTGGGGGCCCGACTCTTTTGGAACAAATGCAGATTCTGAGCAGGGAGGAAGTGACGTAATGTAGACGGGCTCCCGTGTCAACTGAATGCCGACGGATGAAACCATATAATGCATCAAATCTGCATCTAATCCCTAAAGTCTACATCTACTTCTATCTACATCTACAAACTACCACGTGAGCCGCCGCAAGGACGTATGGTAGAGGGTGATAGGTCACCAGTCGTGTATATATGTAAGTTTTTAGGTGTAATGGTGACGTGTATTATGGGAGCGTTTTCAGTGGAGCTCAGTTGTTATCGTGGTCACTTGTTGTACGCGGAAAAAACGAGTTTTCGTACCTATCTGTTCGGCAGTGTATCTCTCTTATTTATCTGTCAGGCCTAGAAATTTGGTGAGGCGTCATTATGATATTCTCCGTGTCGCTCTGAAACACACCAGTTCTGAATTTCTCAAGCAGCAGCTTAAGCCTAGCGTGCAGCCTCCAAGTATCTAGGGGCTCCCACCTTATATCTCTGCCCTCTTACATTTGTGAAACACGATATGTTCGTTCGCGGCAGTTTCTAACGAAGCGTGCTCCTTTTGTTTGTATTTTATTATGTATTTAGTTAAATCTTTTTGACCAAGGTCCTGAATGCTCATGGCATATTGGAGGTGTGGTTTAACCAGAGCAAAGTGGCATCTCTCTTTTAAGTTTTCATCTGATGCCCTACCTATTATGTGCATAACTTTATTACTGTGCCGTATATATTTTGTATGTGTGTTTTCCACGATATATCGGAAGCTAAATGTCTCTGGCATGTGGCAGGGGATGAGTTAACACCAACATAAACTATAATATTCACGTAACTTTCACCAACATGCACTAACCAACAGATATGCTACCAATTAGACAGAAAACATTGAACCAAAACTGAAACCATTATGGGAATCCATTCCGGAAGCATGCGCTCCAGATTCTCTTTCTGTTCATCTTTACACTTTGTTGGTACGTCTGTCATTGATTGTACATCAAATTCTTGCGATATATTTTCATTGCTAATGTGGCACAGCCGTGTAAGTCCTACTAAGATCTGAGAAATTTCATTTTTAATGTTTCCATCCGTCTGTAGCCTCTATTTTTTTAGATGCTCAAGCTTGCGAATCGTACGTAATGGCTGTTGTAACAGCCATTATTTTGTCAAATTTCAGTTTCAAATTTGAGTTTTTTTCTGTAGTTTTTTTTCCTTTCAAGATAAACAACCTCGCGTGAGAAAGGACTTAGGATAGGCATAGGAATAACAAATATGTTTGATGATGCTGACTGGATCGTTATGGGTCTAGGAAATAACGGAGAAGGACAAAATAACTTACTACATCAACACACTACCCTGCGAGCCACCGCTGGCGAGGTTAGGACACCAGCATTGTTGAGGTGTAAAAAAAATGTTTTCCGAGGTGATTTGGAGAAGTGAATTATGGTAGTGTTAAAAGTGTAGCTCCGTTTTATTAGAGTCACTTTTTGTGCGTGGAAAGAACAATTTTAAAAAAATTATCTTCTTGGCAATGTATCTCTCTTATTCGATCGCATCTGTTGGACCTAGAGATGTCGTGTGGCGTCAAAATTATATTCTCAGTGTCTCCTGAAACACACCTGTCCTGAATTTCTCAAGCAAGTCCAGCGCGCAACTTCCGAGTCTCTTTTGGTTCCAAATTTAATCCTTCTAAAAGCTGAGAAACACTCTTTATGTTTAAAAGGATTGTAGACCCACATTTTTTTTTGTTTGCCGGACGATTCTGTTGGCCCGTATATTCCCGGAATCCCGATAGGCTGCTGAGCCTGTCATCGGGTTTTCCAGGGACCAGAACAACAGAACTTGACCTACATCCATGCCCTGGGTGGTGGTGATAAACCCACTCAGGCGTGACTCGAACCCGCGACCCTCGGTTTAGCAGGCGAGGACTTTACCCCGCCGCCACCTGGACCGGCATTTCGGAGCATAATTTAGATAAGTGTTCCAATATCGCCGACTGAGCGTTCTTTTTCGTGGCTTTGATGTTCCGCAGTGATATCTCCGCCCACTGAATCCATCCATTCTTTTCATTTGATCTATCTTCTATGGGCAGGAAACAGCAAGTGGACGGGGGAAGTGGAGCTTCGATTTACAATTGAATATCGGATCCTCCGCTCCGCCGACCGATGCTGCGCTAAGTTCCCTCTGCACCCCGACTCCCCCCCCCCGCTCCCTTCCCCGCGCCCACTTCAACTCCGACCTATGCCTTCGCTTGCCTTCCACGCTGCCCCGCCCCCCCCCCCCCCCACGTCTCATTCCACGCCATGCACCACCGTTTCCCTCTCCAATCCGCGGGATCAATTCCGCTCGTGCCACCAGCCATGAGCCATTCGATCGATTTTCAAAGTTTCCGCGCGCCAGGGCGGGGTAGTGGGAGGAGGGAGAGGGGGATGCTTGGGCGGGTGGCAGGGGATTGGAGGAGGGTTGAACTACGAGGCCAGGGACCAAGAGAGGTAGGCTTGTGCGATGAACGAATTTACCCATCGAGGGTCGATGAAAAAAAATCATCGAGATGATTCGGTTTCGATGATTGTCATCGACAACGATGAGTCGATGAATTCATCGCCGTCGATAAACTCACCGACCTCGATTAGTCGATGAATTTATTCATCGCCGACGGAAAGGTAGGGATAGGCACGGGCGGGCGACGCAACACAAATAATTATCATCTAATGGGGATGGATTCATTGACTCATCTACATCGGTGAATTCATCGACTTATCGACGTCAGTTAATTCATCGACTCATCGACGTCAGTTAATTCATCGACTCATCGACGTCGGCTGAGTGTTCATGTGACTAAAATCATCGTCGATGAATTCGATGAATCGACTCATCGCACAAGCCTACTTATATATGCATCCGAGGATCATGAGAAACACTCAGTTTGTGGGGGAGGTAATAAGGTGATCGGGGGGAATGGTTCACAGTTATTGGTGGAACAAGGCGAAGGTAAGCTGTGGGATGAACCATGCAACTTTTAAGGGAAATTTGAAGGCACTGGAAGGGTGTGCATGAGACTAGTAGGGAGGCAGGGTAGTGTGTAACGAGGCGGATGGGTTGGGGAATATGACGACGTTGAGATTTTATGTTTGTGTCAAAGTCTGATCACTCGCTGTACCAAGGCATCCACCTTCCGTCCCTTCCCGGAGAAATGGAGTACGTCCGCTTCTAAGTCGCCTCGATGACTCATCTCCAAAAGGTGGCGCGCAAAAGCCGACGAGTCTTCCTTCTTCCTCCAACACGCCTTATGCACCGCGGACCTTGCGTCTGGCTTGTGTCCACTTTGGCTAATATAAACAGATACACGATCAATGCATTTCAATTTATGCACACCGGGTATTTGGTAAATTTCAATTATGTCTTTTTAATTATTTTAAATTCGGTCCAAGGTGTAGTTGTTGTAAAAACATATATATTTCATTTCTCGAAATAGTATTGGCTACATTTTAGGACAGATCCAATGAAAGGGATTTTGAACCATTTTATATTTAAAGAATTCAAATGAGATATGGTACTTTTTTCCACAGTTTTTCATTGCAGGTCGACCGGTTTCGTCACATAGGTGACATCATCAGGTGACTCCTATGTGACGAAACCGGTCGACCTGAAATAAAAAACTGTGAGAAAAGTACCATATCTCATTTGAATTCTTTAGAATGGATTTTTACAAAGTTAAGCCAGAATTAATCGAGTTTATCATTTTATATTTTCCTGAGGTAGAACGGGCGACAAGGAACAGGATTGCGAGGAAGCTAGACGTTTCAATTTTATATTTTAACATACGGATGATGAAGGATTGCTCATACCCGTCTCTATGGGCAATTTGTCGGATGACCCTTTGAGTGCGGCATGACGTGAAATCACGTCATGCCGCATTCAGACCTGAAGAAGCGAGCTGGAACGCTCGCAAAACCGTTGTCGACTAACATGACACCACGCGGAAGCCATCCCGAAAGCCAGCAGGAATCTGAAGGAAGAGCTAGGTAGAAATATGGGGGCGGGGGATAGCGAACGCAAAGGGGACGGAGTCACCTTCGCCCCACACTCTGCATTCATCTTGATACAGACGCTGCCCCCCAAGAGGGCGTCGGGCCTCCTCGCCGAGATGGGGAAATATGAAGGGACTCGAGGTTGGAAGTGTGGTAAGAAGTGGCAGATAAAGAGCGTTGGGGGTGCGAATATGAAAGAGGGGAGAATATGGAGAGGTTGGAGCGTGAGAAATTGAAAAAGAGGGTCGAAAAGTAAAAAAGCAGATGGGGCGAAATAAAAGGGTGAGGACAATAAGTAGGATAACGAAAGATGTGAAAAACGTCAGTTTTCGCCGACAGTCGATTGCAGAGTCAATTATACATAGCGTATTACCGTAGAGTAATGAAGTATTTACTCTATGGCATTACGCAACAACTACATATATCAAAGAGTGTGATGGGAAGGTCGTTAGATGAAAAAGTAAATGACAGATACCACTTCGCTCTGGTTAGGACACAACTCGAATACGCCGCAAGCATTTGGGATCATGGTCATGAATATTTATCCAAAAACAATTAATATAATACACAGAAAAACTGCACGCTTCGTTGAAAACTGCAACGAACGAACATATAGTGTCCCACAACTTTTAGAGGGGTTGAGGTGGGAGCCCCTAGATCCTCGGAGGCTACACTCTAGACTTAGGTTGCTTGAAAAATTCAGAACTACTGTGTTTCAGAGTGACACAGGGAATATTATCATGACGCATCACTACATCTCTAAATCTCACATAAGCGGTAAAATAAGAGAGATACACTGCCGAACAGATAGGTACAAAAACTCGTTCTTTCCGCGCACAATAAGCGACCACGATAAAAACAGTCAATACACTCTCATCATAAACTTCACCATTTCACCTCCCAAAACATTATCCCTTACAACTTTACGCAACTGGTGTCCTAACACCCCCCTGCCACACGCCAATTCAAGGCTTGCAGGGTAGCATGTAGATGTAGATATACATATGTATCCAATAGAGTCATGATATCTTTAATTGAAGGCAATGGATTAACTACATTCAACTGTGCTCTAGTGAAAACACATAATTCACTTCATCACTACATATCCTAAACACGGCTGGTGTCCAAACTAGGGATTGGAAATTTAAATCCAGAATCGATTTTCGATTAATCGACTTTCGATTTCTGTTTTAAAAATCGATTTTCTAAAAATTCGAGTTTTTGCCCAAAATAATCGAAAAATCGAAATCGAAATTTTTAAATAGTAAAGTAATTGTCTGCTGAAATACGGATGTGCTGTTCTAACAAAATGCGAAATATGGGTTAATGGAAGCACTAGGGATAAGAACTGCATACGGTTAAATTTATTAATACAATTTATTATTTTAAAGATATTAATAAGGTATGCAGGAAAGTAGTAATGCATACCAGATACTTATATACGTATAGGTAATATAACAAGCAAATTACATATAATTTAGTAACCCATGCGCCGAAGACGATATTCGGACTGGGCGAATCTTTTTTGAAGAAGACTAGTGCTCTGAAGCGATTTATCGAGAAAACGTTTACAAAAAAGGAACAATGTCAACGCGTATTATCATTTCTAATCTCCGTCTAGCGGTCTACTTATTACTTCTATTACTACTATTACTTCCGAGTGTGAGTCCCCGCCTAGACTAGAATTATTGTAATAAAAATCCGCAGCCCTACAGTAGGCAACTCCAACCTGCCGGTGTCCGAAGCATTTCGCCTCCCCACCAAGGTTCCCCCACCAGCGATGCAGAGTGAAATAGCGCGGCGCCGAGTAAAGCGAGGCGGCAAAATTCAAATGCTGTAGCAAACTAAAAATCGAAAATTGATCAGCTAGAATCGATTTTGAACGATTTTTCAAAACAAAAAGTCGACTACGATTAAATCTAAAATCGGAGTGTGACTATCGATTTTCGATTAAAATCGAAATCGATTTTCCAATCCCTAGTCCAAACACCACCTGCCACGCTCCCATGCCTTGGCTCGAATGTTAGTATGCAGATGTATAAGATCGTGAAATGCAAAAGCACACACTAGCTAAGATATCTGGACATCAGCTGGGGTTGATTGTTGAGATCATTTGAATTCAATAACAGAAGATCGTTTTTTGGTAAAATATTTTTTCTTCCCACTTTTTTACGACACTTAACCGAAGACCCTCTATATTAATCCTATATGTTTATATCTATTAGATCATATGGTTATCTACTGGTCTTGCTTCCAGTCTTACGTGTAGAGCAAAGCTGGATCCTCAGATCCATGAATATATATTATGGATTTGGATGTTTGGAATTGTTGCCTAGGCTACGAGTTGCCTAAATTTCCACTTTTAGTTAGCCCAGTCCTTGGCTCCACTTCGATTAGTCTTTTCTGTTGTTATTGTAAATAGACGTAGCTAATTGTTGCTAACGTGAGACTCTGGTGAATATTCAATAACGATCGAGGAGATATGAATTACTTGATACTTTGAATAATATCTTGCCATTTTTGTGACCTGAAAGTTACTTTGTTAATGCTAGAGAGGAAATATCTATTGCAGACAATGTATATGAGGTTTATGGAACGTCCATCGTGTGCCGACAACGATGTTTGCCAGACTCTGATTCTAAGTTGAATACATTAAGCCCGTTCGGCTTAAATAACGAATTTAGAATGCCTTGTTTAAACAGAACTTGCTTCGTACCAGGCTGCAAAACATGGTAATCGTCTACGAGGACACAAAATAGGAGACTTGGATTGAAAAATAAGAATCTGTTCAAGGCGGTGGTAAGTGCATTCCTTTTTACCTACACTGCAATGATGGCCATTGGGGAATACTCATGAAGTCATCGCGCATTATTATTAAATTTTCGTATAGCGATATTCACGAAGCGCTGAGAAGATAATTGCGCATTTGTGCAATTAAATTTGGGTAGGAATTAAATATATCGGTAGACCGGACGATATTAAAAAAGTTCATAATTACGTCCCGCGTGTATTACTACATTTTTTATCCACTGCATTATGATTACTTGTCAGGAAAACCCATGTATATTCATGGTAAAACCGGTAAGACGTGTTTATTTACAATCTGTCGATTGTATTTACATTTGAACTTCCATCTTTCGTCACTAGGCGGCACCACTTTCCAAAAAGTTAATTGTTTACGGAATTCTAGACAACAGTTTTTGGCGATGAGATCACAATCCATAATATATATTCATGCTCAGATCTATCGCCTTCGCCTTTCGGGTATTCGTCCTTTGTTTATCTTACCGCACTGCGATACGTCACGAAACACGACAATATTTTAGTCTTGTCTCCTCAATTAGACTGGAACAGAATCCCGACCTCGCTGCCGCCTCTCTGTTCGTAAGCGGTTTACCCGATTTTTCTCTTCCCCTTCAAGTCTTTCGCACTCACGCTTAATCGATTTCCATGTGGAGATGAAATGCCTGAGAGACAGATTTGCGACTCGAAAACTCTCTACTCTCTCTCTGGGCCAGAGATTCTCTACCGACCAAGGAAACTTTGAAGGGTTTCTGAGGAAAGGAATGGGGGCCATCCTTCAGAAATATTTGATCCTCAGCAGATCTATATCTACTACTACATGTTATCCCTGAAGCCATCTCAAGCGTGTATGGCTGGGGGTGAATTATCACCAGCATGCAATACAACGTACTAACCTTTAACTTTCATTGATAATTGCCACACTATAGGTATGTTGCCAATGCTAGGGAAACTATCTGTGTTAATGTATATTTCAACTACGTAACCAGAATACAAAGAGTCATTCGGAGAGCACGTGAAGCATGTTAATAATATGATTACATGGTACAGAGTATCATTTAAACGTGAGATAGAGTAACATTTCTTGTCATTATAATTGCTGCTAGCAAATAGATACATCTACGTGATACCCTGCGAGCCACCACGAGGGTTGTGGCAAGGGGTGAAGATCACCAAACATGCACTATTGACACGCAACTAGGATATTTAAGGGAGATATGCTAGATAATAGGGTCACATGAAGCTAGATAGTTAGTATGTACATAATAAGGAAGGGATTATTGGTTGTTATAACATGCATCATGCACTACAATAATTATTCCATTCTTTAAGCCATTAAGCAATTCTTTTTCCGAAAATTCATAATCGCGCATTTCTTCAAAATTAAATCTAGTTGCCATCTATCACACCAATCATCAATCGCATCTAAATCCTTAGCTAAAAACTGTCTGTCCTCTTCATTTCTAATTTCCTAATACACTACTGCATCATCGGCAAAAAGACAAAGCTTGCTATTTTTTACAACTATATGACTAGATTGATAGTAAAGTGTCGTAAACTAGATTGATAGGTGTCACGCCGAATTTAATATTCGAAAGAGCAAAGTAAAACAAAGGAGCGTCTGAAGAAATTAAAACTTGGCTGTTTCCACATGAGGTTTTATAGTTACCGACCATGGTTCCGTTACAGAGTAACATTATCAAGGTGCTGTTACTCTGATAATGTTACTCTGTAATGCTACCTTGATACTGTTACTCTGTAACGAAACCATGGTCGGTAAAGATAAAACCTCATGTGGAAACAGCCAAGTTGTCAAATTCTTCAGACGCTCCTACTATGAAGGATTTCCACGAAGTCACGCCCGCTACCATTACTTAAAAGGAAAAAGAGGTTTATCATTAAGAACAAGATATTTACAGTAAAATATCAAGCAAGTAATCCCGAATAGTGGGGAAGGGATGAAAAACTAAATTAAAAGCCATTGTAAAGACCTCATTTACCTGCAATAGATAAATGAGCAAAATTCCCGAAATGTTTTTTCTGTGATGAAAAATATGCGTATGAGAAAAATAAAAATAAAAGTAGTCATAAAGACTACTCATGAAATTATAGTGTCTCATCTATATATATTTATATCGTGGCCTACACTACAGTTACGCAGCCAATGCTTCAGAAACTACTAGTAATAATGAGTATTGCAACTACTTATACAAAATACAAGAGTCATGCAGGGACCATGCGAAAAGTGATTGATGTTGGTGCTACGTGGAAGATTGAGAAACAGGTTTTAGAGAGCAAATTGAATAATCAGTTACACTATCTGTCGACTACTCTTCTGAAAAGCGTTGACAGCAGCCATATTGATCACTTTTCGATCGCAAAGAGAACAAAGTTTTAAACCAGTTAGTTCTGTTGTCTATTCCTCTTCTATTAATCTCATGATCTAATCTATCATAGTATGCTGTAGTTTGATAAATATTGGAGACATAGTTAGAAAATATCTAAGTTTTGGCTCTTCGTAAAAGATTTAGTCTAATCTACATCTAAATAATACCCTGCGAGCCGGCACATGGGCGTGTGGCAGGGGGTGTTAGGTCACCAGCCGTGTAAGGGTGTAAGTTTTTTAGAGATGAAATGGTGACATGTATTATAGGAGTGTATTTAGTGGAGCTCAATTTTTATTGCGGTCGCTTTTGTGCGCGGAAAGGACGAGTTTTTGTACCTATCTGTTTGGCTGCGTATATCTCTCATTTTATCGCATCTGTCAAATCTAGAGGTGTGGTGAGGAGTCATGACTGTATTTTCTATGCCGCTCTGAAAAATATCAGTCCTGAATGCTGTTCTAAATATCTGTTCTAATGATGCTAATGAAGTCACGAGTATGTTTTAATTTATTATTTTGCTAAAAATACATTTTATTGGACGACACTGATCAAAATCGATCAATAGCCAAGGGAATTTTTTTGCAGAATCATATTGATTCATATTGATCATTTTGATTCATAATTCTAAGGCGCATATAAGCTGTTATGCATTAACCTCCTCGGTCCTGGCGTATTGTATACAATACACAGAATTTTGAATTTATTTCCCCCTCAGCAACGCAAAATATTGGCAACGCCACTATTTCAGCGCTTGCTGATAAGTGGCAGCATCATTAAGAACTTTGATTCACAAAGATATCAACTCTGCAAACATGGATTACAACGCGAAACGTAAGTATGAAGAATTTTCCAAAAATAATGCTGGATATGTCTCGGGACTGAGGAGGTTAAACCCTGCGGTAACACGTAACTTTCCCGAAGCCTACACGATTTACTTTGCATTCCTTATGCTCACACAACTCTTTATTAATCACAACGCTTTAAACTTTTCATAAAAAATTTGGGACTCATAATTTATCTTTTATTCCACTACGGCCCGCTGGAAAGTTCCCTAAGGTACGCAAAATTAAGACCCGCGGGGCGATGAGTTCGGAGACCTCGGAACTGCACCCAGGAATCTCCCGATGAGTGCCGAGACGAAAATGCGGAGAAAAGTCGATTGGGGCGACTGTCATAAAAACACTGTGCGGATTTCAATCAGCTTGGGGTCACACAAACTTTATTTGGGGCTCAGCATAACGCAGGAATATTTTTTGGAATTCTCGTCAAATGTCCTGAGGTTCCGCCCAGAGTTAAATGTTTCACAATTTTGGGCCGTTGTGGTGTAAAGTTTAAATAAGCTGAAGATCGTTCTTTGCATAAAAACTCGAGCTTCGTTAACTTTGTGGTACTCCGTCACAAACTTATTAACTTGAAACTTTAGCAGACCACAGAATAATTAAAACTTCAACACGACGCGGGCTTCAATGGCAAAGCATCATCCTCAGGTGCTAACAGTAGAGGGAAAGGGGAGGGAACACAAATGTTCCCCCTCCTCTTTCCCTAGTGTATACTTAATAAGTATATACTAGGGAATGAGATAATCGTGTAATCACCTGAAGATGATGCATAGCCATCGAGACCCGTGTCATGTTGAAGTTAGAAATATTCTGTGACCTGTAAGAGTTTCGAGTTAATTAAAAATCGTCCTTTGCCTCAATTTTCCACATGCTCGCACATTTTTCAGAAGGCAAGTGAAAAGTGGCATGGAGGCAGTTTCACGAAAACAGAACAGAAAAATTACTCGGAACGTTCAGGATAGCCAACCCAGCCAGCGAGTTTTGGACGATGCGTTCGATGTTCGGTGCGGAGACATGTCAAGTCACCGAGAGGTTTCAAGACTGTTCGCAACAGGTCGTCCTTACTTGCAGGTCCCTCTCCCCTTCCCCAACGGTGAAAGGGGGCGGGGAGGAAGAGAGGTTAAGGGAGAGAGAAGTGGGTGGACTGGGGGTGATTTTGGGTTTAGGGGAGGGGCTGAAAGAAGAAGTGGGAGACGGGAGAAAAAAAGGAGAATGTGCTTATGGTCTCAGAGGGTCTCCTCCTTTCCTCCTGCGCTTCACCAACCCACCTCTAGACTCCCTTGTGACTTCTTGCCACATCACTTCCCCTTTTTTTCCTTCGACTCCTTGAGACAGCCTCTCTCGTGTCCCTTATTCCCCCGCGCCCCTCCCCTCCATCACTCTCCATAAGACGTGGATGTGCCGAACCCTATTTTTTTCTCCACCGGTGGAATAGGATATCATGATCTACAAAAAATAGAACTTTGTTGTACTTCCGCACAATTAATCTCACACACCGACAATTTTATATCATTCTCAAGGCAAAATTACCGATTGGGTCAATGTTATTGTAAAATTTCGATTGAAAATGACATAAGTGTTGACGAAATCTTGGTCGTTGTGTCAGAATAAATTATGCGAAAATATCAGAAAGTTCTTAGTTTAGGACATCAATATATATGTAACCAATTTCCACAAGATATTGATTGAAATCCCTGATTTGCTAACTTAATAGCTGGAATCAGGGCTTTTCTCCCCGGTGTCGAGGGCCCCACCTCCTCTCGCGACGCTGCCCAATGAAATCGCCCAAACAGCGTGACATATCAAATGGACAAACGTAGCGCTTTATGTTCGCGAATGTGCTTTCTTCAAGAATCGGATAAGGAATGCAATATTGTGAAATGTTGGTTCTAAGGTTTCCGCGGAGCTGGAACGTAGATCTGTCCATGTTTTCCGGGATTTCTTCCGCGTCAGTTGTTTGTGGGACAACAGTTTCACTGGGAGTCCTGCCAGCGTCTTCAGGTCGAAATGTCGTGAAGCATATTGGCCGTCCTTATATATCGTCGTTTTCCCGCGTTTTTCTTTGTGCTGCTCTGTGATTGGTTTGGTTGAGGCGCGAATCACCCTTTTCCAAGCGCTGTGTAGTGGATATCCGTCCTCTCTGTTGAAATTATTCGGTTCCTTCATTATTTCTATTGTCCTCTCGTATTTGTCTCGGGAAGTATCTGCTTCCCTTGGTCAAAATCCTGGCGTCTTCGAATCTAATAGTGTGCCCTGGTCCACTCCACGCGTGTTCGGCGATGGCGGAGCGGCTGAACTGATTCTTTTCAGTCGCTCTCCGGTGTTCTTTCATTCGTACGATCATTGAACGGCAGGTCTCACCAGTGTACCCCTTTCCGCATGAGCAGGGGACCTTGTAGACTCCTTCACACAAATCTGTGAAATATTTGAAACAATATTTTTCTACTGAGCTAAGTCGCACGGTGAGAAAATGGAGCTTTTATGGGTTCACTTGAATTTAAAAACACGGCTCGTCAAAGTTATCTTCCGATTCGCAGATTCCATGAAAAACTGGTATAGAAATAACTTCGGTCTTGCTGAAGTTTAAATATCCCACACCACTTTCAATTTTGTTATAAAAATACGTGGTTGTGGTCCGATCCAATCCCTTTGACATTTGTGCTGTCTGTGGACTACTAGAGGCTTATGACCCAAATTTCAGCTCGAATTCTAAATTTTTATTGGCAGTTATCGTACGAAAAGATACGCAGACTGACGTACATAGCTAGATGGACTCATAAGGTAATGCTGATCATTTCTATGTATACTTTTCCATACCTGCCACGCCTCCTTCAATGCGTAACATTTCTGCTGTGACAAGATCAATATACCCCACCCACGTAGTGGTGTAGAGTATTAAAAAAAAAAATTCGCACAACGATGAGGCTGTTTCAAAGGCGGGGTTACCGTAGGAACGAGCTTAAACAGTCATTAGTGAAAAATGTATGGGTGGTATTTTCTCGAGGAAAATTTTTCCTTGAGAGAGAGTTGAAAGCTTTCGTTTCGCTTCGGAAGGAACTTTAAATTGGTGTGACCCTGAGTCATTCCTCGCAGAGGATTGGAAAAATTCTTTAAATTTTCCAATACTCACCAAAGAGAGAACGCCATTAAATTGGACCTATATTTCACGGTGCGTGATTTTTGCAAAGATGAAAATTCTTTTACAAATTAAAATAAAGTCTATATACTCTGAAAATTTTACAATAATACCTGACCCAACGTAAAATAGTAGGATATCAAGTAAACATCATCGAAAATTTGAGCAAAGCAATTGAAAGAAATCGAATAATGAAATTTTTTCGAATAAAAATTTTTTTAATTTTTTCTTCCGCACATGTAGTCGAACTACATCTACCAAAGTCTACATCTATCTAAGTCGAGAGATTATCAATTTGATCTACAATTGAATGAAAAAATCATTACCAATATTGGTTACCAAAAAATACCTCATGAGATAAAGACTGTTTAACTCAACCTTGCCCAGGATTCTGAGCGATTATTCTTAAGCTGCATGCCCGTCTTTGGCTGCTAAGGTAAAGGTATAACTGTGCTATGTGGTTGCGTTTGAATGAGGATTCCTGTCATATTTGATGTGTTGGCCTTGAACTTATGAGAAGCTGACTATGCTACTACAGACGAAAATTTTGTATTAATTTGGTTAGCCGAATATTTACATCTATCTCTTCCGTCCAAACTTATGTTCATTTTTGAAATGGTGTCAGAAATGTATATATTTTTTGTTTAAATTAACCGATTTTTTAAATTTCTTAAATTTTTACCGGTGAAAACATTTCCATATTTAAATTCGTGTCTTTAAATTGACATCTTTGGTGAAGCGATTGCATGAGGTGACATTGACGGACGTTTGCATGGACCATTTATTCACCAGATAGGAAGAGACTCGGTGATTGAGGCGTACTTATTTCTCATGAAATTTGTTACCTCTTTAACACTGATAACGGGAGCTACAGAAAGAAAGAAATAAAACCTCGTCGTTAACATCGTCTGAAAATGACAAATTATCGCATTGTTTCGCTGAAGTAGCTTGAAGTGTCGTTGACACCAATCAGATGACTTTCGAATTCTACAATAATTATCACGCACTGTCAGAATGAGACAACAATTCTGGGTAGACGTAACGAAGTGATGACGTTGTTACTTTCGCACACGATAATATTCGATGCGCTCAACAATTGACACAAATGGCGTCTATCTCTGGGGCTATCAATCATCAAGTATCTATCGAACCGAAGTATCGTCAAGTATCTAGTGGAACGAAGTTAATTGTTGCCACATTTCATGCTTCTCCGTCTTCGGCACGAGGACGATGCTTCGAACACGGTACAGATTTGGCAACACCACGTCCATTGAGACCCACATACGAGGTTTGTTAAAAAATATTGGGGCTTTTTTTCTTTCGCGGTAATGAATAGTCTTTGCGGCATCTTGTTTACGGCGCTGAATTCCACAATACCTGTCGATAAATCAAAATTTACCATTTTCCAATATTTTGTTTAGTTTCCTTAATATATTTGTATATGTGGAAGGTGTTTTAGTTGATCCTCGACCAGTTGGGCCTTGAAGACCCAATCGTCAACTGGTGGCAGTACCACTCAGAAAATCGAGGAATTGTTGCGCGCCAACTGCCGTATGACTGTCAGAGAACCTGCTGGAGACTTTGAAATCTCGATTGGGTCATATCGTGATATTGCCACCGAAAATCTGAACATGAAACGGGTGGCAGCAAAAAATGCGCCTTGTTTGATGACATTCGAGCTGAACGACCTTCCTCCACCGCGATAACGTGCTCGCCATTCTGTTGTATCAAAATTTTTTGTACAAAAAAATCAACTGTCCTTACCCAGCCTCCGTACACACTTCACCTGTCCCCGTGTGACTTTTTTTAAGTTGCCAATTTAAAGTTAGTGCTTCAAGGACGTAATTTTGATACTAGTGACGAGAATAAAGAGAATTTGCTACGGAAAATGTAGTTGATACTCATAAAAGCATTCCAGAATTGTACGGAAAAGTAAAATAATTGCTGAAGTAAGTGTACATACTGAGGAGGAAGGGAGTTTGAAGGAAATGATGGCCAATAACTTAGAAGTACTAAAAAAATGGATTTTATACGAAAATTCCTGCTAAATTTTGAACAGACCTCGCACTAAAGTTCTCCGTTTCCGTCCGATTGATTTTAACGCCAACAATACTTCCCCGAAGGAGAGAGAGAGAGAAGAGGAGGAGACGAGATGACGCCCGCGTGTCTCCTGCAAGTCGATGCGGAAATCCGTTTATCGAGACAAAAGAACGACTAACAGCGTTCGACGCCATTTTCCCCTCCGCCACGCACTTGGCGAGAGATGGTGGGAAGAAGGTGGAGCGGGCGAGAGGGGAGGGGGAAGGAGGAGAGGGAGAATGAGAAAGGGAATGGCAGAAAGGATGGTGATTGGCGGGGGGGTATTTTACGTTCGGCGAGAGGGTTCACCCGAAGTTTTAACCCAATTATTTCCCTCCGACAGCTCGGCACCCGATTCCCACCAGACACCAACCCTCCCTCTCCATCATCCCTTCTTTCCATGATACGGAAACTATTTCGTCCCCGACCTGGAATTTTAAATCAAGGCGTCCACGCGGGTGAAACTGGGTTTTCCCTTCGGCGAGCCTATTAGTGCTCGAGGTGCTCTCCTGCTTTGCTTTCTCAGAGATCTCTCTTTTTCTTTCCCGAGATTCTGTGGACGTGACCCGGCCGACTCAATCGAATGGGGCGGCGTCAAATCTAATGGAACGATTAAAATGTAATCAGGGAGAAGTGAAAAGCCAATTTAAAAGCCACAAAAGTGGACCGCGACAACCACACTGAGGGCCGAGCTGGGTCCCTGAGGAATAATCAAATAAAAATGTTTAATAAGGACTATTTTCAACTTCCAAGTAAAATGTAAAGAATGTGACGAATGAAACATGAATAAGGGTGTTTATAAGTAATAGGCCGAATCCAAATATTATCGATTCCGAACATCGAAATAGAAACTCATATTTTTATCGAATCTCGAATACCGTCTATCGAATCCAACTTCTTCTTTCTGTAATATATCATTTTTCTACTTATCCTTTCTTCCTCGACTGGAGCCCCGCACGGGCGCCGAATTTGTAAAATAATTAGTATTACTGTTATTTATTTTTTTCAAATCAAATAGCACGTTCCTTTATAACTAAAACATTTGAATACCATATAAAACTAGTACACAAATAAAAAATAGCGTATTTAAAAACTAATTAAAATCCAATTTTACGCTATCTTATAAATTTATGTGCCCATGTGCTGTTGTACTAATTATGTTAATTATTGTATTAATATTTTACTAGTTATGTTAATTATTCGTTGTATGCTAGGTGTATCATTTTTTTCAGCTCTAAACTTTGTTTTTAAAAACTAAAGGAAATGTATTCGGTCTCTCGATTGAAAAAATAAAAACGGCATGCGAAATGATCTTCGATGAGCACGTCGGCATACAAATTTCTTACGGCAGGCTGAGAAGGCGGTGATGCGCATGCGCCGCGCCCATGATCTTTAAGTGAAACTTGACACGACTAATAACCGTATTTATCCCCACTGGCACATGTATTGTATGATGAAATGAAAGCTCACTCCAATAACCACACTATAGAAATACAACGGCATCGAAAATTCCTTAGAGAGATTTCGAAAGAATTTACGACGGACAGCAAAGAGTTGATAGCAACGTAGCACATGTGGCACCCGCACAACCGTATTCGAATTCGATCGAATCTCTTTTGGATGGATTATACTGAAACTTGTATCCATGAAATCGATAAGATTCGATGGAATCCTCGATTCCTGACCACATCACTACTGCTCATTGAAGTCACTATGCACGCAAGGATGATCATGGAAACAAAAAATTTATTTGTAAAATGACGCTGGTAAGCTTGCGCATTCTCGTCAGTTTTTCTGATACTATTTTTCTTCGAATCCTATTCACTTTCAGCATCGGATTCCAGCTCTAAGTTCCCAATGTCTCTACTCTCTTATCTTCCTGCTCTCAAAAATGGCATGTAACATCTTTCCACCAAGAATGGATAATTCCTGGACGAAATTGAATTATTATCCATTCTGGTAAAAATAAAATAACTCTTTAGTAATTTCCACACTGTTCTGATGAAGACCTTCATAATAACATAAAGTGTCGAAACCATGGTTTTTATTCATTTTTTTCAACAGTGTGGAAATTACAGCTGACTTATTTAATTGTTACCAATATAGATATTCAACATTTCCGCCGTGAATACACATATGGATTGTTGACTCGTCGCCAAAAATTGTTGCCGAGAATTCCGTAAACAAACAAAATTTGTGGATTGTGGCGCTGCCTAGTAATCAAAGAAAGGCAGTTATAATGTAAATACAGTCGACAGATCGTAAATAAATACGTCTTACTTACCAGTAATCATAATGCTGGGGATTAAAAAAAATGTAGTAGCCCTTTGCCCGAACACCGTTCAAAATCGGTACTTTTTACGTTACACTCGCCGTAAAAACATAAAAATATGTGGCAAATACCTAAATTTTCCATTGAATAACGCAAAATTAAATTAGAAAAATTATGTTGTGATTAATTTTCCCTAGGCCTTTTCGTTATTTTGCTAATGAATATACATATGGATTGTTGACTCGTCGCCAAAAACTGTTGCCTAGAATTCCGTAAACAAACAACTTTGTGGATTGTGGCGCCGCCTAGTGATGAAAGTTGGCAGCTCAAATGTAAATACTGTTGACAGATCGTAAATAAACACGTCTTACCGGTTTCATTTACCAGTAATCATAATGCAGAGGAAAAAAATGTAGTACAATACGCGGAACTTTTTGAATATCGTCCGGTCTACAGATATATTTAGTTCCTCTCCAAATTTAATTATACAAATGCACAATTAACTTTTTATCACTTCGTGAATATATCAGAGTCTAGCAACCGTCGGCGTCTGCTCGCGATGGAAGTGTCATATGCCTCTTACACACTTCCAGTAGTAGATATTTCCTCCCTGGCATTTGCAAATTTAGAGTTAGGTATCAAAAATAGCCAGCTATAATTCAAAGCATCAAGTAATTCATATCTCTTCGATCGTTATTGAAAATCCACCAGTCTCACGTTAACAACAATTAACTACGGTCATTAACGAGTCGACTGAGAAGACTTTTTTTGTAAGTAGCGCCAAGGACTGGGTGAACTAAATGTGGAAATTTAGGCAACACGTAGCCTAGACAACGATTCCAAACATTTGAATTCATTATGCATATTCATGATTTCCTCAAAGTTACTCCTGAAACTCTTTCATACTTTGAATTCTTAAAATTAGCAATAAAGTGTTTCCTGCAACGAAGAACCATTGACAATTTTTTGGCAGTTTTTGACTTCCAAGGGAAATTAACAGCTCACTATAATATTGATAGCGTACATACAAAATGTACAAGGGAGGGAGTTGCCTTGAAAAGAGTCTTATTTATTAAATACAGACGTGCCTCATTGAATTAACTTCCATGCGTGTATCGGAACGAATTAAATTACTGTTGGTGCTAAGTTCCAAGGGTTTTTGTTCATTGCTAGTGAGAGGCGACCTCCAGCATCAAAACGACGTTTTCAAGCGCACTATGTTATGTGTATATGTATGTATTTAACAGCCTTTTATTTTAAAGCCGCTCGACATCCACCCAAAGTAAAGCTTTCAAAATTAATATGCATGAGGCGAATGGCGGAGGATGCTCGTGCGAAAGAGGGCAGTTAAACGACAAGAGCCCTTCCCCAAAAATAGGTTTTTGAAAGCATTTGTTTAGCATTCAAGTCACAGCGTTTGTGGTGCGATGCTCAATAAACGGGTGCAAGCCGAGAGAACTCTCCCATAAGGCCGTGCGACGCCGCGGGAGCGGCTTAATTTAGCTCGCATTAACACTCCCAATGAACGCTCCAGGGGGAAAGGGTCCTTGAAATCGACTTCGGTGCGCCAAATTTTCGTCGCTTTGGAATTCATCCGTTTGAATTATGATCAGAGTAAGCTATTTACTCACAAATTATTTCTAGCAAAACTGGTACCAGTGATATATCGAATAAAAATATGAAAAAAGAATTTTTAAGCACGGTTTTCTAGAAAAAATTGTTACAAAATCTAAAAAATAAATATCTTAACATCGTTCTAAAAAAAGAAAAAAATGACATTTTCTCGAGTGAATGAAAATTTAGCCTATTACTGGAAATAATTAACTTCAGTTCACGAAAATTGGCCACACAATGTTAAGACCACAACGAAAAGCGTTGTGGCGCTCTTTCATATTCGATATCAACATGAATTCATTAAACATGAAGGTTTTGGTATTTGATGGAATGGAGAGCTTTAATATACAATTTCTAAATCAATCTTTAGATGAACTTAAGTTAAGGAACAAAATATGAATGAGGTCGCGCCCCCTAGCTTTTCGTTGTGGTCCTATCATTGTGTGGCTGATTTCCTTGAATTAAATTTAATTATTTCCAGTACTAGGCTAAATTTTCATTCACTCGAGAAGAAATTATTATTTTTTTTCTTTTTTAGTGCGATGTTAAGATTAGATTCATATAACAATCTTGTTTAAAAAAGCATGCTTAAAAATTTCTTTTTTTCTTTTTTTTCTTTTTTTTACTTTTTAGTCCTAGTTAATAAATATTCACAAATCAACAAGTTGTTTTATGAAAACTTTATTAACTAGGACTGTTGACTAGAAAAAAATGTCACCAGCTTGTGGACTCCATGCAACAACAACGAATGACTGAAGAAACGAGAGTCAGATGGTTTACCACTCTGCTAACTCGATAAACAATTTGCGGCGAATAAAGTGGTAACTATGTAGGGTAAATAGAAGTGGTAACCATGGAACCATGATCTATGGAAGCGTTATATGCTTTTCTTTAGCTCGATTTTCCATGATCCATGGAAAAGCATATAAATACAAGACTAAAGCCATCACACTGACGCCATATCTACACCACGGACGGAGTGAAAATAAAATCTTCGGATGGAGTCAATTATCTTCATGGAAAAGCGAGCTAAAGAAAAGCATATAAAAACAAGACTAAAAAATTACACTGACACCATATCTACGCCGGGGATGGAGTGAACAGAAAGCCTTCGGATTAAGTCACATGTCTCGGATATTACCATAATTTCAGACATATCGTGGAGAAAACGCAAAACAGGTGCGGCACAGAACTGAAGAAACTAGGTTTCTTTGAGCACATAACAGGAAGATCCTCGGATGAAAAAGTAAAATAAGAGGTGCTACTTCGCTCTAGTTAGGACACACCTCGAATGTTTGGGACCCTGAACAAAAAGATTTACCCAAAAAAATAATAAAATGCAAAAGAAAGCTGCGTGCTTTGTTAAGAACTGCTACGGACGAACATACAGTGTTACTCGGCTCTTATGGGTGTTGGCACGAAGCCGCTGGAGACTCGGAGGCTACACGCTAGGCTTGAGAAATTTTGAACTGGTGGGTTTCAGAGCGCCTCATATTCGTCAAATACAATACATGAAAATGTCATCTTCACAGGCTAACCGTGACCTGCAAAACATAAGAATTGAGAGTTATGAGTTTAAGGGGGTCAAGGAGTTTACTAACCTGGGAATCATATTAATAAATGAAAATAAAGTGTCTGATGAGATCAACCATTGAGTAATGGAAGGAAACAAAGCCTATTTTGCAAATGTACCTCTCCTCAAATCAACTTTACTGTCAAGGAACACAAAACAGATGATTTATAAAACCCTGATTAGACCAGTAGTAACTTATGGGGCTGAGACAAGGACTTTATCAAAACACGATGAAGAAATCCTTAGGAAATTTGAAAAAATCATAATGGCTCAATTATAGGAGAGAGATGGAGAATTAGAATGAACATGGAGATAAGTGATATTCTGGAAGAGAAGGGCATAGTTAGATTCTCCAAAGCACTACGGCTGGCATGACTGGGTCATGTAGAAAGAATGGGATTCGAGAGAATACCAAAACTAATTCTTAATAGCAAGATGGAAGGGGTCGGAAAGAGAGATAGACCGCGGAAGAGATGGCTACAGGATGCAGAAGAAGACTTGAAGGCAATGGGAGTCACGAGATGGAGGGAGAAAGCAAGAAGAAGAACTGAATTGGAGGCACATTGTAGAGGAAGCCAAGGCCCACACCGGGCTGTAGAGATGTGGATGATGATGATGATTCGTCAAATACACTCGGATGATGGGAAAATGGGGAAGGGGATGCAAGAGAGTAGGTTTTAGGCATGGGATGGAGAATGGTAAGGGGTAAAATGAAGATGGAAATACTAGAGGAAGATAGGACCCCGTGATATGTAAAAACCTTTAGGTTTTTTTCAGACTTTCATTTAAACTAGCCCGCAGATTATTTCAATGAATACATGGAATGTGGAAAGAAGGGATTTTTATGCCTCTCTGGTCTGATTTGAAATCCAGTAATTTGTCTGTCCGCCCTAAAGATGAAACGGGGAGTAAAAATAATTTTTAAAACTTTAACAAAACTAAGGGAATACAGGAGAGAACAAAATTTTTCTCTACCTCTAAACACGTCAAACTGTTGTTGTGGATTAAACGTGTCTAGAGGCACAGTGAATCTAGTTTTTCCCAGGGATGACTGCAAAACCCATGTTCTATAAACGGTTCGGTTCCGTTACAGAACCCACTGGTTCTAGACTGGGCTCTCGCTTCGAACCGAACCATTGATGGGACTACAAAAGGTTCAAATTACAGAACCTAGCCAAATCTCCCTCGGGTCCCGTTTCAAATAGGTGTATTCCCGGGGGACGTAACTGATAAGTTATGAGAATTTTTATAATACAATATTTACCGTTGCAGGGTCTACTCTACATTAATACTTGTGCAATTGTTGAGATTAAAAAATATAATGCATTGCAGAGAGGAAGGGATTGCCTGGTAAGACATTCCAGCGTCTCGTTGTGGGCCAGCTGAAAGCGCTCAATAGTTTTCAGCGAAACACTCTCTTACTTTCCATTGCAATAGAAGCAAAAATGCGAGTCATAAATATTCAAACACTCCGAGAGTGTAACAGTTTTTCATACTGGTGAAGTACTTATCATAAAAATGTGTCATGGTCTCTGGGAGTGAAAAATTTAATAGCTCACAGCCTTGTTGAAAATTTAAACGAGCCAGTTGGCTCTGGGAAATGAGTCTGCTCACAAAACCGCCTCTCGTTGGGCCCTGAGAAATGGGATCAGATACGGCTCATCTCCTTAACATGTCCTGAAACGTGGGTCCAAAAAGAGTTCCGCTCCTCAACGGGCTCTGAACTTTGAGTTCCGCTCCTTGTAACCGAACCCTATACGGACCGGTCCAAGACAATGGGTTCGGTTTCGTGGCTATCTCCCAACATTTTTCCTCTCTCCTAGACATACAAGCGCCAATCTTGATGTCCTTTAAGGTCACCAACTAATCGAATCTATTTCTCTAATGCTTTTTTCGCAGAGATGGCGGACCTTGTGATCGATCACCAGGAGATAATGCGGTCTGCGCACTTGGAGGACAAGCAGCTGTTCTTCCTGCAGTGCGCCATGGAAGAGAACTGTCTGGCGTCCCCGGCCTACAAACTGCACAAGGAGAGACCCGGAGAGTGGCACCTCATCACCCGGAGGCTACTCCGGTTCACCGCCAGGATAATCAACGCCGGAACAGCGGACTTCAGGCCCGCTGTGCCCAAGCACCTCTGGGAGTTCCACCAGTGTCACATGTAAGGAGCGAAACACGTGAAAAATGGTCACTTTTACGTTTCTGTATCTACTACAAGATAATAGTTACATATTCAGAACTCATAGATGAGTTTTGTTGTCTCGACGGCTGGTCGCAAATTAAAAACTCGACCACCTCAGGCAAAAAGACTCACGGAATTCACCCATTCGATCTTCAGGGATAATCAGAACACATACAATTCAACTATCAAGTAGCAAAAATTAAAAAGGTCAGAAAATGATCGCGTACATGTCTTTTGAACCTATTAAAGGACGATAGCTTCAGGTTCAGAATTCATTGATGAGTCTTGTTATCGCGACAGCTGGTCGCACGTTAAAGACTCAACCACTATAGGATTGAAGAGCCACGGAATATATCCATTCCATCTTCAGGGATAATCAAAGCACATGCAAGTCAGCGATAAAGTAGAAAAAAGTAATGTTTCATCAATTCTGAGCAACCGGCTAGGTTAGGCTAAGGTGGGACTGAATGGAAGAGAGTAGAAATTTTACTTCTGATAAAAATAATCCTGGGATGTAGATTCGCATCCCCTTGTATGGTTTTTATCTTCAAAACAGCGTACGTTATTCTCTACTTTACGTCCATAAAATCTATTCTCTTTCTCCCCCTTCCCCTCATGCCCAATATCCTCCCATTTATCCCGTCCGTGAGCGACCCTTCGCCCCTAATGATCAATTCCAACCACCTACTCTGCCTCCTCCTAATCTCCTCCGGAAGTTTTCTCTATTCACCCAGCTTGAAAACTTCTACCAAAAACTTATTAGGTGATCTACCAATGTTCTCTGGCACACTTATTTTGAAACGTTGGAAACGACCGAGAAATATTTTTTTTTCTTTTTGGAATCGGTGAGTAACGATCAGCCTCCATTAAACATGTAGCATCTAACCTAAGAGTAAGTATATATAGAGTGGCAAAGCAATGCTAAAAACTGGACATAAATTTTTGAGAGCTTTGTGAAAAATTTTTCAGGTGCCACCACCTTAGGGGAGGAAGAATTTTGGCTTACGTAGAAGGCCACTTGGAGGCGCTAGTGGTACTCGGTGATTTTGCATCAACATACAGAGGTGGAACATGGCTGTTGTGTGCTTTTAATCGAGTATCAATTGTTTTGTCGCTGATGTAATGCATCGGTAAACAGTTGACTCCGTATTTCGTAATCACGTGTCTTATCATATTGACGTGAATTCGATTCTTTATAGATGATTTATATTAATCCGCATTAAAATGGCACATTTAAATAGGTACATGTTTAATTAGGTCTCGACGACTCAATAAGATTTGTTTCCGTTGCCATGGGTCGATTATTAAACATCCAGGCACCGAAATCATCATTATAACATCATGTGAGTTATGCGATACTAAATGAAGTGGCCGTGTATCAAAGCTCATTTGTTACGGCTTGTCGTGCAATTTCGATACACTTGTTCCATCTATCGGCCGAAGTATTATTTAAAAATTCATATCCGAATCTCCCTATCTCTTTGCACTCAATATGTACGTACTCTACGATCTAACTAAGTTAGTTATTTCGCAGCTTTTAAGTACCTTCTCAGTAATAAATTCAATGTAGATACGAATCTTGGTTGACCATTTCGTACTTAACGCTGTAGAAATCTTTTATCGCAGGAAGTAAAGGTGGAAGTATAATAACGAATTCCTCCAAATTATTTTATAATGCACCAAAATATTTTATCTGTAGAGATACTTCAAGAGATGAAATGGTTTTTTTTAACAAAACCAAAGGTCATGTTAAATGATATTCACCAAGGCAGTTACGGTATTCTAAATTCAGAGTTCATTCCCAAAGGCTTGTTTACAAGAGATGTGTGCCCGCGCAAGTACAAGGCTGGGCAATTGCGTGGACGAATGCTCAAAAAATTAGTCCATGAGCTATTTTACGGCCACCTGTCCATGCATTTGCAAAAATGTTTGGTGTTGTTCACGGTGCAATTTTACCGGCGAGTATTATCGTGCATCTACAAGGGCATGCATCGTGCAAACACGGCTTAAGACATAAAACGGTCAATCACCGGGTGAATTTCTTTAAAATTCCTGCAGCACAACCACCTCCTACAGGTAACGTTATAAAAATGCATGTATTTGTACGCCTTATTTATTGAATTGAGATGCTGGTTGTGTCGTCGAAAATTTTACGTGTAAGTTTCCCTCTTTTTGTGTCCGATTGTGAGCTTTTTACACCTAATGTGCGCCTGTGACGTCTTTTTCCGACGCTATTTATTCACTGATTATTTATCTGCTGTTCACTGCTGCTTATTTATCTGCTATTCACTGCTTATTTGCTGATTTATCATAAAATGATGAAGGTAGTTATCCGGAAAGAATTAACCGCAGGGACGAAGTGTTGTCCTAGCGCTTTAAATACGTCGCGCCGGTGCCTCAGAATATAAAGCGAGAGGCATGGAAGAAAATTGATCCTCCGCATTACAATCAGAGCGCCATGAGCCTTCTACTCGCCTCTCACAATGGAACGAAGTCAATCAGTTCCGATCGCCCCATAGCATACGGAATGAACAGAATCGCGGTTGCAAAATGTTTTCATGTGCTCACGGTGAAAATTTTTTTTACTGTAATTAATTAATTATTTACTCTCCCATGGCAACGCTGTGTTTTTGAGACGCGCATTGAGGTAGATAGATGTGGTCATGAATATTCACAATAGATTTAAAGGTTTGGAATTGATGCCTAGGCTACGTGTTGCCTAAATTTCCACATTTAGTTCACCCAGTCCTTGGCGCTACTTACAAAAAGTCTTTGCAGTTGAATCGTAAATGGCCGTCGTTAATTGTGGTTAACGTGAGTAATTACATCCCGTGTATGGTACTACATTTATATCCACTGCATTATAATTACTGGTAAGTAAAACCCGGTAAGACGTGTTTATTTACAATCTGTCGACTGTATCTACATTTGAACTGCCGTGTTTTATCACTAGGCGGCGCCACAACCCAAAAAGTTGTTTGTTTACGGAATTCTAGGCAACAGTTTTTGGCGACGAGACAACAATAAATAATGTATATTCATGGACATGGTATTGCGTCATCAAAATCTAGCTTGACAACCGAAATAAAAACCATATTTGTTATTTCTGCGGTTTCCCTACTTTTATTTGGATAGCTTAGGCGGAATGGACGAATTAGCGGATGCATGGGAATAGTTATCCACCATCTGTTCGAACTTTAAGGCAAACAACTCTAGAAACATTTTTTCGCTACTTAGTGCTATGGATTCTGCTCGATTATGCAATAGTTTTCAACGGGAATGTGAATTACTATTTTTTATAAATAAACAGTGCAGTCACTATGGAGAATGCGAATGATAGAAGTAAATGCATGCTGATTTCTAGTAAGTCATCGATGGAAGACATCGTAAAAATTGCAATATAACTGCGTTGGCCCGAAAGCGCTGTAGGAAAATAAGGATAAACGAATTAGGGCAGACCGACTTCAGCTTCTAGCATTGACCAGCATAGCAAGTACCAGATTCCCCCTAGGCACAGTAATACCTTGAATTAGCAAATCATATCATGAGTGAATTTTATCGCGAACGCTTTTATTGATCGCCTTACCAAGAGACGTGAATTAAATGAAATGACCAAAACGGCGCGGCGTCTGTGTTAAGCCTCCGGAAGTGCGCAGTAACTCCTTCGCCTTCCTCCCCAGGAAACGGCTGCGGTTCTCATAAAATTAAATTATTCATCAATCCCTTTTTCTCGGGCGTGATCACGTATCTCTTCCTCTCTGGATGGGTCATGAAGACGCGATGGGCCGAATGATAGGGAGCCGGGAAAGAGCCGACTTAAATTTTATGAGCCAATTGTAAAGTATGTCCACCAATTGCTCGATCGCGAGAGTTTGGAGCGATAGAATTCTCGGAGAAAATGAAATGGGGGAAAGGGAAGGCGTACTCAGATGTCTAAATGCTTTGCAGAGGACGATAGAGGGAAGAAAGAAGGTGAAGCGCGGGGGAAACATGACTGCAGGACAGGAAGTTGGCCTTCATTTTCGAAGAAGAACCTGTATTGCAAGTCACAAAACTTATTCACTAAAAATTTATTACTATTTTTTACTATTCAGTAAAAATTTGTTCACGACCTAGGTTTTTGCCTATTACAGTATCGTACATCAGCAACTGATGATGCATAAATGCGGAAAATCTAGGTCGTAAATAAATTTGTATTCGCGGAATTCGCTCGTTAGGTGATTTATCAGTATGTTTCGGTTCCTCTAAATATCGCCTGAATCTTCAGAACTATGAAGAAACTCCACTGTAGGCAATCCAGGTAACCTACCTTGATTTTATCATGCATAGCGAAGAAAGTAAGAGAGAAAGAGAAAAATGTATGAGAGTCGAGTAACGAAACAGATTCAGTGATAACAGATAAGAGTGAAATGGATAGTGCGAGAGGGAGAGGTAGGCCGAGATAGTTGTGGTTGAATGTGGTTGAGGAAGTTCTTAGGAGGAGGAATATTAGGAGTCTTAAAAACAGGAGGTCATGTATGAAGCAGTGTATGGGGGGTAAATGAGGCAAAAGAGGTTTGTAAGGATAGGTGAGTGTGGAGGATATAATTGAAGCAGAGTTAGGTGTACAAACATGTATTTATGAGAGAAATTTTGTGCCTGTGCCGACCCCTGAAGGGAACGGCGTGATTGGTATTTATGTATGTATTGAGGAGAAAGGCTTCCTCTATTTTTTTACGAACTGAATGTATTTTTTCAGCTCAGGGAATAAGAATAATACTATCGCTAAATATGGTCATTACTAAGTCATTGATAAGTTAACGAAGTTACATTTGTTTAAAAATGATGAGTTTGAACGCTAAAAATCTACTGTCTTACTGACAAGGCGATGGAATTCGTTCACTAAACATTTTAAATCTAAATTTCTATCAAATTTTATTTTAATTTATTAGAAACCATTGAGAAATAAATGAAATTTTCCTAATTAATCAAAAAATTTATAAAATCAATTTCTATAGAGATAAATCATAAGGAAACAAAAGTAATGAGATTCTCTTGGACAAAGAAACCGAAGCTTGTGATTTAAGTTGGAGGACACAAGCTCGAGCAAGGAGAACAGTTTAATTACTTAGGTAGCACGCTAGAGGAAAACGGGCATTGTAACAAAGACATACGGAAGAGAATAGCGCTAGCTAAGGAGGCGTTTAGTAATAGACGGGAGTTGATGACGAGGACATTGGGTAAAGGATGTGAAGAAGAGAATCTGGAATATTTCACATTGGTGCGGGAAAATACTGGCCCGGCATTCGCTCTAGGACGGTGGGAAACCCACCAAAATCACCGCCAGGCCACAAACTTAACAAAACAAAAACAAGGACAAAAGACAACAAACATCGAGATTGGGCAGCTTTGTATAGCCCTGGCAACCTTTCACTTTTTGGCGTCAATTTTTTTCCTTTGTCGTGAATGGTCCGTTCGTTTGAACAGTCTCTTCCAAGAGCTAAGGAGGTGATATCCCTCCTCCTGGTTGAAATTCTATGGATGTTTAGAAATCTCGATAGCCTCCCGAATCATTCTCGGGAATCCGAAGCATCGAGATTCTCTGGCGATCGCGGTGGCCTCCTCCGATTCGACGGAGTGCCCCGGTTCGGAATGAATGTGTTCTGCCACGGCGGAGATGTGGAATTCTTTGTTCTCCATTGCCCGACCGTGTTCTTGTAGTCGGCACTTAACGGCTCTCCCAGTCTGCCCGCTGTAAGCCATGCCATAGCTGCAGTTGATCTTGTATACTCCCTCGTATGAGTGAGGAGAGATCCGACCTTAGGGTCTCCGCAGTACGTCACCCGTCTTTATTACGCAGTTTATGCGAGTAACCATGTCATACTGAAAAAAAATGCTGCCTATATCATCGGAGCACTGCGAAAGCCTTCGCACCAATGTACCATCTATTCGGCAGCACAAAAATGATTATAATGAATCAAGCACAGATCGATAACAAGTTCATGAAACTCGGCTACCTTCTGGTGTATAAATTAACATGTTGCCATGCTTGTTCTTACTTTGATTATCAAAAATTCAACTATTAAAAAATATCTCTAGCTTTTATGTTATGCCTATTGTGAATGCATGTTGGTAAAGTTCCACCTCCTGACGAGTATCTACATGCTTCATTGTACTGTGGCAGTGGTCGTGTCGGCCCTGGTTCCGACAGGATCATGTCACCATCAAAGTTGATTGACTTGATAGTGAAATAATTTTAATTAGAACAACATTCGCAATTTCCCACGGATTTTCAATCCTGTGTCAGCTGTGTAAAGGATGCTAAGTCCAAAAAGGGTAAAAGTGAGTTAACGTCTTTGGCTGGTTAAAAACGTAAAGAGCTGAGGATGGTACGGAGAAATTTGTACCCTGCGGTAGCTCTGAACCATCCAATAGCTCTGTAGCAACCAATGAATCTTCATTTTCTAGCCTTCCAAAGATGCCCATTTTTTAGGGCAGGTTTGTATGATTTTCGGCTCATATTTCACCAACCCTTTATACTGCCAACACAGAATCATAATAACAATGCGTTTCGACTCACGGAGTCGTCATAGGAACTAGACTTGTGTCTAGTACCTTAATACCTCATCGTAACGCCTAAATCTATTGAAGTTAACATAATTGTGTCAAAACCTTTATCAGAATTGATAAACCAGTGTGGAGGGTACTAAGCAACATTGATTTCGTGAATTACTATTGAATTCCGCGCGTCCTCTGCAGGGTTAGCTTAGTAAATGTTGGTTATAAGTCACCCGCCGCCGCATACCCTCGAGGTGGCTGGGATGGTATTGTGTATATGTAGATCCCCATCAACAGTTCCCCTCTGCTGATGAATATTCCATTCAACGCCTGTCAAAAGTGACGACAGTTCTCCACATTTCTTTCTTTTTTTCGGCTCGTGGACAGGCACTATCACAGCATGGAGGTGTTCGCCACGTTCGACGTGATGGACCTGAACGGCAGGCGAGTGGCTGAGGGACACAAGGCTTCCTTCTGCCTCGAGGACAACCAGTGTCTGCCCGGCGTCAAGCCCGTGTACGCATGCGCCAACTACGGTGACCAAGGGATCACGGTCGGTTGCTCCGACATATATCGCCACAATATTGACTGTCAGTGGGTCGACATCACGGAACTTAATCCCGGATTGTACACGTTCAAGGTGAGACACGTTGTTCCAATGATTTCATTTTAGAACAATATCATATTGCAGTACATTTATTAGCACACAGGGCAAAAATAAAGATCCGCTCCAAAGACACATACATTTATAACGCATTTTTGTATAAAGTATTTTTTAGACACATACATGAATATATTTTACATATTTTCGTTTTTTAATCTATTTTTTACATAAAATACTATTAAAAGACGTTCAGCAGCCATGCTTTTTCATGCTCTGAGGAGGGCAACTGTTTATTTACTATTTTAATTTTATCGATTAAAGCCGATCTTATATTTTTCTGACCGGTTTGACTTTCCACGAAAGTTGATATTAGTTCTGTTAAGGTTATACTTTTCTTGGCAGGAAATAATTTAAAATTTAGTGTTAACAGATTCTTGTCTCCAATATCTCCATCTCCGAATGTGTCGAAGTCTCTAAAAAAGGTTTTTAATTATTTCCCATTCCCTGTTTGGTCCTTTACGACCTAGTACTTTGTGAACTACATTGTCTATCCTTCTGCATTTAGGACATACTGGGCTATCGCAAAGTCCAAGTGTGTATTTAATTTCTCCCGTTACCATGCAATCACTGCATATTTCGTACATTATACTATTTTCCTTGATGCAGTGTTTCAACTTTGCATAATTTGTCCAAATGTTTTTTCCTCGGGTTTTTACGTTTTTTTAATTGTTTTTTTTTTCATTTCCTCCTCATAGATTTTTTTTGTCGAGCGAAGTTTTTCACCGGTCGCATATTTATTTTTCAAATCGATTGCCTCAGTCGGTACATTCCTAAAATACGTCATTATTTTCGCTTTCCCCAGGGCGCTCACCATTAGTGTTTTCCTATTGTAATGTCCTTCTTGCAAAATTTCCGCTACTTTTTTTCTGTTTATAATATTCGCTTTCATTTTTAAATTAATTAGGCTGAGGCCACCCAGTTTAGGAGGAGCATACAACTTATTTCTCTCCACTTTCTTAAGACCGCCCGATGATGCGTTTGGTCTGCTTTCTCTTTAAAAATAAATATCCATCAATGCAACTAATTTACTTAACTCCGAACGTCGTTAAGATATAAGCGCTTCATTGGCTAACATTTTTGGGTTATAGCAGGGTATTATCATTTCGCCAGAGGATTTATCACTTGTTTTACATTATAAACAATACTAGATATGGGCGAAAGCGCAGCGACGACAATTAAAATATAGCAAATACGGTACTTATCTTTATTAATAATAATAATAATAATAACAACGGTTATGATCGTGGGCTACTCTTAGCCCCTGAGATAATGAAGTACAATTTTTCAAATTAATACAATTTTGAAATGCAAAAATTAGATTAATTTTACAGTGATGAAACTCAATATACAAAATCGAATTAATTATACAATGATGGCAGGCAAAACAAAAAATAAAAAAAACTCATTGTAAGCTTGGAATTCGTAATACAGCCGTACATATTACTGCAGAGAGCACTACTAGGATAACATTGAAATACATGATTTAGCATATAAACCGTGAGGAAAAAGGTAATTAATGATAACAGTAATAATTACAAGTATAAAGTTGAATACATTCATGTTCAATATATTAATTCTTCTTCAATATGTATAAGGCATCCAATTTAACATTTGTTTAATTTTACTTCGTTTCAATTATAGACAGGAAACATTTTAGGATTATTTATTAGGATATAATACACCTTGGACTTGAAAGCATGGATGGATTTAATATTTCTAACTTTAGATGGTAGAGAGTTCCATACTCTAGAAGCGGTTACAGTGAAGGATTTAGTGACGTGAAGTGTGCTATGTTGAGGGATGAGAAGGTCTACGGGATGATTCCTAGTGGGTACTGTATGTAGATCTGATTAGGGATGGGTACTTCGTCGGCTTCGGCATCCATGACAGACGACAAAACACGATCGAATCAACAAGCGGCTAGGCGACATCTCAGTTTGCACTACTAACTTTAAACAAGCGGTGAGTTTTTCCCTTCTAATTGAAGCAAAGTAATTTAAAATAGAAGGGGGAATTCTTGTCGCCAAGCCGCTTGTTGATTCGATCGTCTATTGTTGCCTGTCATGGCTGCTGAAGCAGACGAGGTACCCATCCGTAATTAAGATAAGTACCGTATAAATTATATTTTAATTGTCGTCACAGCGCTTTCGCCCGTACCTAGTAATGTTTATAATGTAAAATAAGTGATAAATCCTAAATTTGATGACCATCGGACAAAAGCTGGCGAAAAGATAATACCCTGCTGTAACCAATTTTTGGCCAATAACAAAGGCCTACATATTTAGGGGTCTCGAGTGCTTTTTTTGTCGCAAAGAGCCCTTTCAGACGTAATTCTGTGCGCTGAATCCGAATCTACTAAGAAAAATTAGCAATAACGTCAGGACTTTAAGGTATTCCAACCTCAAAGGGTCAAAATGACAAATTTTAGGTCATTTTGAGTTCGAATATTAAATTCCATTCATCTACTATCGTGGGCCTATCTGACCCATGAGATATTTTACATAGTTATCACAAAAGTAAGAAAAGGATAAAAATAAACAAAGAACAAAAAAGAAATGAAGTAATGATTACGAAAGAAAATTATACACATTTCAGTCCCATTAAATGTAAATTCGCCGGTTTCCAGTTTCACAATCTATACACATATCAGGAATGTTGAAAAAATCCTTGTTCGGTACATGTTATTACATTCATAATAGAGATCAGTTCGAAAATGTAGCAAATAATAAAATTAAATATATACTTTCTTTCCCACTTCACGTAAGTTAATAGAGCATCGTTATCAGTTACGCAGGGAACTGCCATACGTCATTTAGAAGTAATTTGTACACTTTTGATTTGGACAAGCGTATTGAATGTGAGCTTCTTATTTCTAATGGTAATGAATATCTCATAAACCAATAGCTTAATTAATTTTGGAAATGGATTTGAAGCCTGCGTTAAAATATTCATATAATGCATCTATGAAAGATGGAAAATCTATAATTACCATACCCTGTATTAACTTTGCATCTACGATTGCAGTTTTTTTTTCAACCTCCGGTCGCACAGCAAAAAACGCCAGGCGAGCGACCGGCGGATGGCGTGCGCAGTGGGTAAATGCGCATCTCCCGCACTACACGCTCCGTCACTGCCGAGTTCACTTCGTCAGTCTGTGCTGAGCATCGGTCACATAAACATGGCCGCCTCAGTTTATTCTCACACCAAATGCGAATTGCGAATCTTTATTCGTTTTCTGTAAGCAGAAGGAAATGGTGCAGCAGAAATTCATCGAAGAATGAGCCGAGTGTGTGGAGAAAACCTTATCAGTGACGGTGTTGTGCATGAATGGCGTCGGAAATTTAAAGGTGGTCAAACTGATTAAGGGAGTCAATGACGCAAGTCTGTCGCTACAGACGGCCCTGTTCGACGAGTTGATGAAGTGGTTACAGAAAACCTTAGGTTCAACATTAAGTGCTTTGTCAATGGAATTCCCGGAAGTTTCAAGATCTTCTCTGTACTCTATCGATACTGAACATTTAGGCTTCAAAAGCTTTGTCCTCGCTGGGTCCCAAAAACGTTGACTGACAACGCTCATTTATAGACTCATTTAAATTCATTCCTCACTAAACGAAGGCCAAATATATTTAAAGATAATGAGCCAAAATTAACGAAAATTGGTAAATTTTTACCAATGGAGGAGGAACATACAGAGAACACTTGTTTTTGAGCATTCTACCAGCTGATTGGTATGTTCTAGGATGGCTCTACTTATTACTCCCTAATTTCTGGCATGTCGTTCTGCTTTCCCTCCTATATGCGGACAACCATTAGATCCCTCTTAAAATCCTCATATCGACATTCCCCCTCCATATTATTCATAGTTATGCAATCTGAGTTACAAACCAACAGCGATTACAAACCAACCAATGCGATCATTTGAAAATGGATACATGAACAGGGTTCATACTTTGAAAAAACAGCAATTCAAAAAAAGAATTTTTTCCAACGGAACGCGATCTGGTGACCCAGGTAGGCTATTGGGCTAATATGCTACAAATTAATACGTATGTTTTAACGAGTGTGAAATAAAGAAATAAAACAGATAAAATCTCCAAAAGCCGTAAACAATCGGAGAGTGATTTTCTCTGTTTTATTTCATTGTCTAGCCGTAAGAAGCACACCCCATCTTTGTGATGGCTTTCCGAGTATGAAATAGCAAAACATCACTCTCCTTTCATTCCAATATTTAGTCGAATTATAGACGGTGGCGTATCAGATACAGATCGACAGAAAAATATAATCAATGCAAGCATGGAAACTAATAAACCAAATCGACCGGGATTGATCTCAACTCAAATTTTTCCTGGAGGACTGTCGTGCATATGAAGTTTTTCAGCCCTTATTCATTTATCTTTCCAACCTATCTGAACCTACTCAAGGTCATTTTTGTGTGCAAATATGAATTGCTTTCATCACTAATGGCCGGTTGCAAGAAAATTAGTTATGGAATTAATAGTTATGAGATCTATAAAGTCATAGAACTCATAAATATATTCGGGTTGCAGGAACACATCTATTAGTTACTTAACTTATTTACCAATAGTTACTAGCTTCGTATATTTGGTCTAATCTTCCACCGCCGGATAAAAGTTACAAAAGTTAAGTCTATGAATAATTGATAATGCACATTATAATTAGTCAGTAAGAGTAAACAAACTGGTCACTTGTCTCAAAACAACTCTTTTATCAAGTAATTAAGTCTCCAAGCGGTTCCTTGCGCATCCGCCATCTTGTCTACTTATGGAACTCATAACCCCATGCCATAAGTTATGAGACCGATGAAATTATTGAATGTTTGTGCAACTTTTATTGAATGGTTGCCATGGCTTATGGGTCCCATAACTTTATGGAATACATATGTTACGTTCCTGCAACTGGCCATAAGTCTAGCTTTTTAACATGTACTTCAGTAGGTACCAATAACAGTAGGTACTAATACCAACTAGCAGACAATATAATTGACGATAGGGCCTGTAAAACAAGCACTTATGCGGACTCGGAATAATTTTCCCAGATTAATAGCTTATGATAAAACCGTGTTCGTTACACAGTATAAAGTTGGTAATGGAGACGAATTTTAAATCTATGAATATTCAAACAAAAAACAATACATTTTGGTTAAAGCGAAGGTAAGCGGCTAGTGTTAATAGGCCGAATATAAATTGGTCATGTATCTTCGCAATCGGGAAGACCACATTACTCTTGAAAATAATTTCTTATTGCTGACGGCCTCGCATGTCTACGCAATGTTAAAACGAGAGCCCTTCAAGTCAGAGACTGGGAAGCGGCCATGCTGGATGGCTCGCTGTGGGTGTTTAATTTGATCAGGTAGTTAATAAACCACATACATATTTGATTATTTATTAATAATTGATCATTTTAAACCATTAATTATATAATTTAATGTTAAATGACAACTTAAACTCTCATAAAAGTAGAGGTCACCTTGTTACAAATATGTGTGCCGCTCTTCGTACAAAAATCGCGAGTCTCATTGCTTACGCCATATTCCGTGGCCCACCCGTCAAAAGTATAACCGAGGTTTCCAGTCTCTAACACGATGATTTAAAACAAGTTAAAACTAGCGCTTGGGTAACAAGTAAGGCGCTAATATGCCTCACGTTAAAACATAACCCATTGAACGCAATTTAAACCTCCATTTTATCAGGCGTGTGGTCGAACCTTATAATTGCAGCGGGCATTGTCGGGATTTTGTTGGTGCATAAAAAGTTCAAATTTTTTAGAAGGCACAAATGACACTGAATTTTTTAAAGCAGATTATATTTCCTTGGCATTCGTTTTTTCTGTTACTATAGTAATCCTTCGAGAATGAATGACGAAATTTGCTATGCATAATCTATAATTTTTAAATAATGACAGCTAATAATGTTTTTTTTTTAAGAAAGATACCTTTCATTTCGTTATCGGTGTATTTTAAAATGCGCAAAATTAGTAAATTTCGTAGTTTTTAATTTTTCGAAAACAATGCACTGTCACTATTATACATATTGTCACTGTTATACAGGGAACCTCATTTGAATAGAAATAGTATCCGCAGCATAATGAGATTTGCCTCTTCATTTTCTCAAGGTTAATGCCCTCATTTTCAAACTGACGTGGTGGCGTGGATATCTAAAAATTTCCAACAATATTCCCGCCACGCAGACTTTCTATAAAAAGAATACAAGGGAGCACACAACAATTGAATGTTTGCTGAGGTGGTACGAATCTTATAAATGGCTTGATCTTTAATCTGGATGAAATTTAGAATCTCGGATGAGCGCAGGAAGTCGTTTCTCATCTTAAGTGTGATCGAAATGCGGTCGGGATCAATCCGACCGATGAAAGATGGCCCTGTCATCCTTCATGCCGTGAGTGTTTGAATTGCGACGGCGTGCCCGTCAAACGGGAACGGCGGGGCCATCAAGCAAGATTAAAAAATCGCAGTCACGAGGGCGCGATGATATCAGATTCAATTACGCTCTTTTAAAATACTTCGTTTGGGATAATGGGGCGATATTCCAATGCGAAGTTAACACGGATAAGATACGAAATATATTACGACTCAGAGGGTCTATCGGTTGGAGGGGGGTGGGGAATGAATTCGTAATTTCACGACGGGAAAACGCAAACAAATTTCACATGCAGACGAATAGTGTTGCCGCGAGACGAGACGAGACTCGAGCCAGTCTCGTCTCAGTCTCGTTTAATGAGCTCTGGTATCGTCTCGAGTCTCGTCTCATGAACCCAAGTCTCGTCTCGTCTCGTTTCCCCCTAAATGAAGTACCACGAAAAGCCCAGTTTCCTTTGCGTACGTAATCGCTGAATCGGTACACTCGAAATAGTAATGATACTCGCATTAATTTCAAACATTTATTAAATTGGACACAAAATACATCAAGCAATGTGAAATCAATGATTTTATCGATGATCAATGAATAAACTTGAAATACGAAACTTAAAATTAGTGAAAAATGATTTTCACTCAGAACGTTAGTACAGAGAAATGCTCAGATGGTTAAATTAAATAACTGTAAAAATAATGTGATTGGTTAAAGGGAGAATGAACATTTTCACTTCAAAAAGTAGTCTAAATAATTTTCAGGTTTAAAACAGTTCGATCAAGCAGCAGTTCTTATTTGACTGGCAAAAATTGCCCGTCCCCTACGAGTCCACACAGAGGAACTTCTGACAGATTCGTGGCCCAAGCAAATTCTATGCTTTCTCATTGTCAATGGTGGCCGTAAGGACACTCTTTCCGCTGGTACATATGTAGCGGGATGCTAAGGAAGTCACTCGCCATATTTGCCAGCACTGGAAAAGTTGGCTCATTTGCCTTCCACCAAGTTAATATATATACTTTACTTGAGGATCTCGGCTGTTGAAGATTGCCTTCGAGTTATTTCCTCCATTCCTCATGGCAGGATAACTGACTTGGGGTAAATTTAGTGAAACCATGAACTAATTACAAAAAAAGGTGCAAAACCTCGATTGAAAAGTCCAAAAAATTGAATGAAAAGTTCAGAAATTAACTTAATTTTTCTGATCTGTATGGTCAAAATAGTTAAAGTAAGTGAACTTTATCGACAAGGGGTAATTAAGGAAATGTTTAGCTCAAAGAACATATCTCTCAGTACTAGTGTGTACCTGTTTATCCAGAGGATATACATCTAGCAGGTCATTCTTATCACTTAATACCAAACCTCTCAATATTCTTTTGATCCAATGACTCTACGGACTGCATTCGAGTGGAATACTTAACGTTATAGACTATGAATATTTCTTCAAATTTCAATAGGAACTCATCCTACATCTTTCTTCCCCATAGCGTAATAGAGAAAGTTTTACATTTATGACGAGGATCTAATATTAATACCGCTCAATAAATCCAGCTCGTTCGGCGGTAATGCTTTAACAACTTGTCCCGAGCAGCTTGATAGGCAAACAACGGTTTTTCATCACCTTCATTTCTTCCAGGCTTGTACAGTTTTTCCGCCATTTTTCTATCTTATCCAACGACAACTTCAATGGAACAGTATAGAGTGAAAGGGAAACGTAATTTTCTCCTCCTAATTTTTTCATCAGAACTTTTTAGTAGTATTTTTTATAACTTTGTGCGTATTTTCAAGCAGTGACAATTCCGATTTTTAGGCGTTTCAGGTCACTGATACTATTGCAAAAGATTGAAACACCTCTCTTCCCCTTAAGCGCTGTTCCACTCATGTCGTCCGTTGATTTTAACCTGTTTGGGACATCTATTACAGGGTTCAGTGATGGTTCCCCTGCGGTTTCGCAAGCGCTACGGAATTTATTTCGACACTGCTCACTTTTTTAATTTTTAAAAATAAAGATCTTATTTTGGCATTTGAAGTTATATTTTCATCTTACCGAATTCGATATGTTCCTCATCACTGTCAATTAATAGAAAATGGTCATCTGGAACTCCGTTCTCCAGAGACAACATTGTTAAAAGTTCTTGTACTGTAAGATTCAGTATGTGGGCCACGCATCTAAAATGCCGATCAGTGCTATCAAAACTTGGTAGCATCTTGACGAGTTCTTCCATGAATTTAAAATTTGCGGAGGCGTTATCTACGGTAGCTCCTGGAAGCTTATGCTCAAGTTCAAAGGATTTTAGGGTATTCATAAAAACTTCAGCGATATCCCTTCCTATGTGGTTACCATTGGATGGAACGAATTCAGTAACAAGAGATTGGTGTTCCCACTTTTAATCCATGAACAGAGTCGTGATTCCGTGGTACGATTTTTCAGCTATGGATGAAATGGAATACCTTCTAGTAGTTTGTGGGAAAAGTAGGATTAATGGAGTTAGAATGAGTGGCTGATGAAAAAATGCCGGTTAAATGCTCCAGCAGTGGACTCTTTGAATGAACAGAGGCCAATTATAGTTATTATTTAATCGTATCGCCCTCGAGGCAATTAAACGACATTATGCTAAACATCTTCTCTAACTGAGGAAGATGTATCATGCAGCGAGAGGTACATATTGATTTCAGTTGTCATCCATCCTTTCGCCGAGGTGATGTGCGATGTGAAATTCGGCAATGCGGCATTCTTTTCTTCTTAGCAGTCAAGCTATAAGCAGCAAGTGCCGCTGGGCGATACTTTACACTACATATGAGATAATCCACGATATTTTTGTCGTAAAAGAGAATACTAAAAATTACTGCTTCAGGAAATATTACATTTTTTTCTGGATTATTTTACCAAGGTATGTATGGTTGGTGGTGAGAAAAATTAGTATGCCAATAACACTCCCTTACTTGGCTTCAGAAATCACGCTCATGCCATAAGAAATAGTAGTAATGGCAAAACATTTTAATTGTTTTATTTAATAATAATTTAATCGCAAAGTTATCGTTGAATTATACTGCATATTTAATACTTAAGGAAAACGTGAAATTTACTTCGTATTAGAAGGAGGACGTAGTTTTAGGGATAATGTTACGCTAAATACCAGTTAGTCACATATACCTGTATTTCGAGTCGCTCGAGAGTCTCGTGAAAGTGGTATCGTCTCGTCTCGTCAAAAAGCTATCTTGTATCTGGTCTCGTCTCCTCAAAAAGCGGTTTAGTCTCGTCAAAAAGCGGTCTCGTCTTGTCAAAAAGCGGTCTTTTTTCGTGTCTTGTCTCGTCAAAAAGGGGTCTCGTCTTGAGTCACGTCTCAAATTCTCCACTACGGTCTCGTAGTGGAGAATTCGAGACGAGGAAGTCTCGAGTCTCGTGGAAACGCTATCAACGCATCACAAATGCTGCTAGTGATTTGAAGACAACGTAAAACTGAAAAGATTTTGGGAGGAGAAATGGGGACGTGTATTATGAGAGTGTATTTAGTGGAGCTCAGTTTTTATTGTGGTCCCTTATTGTGCGGAAAGAACAGTTTTTGTACCTATCTGTTCGCCAATGTATTTATATTATTTTATCACTTCTGCAAGACATAGAGATGTTGTGAGGCGACATAAAAATATTATCTGTGTCGCTCTGAAACACACTAGTTCTGAATTTCTCAAGCAAGCGTAGTCTCCAAGTCTCTAGGGGCTCCCAACTTAATTCGTCTAAAAGTTGTGAAACACTATATGTTCGCTCAAAGCAGTTGTTAAGGAAACGCGCAGCTTTAATTTGTATTTTATTAATTTTTGGTTAAATATATATGACCAGCAATTGGCAGGTAAAAGAGTGCAAAATAGCCTTGAAACGGTACGTTTTAATGTCCAAAGGAATGCATAAACTCTTACATGAGGAAAATTGTATCAGTGCCTGAGAGACTAAACGAGAAATAAAACCTGCTCCATTTCCATTCATTTCCCTTTACATTCTAAGATGAATTCATCTGTAGACTGAAATGCACCGTGTAAAGAAGTCTTTAGTGACACCGGATATTCGCTCAATCCCTGACCGTCTCCTTCGAAGAAAAGGATTTTTGATTTTCCCTCACGAAAAACGTATCGTGAAAGAAGAAGATCCGACTTCATTGCGAGAAAGACGGAATCCATTCCGTCTTCCTTCCTGTACACATATCTACATCTACATCTACGCACTACCCTGCGAGCCACCACGAGGGTGTGTGGCAGGGGGTGAAGATCACCAAACATGCACTATTGACATGCAACTAGGATGTTCAATGGAGACATGCTAGATAATAGGGTCACATGGTTAGTATCTACATAATAAGAAAGGGGTTATTGGTTGTTATTACATGCATCATGCACTACAGACTACTCTAACTATATTTCACCTACCTATCCCTTTGCTACGCTGCCTATTGTTCTCTCTTATAGTACGAGGGAAAAATGACATTTTAAATCTATCGGTACGACAATCTATCTCTCTAATCTTGTTAATATGATCAACCTAGCATAATACGCAGGGGATCTCAATATATATCTAACGTCATCTGTGAACAACTCTGTTTCGAATTTACTAAAAAGGTTTAACCTAAATTTTAACCTGCGTTCTGATAGTAATTCCCATCCTAGTTCTTCTATTAAACTCGTAACACTTATTCAAGTATCATGACGGCCTTATATATATATATATATATATATATATATATATATATATATATATATATATATATATATATATACATCCTCTCTTAGCGCTCTTCTCATTTCTATGACGTTAATGAGCATTGTTAACTCCTTAGCGCGCACTGAAAAATAACACGGATTAATTTGTCGGGCCTTCGTGGAATCTAACAGGGGCGAATGCTCCGCTCGAAATGCGATGGCGAATCAATCAATGTCGTTAACGGGAGAACGAGGCGATGCTGTGGCAGGTCGGGTCAGCGGCCTCTCACGCAGCGGCTGGTTGAATGATTGGAGCTTACTTCATTTAGTTCTTTTACGGCGGCATGTTGGGGTGATGATGCGAAAAATGACTGAAGAGAAGCAAGTTTTCTGCTAATGTATTCATTAACCGGTGGATTCAAATTCAAGAGATTCAACAGCGTGCAGGCGCTTGGGCTAAGGAGAACAAACCAGTAAAATGCTTACATATATAATATAAAAAGTTCGTTAAAAATATAAAAAAAAATCATTCAAAAATAGAATGGAAGTGATTTCTTTAGCGATTATAACAACGGTTTTTAGATTGGAAATAAGGAGAGTAAATACTCATCCCTTGAAAATGACGTATATGCGTTGAAAACAATGATTTGGTATCAATTACACTAAGCGAAGGAAGGTTAAAGCTTTTGTTAGCCATGGTAAGATTGTCTTCCAAAATTTGTACTCCCAAAGGAGTGGAAAAAATATAAGAATGGTTTCATCTGTTTAGAAGTACAGGATTCATAGGATGGCAGTGCCAAAACTTTCAGTGGCAAAAAAACTTCGTAGTGGGTCTTGAAATGTTTCTCTGACACATGTTAAATTCATCGACGGATGCGTCTTTAGTGTGATTGATCTGCCGCAGCCGTCTCCCTGGGGTACGGTTTTTTGCCATCGACCTTCTCGTCGGGTCTCGTCCATCGTTTCTTTAAATCTCGTCTTTAGTATCTGAATTATTCAAGCATTTCACTCGACTTGTTCCATTTCTTGGCCTAAATTGCAAATTAACCAAGGTTTTCAAGAAAGTTAAGGTTAAATATATTTGATTTTCGAAAGTAAAAGCGATCGGAATTGACACTTTTGGTTTAATAATTCACATTGAACAAGGATCATAACTGCTGAAGAATTGCACCATTGGACACAGTGTCTGGTTTGTGTGATTGAAAGCGTGATTGCGAACAATATTATGATGACTATCTCTGCTTAAACAACCCTTAATATCAATATTGTTTCCTTTTTAAAAGAGAGACTGGTTTAGGTGGCTGAAAATTTGGTAAAAACACGTTTCAAGTCGAGCGACGAGAAACGCAACGGTCTTAAGAACATTGAAGAATACAGTTGAAAATTCCTTCATAGTAGTTCAATGACTTTTTAAGAGAATCTTGTGTCAATTTCGTCAACATTGTGCTTAAAAAGATGCCTCTACGACTGTAATATTCACAAAAAAATACTATATTCCATCGTTTCTTTTATATGGTTGAAAAAATCGTGTTTCCGTCGATGCATTTCCATATCTTTTGAAGCTTTCGTGTCATTTGAGCATTCTACAAGCTGATTGATAGGTTTTTGGACAGCTTTTATCCTACTGGTAAATCGTTTTGCTAGTATATCTACTAAGGATGATCCACCATCAAATCCCTCTTGAATATCTCATATATTTATCCCTCTTCTTATTTAGTCCAGGATTCCTATCCTCTTCCTTCCTCTACCGCGCTTCCCCAGTGTCCTCCCTTCCATTGCCCTCTTCAGCATTCCCTCTCCTTTCAATGGGTCCTCCATCCATCCCTTATGCGTCCTCCAAACCTCCACTGTTAGTTTCCTCTCATATCTGACCATATCCAATAGCTCCTCTTTCGTCTATTTCGCTGCCCAGCTCACCCTTTCCATCCTTCTCCACACCCACGTCTCAAAAGCTATGTCTATCCTCCCTCCGCAATGTTTGAACTTTAGCAAACCAAAGTGAGGATAATATGTTTGCAGAACACTTTTCGAAAAAAACTTTGTTTAACACTATCTAGCTAACCATAGGAACCGATTCTAATGCCAGTTCCATGAAATTACCGTGATACGGCGTAAATTATCGCAGTAATTAACTTAAAATAAAACAAAAGAATAACGTGGTGAGAAAATTATATCATGTTTTTATATATTTTAACGGGAGTTTCCTCTCCTTTTAAGCAGATTTCCACAAAAATAGGTTTTAACTTAGTCAGAATTTTCCAATTTTACCTCCGTTTTTGCATTTAGCTCTTGCAATTTCCAAGTTAATTTGCGAGAAAATAGCGAGGGAACGTAAAAATGTTGTCGCTCTTGTCAGATAAATGATACGTTTTCTAATATTTCAATAAATGTAATTTATTTCATCCATGAAATGAAACAGATGACATTTATTCCATTTACGATTGGAACCTGCTGAACACGAACAGTACAGAATAGAGGCTTTCGAAGGATGATGGGGAATGCGGATGCTGAATATAGCTTTTCAGGTGGATAGCCCACATTTTGCGGGGCAACGAATCGGTCAGGAGCGTAATAGGGGATAATAGAAGGGAAATAACAAGGAAGGCTGAGGGACTAATGAATTCATTTAAATATACTACCGGCTGATTAGTTGGTTTTGGACAACCCTTATCTTAATATTCCAATTCAGGCACATCATCTTGCTTTCTCTCCAACAAATGCCTCACCATGTTTTCCCTCCTATGCGTGATCCACCATTAGATCCCTATTAAGCATGCTCATATCATCTTTCTCTTCTAATTTCGTCCAGAATTCATATCCTCCTTCCTTCCTCTTCCACGCTTCCTTATTGTTCTCCCCTCTATTACTCTCATTTGCATTACCCCTCTTTTCAAAACGTCCTCCGTCCGTCTCTTTTGCCTCCTCCGAACTTCCGCCACAAGATCTCTCTCCTCTCCAACCATATCTAATAATTTCTCCTTCATATTCCTCCCCACCCAGCTCACCATCTTCATCGTCCTTCTAACTCATATCTCAAACACCTAAATTATTCCTACATCCTTCCTTCGCAATGGCCAGGTAGCCGTCTTGCTCAATATTAGATTTCTAATCAGTATTTGTTTGCCTCTTTTCCCAGATATCCATTAATTAATTTCCTTTTCTTTGAAAATTCTCCTTCAGCAAGGGCAAGATAACATTCGATACCCTAACTTTAAAGCATTTTTTTCAAAATACTACAAACAGGCCATCTAAAATGGGTTATGAAAAATAGAGTTATGTTGTAAGGCTAACATCAAGCAATAGGCCGGGGTATAACGGACGAAAAATGCTTCAAGTATCCTTAACTTTGAAATAATTGAAGTAAAAACAGAGGAAAAAACACTTAAAATGAACGAGGTCATCGTTGATTTTAATGTAATTTTCCTTCCCCACTCCGAGATTCGACACCCGATAACCCTACCCCTTAAAGTCATCATCTTTTAAAGAGAATAAAACCGATTAAAACTTGGGAATGTGGCCACTGGATTTTTTTATTGGTACGACGATCTGGAGAAATGGGAGATAATCAGAAGAAGAAAACGGAGGGTTAAACTAATGAAAGATATTGAATTTGTGGACTATTCCCCTATTCTTTCCCTACCGACGTAAACCTTGGCCAAAAAATCCCCCTCTCCCTCCCCCAATCCCACAGCGAAACCTCCCTTCCTACCTCCCCCCCTCTCTTCCTTCTCTCTCCCTTCAACCCCTAAACCTCCCCTTCTTTCCCCGCACACATATATTTGACAGAAATAATCCAAAAAAGTTTGTACCCGACGTTGGCGGATAAGCGTCGAAACGCGTCGTACCAATAAAAAATCCAGTGGACATTGCCAAGTTAAAATCAGTTTTATTCTCTTTAACAAAAATGTCCCGCAACATCTCGCCGGACTTCTTTGAGTTTATTCATTATCTTTTCATAATACTACAAATAAGCCATCTATAATGGTATATGAAAAAACATGAGTTCATGAGGTCGTAAGGCTTACGTAAAGCAATGGGACGGGGTAAAACGGACGAAAAATGCATCGAGTAAACTTAACTTTGAAGTAATTAAAGTTAAAATAGAGGAAAAATACTTAACGTGAACGAGTTAATTTGATTTTCCTACCCTACTCCAGTATTGGGGATTATTTGCTTAATATGCATCTATTGCTTTAGGAGTGATTTCAAAAGTTTTTAGACTTTAATTGCTTAGATTCATGTCTGACGTAGCATAAAAATGTATTTTTAACATTTAATAATACTAATTGCAGTCACATTATAGGGTATCAGATGATAAATCATTAAAGCATTGTTACTACACGAGTAGTAACCAGGATTTCTTTACGCCCAAACAGCTTGCGCCCAAACATCCCTGCGTCGAAACGGCCTGCACCCGAACGGATCGCGCCCAAACGGCCGCGCCAAAATGTCCCGCTATATAAAATGGAGATCAGCAGTCGACCAATTTTAGGATTGAGTTACTATAAATGTGGAAACATAAAAAAAAATCTTCGGAAACAAAGCACTAGGCCTATTGATCAAACGTGCAGAAACTCAATCCGTGAGGCTGGAAGTGACCTATATCTTTTATGACAGTGAAATAGATCAGGTTAAAGTTTCGAAAGCTATGAAAGAGAACACGTTTTTTTTATCATGACATTAACTCTGCGAAGAGAAAATACTTTTTGTTCGCAGAGCGTGCGCGTGTTCACATCTCCCAGGCTTTGTGAAGTGCTAGGAGGATTCAAAAAGTTCCGTCCTCAGCGGGAAAAAAAATCCTGGTTATCACATTCCTAAAAAATCCTTGCTTCGCCGTCTGGAAAGCTGCGTCCCGTTGGACCTTGAGTTTATCCGCCGGAACCAGAAAGCCAGATAAAAAAAAGACGCGTTGGCGGCGTCTGGTAAATGAAGTTCATTTTTGTAAGCGCGAACTTTCTACATCAAATTCGCTCAGGTCTGTATAAACCGATTGAGTCGGTATAAAAGGAACTTTCTACATCAAATTCACTCAGATCTGTATAAACCGACTCAGTCGGTATAAATGGAACTCAAAATTTATTTCACTAGATGCATGTAAAAAAAAATCAAATACAAAGTTGGAATATTTGTTGCTGTGAATAATTTTGTTATGCCAACATCGTTTGACCGAGATTGCCAATAAAATTATCAGAAACACTACCTCTAGAACCTAGAGTCACGGAAAATGAATTCTTTTTATTTAATGGACGTGATCATTTGGTAAAGGTTTCATTGAAAAGAAAAAACACATCTACCGTTGAAGCAGAGACGTTGAGCACTCGAGTTTGGGCACGAATAGCGTAATCATGAATATGCATAATGGATTCAAATGTTTTGAATCGTTGCCTAGGCAACGTGTTGCCTAAATTTCCCCATTTAGTTCACCCAGTCCTCGGCGCTACTCGGAAAAGTCTTCTCAGTCGACTTGTAAATGGCCGTTGTTAATTGTTGTTAACGTGAGACTGATGGATATTTAATAACGATCGAGGAGATATGATCCACTTGATGCTGTGAATAATAGCTGACTATTTTTAAGACCTATCAGTTACTTTGTAAATGCTAGAGAGGAAATATCTACTACTGGAAGTGTGTAAGAGGCATATGGAACTTCCATCGTGAGCAGACGCCGACGGTTGCTAGACTCTGATATATTCACGAAGTGCTAAAAAGTTAATAGTGCGTTTGTGTAATTAAATTTAGAGGGGAGGAACTAAATATATCTGTAGACCGGACGATATTCAAAAAGTTCCGCGTATTGTTCTACATTTTTATCCTCTGCATTATGATTACTGGTAAATGAAACCGGTAAGACGCGTTTATTTACTATCTGTCAACTGTATTTACATTTGAGCTGCCATCTTTTATCACTAGGTGGCGCCACAATCCACAAAGTTGTTTGTTTACGGAATTCTAGGCAACATTTTTTGGCGACGAGTCAACAATCCATATGTATATTCATGAACAAAATAACGAAAAGGCCTAGGGAAAATTGGATTGTTGGATTGTTAGTTGGGGGAGCCTTCGTCAGGAGCTCGGGCACCTAGACCTTTTAGTGGTCCTTTGTGCCTACCCCATTTTAACCTGCCTGCCACATGCAGACGGGTCAAGAGCGCCACGGTAAAGGTATGAATGGTCACCCATCCAACCCTCGTCCGGGCCCTAGGGAAAGTTAATCACAAGATAATTTTTCTAATTTAATTCGGCATTATTCAATGGTAAATTTAGGTATTTGCCACATATTTTTATGTTTTTACGGCGAGTGTAACGTAAAAAGTACCGATTTTGAACGGTGTTCGAGTGTTTTGTGTACGACACGCATACACTTACTTTCCGGAATGCTGACCATGTAACTCATTTATCAGATCATTGATGTTATTTATGTCCATTAATGATTTCATCAATTCATTGATGTGATTTTTTTTCCTTTTCATTCGTTAAGCTAAATTTCCTTTTTAAAAGTTGTGTTATATGTTTATTGATATGTTTAATGTTCTTTTTTCTGTTAGAAGAAGAAATTCAGTTCTTTTTCCACATTGCTAAAAGGTAATGTTGTATATGTCTATTGTTAGCAATTCATATGACAACTTCCCTTTTTTGTTTCCTGATTGGCTTATTCCCATATTAATTGTCTTGCACACCACTGTATATCATTTCTATGTTCCAAAGGAGTTCACACCTAGAACAATAAACGAGTTTATTATTATTATATTATTAATTATCCTCGCTTTCTTTGTCTTATAAAAGCTCGGTTAAGGATGGATAATTAATTTTCAGAGTCAAAAATTAAGACGTCATAGGGTAGACCCGCTGACACCCTGCTACAATTAGAAGGAAAGACGAGACTCTCAAGTCTAGGGTGAAATGGAAAATTCAACGCGCTGAAACGGGAGGAAGTTGATTCCTTTCAGCTCCTTACCACGGTGGAATGAACGATTTTATTACTTGGTTCAAGCGAATAATGTTTACGTGCAGATTTGCGTAAAACTTTTCATGGGTTTAGTTATTAATAATTCGTATGGTTAAAAAAACAAAAATTGCATCCTATGCATGCGTTTTCCCGCAATTTTAAATTATATTTTCAACACGTTGCCTAACGGTCTTTAAGGTCGAACTTGCGCCGCGACGTACCTAATGATTTCTTATGATAACATGGTGTTCTGAGTACATTTCGGTTTAGCGCTGTCTTTCATATTGCTGTGATTGCAAGTATATACCCCATTGGGTAAAATCTTATAGGAAAAAAAGCACTAAACTGAAACTTACCTCGTAACTAGGGATGCCACATCGAGTAAAAAACATCGAATAGTCGATTTTTCGATGTTTTTTTTTTAAAGTACTAACCAACCACTCAATTTTCATCGCATTAATTTGCTACTCGATGTTTTCGATGTCTCGGCCAAAAAACATCGAGTAGTCCGATAAATTTACATCGATAGATATCCCTAAACCGAGCAATGTTCGGTGTAGGGATGCCACATCGAGTAGTCGATTTTTCGATGTTTTTAAAAATACTCACCACTCTCTCAATTTTCATCGGTTTAATTTACTACTCGATGTTTTCGATATCTCGGCCAAAAAACATCGAGTAGTCCGATACATCGATGCCGATGTGGCATCCCTAAATCCAATCTCCATTGCTATTTCGGTGGGATTTGATATAACGATCGTTAACGAACTGAGAGAGAGGAAGTATAATGATCTACCGGCTTAAAACGTTTGACAATGTATATTAATACGCCTAATTCAAAATATCACTTCGATTGCACGGGTTAACGCAATGATTTACGAGCATCCATTCAACTTCCTTAAGTTTAACACTAATTAATTTCTTATTTTCACCACACTCACCACATAGGATCTTAAGCAACAATCAATTTCTTTACCATTCTCATCCCCACCAGCTACACATTTTTCCGCTAAGACTCATTCACAATAACATACCTCGGCTTATTCTCGCGGAAGCGATGCAGCTGGCGAAATTTGTAACCAATTACATTGAAAAACTGCCAAAGTCGATCATACAATCGATCGATGAGGGTGCTATGAGCGTGAGTTTCGAGAGTTGCCAACTTCCACAAAAGAGATGTATATCAATAAAAGAGAGTGCGTTGAATTATAAAAGGAATTGAAATGGGAGGTTTGCTGTATATTCAAGTGTAATTATTTTCACTGACTTTATCAACTTCTCCGCAAACAATTTCCCGCAGGCGACTTCACAACAAAACTACGACTTTTATATGGCTTCTCGAGGAGATATCGAGTGTAGCAATCGATATCTGCCGGACTATCGATAGCGAGGCAGGCCACGCTATTGGCTGTAATTAGGAAAAAGTTGAGCTGAGATCAACCCCAGGCTACGCAGAGTAGAGTTACGCAGCTTAAAGTCGTTGTGATCTGGCTGGAGGTACTCTCAAGGGCTTACCTCCGGCGTTGCAAAGAGTCAAGTTACGCCGAGTTAAGGTAATTTGAGCGAAATATCATTTTACCTAGAGATCAATGAATTTGGTCTCATTGTAAAGAAAAATATATCACCCTTCTAATGACACCAAAAATTCAACCCCTTACCATATTACTTTCGGAGATATTTTCCAAAAAAAATACCAGCCGTTTTACAAGGAAAATGGTCCGTGTTTTCACTCATGAGAGACATTATTTACAAAATGAGGTATTTCTAACACCTAGATGTCGTAAAAAAACTAACAGCGTGTAGTTTGTATGTTTTCTCAACTATTTTTGTAATTTTATCATATTGTCACCGCAATAGGTTCTTGGTTATCACAAAAAATCTTCCGTTTAGAAGGAGTTTCAAACGCACCGCGTGAAAAAAATGAGTCAAGTTAAATACTTAGTTAGATATTTTCATTTAATTACTAGCAATTTCTGTCATGTAAAACTATGTTATTGGACCATTAATAAAGCAATGTTGAATTCATGTGTCCTACAGCTGGTGAAATTAAAAAGTATAATTCGAATATGGTCTCTATTATGACTAGGGAACTATCCCGCTCGGACTACCTTAAGGAGCTGTGAAGGGGGCATTAGGGTTCGAGGCATTCGACCGAAAATCACTTACTACTCCACTTTTAAAGCCACAAGCATTCTTGCACGGAAAGAATGAGAGTAGTCGCTTCTTTGAGTGTATGAAGTGAGAGAACTAGGTTCGGTAAATCAGTATCTACTGAGGTCTGGGGCATGGATAGGGAAAAAAACCTAGTGAAAAAAATATCGACTAAATATAGTCTTTGATGTTTCACCCGGAAGACGACAAATAAATGTAACAAAAAATACTAATTTCCAGCGTTGATATCGTGAGGAGGAGGTTAACCCTTTGAGTGCGGCATGACGTGATATTACGTCATGATTTTTTTACGCTGGTGCTGATGACGTGATATCACGTCATGGGTACCGTTAGTGTTCCATCTTTCACTATGGGTCCTATTGAAAGTTCCCTAGCAAAAGCTGGCACACTCACGGTCCCCATGACGTGATATCACGTCATCAGCACCAGCGTAAAGACAAACATGACGTGATATCACGTCATGCCGCACTCAAAGGGTTAAAGGAAAAAAACATTAAGAGCCATGGCAACGAATACATCCAGTTTGAAATTTAAATATTAAATTGGAAATTTAATAATCAAATCATCCTGAGCTCATAGGAGTGACACCGATTAGAAAATATACATCTTTTAGTTATCGGTTTCAACAGAACCCAACTTCAGCTTTTTGTTCAGCATTTATTTGGTATGCAAGTGCTTCTGCCACGAACGTTTCTGAAGCTTATTAATTTTTTATTTAAATAAATAATTTACAATTAAAATTCTATTTCACATGGATTTTTTAATTCAATTTAGTTCAACAATTATGTCACGAAAACTGCGTGATGACATGTTGCAATGAAAATATTTTATTTTCGCTATAATGTATTTTTGGTTCGCTTATCCTGGAAAATTTTAGAACAAAAATTCATGGCGTTAAATCTCAACTCCTTTGAAAATTTGATACATATTGTCATTCATATTTGAGAATTTGATTAATATTTAGCGTTCTACTGTTATGTACGTCAATCTCTAGTGAGTATTGTAATTATTACTATTATTATTATATTGTACAACGGATTTAGCCGCGACAGTATCATAAGTGCATAGGCCCGCAGATATTTTAAATACGTCCGTGCGAAATTTAGCAGCGGAAAATCATTCTCCTGGAATCCATTTAAGAACTCTGGTCCCGGGGGTTATGTCTGAACCTCTCGAGAAGATTTTGATTACGTAACTAGAGAGTCACGAGGTACAATCACGATGGATTTGAGGTTTTTGGTGTACTTAAATTATTTGTATAAATCTCGTGCAGCCTTCTCAATCGTGTTTTCTCGTGGTAATATCGTTAATGCATTTTTTTACATGCCGATTAGAGATACAATAAACAAAATATCAAACGTAAAGAGTATTAATAGTTAGGGATGCAAATTGCAGAAAATAAAACACTGGAAGCAGCCATTACGGGTAGATGTAATGAAGGTAAAATGGCAGTAACACCATTGAATATATCTTCTCGAGGAACGAGACAATTTCCACTGGAAATAAAAAGAGACTTTATAATACCACAGTAAATATCATAGTAACCTACAACTGTGAAGTATGGCCGCTAACTGAAAAATCATAAAAATTATTTATTGACCACTGAAATGGACTTTTGGCGAAGAGCAGCCGGAAAATCAAAAAAAAGAAAGAAATAGGAATGAAAGGATCAGAGAAATTATGAATGTCAATGAAACGACAGCAGATAAATTTAAACACAACAATTGAGGTAGTACGGACATGTAAAATGAAAGACTTCCAAAGCAAATGTTGATGTGGAACCCAGAAGGTGGAGAGGCAGACCGAGGAAAAGTTGTATACAAGGGATTAGTGATGGGTCGTTCATGATCGATTCGTTCAAAATAATTGAATCATCAAGTGAGTCAAATGACTTATGATTCATTTCGGGAAAATGAGTCGCTCATTCAATCATTTTGTGTTTCCATCTGCCGTGTGATTGAATGTGATATTAAGTGGAAAAACGTATTCACGTGTGCGTTATCCGTTATGTCTAGTCATGAAATTTCAGAGAGATATCTTCATGGGCATAAATCCATTAATATTTGGTCAGTGAGTTTATGTTTGTATAGCATAGTTAGAGAGAAGGCGCTCATTTTAAAAACGATGAAATTAACCCTACTTACAATATCAGCGCATCATTACAGTTGGTAAACTTGGTAAGAATTTTAATTACCTGCTTAATTTAAAGCTCCTAATTGAATGTAATTCAATACTGCAGATCAGAAAACATTCATTCACATTAATTTGTGTAGTCTGAGCTAGTGATTTAATTTTCATGTGCATAGTTTGACGTTATTCTTCTTGAATTCAGAGTCTATGACAGTTTTGCCTCTCTAAATATTCTCGTGGCTATAGTACTTGGAAATCTCCAATTTAATGCGGATCCAAAATTTGTGGAATATGGAAATCAATCAGCCTTCCTAAATTTCTAAGCACTATAGTAATTATTCGAAATCAATTATTCAAATAGATTGATGGCATCAAATAGCATCATTCGAGTTTTTGAGTCTTTTCAATCTTGATTCATTCGAGTCTTTCGATTCACGTGAGTCTCGTGATTCATCTAATCAATCTGACTTACGAGTCATAATGAATCAAATGATTGAATCAGTTGATTGAATCTTTTAAGTGACTCGAATCAAAATGATTGAATCACTAAAATGATCGACTTAGCACATCTCTACAAGGGATGCAGAAAGAAATGAAAGAAAGAGAATTAGATGAAGATTTGTGGAATGATCGGGAGGCATGGAAATCGGAAATCGGAAGACGTAGAACATCGTAAACCGATAAAATATATATAAACAACATATCTGACGGTCAAGATAGCCATCCGAGGAGGTTAAACTCATCCAAATCTGCGACCGATCGTTGTTGATTCAATCGACTCCTAAGTTACGTGATCGAGATTATCTCAAGCGGTTCAAACACTTGACGAATGATTTTTATCAACGTAAATTTTGCACATAAATACGATTAATTCCTAACAGGAATAGGTGATGTCATGACTAAATAGCTGTTGACGAAAGTATTAAACAAAAAGCAATGATTATTATCACGGATACTGGGCTTTTCAGACACCTTATGAAGAAATTTCAGTGCTTTCACGAAGTGCCAGTGATGGAAGGCTCCACATGATCGGAGGAAGGGAGAAATGTAGACAAAGAAGATGATCATATACTCAGCAAAGTTAAAAACCCAGCCGTGTAAAGAGCATGGTCTCAATTGGTTCCATATGGAGGAAGACAGCATTTACCAACAAACGAACACTTATGCCTTGTTGTACTGATGGAGAAGCGTCACCTTATGGAAGGTCACGACGCTGACCATCATTGAAGTAGATTGAGCCTATAAATCAATGAATATGGTCTAATTTTAAATGTAAAATCTTACTCTTCCAAAGATATCAAAACCAAGGTATTCGGTCCCCTTGAGGTAGTTTGATCGAGATGAGTCACTAGTCATAAATGAAGTCATATTCAAATGATAGATTTTCACTTCGGTAGAATGAATTAAATTTTTTTATATTAATGATACAAATATGTAAATTTATGAGACTGAAATTCAAGTAAATGAAATAAAATGTCCGCATAAGTCTTAATTTCGCTGATTTACTTCACGGAGCACGTTTAAAACTCATTCTCAATGGGAGGTATTTTACGATTATGAAAAAATCACTGTGGTAACCACATGATTTATTTTTTAAAATAGTTGAGAAATCATACAAACAACACACCGTTACTATTTTGATGAGATCTACGAGTTCAAAATTCCTCATTCTTGAAATGTCTGGAGTGCATACACGTGTCATTTCCCATGATTAGCATAAAAGGGCTGGCATTTATTGTCTAAAATCTCGGAAAATAGTTCAGGAAGGGGCCAGTATTTTGGTATTATTGAAAAGAGTGAGATATGTTTCTTCAAAATGAAATAAAATTCATTGAACTCTAAGCAAAATGATATCGCACAAACTACCTTAACTCTCCCAGACTTCGTACGCTACACAGACGAGCGCCACCGAGTTTTGCTACCCCTAATAAAACATCCCTCCACATCTACCCCAGCCAGTCGCATGGAGGGGCCGGCTCGTGCAGTCGGCGGCGGCGGTGGCGGAACAGGAATCTCAGCCCAGCCTCTCCCCAGTGTATTCCTCCCTCCACGTGACTCGGGTGCAGACGAAGAGGAGGAGGCTCGGCGGGAGGGTGGTTTCCGTGACGCGCCGTGCATCCCCCTCCCTCTCTCTCTCTCTTCGCCGCCCCTATTTGGCCCCGTTCCGCCCCTTCGATCGATTCTCCTCTCATTCACGAGAGACCGAGCTCCGATGTCTATTGCCGGGTGGCAATGCACCGGCCGCATACAAGGATGGGGGAAGTCACGGGAGAGGGGATTTAAAAAAAAAGCGTGACACCAGACTGGAGAAAAATTTAAAAAATACAGGGTTTCAAAATGAATATCGGGGTCGTAAGGCTTTGAAAAACGAATTTAGCATGAAGGTGAATAGAAAGAAAACGAAAATACTCTTATGCAGCCGGAACCAGGAAGATCATAAAAGTGCACCCGCAATATATAACGAGAATGAAAAAATACAACAGATAAAGGAATATAAGTACCTAGGAAGCCTGATAACACACGATGGAACCAGCAAAGGAGAAATGCGGAGTAGAATTATTCAGGCAAAGAACGCTTTTAACAGAAAGAAGAATCTATTTACAACCCGAAATATGTACAGTCACTTCATAAAGTATTGCCACACTTTTTGCTAGCGGTTTGTATAGGTTGGCTTTCGAAGCTGGAAGTACTTTGGCTATCCTGAGCCATCTCTGTTGACTATGAGCATTTCCAGTTACAGTATGATATTTATTGAAAGTCAAGAGGGACATAGCCACCAGAGATAGTTCAGGATAGGCAACTTATTTTGAGCTACGACATCCGACCTATAGTGTAGTGTTTCGCGATACTTTATGAAGTGACTGTACCTAAACATAAGAAAAAGGCTTTTGAAGACGTGTGTGTGGCGTGTGGCTTTGTATGGCAGCGACACATGGACAATAGGGAAGCCAGAAGAGAAGAAGTTCATGGCTTTTGAGGCTTGGTGCTGGAGAAGAACGCTTAGGATCAGTTGGGTAGAGCATATGACAAATGGAGTAGTATTCAGAAGAGCAGGAGAAAGCAGAAGCTTTATGAGGAGCCTAAAAACAAAAAGAGCAAATATGATAGGACACACTCTCAGACACAATGGCCTGCTAGCAAGAGTCATCGAAGGGACGATGGAAGGGAGAAACACTAGAGGAAGAGGACCACTTGCATGCATCACATGGATAATGACAGACACTAACACAAGTTCATATTACGTACTGAAGAGGATGGCGGAGAATGGAGAAGAATGGCGAGTTGCTGCAAACCAGCTCCAGGGCTGCTAACTGAAGAAGAAGAAGGCTTTTTCGTATACATACCATTTGACTCACAATTATAAATGATACATAAAATGCAAGAGAAATTCGCGTCTAACAGATGCGATAAAATAAGAGAGATACTCTGCCGAACAGATAGGTACAAAAACTCGTTCTTTCCGCGCACAATAAGTGACCACAATAAATACTGAGCTCCTCAAAACACACTTTCATAGGAGACGTCACCATTTCACCGAAACTTTTAATCATTACACGGCTGGTGACCTACCACCCCCTGCCACACGCCCAAGGGGCGGCTCGCGGGGTAGTATGTAGATGTAGATAGATACACCGAGTTATCGATGGTTGGAATACATTGATTCCGTTTTAATTTTTTTATCCGGAAGTTTTGTTCTCCGCCAAGAAAGGCAAAAAGCTGGACGCCCACGATTGAAGAGCGATCGGCTTTCTAAAAAATTCTGGTTCTCTTTTAAATGAAATTACCTTCCTTAATTCCTCCCCGTTGCGTTTATTCGCCCCGTCCATCTGGTTTTTATTTTCTGCTTGGTGCTCTATACGGCTTTCTTGAATATTTTTTACCCAGTCATCCTAATGCTTATCATGATTGGACGTTCATTGAAGATAAATGCGTGCAAGACTGAAGTAGTAGTTTTTGATAAGGAGAATGTGTAGAATAACTATATGATGAGAGCGAATGGTGAGGTAATTGAACAAGTGGATGATTTTGTGTACTTAGGTAAGATGTTTGCGAAAGATGGACTGATAGATAAGGAGATAAAGAGACGTGTGAATGCTGGAAGGAAAGTGGTAGGTAGCATGTGGAGCATATCAAGGAATCAAGGTATATTCCTATTTATTTGGTCCATGAACTCATTCCTAGGTCTTCCACTAGGGACTTTATCCTCTACTAGCAGGCAGCTAGCCTGCTTACTTCGTGTCCTAGTCTAAAAATAGCTCCTTGGTGAAAATTTTTTTTTCATTCACTGTTCTCCTTTGTTCTTTTTAAAGCCATTTGAATAGGAAAGCACTGTGGGTTTCCTTTGTTTCAACCTTTACTCTCTTCCACTCTCCCTTTTGGCCTTTCTCCCTTGTCACTGTGTTTCCCAGCATCTGGCTGTTGCAACCACAACCCAAAAATGATCCATTTCATCTCCAAAAAACTTACACCTTTGCACGGCTGATAACCTAACACCTCCTGCCACACGCCCAAGCAGCCGCTCTTTTGGATCTTATTTAAACTAAATAAATACACTCCTTTCATGTCTCCATTCCATCTCCAAATTACGTACACCTTTGCACGGCTGGTGACCTCACACCCCCTGCCAGACGCCCAATAAAAATTCAAAACTACTACCAAATCATGAAGACAGAGATTCCGCATTCAGAGCACTAAATCTAATTCTTCTAGCTCAAAAATTGACAGAGAAAGAAACAAAGCGGTCACAGAATGACTGATGCGCTACAAAATTAATATATATAGAGATTTTACCACCAATAATGTTCTCCATAAACCGATTGTGCCAAATAAACCGAGTGTGTCCAATTCGCTTGGTTCATTTTTTGTGTGGTGTTCCTCATGGTCCTTTCCTCCTCAGTAAACTTAACCTTAATTTATTTTTTCTGCTCATTTTTCAATCTACTCAGCCTATTATCGTCGACTTTTTCCAGATCCATATTTCTAGACCTCAATCTAACATTATTTAACATAAAAAAAGATTCCCACATTAAATAAAGGTAAACAATCCTTAAGGGTATCATATATTTGATCAAGAATTTCTGGAGGAACACTTCGATGGATTTCAGCGGCTCCTGGATTCCATCCTCTAAAATAATTTGGGATCACCGTTCTATTAAATGATTTATAACCAACCGACGAAGATAAAAAAAATCGAATTTCCGAGCTCCATTAAAAAAATTAGAGCGAGGAGAAGGTTATGGATGCTCGAGGGAGTGGTTCGTACAAAAAAAAAAACCTTTGCTTTGGCGGTGCGTGGGCCATAGGAATGGGGAGTGTTCTCCACGGATGAAAGACGCCAACATGGGCGTCTTACAAACAGGGGACAGCATTCGGCAAATAAGGAAAGGTTAGGGTCTCCCCCGTAATGGGACGACGATAAATTCCGAAACTGCCCATTTACACCCAAAATGCTCCGCGTTGTTTCGCTCAGACCTCAGACTTGTTGTCCTTGAAGGGCGAACTCCCTTTGCCCCCCACCCCTCCTCTACCGCTTGGGGGAACCCGCAGCTTTAACCGCGTCGGACGAAATCAATGGGGAACCGCAACTGGGGGGGGGGGGGGAACCAGTTGACATTTCGGGATGTTGACGACGACACGCAAGAGGAAATAGATAGCCATTCCCCCTCCCTTTCAATGAGCAAACAGTCACAGCGTGGAACCGAGTCGCTCCATAATGTCTACGGGCGTAAAGACACTCGCGCATTTGTACCAATATCGATACCAACAGTAAATCTGTAAATTTGTCTTGAAAAATTATACCAGCAGTTTTACACGAGGGATATGCAACTCTGAGAAATGGTCGTGAAATGGAAAGAAATGGCTTGAAATGGATAGGAATGGACAGAAATAGACATAATTTCTTCAACACTTACAAATTTCACCAATTAAAAGTGTTTTAATACATCATTTGAATGTGAATAATCTACCCATGCGGTACTCGAACCCGCGACCCTCGAGTTAGAAGGCGAGGACTTTACCCCTCCTCCACCTTACGGAGAAATGGACAGAAATGGTTAGAAATGGACAGAAATGGAAAGAAATGGGCATAAATTGATATAATGGATAGGAATGGACAGAAATAGACATAATTTCTTCAACAATTACAGATTTTACCAATTAAAAGTGTTTTAATATATCATTTGAATGTGAGTAATCCACACATTGAATAATCTACCCAGGCGGTACTTGAACCCGCGACCCTCGGGCTAGAAGGCGAGGACTTTACCCCGCCGCCACCTGACGGAGAAATGGACAGAAATGGATAGAAATGGACAGAAATGGTTGGAAATGGACAGACATTCATAGAAATGGACAGAAATTCATAGAAATGGACAGAAATTCATAGAAATGGACAGAAATTCATTGAAATGGACAGAAATTCATAGAAATGGACAGACATTCATAGAAATGGACAGAAATTCATAGAAATGGACAGAAATTCATAGAAATGGACAGAAATTCATAGAAATGGACAGAAATTCATTGAAATGGACAGAAATTCATAGAAATGGACAGAAATTCATAGAAATGGACAGAAATTCATTGAAATGGACAGAAATTCATAGAAATGGACAGAAATTCATTGAAATGGACAGGGATGGAGAGAAATGGACAGAGATGGATAGAAATGGACATAAATGGAAAGATATGGACATAAATGGAGAGTAATGGGTAGAAATGGGTAGAAATGGACATAATTGGACAGAAATGGACTGATATGGATAGAAATGTTCGAAAATGGATAGAAATGACTGAAATGGAAATGCGGTGTACGCTTGTTTTTGAGGTTGCGTACCCCCCCGGTTTGACGTCAGTATCATGCCTGCAGTATCGCGCGTATTTGAGAAATTTCGTCTCCTGACAAGTATTAACAGGTCGTTGCTAATATATAAACACTCGTTGTTACATTAACTTATACCTTTGGGTGCAGCGTGACGTGATATTACGTCATGGCTGTCTTTACCCTGGTGCCAACGACGTGATATCACGTCAAGGGTACCGTGAGTGTTTCAGCTTTCACGATGGGGCCTAATGAAAGTTTCCTACTGAAACGTGGAACACTCACGGTACCCTTGACGTGATATCACGTCGTTAGCACCAGAGCAAAGACAACCATGACGTGATATTACGTCATGGCTGTCTTTACACTGGTGCTGATGACGTGATATCACGTCAAGTGTACCGTGAGTGTTCCAGCTTTCACTAGGGTGTCTAGTGAAAGTTTCCCACTGAAACGTGGAACACTCACGGTACCCTTGACGTGATATCAGTCAGAGATCGTTTCAGTCAGAGATCAGTGACGTCGTCAGCACCAGAGCAAAGACAACCATGACGTGATATTACGTCATGGCTGTCTTTACGCTGGTGCTGATGACGTGATATCACGTCAAGTGTACCGTGAGTGTTCCAGCTTTCACTAGGGTGTCTAGTGAAAGTTTCCTACTGAAACTTGGAACACTCACGGTACCCTTGACGTGATATCACGTCCTCAGCACCAGAGTAAAGGCAACCATGAGGTGATATGACGTCATGCCCTACTCAAAGAGTTAAATAGGGTGCGAATTAATTCATGTTGGTAAAAACTGACCCCTGCCATAAGCCCGTCAGGTGGCTTTCAGGATGAAATGTTGAACTATAAGGCAAGGTATCAGCACATTATACCTATTGGGTGTATTCACCCTCTCAGTGCCACAGGCCGATATATCGGCTTTTGCTCCACAGGCGAAAAGTGGCATGAGTTGATATATCGGCTCGAGCACAAATTATTTTTCAAACTAATTCTGTTGTAATAATTACATTTATCCTTTATGAAATGTATTCGAATATTATAAGCAACAATTAATTCATTCTTAGCAAAATTAAAAAAAAAATACATTCATATCTAAAATAGTAACTTCTTATTGTTTTTTTTCATAAGGTGCTACAAAACTCCCAAATTCATGCTGGCATTTTTTGCTGGTACCACCAAATTTCGGTGGCAATAAGAGGTTTAACAAGGCGGCCAACGAAACATTTTCTCCTCATGCTTTCGAAGAATGGCTTTGGCGGAGAATTTTTCAACTTTACGTCCGTCCACTGTGATAAATTAGACCAAGCTGACAACTAAAATATTCCAAAATACTCTGCAGTTCTTAATTAGTTAAAAACAATCTACAGTTGTTCATTAGTTTAAGGTAGCTTGAGAGAAATATCATTGTACCTAGAAATCAGTGAACTTGGCCTCGTTTTAAAGAAAATATATATCACACTTCCATTGATACCAAAAATTCAAGCCCTTACCACATTACTTTCGGAGATATTTGCCAAAAAAAATACCAGACCTTTTATACAGGAAATGGTACGTGTATGCCCTCCAGAGAGACCTTATATTAAAAATGAGGCATTTCCTGCGATTAGATCTCGACAAAAAAATCAACGGTTTGTAGTTTGTATTTTTTCTCAACTGTTTTTGAAAATTAATCATATTGTCACCGCAACAGGTTCTTGGGTATCACAAAAACCTTCTGAGTCAAGTTAAAGACTTATTTAGATATTTTCATTTAATTTGTTTATTATCATATATTTATATTATTAATTATTGATTATATATTTATAATTAATAATTTTACTTACCATTCTGTCATATTAAACTATATTATTGCACCATCAATAATGCAATACTTATTCATTATTCATACAGCTATTGAATTTAAAACTTATAATTCGAGTATGGTCTCTATTATGACTAGGGAACTATCTCGCTCGAACCACCTTAAACGAATCCACAGTCCTTAAAATTCCCTCACGACAAGAACGGGGATCCAGTTGTCAAAACCATAGCAAATCTTAGAAAATAGTTCGGGCTTGTCACCGAAACAGGTCCTTGGGTATCACAAAAACCTTCTGAGTCAAGTTAAAGACTTATTTAGATATTTTCATTTGATTACTTACCATTTCTGTCATATTAAACTATATCATTGCACCATCAATAAAGCAATACTTAATTCATTATTCCTACCAATGGGGATCCAGTTATCAAAACCATAGCAAATCTTAGAAAATAGTTCGGGCTCGTAAATTTAGACATAAGATTACCCTGGGAAGTATTTTCAGAAGCAAAAACATGAATGACCACTCACGTTAGTTGGGTTTCCTTCAAGCGTTGAAGATATCGGTGAATGGTGATGAGCTGGGTGTTGATCGATGATGTTGAAGAATAAAGCCTAAAAGTATATAATGATAATCAATGAAATAAGGCGTGGCAGTAGCTATGGCAGTCATGCGATATTTTTAAAGAGATTGAGGTGAGAGCCCCTAGAGACTCGGAGGCCACACACTAGGCTTAGCTTGCTTGAGATAGTCAAAACTGGTGTGTTTCACAGCGACACACAGAATTTTAATTTGACTCCATACTACATCTCTAGGTCTGACGGAAGTGATAAAATTTAAAAAAAATGCATTGCGGAACAAATATGTACAAGAAATCGTTCTTTCCGCGCACAATAAGCGACCATAATAAAAAATGATCTCCACTAAATACACTCCCATAATACACGTCACTATTTCACCTCCCAAAACCTTATCCCTTACATCTTTACACGGCTGGTGTACTAACCACCCCTGCCACACGCCCAATCGGCGGCTTGCAGGATAGTGTGTAGATGTAGATATTTCTTACTGGTTAATCAAGTATAACAATCGAAGTAAAATTCCATTCATCTCTACATATTAATTAGAGACGTAAGAATTTGAAATACTGCATATAAAATCTTCCCGATAGTTAATTTTTGGTTGTGTTGAAGCTTATAAATTATAAATATCCATCTGGTCGCTTACTTATCGCGAAGTTACGTTTATGATGACATAGAATTCACCGGAAAGTACCAAGTACGGTATAAGGTTTTATTTTTAATGCATTCAAAACTAAACCCGAAATCCCTTTGTTTATAGGTGTACACTTAAGTACGGGATTGCCATTTACAATGAAATCTTTTATGATTAAACATTAATTTAAAAAAATACAAGATGTTTAATATTAACATGTTCTTATATGGATTATATACATAGTTGATTTTGATTGAAACAGCTCTTGGCGGAGATTACCTGGAACCACACTATCCCTGTCACTAATTTCTAAATCAATTGTAACTTCCTTGGCCAATATGCAATATAGATAGCAACAAGGTAGTTGAATATGTGGTGAACTAGCACAGGTCATCAAGAAAATTTGTAAACAAACGTGTGGCCTTGAGGACACTGCAATTACAATTAATTGATTTTTTAAATGCTAGAATTATTAGTTATTAACCGTGCTTTCAAAAAAAGACTTTTAGAAGTGGCACAGATCATAAAAAACACTAACGTTTGTAATAGAAGAACAGACATTGAAAAGCTTAGTAGAATTTATTAAATTTTGATAGTGAAACGTTATTGAATTCGACACATTTTTGTTTATGTTTTTTTTACAGGAAACAAATAAAAATCAATGCTAATGTTAACTTTGATTTTTTATTTGTTTTTTGTATGGAAAATTGTGAATTCTGTATCTTAGGTGGGTGAATTACTGATATCTCAACTTTTGTGTTAACATTCATGAAAATGTCTGGCTGTATGTCTCTATCTTTTTTGTTGCAAAGTCCTGAGGATATTAATAAATTGGGCGAAACGCTGGCTTTGAGTAAAATACATGAATGACCACATTGTCAAGAGTCTTGTTGTCAACTAGTTTTAAATCTCGTTTTAAGGAGATCTATTTTTCATTTTAAAATAGAGCTTTTTTACTACAGGATTTACAATAGAGCTTTTAACAATTTCAAGTGCTGGTAAAACCTTCCAAAATTAGCACACAGCTTCTCGATATAACAGTAACGAAGTGTTAACTATCATGTATCCCTACTGATCGTTTACTTGAATTTCAATTTATTTAATGAACATGTAGATTAATTAATGAAATCAACTATTCTCATCATTTTAGAAGCAGTTTCACAAAAATCGCCTGCGACAAATAAGCTTTTGAATGAAAATTAGTTTCCCGGAATGAACTCTAACATCGAATGAAGTCATGCCATCTAGTGAGATTGCGTGTCTCTATTTCTTGGAATTGTTTGCCCTTAATTTCCTTAAAAGCCATAATTCCCTTCCCCTCTTAAATGTCTTAGTACAATAAAAAAACGAGAATACTTAATTTAATTAATAGAAAATGTTTCTCATTTATCCGGTTGCATCCTTTACGTGGATAAATTTGAGTTTCAGTTTATTGAATGGTATCATCCTAGTTTTTAGCCTCATGAAATTTCAAAAGAATCCAGTAAAATATTTTCATGAGATAGGGAATTTAATTCAGTTCTCATGGACCTATGTTTAATCCCATCCTGTTGGCGATATGCTCAGGAAATAATTGTAATTATTTGTCCTTCTTGATACCCAGAGTTGTGCCTTGAATTTCACCTAAGACACTACTTTTCTCTGGGGTGCATGCACCATAGCCTATCCCACCTCGTAGCATCGACTGCTGCCAAAGAGCAGACCCAATACTTTTTAGATAATCTCGGTTTTCAATTAACCCTTGAGCACGGTCGCCTGAATATTTAACACCCAGTGGGGTTTAAAAGTGCTATGCTTTTTATTTCGTCCCCATTATGGAACATATATCTCTAGCAGCTGAGTTTATAATCGTTTTTTAATTGATCGGACACATCACTGGGTTGATTTAATTCTTTTTTGTTCAAAAATATTACCCATTGGCTTATTCGGTTACAGATTTGGATGCCTGGCACCCACCGACCGTAATGGTGTCAGTAACAGTAATCGTCACTTATTCCTGCAATTCCATTGCTGGTCAATAAAACATGTAAATTTTTGTTTGAAAGATGGCATACAAAAGGGAAGAACCGAATAAAACAACTTTTAAAAGTTACGGAGAGAGATAGAGGGAATACTTGGCGACATATTCCATACAAAGGACATACAGCCTGCAAGACAACGAACACAACCAGAGTATCATGTGAGTTAAGTATCGTAAAACACATAAAAAATTATGTCATGCGTAAAACACATTATGTAAATTATTGAGTTAGAAATATAACAGCAAAAAAATTTGAGTTGTACTTTTTAAGTAAAAAAATCAGTTATCCTGGGTTTCCGACACCCAGCGGCCTGAATATCGAACGTGGTACAGGCGACCGCACTGAAGGGTTAATTTTTACAGACAAATTCTCCTCACCCTAATTCATCGCTGCATCATATGCACGATAAGTCAAAAACTAGAGCTGACACCAAAGAAATATTTATATTTGGCACCGCTCTGGACAGAACGATGTGTTTAGTGGTATTTTTCAGTGCACTGGTGGAAAAGTTTCATCCTTATCATAAGTCAAGGTAACTCTACTTTTGCATAGAAACGGATCACTACAGAAAATTTTACTTCTCGGGGTAAAAACTTAAAATTCAGTCAAGAAGATAAATGAGTCATTACACTATCCCAATCAGGAACGTGGAATGAGAGTGCATCAAAAAGAATGCCCTGATTTTGGAACTTAATATTAATTGATAGAAACATGCTACGAATGGGAATAACATTTCAAAATAATCAATAGATCTAAAAGTTTCAACTGTGGTATTACAAATGTTCTACATGTCCACCGGATTCAGCGCAGATAAAATCTAGATTCAGGTTGACCTTTTGATTGACACACATTTTCATCTCGGAATGTCCCCTGTTCTGTAATTATAACACACTAAAAATCAGGTCATTTTATTTCATACACGCTGTATAAAATACATTAGCTTTGCTCTTTTGCAAAATTAAAAAAAAAATTCATACTTGATAATATGTTCCTCAGGTAATAAATTTTCCAGGTAAAAATATCTGGCCCGAAACTGCTCTGAAACTGGATTGAAACTACTCTGAAACTGGTCTGTAACTGCCCTGGTAGACTATAATGTGATATTGAAGTGGTCTGTTACTATTTTCTGGATTTGAAACATCTTGAAAATTCTTTAAACTCCAGACCAGCCCAGCCCAGTTTCAGACCACTTTCAGATAATATATAAGTCTTCCAGAGTGGTTCCAGACTAGTTCCATAGCAGTTGGGGACCAAATATTTTTACCTGGGTTGGGACCTGAGAATTTCATAAACATTTTGGGTTTCTTCAAAGAATGTTAAAAGCCGTATGTTCAACAATGGCTAAGTTTTGGAACGCGACGCATAAGGATTCAATAATGAAAATTCAATCAAAAAATAAAAATATGACACCATGTCTCTTCACCACATATGGGCTTTATCAAGACTACATGAGGACTATATGAAGACAGTGAAAATATGGGGCATATCGGAATGTGCGATTGAGATGGACACTTTCACGTTCCATGAGATTTTAATATGCTATGAAATGTTCACATAAATTCCAAAGATAAAAGCAACAAGGAGCTGTTTCTTCGCGAAAAATGTTCCATGCCTGATATTTAATAATGAAATTTCGTACAAAATCTCATCAGGAGCTGTCTCCATAAGGCATGCGTCTTTGCTGAACGTCAGTGGAAAGACACGGAATATATCTGAATGTGCAATTCAGAATAAAAATGGTGTTCGTACAAAAATTTAACTTTTTAGGAAATGAAGCTTAATGTGAAATTCAAAAAACTGAACATCGTGGTGAAATCACAACCGCCTCCCCAAAAAATATGTCAATAATAAGATGCACGATGTAATCACGTTTACTCCAAACGTCTCATATAACTGCACTGAGCCATATCGATTCTCCCAGACAGAGCCATATGGTAATATACAACATGCAATTCGTATTGTTACGGCATTTATAAACGGTGTGTCTTAAATCTACAAGCATTTACGACCGGATATCGACTACAAGTACCAAAAACACATTACTTTCCTTTCCAAAATCTTAAAAGTATTCGATAGCCTACCTTTCACATGTTATCTCCTTTTCTTTTTCATCAAATCCACTCCCAGGGTGGAAAATTAATAAATGAAAAGCTTACTCGAAGATTAGACGCCTCACGCCACAGACGAATGCATTGAATGTGTCGAACAAAAGAGAATCTCAGGCGTGATTCCCAAAACAACCGCGGGGGGCGCATGCGGACGGCAAAGCCAGAGAGTGATACGCATTACTTTGAGACGGGGTTGGTGAGAGCAGAAATCAAAATGGTCAATTTTTTTAGTATGATCTCCAGTTTCGTTTCAGTTAAATGCAAAAAAACGTTACGCTCGTGCTCATCATGCTTCAATTGTTTTTTCCATTGTGGTCTTCTCCGCGTATGACTACTGTTACTACGCATCAGAGTGCGGCCATTTTTCTTTCGTGCGCGTCTTGTGCGGAGGAAGACGACGGGTTTTCGCGGAACCATTGACGAATTGCGTTCTTCGAAACCTAAGACGAAAATCTTTCCATTAAAATAATGCAGCGAGCTCCGTGCGAGGAGGTGCCGATCACCGGCGGAAAGATTAAACTTTCGTGGCGAATACACGTAGCGTAGCTTTTACCTCAGCGTCAAAGGTAAAAAAAAAGCACAATTTCCTTCCACAATTCTTTTCTTATCATAACGCAATGCAACTCTAATTTGGCATAAAAATCGAGCAAAGGAGAAAAACTTACTTCTCAGTGTGAAAAATTATAATTTCATTCGAGAAATAAAACGAGTCACTGCACTATTCCAATAACGAACATGCACCGGGGGATCTATAAAAAGATGCATTACCTTTGTTCTTGAACAAAATTTTCAACATTTCGACACTTGGCAAAAGATTTCTCAGGTTACGGACTTCCCAGACAAAAATTTTTGCGTTCTCCGCAACCTAGAAAAGCCTTCTGTCAAAATATATTACCGAGTTCTCTTCGGCGAGAGGCCGATCTTTAGAGGCAATATTCAACGTTTAAGCCGAATGAAACGCTTTTATCTCTACATCAAAGGTAACAGAGCATGATTTTCTTCCATGCAAAGCAGCAGTTATGTGAAACGTGATAATTTCAGCGTTATGCTTGTATATAATATGCTTGTACGTAGGTATATTCCCACGCATGACAATATCACATTTATCTGAATCACTGGCAGCAGAACGGTTTAAAAAAAGGAGTCCCCCAACATTTGCCAGAAGTGAATGCGTTTTTAAGAAGGTAAGCAATGTCTAGAGACCGATATACGACTGGACTGTTACTTTTCGTGTGAAAAAACTAATGAAGAAATAAAAAATATGGTGTGAATTAAATTTTAGTGTTTTGTTGGACATCACGAACGTAACTTAAAGATCAATCGGTCGAAACTGTAACATGACCAGAGGCTCATCTCCGATTTGATTGTAAATTCTCTTGAGGCGAATTCATGAAGAAAGAAAAAAACATTTGTTGTTAATTAAATCTGAGAGCTTCGTTAGAAATCTCGAGCGCAACTTGTAAATCAGTCAGTGAAAACTGCTATGTACTCGTCGGAACGGAGATATATTAAAGGGAAATGAATCCATCCTATTGAACGTCGTCGTCTTTTCAACATCCGACATGCATCACGGTGAAATGTACGCAACGTTACCCCTGGAAAAAGCGAATTTCCATTGAGTATAGTGGTCCCGTTGTAGGTAGCTTGAGCGAGATATCACACCACCCGGAATACAATGAAGTTGGTCACATTTTAAATAAAAACATCTCACCTATCCAATGATACCATATTCAATATATCCAATGATCCAATGATACAATATTGGTCACTAATTACTGCACTTTCCGAAATATTTTCCTACAAATGTCAGACATTATACGCGGGACATGGTACTGGTATGTACTTAAGGGGTAGCTCATTTAGAAGATGAAGACTAATTAACACCTGGGTCTCGTAAGAAAATTAACATGGGTTACCTTGTGTGCGTTTTCAACTACTTGAAAAATGATATAAAATGTTCACCGCAGAAAATTTTACGCAATCGCAAAAAAAGACTTGGCGAAGTTAAGGCTTTTCCCCTGGAATACGTGAATTAACGAGTCAAATTAAAGACTTATTGATGCGTATTTGTTAAATTACCGGTAATTTCAGATGTAAAAAAAACTATTTTTGCGTCACAAATACAAAAATATTTAATGTATGCCTCTTTAAAGCTGTTTAAATAGAAAATATAATATAATAATTTGTCTCTATTATGACTAGGCACATCTCTTACAAACCACCCTGATTGAGATACGCGATAAATATTGCTCAACTCGTTGAAACCACGAGCAAAAGCACTGGCAAAGGAAATCTGGAATCGCATTGACGTAAAAATTAAGATCCTCGTCAAGATAGGATTGCTTTTACCGCGCTGAAGCGAAAGCGCATGAAAAGGAAAGTGTGAAAAAGGCGTTGTGGGGATGGGAGATGGCGGGTGAAGGTCATTTGCGGCGAGAAGCAACTTGACTCCGACACGCTACTACTTTCATGTTAATTTTATTGGTAAACACACAAAACGGCTGAGAAATAGCCTGCCTCTCCCAGGAGGGACTGACGCTCGTAAAAAATAAATCGAAGAAATAAAAATTGACGTCATCCGTCGGGGAAATTTCGCAAAAGAAGCGTTGAATACAACAGGTTTACTTGGTGTGCCTTCGGCTTATACCTCGTTTCGCCGAAAAATTTATACGCGAAAATCTTTATGGAATGGCCGCAAGTCACATATCCCACAGGTGAGGCCCAAACACATGACCTTGTGCAACCCTAGAAAATATTTACTCTTCGCCGAGACCTGAACGTAAAGCCATTGAAAAATTAAGCGCACGGTATTACCAATTTCCAGCTCGGTTAAAGAAGCAGTGTCATCGTGTGCTGCGGGATATATCTTCACAAAAATACGACGTGAAGTCCTTTCGATCGTTGGAACGCCGTAAAATACATGAATCAGTTGTTTCTTTATACTCCTATCGCGTGGGGGCAAATATCTCAGGAAAGTTTTGTTCATTCTTGCGAAAGATTGTTGAGACATAAAGCGAGAATTAAGTGACATGCGAATTACTTTTTGCTTGTTCTGCAATATAGATTTCGAGACTTTGTGTCAGAAGTGTAATGATTCGAATGGCTTTATGAGATAGCGGAGATTACGCATTTCCAAACTTAATACTTTTGGTAATATTTTTTCATACCAATCTAGTTAAATAGACTGTAGATTTATAGCTACGGATAAATTAAGCCTCCTTGAGGGTATTCCCGCAATATTCAGCGGGAAGTTGATTAATTATACCGCGTTGTTAGTTTCGGAATCACCCGAGGTTTACAACTTTTACAATTGCTTGCGTAAAACTCAGCATAAAAACTTATCTTTCCTTTAGTATGTTAGAAATATCTTTCGCTAACTTATGTCAGATTCTTCAATCTCTATGTTAAATGATAAAGTGGAGGTAGCATAAAGTCCGGGAATCGAATTTTAAGCGTTGTACACAGTGTCTCCTTTTCAAATAAAATATCGTCCAACTACTAATATAGATATATAAACATGCATCTTTCTACATGCATCAAATAACGTAGAAATAAACATTCTATCAAATAAATGTTTTTTCGTTAAAATCGGTTGACCCTACATTAAAACACACCTTATTAAACTCAACTGACTCAAATTTTTTAACGGACCGTAAGTCGGAAAGTTGCGACGCTTCATTCATTTTTTTCTAGTTACCTAAATTTGAAATTCGCGATAATTTTTCTCCGGTAAGTACCTTTCCTGCAAAAAATAAGTTGCGAAAAAATCTGTATCTGCGTATTAGGGCAACTTTTTACATTTTTTTTTTTAGAAAAATCGGGTCGTCCGACAGCGAGTTTTGGCAGTGGAAGAGAAAAGAATACAAAATTATCATCGAACGCCTTTGAACCGTGATTGTTACGGTCCGGAAGTACGTAAGCACCACTGCATTCCGTCGAGCCTATCACTCGATTCGTCCTCGACCTTCATATCCTTATGTTCTCCCCTCCGTGTTCCCCTCTATGATGACCTTCGCCGGGCATCCTTGCCTCGGATCATGGGTCCAAACAGCTTCCAACTCCTCCTCCGCAGAGCGTTCTATAGACCTTTTATTTCTCCTCGCAAGGCTTAATACACTCCTCGTCATCTTCATTAGAGCCATCCATTATTCTCTGGCTTCGCTCATCGAATTTGATTTCATTACACTGACGTACCCTCACATTACACGTTTCACCATCTCATTCCAACACGCCATGAATTTTCTACATCAAAAATCATTGGAATAATTAGGACAAAGTAGACAAGGGCCTCAAGATGAATTAGCCTCAAGATAAAATGGATAGTATTTTAAGACATGTTTTCTTTCCACTATAACTTTATATGAAATGTGTTTGGAGTTGATTTATAATCTAATTTAAAATTTAACTACTACACACTATCATTCTGCAGCTTTTTTTGCTCGACTTCCGATGCTCAATATGTGTGCTCTTCATCATGAAACGTAAGAAAAGCACTTGAATATCACTCCATTAAACTCGCCTCCACTGAAATCTTTGAAAAAATTAGGGCAGAGGAGAAAAGGGAAATATTGCACCCTTAAAATGAAATGCATAATATATTAAGACATATCTTCCGTCCGTTACAACTAGTCATGAAATGCATTTGCACTGATTTAAAAGCCTACTTTAAAATATATCGACCGCATACGATCATTCTGCAGCGTCCTCAGAAGTGCATGACTTGCGGTGCGTAAAAGATTTGCTCTTCACCGTGAAACACCAAAAACAGCACTTGAATTTCAATCCTAAAACATGGAAGATTTATTTTAAGACTTCCAGGTCACTTAGAACCGTAGAATGGCAATATTTCGGTTCCCTTTGCTGCCAATATGAGCTCTGCAGACGATATTTTGATGGTAATATAACCTAAACATCCTTCGCCTTCACTATTGTGGTAGATGGAGAGGACGCTTGCTTGATATGGTAGTCACTGCTAGATGCTGTATCGTGGGCGTGGCCTGTGCGTTACATTTGTCAACCACGATTTTCCTCCAGCAATTACGGGCTGGTACGCTAGCTTTTAAATTTAACGATATTTTTCAATGATAGCCTATTACAAATCAGCTAACACTAACATCTTCTACGTTCAGTCTCCTTACATATAGGTTTTGATAATTTACGTTAATTACAATCCGCATACCCGGGAAACACTATGGTTAAATCGAGGAGGATTCTTAAGATTAAGTCGCCAACATAAGCTTCGTGAGTTACTTGTCTTTAATTTCAAACAGTTGGCGGAAAGTCTTGTTTTCCATCCGATAATTTGTCCATTTCGTCGTGCTACCTAAAGCAAAATACGAAAAGAGCAGGGACAACTAGTATGGTTGTTATTCTGGTCGCCACGCTACAGTTTGATGACGTAATGCCCTCTCCATCTCAATGACCTTCACCTCCTTCTCAGGGTATAAGAACCGATGAGAAGAAGTCCCCTGAAGGGCGAACTTTTTATTAACCTTGTTGAAAGGTGGCACTGATCGACTTTTTATAAGGCCTGCAATTGTTCGCGTTTCACTAGGTGAATAAAATAAATCATCACGTTTTTATAGTTGCAAGTTGAAAAAAATTCAAGCAGAGAATTGCTTGTTTATCGTCTGAAACGCATGGACAATTTGGAGAAAAATGGTTTGTCCCATAAGCATAGCAACAACAACTTCTCGAGAGGCAAAGCTTTTTCTTAATCTGCATATGCGCTGCTCCTTTGAAATATAACGGCTCGCTTCGCAAATGCTCCAAATATCAATGAAAAATAATAGCCTGGTGCATCAAAAAACAAATAAAATGCACGAAATTCCGTGTTGCGAACAAATATCGGCATTGCTTAACAAATTAATTGATTTTTAGGCGATATTCTGACTAATGAAATAATCAGCCGTAAAGAATTAAATCATCCACTCTCGCCTATGCAAAGTGATGTTGCTCCTAAAATCATAGAGTAACTAGAGTACCTGAGGTGGTGGTTAAACTCGACAGCCAGCCAAGATGCTGCAGATTTTGTCATATTGAGTGTCAGTGATTTACCATTAGCTTCATAGGTGACATAATATTTTTCTTCACGTTTTTTCTGCATAGCTGGTTGAATTAATGTGAAATAGAGATGATTTCGGTCAAATTGATTTGTAACCATATTTTCATCTCCAACTAACTATCTTAAGAGGAAATGGGCATAAGGGAACATTGAAAAGAAACGTAACTTCTCCTTTAATAGCCTGTGCTACAGGTATCATCTTCAAAACTAAGAAAAAAATACGGAAATTACTCTTTAAGCACGAAACAAGTATATATTGTAAGAAAAATTGTCCCGACTGGCCATCCAATAAAATAGATACAAGAACAGTATTCTAGGCTCTTAATAAGACGAAAATGCCTCCATCTGCTGAGGCCGTAGAGGTTAAAGTAGAGACGCTGATCCGCAAGTCATAGACGTGACACCTCGGTTCAAATTTTGATCAGTGTACGACGGAATATGATGGAACCAATGAGATTCGCGCATTTCGAATGATGAATCGGCACAAATTTTGTAAGCATCGCTTAGTAACAGAATAAACAACGTAATTTCTGCCTTTATATATGTGTTATGCTAGTACTTTAGAATAGAATAGAATTTATTTCCTTTCGTTTAAATTACAACAAATTAAGAAATATCATAAAATTTAACATATAAGTGAAAGCTCTACGTGGGCTCCAAGGTTGAAACCTGAACTGAGCCACCAGGAATTTGTATAATGTTCCCTTCATATAAGCTGCAGTGATATGATGTAATTACAAATTATTAATACAAAATCAGAAAATTGCATTTAATATAAACATAAAAACACAGCCTTTAACCATTTTTAAATTTTCAAGTTGTATTTTGTTTGGTTATGAATAACGGACTTTTAAGAGTGAAGGACAAAATTCAGCAACAATATTTGAACGCATTCAACGGTTGATTCAATTTAATATTTTATAATAGAATGTAAACAACTTAATGAATCAAATATTTTGGTAAAAATTTAATTAAATTATTGATTGCGCTCAGAGCGAGCCATCCAACTTTGCCGGTTTCCCGTATGTGACTTGAGGGTCTCTATTCACCTGAAGTTCTGAGAGTCACCTCATTTGGACTACAAACTCTGAAGACTAAAATGCGCAGTAGGACGCCTCGTTTAAAGCGGCCTTTAACGTCGTATGCGAGGGCCGTGTTACGTATTTCACTTTCCTCTCGTGGATGGGGTGGAATCTGCTGGCAAGGCCTTCGCAGAGAACTGACCGCGGGGCGAAACATCAATCCGCCGGCCCTCCCACTAGCCGGGACAGTTGAAGCTCGTGCTTGCATCAGCGGTGGATATGCGCGTCGTATAAACGAACCACCTCCTCGGGTGACCTCGACCGTAACCGGCTGAAACCCTCCCCTTCTCCCGCCCTCCACTCTCCGCTCCTGACAACTACCCCTTCTCCTTAGGACGCCTCTCCTCTTAATTCCCGATATGCATGCGTGGACCCAGATGCTGGATGCAAGATGCAGGATGTATCTCCAATCGGAGAGGGATTTCCGGGTTTCAGCTATGCAGTACACCGAATCATCTGGGGCAGGGGTTGGAAACCCTGCCAATCGTGGAACGCCGATTACTTGTTTCTGCCACAAGAGTTAAGTCTTCGTCTAATATTCTATTTTGAATCCTCAGGGGACGCTGCTGAGTTAAGAACACAACTTTTGTGTTCTACGCTGACTTTTTTATTTAGAGACACACCAGTTTCTGCTGTCATGCTATATTCAGGTGTACAGTATACAATACTGCAAACTTTGATGCTACCGGGACTAACTTCATGGCATTACCTTTATGCCGTTTATATCACTAGGGATATAATAAGAGTTAATGTGGCGGCTTCTCTAACTTGCGTTCACACGGTATTCCTTAACCCTAGATAAGATTATGGTGGCCTCTACTGGAGAAAAGTCGACGTACTCCAGAGCCCAATCAACATTTCAAGTCGCTTATCATTTTTTTCCGTGGGCTAATGTCACCATACTTGTATAGGCGAGAAAAAGGATTGAATATGTAAATGTTTCGCTCGCTAAGACTAGTTATTTATTGGTATTTCACTATGTACTTATCGTGTCATATCCAGAGATTATCCTCTGAAAGATGAAAATTCTGAGAGTAAATTTCATTAACAGAACGACATGTGATTATGCAATATTTTACCATGAAATTACTCAGTGAATATTAACGTCATTATGTAGTATGCACTACTTAGTGACACATTAAAAACTACTCAACATGTTATCTTGACATGCAAGATTTTTTTCAGCATCACCAAAATAACTTCCGTTGTGAAGGAGTTTTAAGCATAGCGGGAGAAAAAAAATGAGAAAAGTTTTTTTTTTCAAGTATCCTAGCATTTAAGGTTAAGTTTTGTTGATTTTCAAGCGAATCTACTCCCGGTTTTCTACACTTTCAGGGGTCTATCTCTTTCATTATTTCTTTTTTTGCCACAGCATACTATCTACCCTTCTTCATACTGCCCATGAAACCAATTCTCTTTCTTAAAGGCTTAAAAAATATTTTAATATAATTACTGAGAAAATCAGCCGGAGAAAATAATATTATTGCGCCATTATTATTACAAAATTAACTTCGTTCTTCCAATATCTGCTAAATTTAAAACGTTAAATACGAATATGGTCTCCATTAAGACTAGGGAATTATGTCGCGCAAACTACTTTAAGGTAAATTAAATAAAACAGAGAATGTCTCCAAAAGCCTCTTCAAAAGCTAAAGAAAGTATGAGAAACAATGTTGGAGCCAAACCTTATTTCTCTGAACATTGTTACCGGAGCCAAGTTTTTATTTAAAAAATGAGTCATTTTGACACTATCTGGACCAATCTACATATTCTCCTTCTGAATTTACCGTATTCCCGTCAGGTTGTGGAATACCTTAACTCCAAGGGTGGAGAAGATACTACAGTCGACTCCTGCATTTCTCGCAATTATTTTTCAACCCTGATTTCCCCACGGGTTGCTGAGCTCTCTGGCCATCTAGCGCTGAGAGCGCGGGACCGCAGCATAATTAATCACACCGCAATGAATTCTGCATTAGCATTCGTTATTCAAGCTCGGGCACGGCGCATTGCAGTGACGGATTTCGAAGTTTCACCTGGTCGCTCATCTGAAATCTACGGGTCGCCATATAAACATGTAGAATAGGAACGTCATTAATGCCACGCATTCAAATGAGAGTCGTTCTTTTCCTTGTACGCAATTATATGCATAAATGAATTATCGTCGCGCATTATAGGGATGTCGCATTCTCAATGCTTGCGAAATTCTCCGCTTGCAAATACTGGAATACGGGATTCTGCCGAATGAACTGGGGCAGTGGTCGGCAACCCTGCCAATCGTTGCACCCCGATAACTTGGATCTGGCACCCATATTAAGGTAGCCCGACCGAGATAGTTCCCTAGTCATAATAGAGACCATATTCGAATTATACGTCTTAATTTTACCAGCTGTAGGACACATAAATTAAATATTGCATTATTAATGTTACAATTATACAGTTTTATATGACAGAAATTGTAAGTAATGAAAATATCTAAATTAGTGTTTAAATTGACTCATTTTTTTTGCGCGATGCGTTTGAAACTCCTTCAAAACGGAAGTTTTTAGTGATACCTAAGAACCTACTGCGGTGAAAATATGATTAATTTTCAAATACAGTTGATAAAACATACAAACAACACGCTGATAGTTTGATTACGACATCTAAGTGTTAGAAATACCTCATTTGGTAAATAATGTCACTCTGGAGTACACACACGTACCATTTCCCACGTAAAAGGGCTGGTATTTTTCGGCAAATATGTCCGAAAGTAATGTGGTAAGGGGTTAAATTTTTGGTGTCATTGGATAGGTTAGATATTTTTCTTTAAAGTGAGACCAAATTCATTCCTTACAATCAATTCTATTTATCATCTTCAGGAGGCACTTTTGGGTTGACAACAAAACTTTGCGCCTACAATTGTTTTTTTTATATTATAAAACACCGGTTTCGGCTACTATGCTATCATCAGGCGTATAGAATACATTACTGTAAGCTTTTAAGGCTAACTCGGACTAACTTTATGATTCGTTTACATTACTACAGGGTTATAGAGATAGTTAACTAACTTGCTTTCACTCGTTATTCCTTAAGGTAGTTTGAGCGAAATATCATTTTACCCAGAAACCAATGAATTTGGTCACATTTTAAAGAAAAATATCTCACCCTTTTAATGACACCGAAAATTCAACCTATTATTGCATTACTTTTGGAGATATTTGCAGAAAAACACCAGCCATTTTACATGGGAAATGGTACGTGTATGCACTCCAGAGAGACATTATTTACAAAATATGGAATTTCTAACACTTAGATGTCGTAAACAAACTAACAGCGTGTAGTTTGTAAAACAAATGAGTCAAGTTGAAGACTTATTTAGATATTTTCATTTAATTTCATACCATTTCTGTCATATAAAACTATATTATTTCACCATTAATATTACAATTTTTCATTCATGTGACTCACAGTTGGTGAAATTAAAACGTATGTATCGAATATGGTCTCTATTATGATTAGAGAACTATCTCACTCGGACTACCTTAACCCTATATGACAGGCTGGTAGTCCCGGGTATACTTTAGTATGGAAAAACACACATCAGCAAAAAAAATATGCAAAAGGATATCACCCATATTACACGGAAAATGGTAGCTCTATCCTCTTTAGACAGAAGGAGTGGGGAGTTTCTAACGCTCAGATTTCGTCACGGGACTCATCTCGTCATTAATAACCCATTTACATACCCAACCCCTTTGATATATTATATGTATTTGCTTATGCATTTTCAATTTCAATTCCCAATTAATTCAGAGGAGCTATTCTTTTTGTCATATCAATTGCAAAAAGATACATTTTCGGCAGGAAAATTCTGAGCAGAGTTTTACCGACTTTCCATCAGAGGTTATCCATTCAAAACTATCATCAGAGGGAGTGAAGGAACAAATAAAAGGCGTAGTTTCATGTGATAGACAACGCGATATTAGATGCGGAGGAAATATTACTTTCTCTTTTATCGGAAGCAAACAATTTAAAAGTTGAGCATCATAATAAAAAATTGTAAAATTCCCAGGAAATTAATATATAAATTTAGAAATAATCCCCAGAGCTGAAAAAAATTGAGGTATCAAAATGACTCGGGAATTTCACCCGTAACAGAGCTACCAAACACTCCACACACTTTCCAAACATCTCTCCACGTTTCATTTGAAACTAACCAGCCTCCGCAAACATGCAAGCCAAGCATACCACAAATTCCGCGCGCCCAAATCAATCTTCTCTTTTGCTCTGCAAATATTTATGCATGTCGGAAATTTTACGTATTCTCTTCACATAATACAGGATTGATGCATTCCTCAACACTTCATCAATTTTTACGCATGTTGAAAATTTATGAATTCTCTTCACATCATACGTACAGAGATGTCAAATAATTATGAAAATTTCCCGCTTGGTTATCGATAATTTTAATGCACAGCTCGCAGAAATGGTGAGCGTCAGGAATTTCAAGAACCGCTGTTGAGCTATGGAGCGAGCTTCTACTTGGAAACAAATGAATGAATCGAAACATTAATCCTTGTGCCACGCATCAACCATGGTAACCAAGTGTTTTTCTCTGCGTTGTTTCAACTAATCTCTAGAATTTTACATTTATTTGACAAACGTTTACAAACAGGTCTGTGTTTTAAATAAAAACCGTATCCTCAAATATTGATAGATATTATCTCCAAGAGCTGAAAACAAAGAGAAAAATCACTCATGAAGACTAACGCTCGGAAAAGTTCAAATACTTCTCTGTGATTAAACTTCAATCAAGTTTGTTCTGATAATACAAACATCATATCATGTTAATTTGTGGGCTGAAAAAGAATGACTCGAGCATATAATGGGAGAATAACGTTTTCAGTACCAATAAAAAATTTGCGAATTCACTTATCTGCTATCAATTCAGATGAGCATTAAACCGAGCGAGTTCTACGATGAGGCGACAGGGTTTAACGGATTTAGAAATATGTTAAAATCCTGCTTGAGAGTAGGTCAATTTTACGAGTAAACTGACGCGCATGATAATTGAATAGACGATTCTATTTTGTTCAATTGAGGCTTGGTGGACTTTCAGGAGTGTATATTTCTTGAACCATGATGTAAAATGTTACGACTAAAAATATATCGCTCTACAATTTCCTCTTCCCTCTCTAGCTTACCTTTAAAGGATTGGAATTTACACTAGTAGCTGAGGCACTTCAGCAGCATAAGAAGCAACCTTTGAAATGAAAATAGAGGATGAAAATATGTCAACGAAACAGCTTCTTATGGTGGTAGCAAAACATGGGAGTCAGTTGCTAGCTCAAACCGTGACGCCTGATGGAGAAGGCTCGTGTAGAAGGTGTCAGACAGGTTGTGACCGGAAAAAGGACGGCAAATGTTGGTCAATATTGACAACATAAATGAATTTAGCTCGAGAGAGTGGGAGAATGTCAGCCAACTCCAGTTGACACGATCTAAAAACAATTCGTTCTAAAGACTCTGGTATCATTCATAACCCAAAGGAGGGGCCCTTATAAACAATTGCTTTTAAGGCCCAGACCAGTAGACAGATTGAACACAATGAAGTTGGGGATGGGGATGGATATTCAATAATGCCAAAGATGCTTTTGACCCCCTGCTAAAATCGGGGGTTTATGAACTTAAGTGTGACACATGTGGTAGTGTTTATGTCGGTCAAACTGGGAGAAATTTTTTTAACTAGGGTGCCGGAACACAAAAGGTGTTTGGCGAACAGCGATCCTAAGTCTTATTTCGCCAAATATCTAATGGATGAATCCCACCACTCCACATTTAATGTGAAAATCCTCCGTTCCCTGGATAAAGGACACCGTTTAGATGTTTCGGAACAGTGGGCAATAGTCAAAAGGAAACGAAAGAAAATGAACTTATTAAATGAGAACGAATTTGTTTGTTATTCTCCTATTTTTGACACCATTGTTAAATAACTTTACCTCCTCCAACAAACCACCCTCTCCCCTCACACCCCCCCCCTTTCCCATTTTCTCCCACTTGTCCTTCTATCCTTTCCCAGTGTGACGCAAATATGGTGTTTCACGTATTATATAAGCTCATATCTGTTTATGTTGTATTAGTCTTGCCTGATGATGACTGCTAGTCAGTCGAAACACGTGTAGCAAGAGGTGGAAATAAAATTTTGTAGGCAGTACGAAATCATTTGAGCTTCATTACTTGGGGATGGAGGTTTGCAATTTTAGTAGTATTTTAACGTGAAGACCACCCACATATTACTTTACTTGTACATATTGGCACAGCATTAAGGAAACTAGGACTTGTAAATATCTTGGAATTACCTTAACTTCTGATACATCGTGAGGAACAAACATGAAAAACATATGCGGCTATGCATTAAAGAAACTGGGTTTTGTTAAGCGTATAATAGGAAGAACCTCGGAAGACAAAGTAAAAGAGAGGTGCCGCATCGTACAGGTTAAGCCATCCCTTTAACACACGGGAAGCATTTGGGATCCTGGACAGAAATAATTAACAAGAGAAATAAATTTAATTTTAAGGAAAGCTATGCGCTTCGTTTTAAAAACTGTTGCGAGCGAACATTTAGTGCTCATCAGCTTGTAGAGGAATCAGGTTGACAGATGCTAGAGACTATGAAGCTGCGCGCTAGACTTAGTTTGCTTGACGAATTTAGAACAGGCTTGTTGTTTGCTCGTTTCAAAGAGATACAGGGAATACCATTTTGACGCCATATTAAATTTCGAGGCCTGGTAGAAGCGATAAATTAAGAGAGATACATTCCCGGAAAGATACTTATGTTCAAAAATTTGTTCTTTACACATATAATAAGTAACTGTAAAAAAAATTGAGCTGCAATCAAAGCAATCGTATCATAAACTTTACCATTTCACCACCCAAAACCTTTTAATTTACACCTGTACACGTCTGGTGTCTGGCTCGCAAGGTAGTACGTATATGTACAGTCGGATTCAATTGTATTGCAAAGAATCGAGCGGCGCCACTTACGCTTCTCAAGGAAATCGAGTTTCAATTACGGCGCTGTTATTCTTTGCTCTGCAACGCTATCTATTCAGCTGTTTATTTAAATTGTAACAGTTGAGCAAATGCTTGTTTTGTGCTAACTTGTTATTACATAATATGATCAGCTCGAATAACAATGACATGCTGCGATGTTTTGATTAATTGAAATACCAAATTTGACTATTAAACACAGACCGTTCCTGGCATACAATATACCTACGGCAAATAATGTATCATTTAGTGTGACAGTTGTGATTAATAAATAACAATTATCAATACTCAAACCGTAAATCCAAACCGAAACGAAAGTGTAATAACAAATTAGCACAAAATAGGCAATTGCTCAACTATTACCATTTGAATACGTGCAAATAAACAGATGAATAGATAGCGTTGCGTAGCAAAGGATAACAGCGCCGTAAGTGAAACTCAATTTCCTTGAGAGCGCGGAGCCAGTTGGTAGTCATTTTAATCTTTCGCTGGTATTTCAAGCCAGTTTTTCACCATAATTATTGCAACAATGTTGAATCTATGCCTCCTTGGATTGGATTGGATTTTAGGGAGGCGACCGATGGCTAAGATCATTTGCGCCATAGGGGATAGGTAAGGTAGGAAGGGTGGATAAAAACCCGGCGTCGGCATTAACCTGCTCTTAGCGAAAGACGCCAAGGAGACCACGGTATAATATCTCATCAGACAGACGGAGTACTGCACTACAAGTGCCCTCAACAAGACACTCCAGTAGGGATCGGGTTTCCTCTGAAAAACATCCTCCTCTGCAGGGATTTGAACCCTGGCCGTCCGTATGGCTAGCCAGTACTCTAGCCAACACACCAACCCGATCCCCCTCTGTTTCCTATATCTGCTGAAAGAAAAAAAAATACTGTTTATTATACGACTTGGGAAAAATCTCGCTCAAAATTACCATGTGGTTTTCCTGAGCGATTTTCGATCATGTACAATTTGCGAAAAACCTAGCATACGTGTTAGTTGGTTATATGATATGATAAAAGTGAAAAAATTGCATGTTACCTATTTGGTTTCTTGGCAATTAAATGATATTTTAACCCTAGGTTTTTGACATGTAGTACTTTGAACTAATTAAATGATGTGCATACACACAAAGTTTTCCCTAAACGCCAAAATATGCATTTTATATGATTGTAACGGCTTTCATTGAATATCGCTGTAACATGCCGAAAAGAAAATGATTTCACATTTCATTTTGGCTTATATTACGAACCCCGCGCCATAAATCCAAGTCAAAACCATGCTTTAAATTGGCACAAAAATTGGAAAATATTATTATTAATAGATTCATTTCTATTACATATGTGCGTGACAACTTTATTGCGAGTAATCATCAGAAATATTTATAGATAATAGCGAAAACAATTGAATGTTACCGATTTGTAATATTGGCAATTTGATGCTATGTTAACACTTGTGCCTTGCGGCACTTTCAAAAAATTTCAAAATGATTCGATCATATCGGCAGAGATTTCTTTCTGAACGCGAATATAAATCTTCAATATTATTACAATGATTTCTATTGAATATCCAGGTAAAGAACCGAGTAAAAATAACATTTAGAGGTGGTTTTCGCAAAACTTTCGAATTCCGAGCCGTAAATGCAAGTTATAACAAAGCTTTAATTGGGACAAAATTTATTCTTATTGTCATTTATCTTTAAAAAATGCATAGTTATTTCCAAGTTATGCATAGATATACTTAAGTAGAGTATGGGCCGAGAATTATTTTTAACTCAATTGAAATGTTGCTCAAATTTGCCCTCAACGACTCACGAGTCGCGCTCCCACCACCTTAAACCCTTGATATTTTTCTGAGCGACATGAAGAATATTATCATGACTCCTCACTACATCTCTAGGTCTGATAGATGCGATAAAATAAGAGAGTAAACTCCACTTTCTCCTGCGAGATGTTGTAGAACAGAATATTGAACAATGATACTCAAACGATATCGTACTGTCTACCAAATTTATTTCAAACTCTTACAACACGTGTTTCAACTGTCTAGCAGTCATCTTACCGTGTCTCATCGTGTCTTACCTGATGATGACTGCTAGACAGTTGAAACACGTGTTGTAAGAGTTTGGAATAAATTTGGTAGACAGTACGATATCGTTTGAGTATCATTGTTCAAAATAAGAGAGATACACTGCCGACCAGTTAGGTACAAAAACTCGTTCTTTCCGCGAACAATAAGCGACCACAACAGAAATGGAGCTCCACTAAATACACTCCTAAAATACATGTCCCCATTTCATTTCCAAAAACTTACACCTTTACACGTCTGGTGACCTAAAACCCCCTGCCACACGCCAATGCGGCGGCTTGCAGGGTATTATGCAGATGTAGATGTAGAACCCTGTACTATGAAGCCTATTTCCGCGGTTAAAACGATATCCATCGCTATAGATCGATACGCATAAATGCTTTTTCGCTAAAATATATATTGTAAAACAAATAGAGTGGGCGTGATTCTTACCCATAGGAAAGGAATTGATAAAAAAAGAAACGAAAAATAGCAAAAAAAATAGGTAGTGAGCACTAAGAGAGTAAGAGAAAAAAAATCTCAGGGGATGGGGCGGGGGGGGGGGGGGGGTGAGCTTTTACAAATGGGTATCCGTGGCAACAAATGGATAGTCGATCGCTAAATCACCTTTGTCGTGGGAAAAGAGCTTTTTCTCTCTTTCTACACACACACAATGAAGGGAACCGAAGAGGGGGTTTTTTTTGGAGTAAAAACGGCACTCCAAGAGACCTGAGAGAGCTCATGGGAATGAATTAAAGATGTGTGTTCTCGTAGTTTGGGAGAGGGTATAGGAGGGTGGAGAGAGAGAGGCGAAGAGGGGCGGAAAGGCCTAATTCGCTGGGGGGCTGACGACGACGGGACTGGGCACGAAAGGGAGGGAAGGAAAGCAGAGGGCAAAACAGGAAAGAAAGGAGAGAGAGAGAATAGAAGGAATAAAAGAGGATAAGAGAGGGCCGAGTGACAGAGGAAATGGGACAGAGCTGAGTTGACGCCCTTCCGTTAGGCCGGAGCACTCCTGCCCATTCAAAAAAGTCAAGCCCGCTGAGTTTAGTAAGCTGCATCTTCAAGTCGGGTCGACTGATTTTAACGACATAAATGCACCTGATAGAATGATTACTTCTACGTTAGTAATGCATGTAGAAGTTTTTTCCTATCCTTATGGGCTATTTTGAACTCTCTGAGTAGTAAAATTAGCTCGTAGGCTTCCGCGGATGCAGTGTTGACCGTTCCTTTTTTCGGGATTCATTCCGCAATATATGTTTTTTTTAAAACAACAATATTTCGCTGGTCCTCCTGCCAGCTTCATCAGGTTAACTGAACTGCTTTATTTGTCTCACTCGTCTTTATATATATGAGTCTGGACTCCCATTGTTGCCGGAATTTAAATTTGAAAAAATTCGTTTTAGCCTGCTACTCAACTTGTAACCGTCTTCTCGGTTGACGTTCTCCGGTCTCTTCGCAATTTCTATAGCCTCCCTGATTAATCTTGGGTAATAGCGTATTTCCCTAGCATATTTTCAAGATGAATAGCTAGGGAAATACGCTATTACCCAAGATTAATCAGAGAGGCTATAGAAATTGCGAAGAGACCGGAGAACGTCAACTAAGAAGACGGTTACAAGTTGAGTAGCAGGCTAAAACGAATTTTTTCAAATTTAAATTCCGGCAACAATGGGAGTCCAGACTCATATATATAAAGACGAGCGAGACAAATAAAGCAGTTCAGTTAACCTGATGAAGCTGGCAGGAGGACCAGCGAAATATTGTTGTTTTAAAAAAAAAACATACATCGCGAAATGAATCCCTAAAAAAAGGAACAGTCATCTCTGAGTAGTGATTTTTTTTCCTGACCTTAGGTGTAAGAGTTTTGGAAAAGAATTAAACTGCTTTCGATTACAATTTAATTGCCTTGAACTAAAGTTTGTTTGATGAACAATCAATGAAAAGAAGAAATTCCTATACTACACAAGCAAAAAAAAATAAATACAATACTTTTACTGAGTGATATCCTAAGTACTGTGGTATAAGAACAATAATACCCAATCTCCCCACTCATAAGACTCACAGCAGACTTAAAATTTATTTATAAAATTCTTAAATCCACCATCGACTGCCCTGAATTGCTGCTCTCTTTTATCAATTTCAAAGTTCCATCCCTCCCCACCCGTTCTCACCCTTTACTCCACATGCTTCCCATTCCCAGACTTTCGATCACTAAACGTTCTCTTTTCTTCCGCCTCTCCTCTCTCTATTGAATTCCCTCTCTTCCCACATCGATCTTTTTGCACTTTCATCTAAATCCTTTACAAGCCTTTCTCTTTTGTATCTTTCACCTAAGTAGTTATTCCTCCATTTTTCTTTTTTTTATATATATTTCCATAATTTCTGCTTGCAACCAGTTGTTAAGTATGCTTGTATATGTCTTCAAGTGTGTGTATTGTTACATGGCCGCTATAAAATGGCACCATAGCTGCATGTGGTTTTCTTACTTTAAATAAATAAATAAATAAAAATATTATCGTAGAACAGGACTAAAACTAGCTTTGAATTCAATTACTTCCGTCAATGGAACCAACTATAGCGTTTTATTCAAATCCTCAAAATACTGTCAGGAAAATTGTTAAAATTGAGGATCGGGTTGATGTGGTGGGTAGACTACTGGCTGACCATACGGGCGGCCAGGGTTCAAATCCCTGCAGAGGAGGATGTTTTTCAGAGGAGACCAGATCCCTTCTTGAATGTCTTGTGGAGAAAACTTCAAGTACTGTACTCCGTCTGTCGGATGAGACGTTCAACCGTGGTCCCCTTGGCGCCTTTCGTTAAGAGCAGGCCAATGCCGACGCCGGGTTTCTATCCACCCTTCCTCCTTTACCTATGGCGCAAATGACCTTAGCTGTCGGTCACCTCTCTCAATATCCAATCCAATTGTTAAAATTTATTAATTTTTGAGGCACATTTGAGGTCACTGTCTCATGGAGTGAAATTTTGATTAGTGGATTAATGTACAGAGCAGGGCTCCCGCTGGAGTTATTAGCGCCATCCAGTGTGGCAAGGAGCGGAGAGAAAGGACGGAGGGGAGGTGGGGGAGGCAACGGGAGAGAGACATAGAGAATGAGGCAAATGAAACTTAACTCCTTCGCGAAATGCGATAAAACGCAAGGAAAGTGGTTAAAAATCCCCGGCTCCGTGACTGTACTACGGAGTCAAATCTTGAGAGTTCTCATTGACAGATGAGTCAAAACGGGACATCAGGCTGCTGTGAATCATCCCAATTTTTGAAGCGCTTATACTGGCGGCAGTTGGAATGAAAGTAAAATTTATCGTCGACGGGCTCACTTGGTGGAACTCTTCCATGATAAGGAAAGAAATAAAACTTAGTAGTTTTCCATACGGTTTATTCGTCCTCGACCGGTTTCAGCGACTCATCGCCATTGTGAAGAGGTTAAACTAGCATCGACACTCACCAGTCTTTCATCTTTTATACCTCACAACAGAGGAGGGGGCAGGGTTAGGGAAGGAGGTGGGGGGAGGGAGGCAAGTAAGGAGAACACAAATTTTTTCAGTTAGGGAACAAGGTCTGTGTTATGAAACCTTTGAGGAGGAGGAAAGGGGGTAAGGAAAGGGGGGGAAGGAGGAAAGCTCGGAGGACATGAACTCACCACTTCTTACAGAAAGAAGTGGTGAGTTCATGGGAACCATTTCGATGAGTTTTTCCGTGTACAATTGGTGAAATGTCCTTACTTCAAAATTTTCTATAAAGTCCAATTCAGCACCTTTGTCCCCATTATGTAAAACATTAAAATCAAAGCCATAAACGCGATTATTATCAATTAAATTTTTCTAAAACAGCAGTTGGAATGACTGCACAACAAATAACCTTCCTCCCCCCTGTTTCGCAGGACTCCGAAATATCAGTGGCCCACGCTTTAAATCGTCCACATTGAGCTGAGCCAGGAACTTTAGCGAGAGATACCTACTAATTCGCCAATTCATGGGCACTTCGAAATTCAAATTCAGGCAGAAAACAAATCCATGCATGAAATTTTAAACTCGGTGAAGCAACAGTAACAATCGTGTTACTGAACACAAGCACAAAGTTAATGAGGATAAGGTGGTAATTTTATGAGAAAAAAATTTCTTGTTTATTATAAATGTCTCACTCTGTCGGAATGAAGGGTATACATGTGGATTAAAAAGTGATTAACATTCTCAGTAAGAGAGAAAATATCTACTGCTGAGGTAAAGTTCAATTCTCTCGGAGGACATTAAAGATGTTTTTCAAGAATAAATTTTTCAAGAACCAACACGAAGAAACTCATAAAAATAATTACATACGCAGTTGAGATAAGACTATAGCAAGAGTGAATTTACCACTGGTGTAATTATATGATATAGAATCGTTCACTCACCTCGTGGGATTGAAGAAGTTGGTATTTTCCACAGGCTTAAAGCGGAGAGCAGCTATGGGAATGAATGTGTTGACGCAGAGTCAGCTTCTATGCACACTGAGGAAATGTTTCGAGCATGCGGTAGGCACGTGAAAGCATTCGAGCGGCTCCTGGTGTCTTTACGGAAGAAAATTGCAGACCTTTGGATAGGCGGAATACAAAAGTATGGAACCTCGGGACAAGCCTCATGTTTGAGAAAAAGCTCGGGATCAAACGAGCCGAAGAGGTAAATGCCTCGCTCAGACTACAATCTCATCTAGCCACCGTGCTATGAGATCGGGTAAATTCTCGAAGCGTAGAGCTTAACTAAGATAGATAGGTCGCAGCCATGTAGGGGAACTTGCATATTTGACAGAATATAAAGAAATCGCCTGATGTCGAGCTCCCCTTGTCAATGCGGGCCAACGTCTGCTGTGGCGATATCGCAAGTAGAGGCACATATGCATGAACAGGCATCGAATCGCCCTTCACAGTTAGACGCCCAAGGCTGACGAACACTTCAGTCAAGGTTCGGATGGGTATCCCTCCGCTCGTTACTACATATGCAACCCCATTCAAATTGAAGAGCTCCTTCCAGCACATGCATTCACACCGCAATCGTGTATTTATCGTTACCCACAACCCCCTCACCAAGGCACCACGACGCACAAGTAAAGAGCAAGTCAACGAGATAAGGAACACCATATTCCTGTGGCGTTTCGGACTTTCAAAATGTTTTTTCAAGTGAATTATACATTTCTATGATCATCCATTTAAGGTATTTTGAGCGAAATCTCATTTTACCTAGAAATCAAAGAATATGGTCTCATTTTGAAGAAAAATATCTCACCCTTCCATTGACATAAAAAATATAACCCATTACCGCATTACTTTCTGGGATATTTTCCAAAAAAATTCCCGCCATTTTACACGGGAAATGGTACGTGTATGCACTCCAGAGAGATATTATTTACAAAATTAGGTATTTATAACAATTAGATGTAAAAAGAACTAACAGCGGTTAGCTTGTATGTTTTCTCAACTATATTTGAAAATTAATCATATTGTCACCGCAATAGGTTCTGGGGTATCACAAAAAAAACCTTCCGTTTTGAAGGAGTTTCAAACGCACCGCGCGAAAAAAATGAGTCACGTTAAAGACTTATTTAGATATATTCATTTAATTACTCACAATTTCTGTATGATGATTACAATTTCTGTATGATGAGTAAAAAATAGCAAGCTCCGTCTTTTTGCCGATGATGCAGTAGTGTATAAGGAAATTAGAAATAAAGAGGACAGTCAGTCTTTAGCTAAGGATTTAGATGCGATTGATGATTGGTGTGATAGTTGGCAGCTAGAATTAAATTTGAAGAAATGCGCGACAAGGAACTTTTGGAAAAAGAATGGCTTTCCCCGGAATAATTATTGCATCAAAGAAAAGAAAATATCTAACGTAGACTCTATTAAATATTTAGGCGTCACCATCACTGAAGACATGTCATGAGGGAAACACACCAGGGAAATAACTAGTATAGCAAACCGTAGATTAGGATTCGTAAAAAGGGTTCTAGACAAATGCCATGAGAGAGTACGGGTAAGAAGCTATTTTACACTTGTCAGGCCTCATTTAGAATATGCCGCCAGTACATGGGAACCGTACGAGGAAGGTTTGATAAAAGAATTAGAGCGTGTGCAAAGGAGATCCGCTAGATTTTTTTAAAGGCCGTTATGATAATTGTATAAATGTTACGAATTTAATAGAAGAACTAGGATGGGAATCACTATCAGAACGAAGGTTAAAATTTAGGTTAAACCTTTTAAGTATATTCGAAACCGATTTGTTCACAGATGACGTTAGATATATATTGAGAACCCTTGCGTATTATGCTAGGTATGATCAGATTAACAAGATTAGAGGCACAGATTGTCGTAACGATAGATTTAAAACGTCATTTTTCCCGCGTACCATAAGAGAGAACAATAGGCAGCGTGGCCAAGGGATAGTTGGGTGAAATATAGTTAGAGTAGTCTGTAGTGCATGATGCATGTAATAACAACCTTTTTTATTATGTAGATACTAACCATGCGACCCTATTATCTAGCATGCCTTCTTTAAATGTCCTAGTTGTATGTCAATAGTTCATGTTTGGTGATCTTCACCCCCTGCCACACACCCTCGTGGTGGCTCGCAGGGCATTACGTAGACGTAGATGAAGATGTACCTAAAAAATGGGAAGCCTAGATAGTACTGTTTTCTGCGCATTCGTCCGACAAACCTAAGATCCATTCTCGGATCAGGCCGATTTTTTAAAATGGGAATTTCTTTGTCATTCGGTTAAGAGATTTCTTTTTCTTTAATTCGTTGAACTCCTAATATAAGCTTGAGTTTTTTCTCTATCGAACATCTGAAGTGAAAGTGATAAGATTATCTAGAAGCAAGAAAGCGAGAAATAGAGTAAGTCAAGCAGTTCACGTATACGGGTAGTATTTCGGAGGAGAATAGGTTAAGCGATAGAGGCATAAAATGTAGGATTTCCAAGGCTAAAGAAGCATTTTCAAAGAGTTGGGAATTGATGTGGGGGTCTTAGTACAGACGTAAAGAAAAGTCCAGCGTGAACTCTAATATGGAGCGAGGCGCTGTATTGGTAGGAGACCTAGAAAAAGGACTTACAAATAAGGCATTTAGATAGATATATAATAAAGATTTGAAGTAGGTTGGAGAAGGAGATCTGGATGGCGAGAAAGACAAACGAGGAGATGTTGGACAAGGCTGGAGAGGAAAGGATGCCAGTGGTGGAGGTTTGGAGCAAGGATGTGAAACGTAACCGAACCTCTGAGGCGTTACGGTTCCACGTGTACCGAACCTTTACCACGGTAAGAAAGGGGTTCGGTCCGAACCGAACCGCTTTTGTTAAAGTGAAGCGGTTCGGTCCAAGCTGTAACGGAAACGACTGTAGCATTTTGGACCGCTTTTTGAAACGCTTTTCCGTCTGTTCGGTTTCAGTTACGGTACAGCCAATGATACTCCTTCTCGCGCATAATATTCCACGTATTCATTATGTGTTCTCTCGAACAATGAACGATGGGAAACCTGGGTGGGTTTTTCATGAGGTAACATCCTAACATCGCGAAAGCGGTCGGGAGACATTGCGAAAGAACAATGAGTAAGCATAGTCCGGCCGGAATTTAGATGTCACTGATGACTTGATCCTCTGGAATTTTTACTGGGATAGATAATTTGCATCGTTTATTAAAATGAATATACGTTTCTAACATTTAATTTCAAATGTGATGAATTCGCATGAAAGTATGTGCATAGAAACAGCATAAAATAGCTAATTCCTCTTGCAAATCTACAGAGATAAGCCACAGGCTATACAACAAGGGGACTCACAGAAACATTCACATTGAAGTCCTCCCTACTCTACTATAATTTCTTAAATACTTTAGCAACGGTAATGTGTAGAAAATTCAAACAATGCAATGTATCATTAGTAATTATATTATTCCGACAGTAATCGAGTCTGCGACAGCAGCATATTTCTCTACGCTACTCCTGAACGGTTCTTTTGACTGATATGAGACTTATTTAAACGAGCCAGTAAGTGATAAATGTGTTTAATTAGGGTCCTTTCACAGTTATAAATATCAGCCATTTCCTAAACTGATATTCCTTACTCACTCTCTTTAATTTATTCCAGAGTTACGCCAACTTTGCTCTTGCCTTCACCCATTTTATTGGTTTCCCTGAAACAAATTAAGTATACACCTCAACTGCAATGGGAAAATAACCCGGGAATATACAATTTTATGTTCCCGACATGCTATTGTCTGATGCCAGGAGTGTAAAAATAACCAAGTTTGGGTATCTGGAATTCCCCACGGCATCGTCAATAGTGAGCCGAAAGAATGACAAAAGATTCCCGAAAGCACTGTACAACAGATAGTGCCCTTGCACCAACCCTGGTTTACCGAGAAGGTCTCACTTAAAGAAGCAATTAAGGCTGGCCCAAAGACCTTGGAATAGCCCATTGAGCAGGTGGCCGCATATGAGGACGGTCTGCTCAACCAAGAAGCACAATGGAGTGTTTATGACCACCCGGATTATGGGAACGAGAAGAGGATTTCTTGAGCAAATTCCATAAAAAGGGCAAAGACACCCCTTAAGCCACGTTTAGCGGGATCCTCTGATGATTTTGTGAAAAATAAACGGAATTCCCGAACAGGGAAGCGAACAGCGAGGGAATATTTGGACTACGATATACTGCCCAGACACTCCAGCTTGCAGTCAATCATGCTCTCAAAGAGTAGAATGTTATGGAGCTCCCGAATAAAGCCCGGAAGGTTGGTGAAAATTTAGAACGCCGACAATTTCAAGGTATTTATCGAGGTTGAGATGCAAAAAACCTATCCTTGACTTACTACAGCTACGCGGAGTATTCTGCGATGAATGTGAAAACATTCCGAGGAAAGACGGTGGTAATACTGATTTCTCTGAGGTAGAATGGAGTGGTCTCCGAGATATATCAGATGCCTTGGCCCCGGCTAAAATGGCCACAAAAAACTTCAAGGGGAGCGAGCAGCTTTTCATCTACATCTACGTAATACCCTGCAAGCAACCCAAAGGGTGTGTGGCAGGGGGTGCTTCCAAACCAGGCAGGCATGAATTATTCGGCAGAACACAGAAACTACATTGAAACCTGCTTACCACAAATGCAACGCGCCAATTAACAATCTACTAACCAACTAACCAATAAACGAGACGTAGATTCCATCGTCAATCGTTCCAACATGCAAGGGATACAAAGACTACTACTAAAGATTTAAAATACCATGTATAAATAAAAACATCAATATTTACATAGTGCAAAAATAAGAACGTAGAGAATAAGAAGAGAAAGATCTACAATCTAGCTAATCTCACTATTCGCACTATTCATGGCGATGATCATAGCTGTTATGGTCCCGAATGGTACGCGGAAAAGATGACATTTTATACCTATTGGTTCTACAATCTATCTCTCTAATTTTATTGGCGCGATCTAATCTGACGTAGTACGAGGGGGTTAATAGTATGTTTTTCACATCGTCAGAGAATTTTTTTTCCTGAAATTTAGTTAGGAGGTTTAGCCAATAATTTCATCTACGCTGTGATTGCGATTCCCATCCCAATTCTTCTAACGATCCAGACACACTAGCAAACGTCTCGTAGCATTGTTTTGCAAACCTAGCTTCTCTTCGCTGCACGCGATCTAATTCCGATATCAACCCCGCTTCATATGGATCCCATATAGTGGCAGCATATTCCAGATGAGGCCTAACGACTGAAAAATAACAACGTTCTTTCACTTTCTCATCACATTTTCTGAGTACTCTCTTGATAAAGCCTAGCTTCCTGTATGCTTGAGCGCATATTTCCCGAATATGTTTCCCCCAAGATATGTCGTGAGTAATTGTGACCCCTAAGTACTTAACAGATTCGGCGTTAATTATTTCCGTATTATTCATTATTTAAGTCCTACCTGGCCTATTTTTATTTTTCCAAAAGCTGACTGCTACGCACTTTTTTATGTTTGGTTCCATCTGTCACTTTTCGCAACAAGCATGAATAGCAAGTAGGTCGATTTTTAACGAGTCGCTAACTTCGGAATTGGTAATATCCCTATACCAAACCGCGTCGTCTGCGAAGGGTCTAAGCTTACTTTTAACGATGTTGCTAATATCATTTATGTATAAGAGAAATACAAGTGGACCAATGACACTTCCCTGAGGAACACCCGATGCTACGCTGTGTTTGACATAATACCATATATGGCAGCCCTTTGTTCCCGCCCATGTAAGAACTGATTAATCCAACTAATAATGTTTTTATCTATCCCATATGCTTCTAGTTTCGAGAGTAACTTAATGTGAGGTACCTTATCGAAAGGTTTCTTGAAATCGAGGAATATCGCGTCAACTTGAACATTATTTTCACCCGAGAGTAAGATGTCATGAACGAAGAGAGCCAATTGGGTATCGCGAGATCTACCCTTTCGAAATCCGTGTTGGTTATTTATTAATAATTCCTCCCTATCTAAATGACTCATAATGGAGCTTACGATTATGTGTTCAAATACCTTACAGGTAATGGATGTGAGAGAAATAGGCCTGTAGTTACTAGGGTCTTCCTTGTCGCCACTTTTGAATATAGGTGTGACATTTGCTACTCTCCAGTCCTTAGGCACTACGTGATCTACTACTGATTTGGTGAATATTAATTTTAAATAAGGCGCTATGTCTGATGCTAATGTTAGTTACTAGCCACTAAGTGGTTAGGGCCAGTAATGTAGTTTCTTTTATCTCGTGTTTTACAATGACTAATTATTCATTTTTTACGCAAAAAGCAGTTCAAAAAGATGAGAGGCAGTATTATTGGTCTTTTTCTTGCAGAGGTTTCAAGGGTGGGAATGTACGCCGCCATCCTAAAATATTACTTCAACCCTCTTCATTTTTGATCTAACTGCAGTCTCAGGATATGTTTTCATAAATTTGCCAAGCATTCCCTCTCATTTATCGTTAAGATTTTCTTGAGGGAGGGCCAAGGGGGTCAGACATACAGGGCGGGGGCTTTTTCCTGTGAAATAAGCGGGGATAGGCGTAGGTACGGCGCGGCGAAGGACAATAGGAAGGGACGGGTAGGAGGATGGGAAAAACTGAGACTCTTTGGAAGCAAGCATCCCCTCGATACAAAATAGAAGGGTGTCGTGCGGTAGGGTCAACTCGATGACCGTTTCTATAACATGAGTGTGGGTGGGTGAGTGTGCTGGGAGTAACGGTAAGGCGGGTGGTAGGGACCAGGGTCGGGGCCCTCCAACCGCGTGTGAGCCTCCCACACAGAGGCTCCTAAAATGACCGGCTCTGGGAGGTGCCTCCTCAAAGAGGTGTTAAAAAACGGACGAAAACAGAATATTGTATGATGATTTGAGTTTGGTTCCAACAGTTTATCTTCTCGTCTATTCACATATCTTCCGTACCGAACCGTTTTCTTTGCTTACGAACCGTAACTGAAACGATTTTTTTGGTTTCTGTAACAAAATTCTCAAGAACGGTTCGGTTACACATTTGTGACGAAACATTTTTCGTTACAAGCGTTTCGTTACGGAAGAGGTTCGGTTACACGTACCGTTTCTCTGGACCGAACCCTTCCCGAAGCGGTTCGTGGAACGAAATTTCGTTACGTTTCACAACCCTGGCAAGGATGTGAAACGTAACCGAACCTCTGAGGCGTTACGGTTCCACGTGTACCGAACCTTTACCACGGTAAGAAAGGGGTTCGGTCCGAACCGAACCGCTTTTGTTAAAGTGAAGCGGTTCGGTCCAAGCTGTAACGGAAACGACTGTAGCATTTTGGACCGCTTTTTGAAACGCTTTTCCGTCTGTTCGGTTTCAGTTACGGTACAGCCAATGATACTCCTTCTCGCGCATAATATTCCACGTATTCATTATGTGTTCTCTCGAACAATGAACGATGGGAAACCTGGGTGGGTTTTTCATGAGGTAACATCCTAACATCGCGAAAGCGGTCGGGAGACATTGCGAAAGAACAATGAGTAAGCATAGTCCGGCCGGAATTTAGATGTCACTGATGACTTGATCCTCTGGAATTTTTACTGGGATAGATAATTTGCATCGTTTATTAAAATGAATATACGTTTCTAACATTTAATTTCAAATGTGATGAATTCGCATGAAAGTATGTGCATAGAAACAGCATAAAATAGCTAATTCCTCTTGCAAATCTACAGAGATAAGCCACAGGCTATACAACAAGGGGACTCACAGAAACATTCACATTGAAGTCCTCCCTACTCTACTATAATTTCTTAAATACTTTAGCAACGGTAATGTGTAGAAAATTCAAACAATGCAATGTATCATTAGTAATTATATTATTCCGACAGTAATCGAGTCTGCGACAGCAGCATATTTCTCTACGCTACTCCTGAACGGTTCTTTTGACTGATATGAGACTTATTTAAACGAGCCAGTAAGTGATAAATGTGTTTAATTAGGGTCCTTTCACAGTTATAAATATCAGCCATTTCCTAAACTGATATTCCTTACTCACTCTCTTTAATTTATTCCAGAGTTACGCCAACTTTGCTCTTGCCTTCACCCATTTTATTGGTTTCCCTGAAACAAATTAAGTATACACCTCAACTGCAATGGGAAAATAACCCGGGAATATACAATTTTATGTTCCCGACATGCTATTGTCTGATGCCAGGAGTGTAAAAATAACCAAGTTTGGGTATCTGGAATTCCCCACGGCATCGTCAATAGTGAGCCGAAAGAATGACAAAAGATTCCCGAAAGCACTGTACAACAGATAGTGCCCTTGCACCAACCCTGGTTTACCGAGAAGGTCTCACTTAAAGAAGCAATTAAGGCTGGCCCAAAGACCTTGGAATAGCCCATTGAGCAGGTGGCCGCATATGAGGACGGTCTGCTCAACCAAGAAGCACAATGGAGTGTTTATGACCACCCGGATTATGGGAACGAGAAGAGGATTTCTTGAGCAAATTCCATAAAAAGGGCAAAGACACCCCTTAAGCCACGTTTAGCGGGATCCTCTGATGATTTTGTGAAAAATAAACGGAATTCCCGAACAGGGAAGCGAACAGCGAGGGAATATTTGGACTACGATATACTGCCCAGACACTCCAGCTTGCAGTCAATCATGCTCTCAAAGAGTAGAATGTTATGGAGCTCCCGAATAAAGCCCGGAAGGTTGGTGAAAATTTAGAACGCCGACAATTTCAAGGTATTTATCGAGGTTGAGATGCAAAAAACCTATCCTTGACTTACTACAGCTACGCGGAGTATTCTGCGATGAATGTGAAAACATTCCGAGGAAAGACGGTGGTAATACTGATTTCTCTGAGGTAGAATGGAGTGGTCTCCGAGATATATCAGATGCCTTGGCCCCGGCTAAAATGGCCACAAAAAACTTCAAGGGGAGCGAGCAGCTTTTCATCTACATCTACGTAATACCCTGCAAGCAACCCAAAGGGTGTGTGGCAGGGGGTGCTTCCAAACCAGGCAGGCATGAATTATTCGGCAGAACACAGAAACTACATTGAAACCTGCTTACCACAAATGCAACGCGCCAATTAACAATCTACTAACCAACTAACCAATAAACGAGACGTAGATTCCATCGTCAATCGTTCCAACATGCAAGGGATACAAAGACTACTACTAAAGATTTAAAATACCATGTATAAATAAAAACATCAATATTTACATAGTGCAAAAATAAGAACGTAGAGAATAAGAAGAGAAAGATCTACAATCTAGCTAATCTCACTATTCGCACTATTCATGGCGATGATCATAGCTGTTATGGTCCCGAATGGTACGCGGAAAAGATGACATTTTATACCTATTGGTTCTACAATCTATCTCTCTAATTTTATTGGCGCGATCTAATCTGACGTAGTACGAGGGGGTTAATAGTATGTTTTTCACATCGTCAGAGAATTTTTTTTCCTGAAATTTAGTTAGGAGGTTTAGCCAATAATTTCATCTACGCTGTGATTGCGATTCCCATCCCAATTCTTCTAACGATCCAGACACACTAGCAAACGTCTCGTAGCATTGTTTTGCAAACCTAGCTTCTCTTCGCTGCACGCGATCTAATTCCGATATCAACCCCGCTTCATATGGATCCCATATAGTGGCAGCATATTCCAGATGAGGCCTAAGGACTGAAAAATAACAACGTTCTTTCACTTTCTCATCACATTTTCTGAGTACTCTCTTGATAAAGCCTAGCTTCCTGTATGCTTGAGCGCATATTTCCCGAATATGTTTCCCCCAAGATATGTCGTGAGTAATTGTGACCCCTAAGTACTTAACAGATTCGGCGTTAATTATTTCCGTATTATTCATTATTTAAGTCCTACCTGGCCTATTTTTATTTTTCCAAAAGCTGACTGCTACGCACTTTTTTATGTTTGGTTCCATCTGTCACTTTTCGCAACAAGCATGAATAGCAAGTAGGTCGATTTTTAACGAGTCGCTAACTTCGGAATTGGTAATATCCCTATACCAAACCGCGTCGTCTGCGAAGGGTCTAAGCTTACTTTTAACGATGTTGCTAATATCATTTATGTATAAGAGAAATACAAGTGGACCAATGACACTTCCCTGAGGAACACCCGATGCTACGCTGTGTTTGACATAATACCATATATGGCAGCCCTTTGTTCCCGCCCATGTAAGAACTGATTAATCCAACTAATAATGTTTTTATCTATCCCATATGCTTCTAGTTTCGAGAGTAACTTAATGTGAGGTACCTTATCGAAAGGTTTCTTGAAATCGAGGAATATCGCGTCAACTTGAACATTATTTTCACCCGAGAGTAAGATGTCATGAACGAAGAGAGCCAATTGGGTATCGCGAGATCTACCCTTTCGAAATCCGTGTTGGTTATTTATTAATAATTCCTCCCTATCTAAATGACTCATAATGGAGCTTACGATTATGTGTTCAAATACCTTACAGGTAATGGATGTGAGAGAAATAGGCCTGTAGTTACTAGGGTCTTCCTTGTCGCCACTTTTGAATATAGGTGTGACATTTGCTACTCTCCAGTCCTTAGGCACTACGTGATCTACTACTGATTTGGTGAATATTAATTTTAAATAAGGCGCTATGTCTGATGCTAATGTTAGTTACTAGCCACTAAGTGGTTAGGGCCAGTAATGTAGTTTCTTTTATCTCGTGTTTTACAATGACTAATTATTCATTTTTTACGCAAAAAGCAGTTCAAAAAGATGAGAGGCAGTATTATTGGTCTTTTTCTTGCAGAGGTTTCAAGGGTGGGAATGTACGCCGCCATCCTAAAATATTACTTCAACCCTCTTCATTTTTGATCTAACTGCAGTCTCAGGATATGTTTTCATAAATTTGCCAAGCATTCCCTCTCATTTATCGTTAAGATTTTCTTGAGGGAGGGCCAAGGGGGTCAGACATACAGGGCGGGGGCTTTTTCCTGTGAAATAAGCGGGGATAGGCGTAGGTACGGCGCGGCGAAGGACAATAGGAAGGGACGGGTAGGAGGATGGGAAAAACTGAGACTCTTTGGAAGCAAGCATCCCCTCGATACAAAATAGAAGGGTGTCGTGCGGTAGGGTCAACTCGATGACCGTTTCTATAACATGAGTGTGGGTGGGTGAGTGTGCTGGGAGTAACGGTAAGGCGGGTGGTAGGGACCAGGGTCGGGGCCCTCCAACCGCGTGTGAGCCTCCCACACAGAGGCTCCTAAAATGACCGGCTCTGGGAGGTGCCTCCTCAAAGAGGTGTTAAAAAACGGACGAAAACAGAATATTGTATGATGATTTGAGTTTGGTTCCAACAGTTTATCTTCTCGTCTATTCACATATCTTCCGTACCGAACCGTTTTCTTTGCTTACGAACCGTAACTGAAACGATTTTTTTGGTTTCTGTAACAAAATTCTCAAGAACGGTTCGGTTACACATTTGTGACGAAACATTTTTCGTTACAAGCGTTTCGTTACGGAAGAGGTTCGGTTACACGTACCGTTTCTCTGGACCGAACCCTTCCCGAAGCGGTTCGTGGAACGAAATTTCGTTACGTTTCACAACCCTGGCAAGGATGTGAAACGTAACCGAACCTCTGAGGCGTTACGGTTCCACGTGTACCGAACCTTTACCACGGTAAGAAAGGGGTTCGGTCCGAACCGAACCGCTTTTGTTAAAGTGAAGCGGTTCGGTCCAAGCTGTAACGGAAACGACTGTAGCATTTTGGACCGCTTTTTGAAACGCTTTTCCGTCTGTTCGGTTTCAGTTACGGTACAGCCAATGATACTCCTTCTCGCGCATAATATTCCACGTATTCATTATGTGTTCTCTCGAACAATGAACGATGGGAAACCTGGGTGGGTTTTTCATGAGGTAACATCCTAACATCGCGAAAGCGGTCGGGAGACATTGCGAAAGAACAATGAGTAAGCATAGTCCGGCCGGAATTTAGATGTCACTGATGACTTGATCCTCTGGAATTTTTACTGGGATAGATAATTTGCATCGTTTATTAAAATGAATATACGTTTCTAACATTTAATTTCAAATGTGATGAATTCGCATGAAAGTATGTGCATAGAAACAGCATAAAATAGCTAATTCCTCTTGCAAATCTACAGAGATAAGCCACAGGCTATACAACAAGGGGACTCACAGAAACATTCACATTGAAGTCCTCCCTACTCTACTATAATTTCTTAAATACTTTAGCAACGGTAATGTGTAGAAAATTCAAACAATGCAATGTATCATTAGTAATTATATTATTCCGACAGTAATCGAGTCTGCGACAGCAGCATATTTCTCTACGCTACTCCTGAACGGTTCTTTTGACTGATATGAGACTTATTTAAACGAGCCAGTAAGTGATAAATGTGTTTAATTAGGGTCCTTTCACAGTTATAAATATCAGCCATTTCCTAAACTGATATTCCTTACTCACTCTCTTTAATTTATTCCAGAGTTACGCCAACTTTGCTCTTGCCTTCACCCATTTTATTGGTTTCCCTGAAACAAATTAAGTATACACCTCAACTGCAATGGGAAAATAACCCGGGAATATACAATTTTATGTTCCCGACATGCTATTGTCTGATGCCAGGAGTGTAAAAATAACCAAGTTTGGGTATCTGGAATTCCCCACGGCATCGTCAATAGTGAGCCGAAAGAATGACAAAAGATTCCCGAAAGCACTGTACAACAGATAGTGCCCTTGCACCAACCCTGGTTTACCGAGAAGGTCTCACTTAAAGAAGCAATTAAGGCTGGCCCAAAGACCTTGGAATAGCCCATTGAGCAGGTGGCCGCATATGAGGACGGTCTGCTCAACCAAGAAGCACAATGGAGTGTTTATGACCACCCGGATTATGGGAACGAGAAGAGGATTTCTTGAGCAAATTCCATAAAAAGGGCAAAGACACCCCTTAAGCCACGTTTAGCGGGATCCTCTGATGATTTTGTGAAAAATAAACGGAATTCCCGAACAGGGAAGCGAACAGCGAGGGAATATTTGGACTACGATACACTGCCCAGACACTCCAGCTTGCAGTCAATCATGCTCTCAAAGAGTAGAATGTTATGGAGCTCCCGAATAAAGCCCGGAAGGTTGGTGAAAATTTAGAACGCCGACAATTTCAAGGTATTTATCGAGGTTGAGATGCAAAAAACCTATCCTTGACTTACTACAGCTACGCGGAGTATTCTGCGATGAATGTGAAAACATTCCGAGGAAAGACGGTGGTAATACTGATATCTCTGAGGTAGAATGGAGTGGTCTCCGAGATATATCAGATGCCTTGGCCCCGGCTAAAATGGCCACAAAAAACTTCAAGGGGAGCGAGCAGCTTTTCATCTACATCTACGTAATACCCTGCAAGCAACCCAAAGGGTGTGTGGCAGGGGGTGCTTCCAAACCAGGCAGGCATGAATTATTCGGCAGAACACAGAAACTACATTGAAACCTGCTTACCACAAATGCAACGCGCCAATTAACAATCTACTAACCAACTAACCAATAAACGAGACGTAGATTCCATCGTCAATCGTTCCAACATGCAAGGGATACAAAGACTACTACTAAAGATTTAAAATACCATGTATAAATAAAAACATCAATATTTACATAGTGCAAAAATAAGAACGTAGAGAATAAGAAGAGAAAGATCTACAATCTAGCTAATCTCACTATTCGCACTATTCATGGCGATGATCATAGCTGTTATGGTCCCGAATGGTACGCGGAAAAGATGACATTTTATACCTATTGGTTCTACAATCTATCTCTCTAATTTTATTGGCGCGATCTAATCTGACGTAGTACGAGGGGGTTAATAGTATGTTTTTCACATCGTCAGAGAATTTTTTTTCCTGAAATTTAGTTAGGAGGTTTAGCCAATAATTTCATCTACGCTGTGATTGCGATTCCCATCCCAATTCTTCTAACGATCCAGACACACTAGCAAACGTCTCGTAGCATTGTTTTGCAAACCTAGCTTCTCTTCGCTGCACGCGATCTAATTCCGATATCAACCCCGCTTCATATGGATCCCATATAGTGGCAGCATATTCCAGATGAGGCCTAACGACTGAAAAATAACAACGTTCTTTCACTTTCTCATCACATTTTCTGAGTACTCTCTTGATAAAGCCTAGCTTCCTGTATGCTTGAGCGCATATTTCCCGAATATGTTTCCCCCAAGATATGTCGTGAGTAATTGTGACCCCTAAGTACTTAACAGATTCGGCGTTAATTATTTCCGTATTATTCATTATTTAAGTCCTACCTGGCCTATTTTTATTTTTCCAAAAGCTGACTGCTACGCACTTTTTTATGTTTGGTTCCATCTGTCACTTTTCGCAACAAGCATGAATAGCAAGTAGGTCGATTTTTAACGAGTCGCTAACTTCGGAATTGGTAATATCCCTATACCAAACCGCGTCGTCTGCGAAGGGTCTAAGCTTACTTTTAACGATGTTGCTAATATCATTTATGTATAAGAGAAATACAAGTGGACCAATGACACTTCCCTGAGGAACACCCGATGCTACGCTGTGTTTGACATAATACCATATATGGCAGCCCTTTGTTCCCGCCCATGTAAGAACTGATTAATCCAACTAATAATGTTTTTATCTATCCCATATGCTTCTAGTTTCGAGAGTAACTTAATGTGAGGTACCTTATCGAAAGGTTTCTTGAAATCGAGGAATATCGCGTCAACTTGAACATTATTTTCACCCGAGAGTAAGATGTCATGAACGAAGAGAGCCAATTGGGTATCGCGAGATCTACCCTTTCGAAATCCGTGTTGGTTATTTATTAATAATTCCTCCCTATCTAAATGACTCATAATGGAGCTTACGATTATGTGTTCAAATACCTTACAGGTAATGGATGTGAGAGAAATAGGCCTGTAGTTACTAGGGTCTTCCTTGTCGCCACTTTTGAATATAGGTGTGACATTTGCTACTCTCCAGTCCTTAGGCACTACGTGATCTACTACTGATTTGGTGAATATTAATTTTAAATAAGGCGCTATGTCTGATGCTAATGTTAGTTACTAGCCACTAAGTGGTTAGGGCCAGTAATGTAGTTTCTTTTATCTCGTGTTTTACAATGACTAATTATTCATTTTTTACGCAAAAAGCAGTTCAAAAAGATGAGAGGCAGTATTATTGGTCTTTTTCTTGCAGAGGTTTCAAGGGTGGGAATGTACGCCGCCATCCTAAAATATTACTTCAACCCTCTTCATTTTTGATCTAACTGCAGTCTCAGGATATGTTTTCATAAATTTGCCAAGCATTCCCTCTCATTTATCGTTAAGATTTTCTTGAGGGAGGGCCAAGGGGGTCAGACATACAGGGCGGGGGCTTTTTCCTGTGAAATAAGCGGGGATAGGCGTAGGTACGGCGCGGCGAAGGACAATAGGAAGGGACGGGTAGGAGGATGGGAAAAACTGAGACTCTTTGGAAGCAAGCATCCCCTCGATACAAAATAGAAGGGTGTCGTGCGGTAGGGTCAACTCGATGACCGTTTCTATAACATGAGTGTGGGTGGGTGAGTGTGCTGGGAGTAACGGTAAGGCGGGTGGTAGGGACCAGGGTCGGGGCCCTCCAACCGCGTGTGAGCCTCCCACACAGAGGCTCCTAAAATGACCGGCTCTGGGAGGTGCCTCCTCAAAGAGGTGTTAAAAAACGGACGAAAACAGAATATTGTATGATGATTTGAGTTTGGTTCCAACAGTTTATCTTCTCGTCTATTCACATATCTTCCGTACCGAACCGTTTTCTTTGCTTACGAACCGTAACTGAAACGATTTTTTTGGTTTCTGTAACAAAATTCTCAAGAACGGTTCGGTTACACATTTGTGACGAAACATTTTTCGTTACAAGCGTTTCGTTACGGAAGAGGTTCGGTTACACGTACCGTTTCTCTGGACCGAACCCTTCCCGAAGCGGTTCGTGGAACGAAATTTCGTTACGTTTCACAACCCTGGTTTGGAGGAGGCAGAAGAGATACTCAGAGATAATCAGAGAAATCCCTGGCAAGAAAAACCTAATAGCATTGGCCGACTGGGACGCTGTGGTGGGGGAAGGGAAAGATGGGTGTGAAGCGGGAGGGTATGGATTAGGAGCGAGGGATGATCGTGGCGAGAAGGTTTGAGAAACACTTGGTTTAAACACCAGGAGGGACACTGAGAAAATGCCAGGAGACACTGGGAGAAATCAAATTGATTACATCATGGGTAGCCGAAGATTCAGGAGCAGTGTGAAGAACTCGCGGATCCATCCGAGGGCTGATGCAGACTCTGATCATAATTAAGTGGTGATGAATTGTGAAGTTAGATTCAAAAGGCTCCGTAAAAGAAGGAGGGGGAAGAGGTGGAACTTGGAAGCGTAAAAAAATAAAATTAAAAAAGGACCCAAGATTTGAAATTTTAGGGTATGTGACGTCAAAATTCCGTCACTTTCTAAAGGCCGCTTTACACGGCACATTTTATTGTACAAACGAATGTACAAATTCTTTCATGAAGGCCTTCATGAAGCGGCATACTGTATGATTGTCTGAATGACTTAACGGGAAATACAACCTGCTCTAATTCCATTAAGTTTCATGTGCATTCCATGTAAGGATGAGTTGAATCCAAATGTCGATTCCCGATTCCACCGATTCTCAGGATTAGAATCGGTATCGAGAATCTATCGCCTGAAGTCGATTCCGATTCCATCGATTCCAGATGGATAAATATTCAAATAAAATTTCATTTATCACATCATATTTGTCTCAGTAATTTTGGGTGTACGCTATCAGTTTTTACTTTTTATCTACCTCAATAAGTTGAGGATATATTTGCTATTTGTTAATAAATATACTTTTTCAGCGACTTAAGTGTCTTTGTTATTTTTTCTTGGCCAATACTTGAATTTAATTAATAGTCGTGCGTTACTGGTTTATCAATATCCCACCTGTTATTAGGAATAAGAATCGATGGAATCGGAATCGAGAATCGGGAATCGATGTGAAAGAATCGGAATCGAAAAGAAAGTGGAACCGACTCATCCCTAATTCTATGATACATTCGTTTGTACAGGTGTTTTGGGTCTCCCCGCGGGCTAGAAACCTCCCCGCTCGGCCGTAAGCTCTCGCTTATCGCAAAGCATAGGGGGTAGTGGGTAAGGGGTAAGGAAAGGGAAGGGAAGTTTAGCAAACCACAACCCCTGCGAGGCCGAAAGCATGAGGCGGATTGACGTCAAAAGGACGACAATGGGCTTCCGCCTTCCCGCAGTGCTCGTATCTGTTGGGGTCACCCAACAACTTAAGACGAGTCCCCGGCACCTCTAATGAAAGCCGGAAAAGCCCGTTGCCCAAAAAGTTTGGTATACCCCGACTAACATTTACGGGTAGACGCCGTGCGGTCTGACGGAGTACGTCCTCAAATCAGGGACCACCAGGGACATGGAGGGTCAATTCGTCTACATCTGCATCTACGTCATACCCTGCAAGCCACCCAAAGGGTGTGTGGCAGGGGGCGCTTCCACACCAGGCATGCTTGAATGATACGGTAGAACACCGAAATTACATTGAAACCCGCGTACCACACGTGCAAAGCGCCAATTAAAAATCTAATGCCCAAGAAACATTCTATCGTCAATCTTTCCAACATGCAAGGGATACAAAGAACCGGACCAATTCTGGTCGAAGCGTGGGTACATCCGTCAACTCAATACTCCTCGTCTACCCTTCACTTTCATTTGTACTCATACATCCGTTTTTACAATGCAATGCACCGCGTAAAGCGATCTTTAGACTTGAAATAATCCGAGAGACCATAGGGCACCAGCCACCACCGCTAATAACACGCGCCATCTGACCCCGGCAGCGGCGGCGTTTTCGCCCCCACCTTACCAACGGCGCCCCCCAACCCTACCGCTCTACTCCCCACCTCGACCTCAGCGAAACTAAACGGCGCAACTGCGGGGCCAGCAAGGTCACCAACAGATCGATTTCGCCTGGTGCACACGGGAGAGAAAAGAGGAGAGAGAAGAGAAGACAAGAGAGGAGGAGGATAGATAGAGGGGGTATAGAGATCGTCGTGGGGAGAGGCAGGATTCATTCTGCCCGCGCGCTATCCGTATATATTATTTCTCAACGGTGTTTTTTTGTGGATAGGCCATATCTCTCTTAATTTTTTTATCAAAATTAATTATCAGACGTCATTTCAAAGCTTATGTTCCCCGCTTTTGACGAAAAATAAAAAAAGTTAATCATTAATGTATTTGTTTACAAAAATTTAAAAAATTATCCATATCTAACAGTGCCATCTGTTGACAATATAATCTACTAGTATGTTGGCAATGATTACGTGCTTAGGAGGCGCCAGCTATTATCAGATCGTTTAGTTAGATTATTTACATTCTACATGCAATCAGTGTGACCATTTACTGTTTACGTTTACGTTATGTATCTCTAACACTAGCGTAAATAACATATAATTGTCCATGGGAAGTAACAGGTAAAAGAACAGGAAGAAAGAAGGAAGAAACAGAAAGAAGCTGCATACTGTGCGAAAGATTCGACAGGTAGAAGAACAGGAAGAAAGAAGGAAGAAACAGGAAGAAGCTGCATGCTGTGCGAAATATTCGCTCGGGTCATCTAGTCTATATATATTAATTTTGTAGCGGGTCAGTCATTCTGTATCCGTTTTGTTTCTTTCTCTGTCAATTTTTGAGCTAGAAGAGTTTGGTGCGTTGAATGTGGAATCTCTGTCCTCATGATTTGGTAGTTGTTTTGAATTTTTATTTGGCGTGTGGCAGGGCTTGTTAGGTCACCAGCCGTGCAAAGGTGTAAGTTATTTGGAGATGAAATGGATCATTTTTGGGTTGTGGTTGCAACAACCAGCTGCTGGAAAAACACTGTAACAAGGGAGAAAGGCCAAAAGAGAGAGTGGAAGAGTGTAAAGGTTGAAACGAAAGAAACCCACAGTGCTCTCCTATTCAAATTGCTTTAAAAACAACAAAGGAAAACAGTGAATAAATAAAAACATTTTCACCAAAGAGTTATTTTTAGACTAGGACACTTACCCCTAGATCCCCAGAGCTATCAGCTCTGGGGCGGGACACACCCCTACTCACGGAGTGAGCAGGCTAGCTGCCTGCTAGTCGGATTCATAATTTTCAGAGGAGCCGAGTGGGAGGTGGGAGGGGCGGATGGCGAACCGGGGTTTTCCGGGGGAATCAAAGGGAATGGCTGGCGCGTCCCGGAATGTCCCGGGCGGAAAACGCTCCCGAGTGTTGCCCGGATTCTCTCTTTTTAGAATCGGTCGGAAAAAAATATGCAGCAATTCCACTCTGATATTTGCTGGGAAACTACGTTTCCGGGAAGCTCCGTAAGAGTCCTACGGGAGTTGTTCCCCGTTCACACTGTTATGGTGCGAACGATAGACCGTACGACAGTAGGCTAAATCTGTAATTGAAAAAAAGCCAAAGAGAGATGCTACTTCGCTCTGGTTAGTCCACACCTCGAATACGCTGCGAGTATTTAGGACACTGGTCATAAATATTTAACCAAAAACATTAACAAAATACAAAGAAAAGCAGCGCCCTTTGTCAAAAATTTATTCATCGTCATGTCCTGATGATGGGGGTGAGGGTGAAGCTGTGCCCCACATGCACTATGATCGTGCCTATGTTAGTCCGAATGATGGTAGTCTAAACACGACATAAGAGACCTGGGGTTATTCTGTCTGATCTCGGAATATACGATCAGTGGCAAAATATTGACGTTGGAGGCGCGTCAATTTTTAAGTATGGCTCAGAGCGTAGAATTGTGACGCCGAAATATGAAGTCAGAGCCTAATAAAAACGTTTAATTGATGTGCTGAAGAGTGGCCGAAGAATCTTTGTCGACTTACTCGAAAAACTATTGAAATGAGCACTCAACGATTCGTGCTCCAATAACTTTAATGCAGAAAGAGAGGATATTGGTGCACGCTAATCAGATTTGACCTGACCTGAGCCGCTGGTGTAAGGACGGAGAATTTCCCAACCTACATGCCCTGATGACGATGGTGGAGGTAGCCATTCAAAAGTCGGCCGTGAAATATCTTGCTGTTGGAATACCCGTGAAAACGTTCATATTGTTTGCCGGAAAAGAACCAAATCGTTCAATTGTGGTACCAGGAATGGGGGTTAGAGTTAAATAACAGCAAATGCACCACAGTTAACTTCCTGAGAAAATAATCACAAAATGGCCATACCTATTCTGTGGGTGGAATAAACATAAAATCTTCAGAGACAGTAAAATATCTTGGAATTACCTTAACATCTGACATATCGTGGGGATTACACGTACAGAACATATGTGGCGCAGCATTAAAGAAACTAGATTTTGTCAAGAGTATAATAGGAAGGTCTTCGGCTAAAAAAGTCAAAGAGAAATACTACTTCTCTCTGGTTGGGCCACATCTCAAACACGCTGCAAGCATTTGGGACCCTGGTCATAAAGATTTAATTTTTAAAAAATTATAAAATACCAAGGAAAGCAGCACGATTCGTTAAAAACTGCTACGAGCGTGCATATAGTGTCTCTAAACTTTTAGAGGGATTAAGGTGGGAGCCCCTAGAGACTTGGAGGCCACACGCTAGGCTTAGGTTGCTTGATAAATTCAGAACTGATATTTTTCAGAGCGATATAGAGAATATTATCATAACTCCCCATTTCATATCTAGGTCTGACAGATGCGATAAAATAAGAGATACTCTGCCGAACAGATGGGTACAAAAACTCGTTCTTCCCGCGAACAATAAGCGGCCACAATAAAAATTGAGCTCCTGTAATAACACTCCTATAATACATGTCACCATTGCACTTCCAAAAAACGTACACCTTTACAGGGCTGGTAACCTAACGCCCCACAAGCCACAAGCCCAAGCGGCGGCTCGCGGGGTATTATGCAGATGTAGGTGAATCTAAGCATTTGAATTTTTAAATAAATAGCTAAAAGAATTTTTATGGAAGCACTTCAATTCTACTCTCGCAGTACTTTTGAACACGAAGAGATGACGAGAAGGTTTTGTAAAAATATGTATCGAAACAAAAGTACCCAGTATAGGCCTATTTCGACCCATCGCTACATCTGTCATTAAATTAAAACTTCCTATCATAATCGCATCATATGTACGCTTACAGATAATTAGGGCATTATATCCGTTTTAATTGGTTCGTGCACGCCAGGGCTTAATCTTAGACGCTTTAAGTAATCGATAAATTTGGCACAAGTCAATTTTCTAGTCACTGCTAAAATCTCTTCCATAAAGGCGGATCCTGGAAATATTTAATGATTTAGGTTCAAGATTGCATCAATTATAACTAATTACGAGATTCAACATTTTTTCCCCAGTAAAAATGTATGCTTTGAATTATATGCGACTAATCTGTGGTAGCTAACGGGCTGGAGATGACTTTCTTAATTGGGTGAGTTGATTTCTGCGACTTTTTCGCTTGATATTTCCAGTCTTCAATGATTTCAGTCAACTTCACCTCGAAATTCTTAGCTTTGTCATATTATCATTTGATTTCTGGTGAAGTTATTACATTATCCTTTCATAGAAAAATGAGGCACAGTGCCTTTTTTCATTTCTCGTCATTTGCAAATCCTGAATGGGTTGAAAAACGTTATTAGGAGAGAAGGTTTTCAAGTATTGTCTCGTGGAAGACAACCAGGAAAATGTCCCACTATTTTGACGGAGGAGAAAAGAATCGTTCATTCAACATTAAAAGAAATTTAATATGCTTAAAATTACTTGTTTTTCATATTAAAGTCCTTGATGAAATATTGATAATAATAATCGTGTTCCTCTTGTTCAGTATAGAATTTAATTAGATTCATGAATAAAAGCGAGTGATTGAGAAGACATTAACATCCTTTTTTTTAAGTTATTTTATCGAGCCGTAATAAATCCATAAAAATGAAGAATAGTTCAATTTGAATGCTAAGAACGTTAAAAGTTTTTTAAGGCTTCAAAGGGTTCGTGGAAGAATTCAGGGCATATATGAGAGATCATTTCGAAAACGATGAATAGAGGATCCTTCTTTCAACAAGAGGACATGGAATGACGAGGAAATTTCATGCCTGGTTTTCATTTCCAAAGTATTCATGGAATAATTACTCAGGTACCTTTATTATTCAGGAAATAATATCAACGGCTGCATGAAAAATTACCGAACTATTGAGAACATTCAAAGAATAAATCTCCAATGGCCGTAATAATTGGCACTACTCGTCAAAAAGAAAGAAATTAAAGTTTACAGTGTTGGTTTAACGAAAACGTCAGTAAACAAACCCCAGCCTCTCAACCAGAATACCCCCTCATGTGACGGTTTAAGGGAATGTGACTTCCTTGCCAGTGACCACCACAGACACACACACACTCAACCCAGTTGGGATCCTTTTCGAGGGCTAATGGGACCCTGATCAGGATGCCTGGGTTATAACCTGAGATCCTTCATAGGGCTAATGAGACTCTTCTAAGGATGCCTGGTCATTACCACAATCACACTCACAAGCACTCAAATCACTCACTCACACACACACAGACGGGCCCAACTTCTGGGAGGAATCGCCCAAAAAGAGCCTGGTCAAAATATAAACACAAAGACAAACGAGGGTGAGCGTCGGATACGCGTATTTCGGCCACAAGGTGGCCCTCTTCAGCGAGCTGAAGGGAAAAGCACTTGCAACACGAGGTTGTGAGTGTTAGTGGAAATATGTGTATAGGTGTAAGTGGAAAGTGAATATCCATCTGAATCCGTCTGTGTGTTAAATGAGTCTCCAATAACCGTAAAAAAATGGCACCACTCGTCAAACATGCAACCACACAACACTTACTGTGTTGGTTTGCGGGGAAAGGGGATTCCACAGCAGGGACCAACCGCAGCCTCTCTACCAGAATACCCTCCTGTGATGGTTTACCGGACTAAGTGACTTCCTCGCCAGTGACTAACGCAGACACACACCCACGCCCCCCAAAAAAGGATCCTTCGCAAGGGCCAATGGGACCCCGCTGAGGATGCTTGGGGTTATAACCTGAGATCCTTCACAGGGCTAATGGGACCCCGCTAAGGATGTTTGGGTTCTAACCTGAGATACTTCACAGTAATGGGACCCCGCTAAGGATGTTTGGGTTCTAACCTGAGATCCTTCACAGGGCTAATGGGACCCCGCTAAGGATGCTTGGGGTTATAACATGAGATCCTTCACAGGGCTAATGGGACCCCGCTAAGGATGCTTGGGGTTATAACCTGAGATCCTTCGCAAGGGCTAATGGGACCCCGCTAAGGATGCTTGGGGTTATAACCTGAGATCCTTCACAGGGCTAATGGGACCCCGCTAAGGATGTTTGGGTTATAACCTGGGATCCTTCGAAGGGCTAATGAGACCCCACTAAGAATGCAAGGTTATTCACACATTCACTCTCACAAACACTCAAAATCACTCACTCACACACAGACACAAATGGGCCCAACTTCGGGAAGAATCTTGCTCAAAAAAAAGAGCGTGATCAAAACACAGACACAAACACGGACGAAGGTGAGCGTCGGATACGCGTATTTCGGCCACAAGGTGGCCCTCTTCGGCGAAGTGAAGGGAAAAAACGCTAACAACACAAGGTTGAAAGTGTCAAGTGTCAGTACGGCCATTGGAGATTTATTTTTATTAGTATTTTGCAAGAGGCCGTAGAGCTCAAGTTTCCTCGATTTGATGCCAGCATTGTTTAAGAAAAAACTCATATTCTTGAATGTGATTACTTAAAGGATAAAGGTATTATTCAATAATTAAATTTGATTATATTTAATTATATCTCACTAAGCGTTTCAAATTCCAGAGTTTAATTTCGTGCAAGTGTTTCTAACATGTAAAATGTTTGTGGCATAGATGTAGTCAACGCGAAAGCATAAAACTTGCGACAAATTTCATGCTCGTTTTAAAATTAGGTATGATTAATAAGTAAACGACTGTAGCATTTTTTTGACGTAGCTGATATGATTGGCTGCGAGGAAAATAAACCTGAATGTTATAGGAAGAATGAAAAACGGCAAGTTGGTGGAATATACTCCAGGGGATGAAATTCGCCACGGATACAATCATCTTTCATTAGCGGGATTAGAACCCGTACCCTTCAATTGCCGCTCAGGTATATTAGCCAATTATATTACCAAGACATCTTCGCGGCTAAAATTCGATGGAGGTTTAGAGGAGCTAGGTGTCCTCGTCTCAAGACAACATCGTGGCACATGAGTCGTTGTCGTGCTTGCTTTGCATTGTTGCGGAGGAATGACCCAACACCGTCGTTTTGGAAACACTAACTTTGAAAAATTTCCATCAAATATCGTACCAATCAATTTTTCACCCGTACGCGTCAAAATAGAGAAAAAATGAAAACGCCAGAATTTACACAGTCACAGTCACTTACATAGAGACGTCAAAAGAAGGTTGGCGAAAACTCTAATACGGAGCGTGGCGCTGTTTGGGTCGGAAACTTGGTCATTGTGAAGGGAGGAAGTACGTGGACTCGAGACGTTTGAGATGCGGGGGTTGAGAAGGATGGAGAAGGAGAGCTGGGTGGAGAGAAGGACGATCGATGAGGTATAAGATATGTTTGTGGAGGAGAGGAAGCTGGTGGCGGAAGTTCAAAGGAGGCGGTAGAGATGGATGGAAGATATTGAAAAAAGAGAAAATGATGAAGAAGGCCATTGAGGGGAGAACAGTGGAAAAGAGGAAGAAATAGGATAATTCTGGGAGGAATGAGAAGACGGAGAATGTACGAGGGATTTGAGAGGGCTCGTTGTCGATGTGGCATCCCTAGTAGGGATGTAAGATATAGAATTGCCATTATTAAAAGGCATTTTCAGAGAGAAGGGAATTTATGATGGGGTCCGAGTAAAGACATCGAGAAGTCATAGTAGTGAAAACGAATTGGGATAAGTACTGTCCAAAAACCTACCAATTAGCTGGTTGCACACTTAAATGGACTTAATGAACGCGTAACAGCGGGTCAAATTATTTGTCGAATGCAGGTTCTCCAACTTTTTCATCCGCCAAGCCTTTCTCGAAGAAAATTGCTCGTTGACCAATGAAATCGATCGATCATTTAATACCCAGTTAATTTCTCGAATACGGATTAAAATTGGACACTCAATCCATTTTTACGCATTTCCCCCAGCAGCATTTGTCCTCCATTTCCAGAAACCAAGATATCTTGAGTGACGCTTAGTGTTGCGAGGGTAGGCAGGGGGAAGAGTCGGTAACCATTTAATATGAGCAAAAGCCAGCAAAATCGGCTTCAGTGGGCAAAGAAGCAGTGGTGAAGGTGGGTCGACTCCGAATAAATCTTGCAATGGAATTTCACATTATGAGGGCGGGTGCGGGCCCGCTTTACCTGAACCCCCTAGCGGGGGGGCTGCCTCAGGCCACAGAAAGGGATCCCCACATTTAATCCCATAACCAAATGCCTCCTTTCCTTGCGTTTAGTGGGCTTTGCGTGGGATTAGTTTCGACTTTGATCCGACCGAAATAACTGTTTTCCGACGCTCTCTTCCAAAAAGGCTGAGCAGCATTGAGCGGCAGCACTTTCCCGGACGAAAATAGTCAAGAAGACCTATTTTGAATCAATTCGATGCTCGAATCATTGGATGTAATGCAGCGTAATCTAGGAACAACCTGATTAATTAGCCCGATGAACAGCACGTGTTTGTAACAAGATAGAGTAAACAAGGAAGTCGGAAGAAGAATGGTCCCCTTGCTTTAGTGTGTAAAGTGTAGGGGCAATCACGTTAACAAAAGATCCGCGAGTTACTATAGAGCTCAAAATTACATCACACCTCGACTTAAACCTGATTTTCCAAAAGTAAAAAGTTGACAGTTTAGGTAAAAGTTAAGAGTATTTCATAACTCGTTATTATCACATGGCTAAAGATCTCCTTTATTGCCGAGAAACTTTTTGTAATTAAATTTTCGACACACTTTATCCTTGTCATAAGTTTGCCTCGATTGATCGCTTTTTATTTTGTGACCGAATGTAACTGATCGTCTTTTTTTTCCTCGTGATCTACAGTTTTTACTTCCAAAAGGACAGAATATTCCATCATATGTAATTATTATTACACCGAATTATTTGTTGAGCTCTATTGCCTGGAAACTTTTTAGAATGAAACATTCGATCACTTTTTCCTTTTCATAAGCTCGGTTTCATAGACAGCATTCAATTCTGTGATCAAACATAAAGAAGTAGTCATTTTTCCTTGGTGACTGTTGATTGTTCAATTCTCAAATAAATACTTTAAACCTTGCCCCTACTCCAGTGAGAGAGGACTACCGTTGATTAAACAATGCATGTATATAGTTTTAAAATAAGAGAAAATTGGCTAATGTTTCATTAATAAAGACGATTATAATTGGATTATGAAGTATGGTATCTAAAATCCGTGAGGAGAGTTGGATTTTGAGAAACGTTCCAAATATAATTTTAGTATCATATTTTACAACACCAGAATTAGTTTTCATTATAAAATCTCCTCTCCATTATTAGTTCATTAAATTAAATCCTCGTATCATCTTTACTTGGACAGACAACTCCAAGAAACTTCACTATATTTTGAGATGGTTCTGAACTGATTCCTATTTTTACTGGTCTGAATCCCTTTCAATTAACGGCATTTTAGGGAGGGTTGAATACCACGATTAAAATCCCTTCTGCAGACGCCTATGCGCTTTCATTTCACAGTTCTGTTCTGTCAATTGAAGCAAATATGTTTGCACAGGCCTCGAGAACAATGATTAGTTTGTACAATAAGTGTGTCAAATTTTTGCTTTCTCTGTCAACAAAACCATTTTTACCGCGGAAGAAACGTGAACTTGTCAAAAATCAGGTGATCGCCATTACGCGGACGACGCATATGTCTAAAAAATTTTTCACTCATTTTAAAAGAGAATCCTTCAAATCTATGAAGAATTATTAAAATGTTTAAAATTGGGTATATTAACGTCACAATGAATGTTCTCGTCACACGTTGTAAATCAATTCACGCTGTGCCACCAATGGCGTCCTTTCTCAGAGCGAGTAATGGAGTGGTAGGGGAAAACCTCTTCCTGACTGCGGTAGAAGCCAGAACTAAAAGAGCATTTCCGGCCGAGGTGTACAGCCTCCATGAATAAAAAAATGTGAATATTTCAATATTAAGATCCCTGGATTTTAAATCATGAAATTATCAATTCCGGTTTGCTCTTCATCGTTATCAGCAATACACCAGGGTTGAACTTCGCCATGAAAAAAATCATTTGACTTGACCGGGATTCGAACCCGGATCTCCCAATTGCCGGTCAGTTATGTCAGCCAGTTAACTGGCTAACACGCCTGGTGTAACTGGCTAACACATCTGACCGGCAATCGGGAGATCCGGGTTCGAATACCGGCCAAGTCAAACGATTTTTTCATGGCGAATTTCAACCCTGGTGTATATGCACCCGTGCGAGTGACTTTTTACCACATCATTTGTTAAATGCCATGATTGAAAAAAAAGTTATCAGCAGTCATTATTAACAAAGATTGGTTTTGCTGAAGCTAGTCTATCCAATCTCATACCAGCTAACGTTTTTTCACGAGACATTTTAGCTTGACCACATTAGCTTGAATGACGTATTCCACTGTTTTTCCACCTAGGTAATCCTATCCATAAGTTTTTCCTTCCAATTCTGTTTCCAATTATCGGATGAATCACATATTGTGTCCTAAATGATTGTCTCTTACACTTTATCGCTGAGGCTCCATGAAAATGTCTCCTCATTCTTAATCATCTATTGATATCATCGGTGTTACTTCATTTATAAACGTATACCAACTGCTTATTGGTAGGTTTTTGGGCAGTACTTATCCTAACACATTTCCACTACTATGGATGGCCCGCCGTGCCGTTAGGCTCCTCTTGAATTTTCCCCATCGTCTCCAGAATTCACCTCCATTATTTCCACCAGGATTCTTACCCTGTTCCTTCCTCTACATCGCTTCCCCAGTGTTCTTCCCTCTATTACCCCTCCTTTCAATATCTCCCCCATTCATCTCTTGTCTCCTCTAAACCTCCGCCACAAGCTTTCTCTCCTCTTCAACCATCTCCAATACCTCTTCACTAGTCTTTACCGACACCACTCTCTCCTTCCTTCTCCACACCCACATCTCAAACGCCTCGAGTCTACGTACATCATCCCTTCACAATGAACAAGTATCCGATCCATACAGCGCCACGCTTCGTATAATATTATTATTGCCTTTTCTTTATTTCTCTACTCTCTATGAAAACGATAAATAAATTCGACCTTAACATCATTCCCAAAATCAAAGTTGGGGATATTGAGCTGCAATATTCCAAAACTGTGCGTAACCTAGGGGTAACCCTCAATGACAACTTGTCGTGGAACAACCGTATTTTACTTTTTTTAATAATAGCACGCTTTATAAATATAAATGTATATATATAAATAAAATACATAAATAATATAAAATAATAGTACGCTTTATCAACTTAATGTGCATAAAAATCTGCTGCCATTACATACACGACAACTGCTCGTCAACTCATTAATATTTCCTAATTTTGATTACTATTGTCATGTTTATAATGATTTAACGGCAGAGCTGAACATCAAACTACAGCGTCTCCTAAATTCGAGCGTTCGATATATTTTTAATCTTCGTAAATATGAGCACCTAGCCCCTTATTATATGGAACTTGGTTGGTTGAATACCAGATTCCGCCGCCAATACCTGCTTGGAACATTTCTCTTTTCTATCTTGGCCAGTAACGAACCGTCCTACGTAATTAATATATGTTTTCTAAAAGAACGACCAATCATACAATGGTTACTAGAAGAGAACCTAGTAACCTTCTACTTCCGACCCACTGAACCACTACATTTCATGAGTCGTTTGTCGCGGCCACCTCACAACTTAGGAATTCCATTCCAATTGATGTGAGGAAATCTCGCCCGTTGGAAATTTTTAAATCTAAATTCTATGAAATTTTATTGAATGAATGTTTTCCAGAATAGTTTAGCCTGGTCAGTATTTAATTCGCATTGCCAATTTTTTTATTTGACAGAAATTTTTTTTTCCTCATGGTCTGTTTTTGTTTTTTATCTTGTATCATGTATCAATATATGTATATATATATATATATATACATATATATATATATATATATATATATAACTGCACTTAGGATCACTTAAGTGACGAATATATAAAAGTTTGCCAGAGGAAGGCAGACGACAAACTCAGAAAACAAAAAAATGATGAACACACTTACAAAGTTTCTTGATATTTCGGTGCCACTAGCACCTTGGTCGCAAGAGCGAAGACTGAGAAGGAAGGGAGGACTGAGGCGGTAGGAAGGGAGGACTGAGGCGGAAGGAAGGAAGGGAGGGGAGGGACAGGGGAAGGGGAGGAAGGGGGAGGGAGAGGAAAGGTGGGGGCGGGAGGCGGGAAGTGGAAGAAATTCGAAAGGAAGAAGTAGTATGGGCAGAGGTGAAAGAAGAAGTTAGTGGGATTTATTGAGTCCTGGCGGAGAGAAAGCCTGGAATAAGTAAATGCAAGAGGACTCAAGATCTTTGATTTGGAGTGGGGAGGAGGAAGGGGGAAGGGAGGCGAGAATGCCAACCTTAAATATATTATTAAAGGTGGAGTTGTGGGAAGAAACATGGGTGGCAACAGGGAGGGAAACAGAAATAGAAGGTGGTTCATTACAACTGGAGCGGTGGCCATTCATGCGGATATTAAGGGGAGTGGTCGTCAAACCGATGTAAAAACTAGGGCATAATTGGCAAAGAAGGATATAGACAACATTATGGGAAACGCAGGAGAGTGAGGGGACGGAAGGAAGATGAGCGGCAAGGAATTTATCAGGCAGAGGCTGGGTGAGAAGGATGCCACAAGTTTTGCAACGTGGGCGATTGCACGGCGTCGGAAGGGACTTAGTAGGTCGGGAGATTGATTTGGAAAGAGGTTTAGTGATTTTAAAGAGGGTGGAGAGGTTGGGAGGGCGTCTAAAGGTGAGAGAAGGACAGCGGGGGAAAATTTTGGAAGTGGTAAGGTTGTCAGAGAGGATGGGGTAGAGATTTTTGATTAAGCGATGGATGGAGTGAACTCCAGGGAAATAGGTGGTACAGAGGGAGATTTGATCATGAGGAAACTTATTAAGAGAGAGAGATTTAGAAGAAGAGGGTCGCTGTAGGATTTTTTTCTGAAGAAGACGCTCAGGGTAGCCTCTGCGAAGGAGGGATTGGTGGAGATTGGAGAGAAAAAGGTCAAGGGATTCGGGATTGTTGCATATTCGGTGACCACGGATAGAGAGGGAAAAGGGGAGGGATCGTTTAGTATGAGAGGGGTGGCAGCTGTTGAAATGGAGATATTGTTGCTTGTTGGTGGGCTTGATATGGACAGAAGTGTGGAATTTAAGGTTACTGAGGGAGATGTCTACATCCAGAAAGGTAATTTTAGAGGCAGAGATGTTAGAGGTGAAGGAGACAGAGGAGGAGGAGTTTAGGGAGGAGATGAAAGAGTTAAGGGAATCAAGGCCATGTGGCCACAGAAGAAAAATATCGTCAATGTAACGAAGCCAGAGAAGAGGTTTAGGAGAGCAGGACGAGAGAAAAGATTGCTCAAAAGCACCCAAGAAGAGGTTAGCATAGGAGGGGGTGAAACGACTACCCATGGCACAACCTTTAGTTTGGATGTAGAAATTGTTATTGAAGGAGAAAGCATTATTAGTAAGTATAAAGTTCGCCATTCGTCTTTTTCTTGACCAGCGGCCTGTTCCTCACGCCCCTAGTTCAGATTTTCTCCTTGACCTTTCCAACTTTACTCCCAACTTACTTACTTTCCAACTCCCTGCGTTTCCCATAATGTTGTCTATATCCTTCTTTGCCAATTATGCCCTAGTTTTTACATCGGTTTGACGACCACTCCCCTTAATATCCGCATGAATGGCCACCGCTCCAGATGTAATGAACCACCTTCTATTTCTGTTTCCCTCCCTGTTGCCACCCATGTTTCTTCCCACAACTCCACCTTTAATAATATATTTAAGGTTGGCATTCTCGCCTCCCTTTCCCCTTCCTCCTACCCACTCCAAATCAAAGATCTTGAGTCCTCTTGCATTTACTTATTCCAGGCTTTCTCTCCGCCAGGACTCAATAAATCCCACTAACTTCTTCTTTCACCTCTGCCCATACTACTTCTTCCTTTCGAATTTCTTCCACTTCCCGCCTCCCGCCCCCACCTTTCCTCTCCCTCCCCCTTCCTCCCCTTCCCCTGTCCCTCCCCTCCCTTCCTTCCTTCCGCCTCAGTCCTCCCTTCCTACCGCCTCAGTCCTCCCTTCCTTCTCAGTCTTCGCTCTTGCGACCAAGGTGCTAGTGGCACCGAAATATCAAGAAACTTTGTAAGTGTGTTCATCATTTTTTTGTTTTCTGTGTTTGTCGTCTGCCTTCCTCTGGCAAACATATATATATATATATATATATATATGACGCGAAATCCAAAGGTCCGTGGTTCGATTCCCGGTCCAGTCGAATTTTTTCTGCTTGGAATCGGCCATCATTTCATCTTCACACCACCATTGTCTTTGTAAATTTTACGTGTTCCTATCCACTTTCTTTCTACCTTTCTGTATAAACATTTATATGAGTGTATATATATATATATATATATATATATATATATATATATATGTATATGTATCTTTTAATTATACCTATCTCTGAGTTCAGCTGTATAACATGTACATTTATTGTTTTTCAATGAGGGTAGTTGTATTTGTATTTTTCTTTATACATTTTAAGTTATTAAGCTCTATTTATTTTTTGATCTGAACTAAATAATACGTTAATATTGCTGTTTTCAGGTATTCTCGTCGCGTGTTCAGTTTTTTCTGACAACAGTTTCTCCCCTCTTCCTGGGGGCGTCTTCAGGTCCGTTGGACATTTTGTAATTTTGTAACAATAATTACAAAATGGCCAACGGACCTGAAGACGCCCCCAGGAAGAAGAGGGGAGAAACTGTTGTCTGAAAAAACCAAACACGCGACGAGAATACCTGAAAACAGCAATATTAACAAGTATATGAGTCTCGAAAGCCTTCAAAGAAATTTAAATAATATGTTATTTGTTTATTACCTCGCTGCTATTCTATTTTATTGCATTGTACTCTAAGGGACCTGTCCCAGAGTAAAATAAATGTTCATTCTATTCTATTCTACATAAATCCACTATATCAATTCACTCCTCTTTGAAAATGTATCTTTGGTTGCGGCAGTGTACATCTTATGTACCTAATACATGGTGTTAGCATGCATTTGACGTGAAATCCAACTTTTTTTTAAATTTCGACGCTTATAAAAGCGGGGTCCACATGGTACACGAGGTCACGGTACATTCCAAAACGCTGGCAAAGGAGAACTAACGTAATACGCTGGCAAACTAACTAGATGTTTAATTAATAAACTAGCTGGAGAACTAACGTAATACATTTTACCTAAGCTCTCGAACTAAGCGAAAACTGACCAAGGAAAAATGATCCCAATCTCAACGCCGGCTTTCTCAATTTTTCTCCCCGCAGGTGTCCGTGAACCCGGAGTTCAAGGTGGCGGAGATGTCCTTCGAGAACAACGCAGCCGTTTGCAACATGTACTACACGGAGTCCTTCATCCACATATTCAACTGTTCCCTCCAGAGGCCGTGAGGAACCGATCGGGGAAAAAATTGAGGGGTTGACAACACGCAACAACAGCGTATGCTGAGAGGGAGGGGACGAGGGTCCAGCGCGAAAATGATGACAGCGTGTGTGTGTGTGTTTTTTTTTAACTGGGATACCGGTTCCGGGTGTCCTTCGCTTCGCCAATGAGGAAACATGAACAAAATGTGATAGAAAAAAATTACGGACGATATACGTGTGAACATGTACAGTCACTTCATAAAGAATCGCGAAGCACTACGCTATAGGTCGGATGTCGTAGCTCGAAATAAGTTGGCTATCCTGAACTATCTCTGGTGGCTATGTCCCTCTTGACTTTCAATAAATATCATACTGTACCTGGAAATGCTCATAGTCAACAGAGATGGCTCAGGATAGCCAACGTACTTCCAGCTTCGAAAGCCGACCTATACAAACCGCTAGCATAAAGTGAGTGTCGCGATACTTTATGAAGTGACTGTACAATTTATGTGAGCGATGGTCGAGGCCTGAGACTTTGTGAAAATCCACCACGAAGCTTATGGAACTTGAAAAACGAAAGCTTGCGATTCCCATGAAAATATTTGATTTAATTGATCCAACTCGTTTCACCATATTAGAGCATTCAGTAATGATACAACTACCGCTATGGTCGTTTCCTGACAAATTAAATGCGTGGCGAAAAAAAGTTGTGACAGTTAAAAAATATGTACACAAATTTTCGGTGGAATCGCAAAGTTTTTATCTGACGTTCTCATATTTTTCTCGTATACCATTTACAGGGTTTGGCGATCTGATGAAATGCGTTGGATCTCAAGGCACGAATAGATGAAAGTTGTGAGGTGATTTTCTTTCTCTCTTGTGAGTGTTCTTAAATTTAGAATCTATTTTGTTCGAAGGGCAAATCGATCGAAACTTTATGATCTCGCATAGCATTTTCGTTTCTAGTAATCGACAGCGGTCCAGGCAGCTGCGTGTAGTTTCTCTCTTTTCTGAAGAAAAAATATCTCGCGGGAAGATTTCGTTTTTAAACGAGAGGATCAAATAATTCCCCCCCCCCCCACGCTCTGAGAATCGCAGGATTTCCGTTCATAATTTTAAGTCACTTGCTCTGAGCATGAGTGCAGTACAAAAAATAGCCCTCCCCTATCTACAGTGACTCGTGACGGTTAATGAAATTGGGCCAAAACTTGAGTAAATCGGCATTCACCGTTATATCATCAAGCACCTCATAGTCGTTACGTAGGGGAGGAACGTAAGCTTTGTGAACAAGCTACTCGAAATTTTAGCTTCAAACTGGTTGGCGTATATTATGTTAAATTTACAACCCAAGGTATCCAGCAATGGATACAAGTGCAATTAGTGAATTGATTACCACAAAGCCGTCATAAGCATTATTCCCCGCAAGCATGCAAGCGATGTTGCTATACATTCCATTTAAAGAAAAGGGATTAATTTTCATCCGACTACCGGGAGAATTTTCCCTCGAATCCAAGAAATATCACGCAATGCCTGCTTGCTACGGGAAAACTAATCTCGATTTAAGACCCTTCGAGAGCGGAATATCTCTCTGTCCTGCGGCGCAAGATTTAGGCATTCGTTCAATTCCAAGAAACCTTTCCATTACTCCTCTCAAGGGATTAAGGCGCTCTCAGGAGTTGGGCATTAAAAGGAACGAGAGGCAAAATTCTAAAGCCCTTCGAAATCCAATCGGTTTAATGTATAACGTTTCGTTTCCGCATCAGCGGAGAGTATTGATTTCCACCCAAGGATCCCCAATTTTGCGACCAGTTTTCCTCTAGTCTTTGAGCTTTGCGGGTTCAAAAAATCAAAATGTTGAGGGAAAAAAGAACCTAATTCCAATATAATGAATGAAGCGTAACATGTGGCTTGAAAAAAAAATCGCATCAAAGACGGAGTCAAAGGAGTTGCAATCGAACAAAACATTGATACCAAAATGAATGACGAATTGTCGGCGGAAATCGGCGAAGTTACATTTAGAAAGAAGCTCGTAAGCTCATGCTATTTCAGGTCTCATATTGCCTTCATCACAAGATCTGTGGATTAAATGATTATTTCCCAAGAGTGCTCTAAATTTATCTCCTTCTGTTACGAGCACTATCCTTATCTAATGGTAAATATAAATGTCCAAGGAATCGATGATAGAAAAAATGTGTTATGCGTGTCATGTCTATGAAGCATTTACTTCACAGATAAGGCAAAATTGCCATATAGTGGTTTTCCGGGACCATGCCATACGCAATTATGCATGGTAGACTACTCCTTATTAATAATGCATAAAATGGAGTGGAAAATGGGACACGCATTAGCAAAAATTTCACAGGGGCTCACATTACTTCAATCATGACAGAGTGAACAGCTGCACTTTGATGCAAAGTGCGCATTGGAATTAGATTTCTCAACGGAATCGCTGTTGTGATTCATCAATGAATATACCCTTGTCCATTTTAAGTGCGGAACCTGCATCCTTTTTCTTTGATAAGCCAGCCTAATCTCACCCCATGCTTTCGGCTATTCTTGTCAATGAGGATGGCCCACGGTTTTCCAATTCCCGCGCCACAATGTAGGCAACGCAAGAGAGCAGATGAATTTTTTATCAGTTCGTCTATAAATATGCATTTCTTCGTTATGAACGCGGAAACTACATCCAATTTTTTTCTTTTTTCCTTCCAATTTCTCTTCCAATCTACGAACCATTTGAAGAAGTAAAGGCCGCCCGGCAAAGTGCCTCTTGGTGTGCTGGTCTGTGCAGTGTAAAGTAGGCTTGTGCGATGAGTCGATTCATCGAATTCATCGACGATGTTTTAGTCATCGCGTCGCGATGAACGGCGTCGATGACAATGAATGTCATCGATCATCGACGTCCTATAAATTAACTGACGTCGATGATTTGATAAATAAACTGACGTCAAAGAGTCGATGAATTCACCGATGTAGATCAGTCAATGAATCCATCCCCATTAGATGATAATTATCTGTGTTGCGTCGCCCGCCCGTGCCTATCCCTACCTTTCCGTCGGTGATGAATGAATTCATCGACTTATCGAGGTCGGTGAGTTCATCGACGGCAATGAATTCATCGACTCATCGTCGTCGATGACAATCATCGGAATCGAATCATATCGATGATTTTTTTTCATCGACCCTCGATGGGCAAATTCGCTTATCGCACAAGCCTTGTGTTGAGTGTGCTTGGAAACCCTCCCTGGAATAAGAATGAAAAGGATAAGGAAGATAGTTTGAGATTGCGAAAGAGCAAGGGGCACGTGCCCTGGTCCAGCTGCGACTTCTGGACTTGAATTATTATTATTTTTTAAAGTACTTCGTATCTTTAGCGGGACGTGTTGGTAGTAATAACTGGCGGAAGGAGAGGTGATATATATATGTTCTCCCCGTGTCTCCTCACGAGTGGGGCGCCCCTTGGGATTTTCACCGCGAGGTAATGAGATGCTTCATTATACGTTCACGCTCTCGTTCTCGCTCTCTCGCGGCTGTGTGAAACGTGTTCACTCGTCGCCCGTTCGCAAAGATGCCATCGGCCGTTGAAATATGATGGAGAGAGCGGAATGCTCCGTAATGGGATGCTTAAGGTGATTGACTGGACGACTGGAGTCGAGTCTCAACTACTTAGGTCCGCGCATAAAAGCTTGCATCCCATTCCCCTCAGAAATTGGCTCGTTGCCGATGCTCCTCCTCCCCGACATGCTTTTTAACTCGACTCATTCCGCGAAAGTGAATAACTGCCCAGAGATGCATAACATTTCATCTCGCAAATTTTTATTCTCTGTTACCACATAAAAACTATCTTAAGTCTTCCATACGCTTGATGATTAAGTACCTTAAATGTCAATTTTATCAATTGAAAACCTCCTTAGCTATCACTCGCAGATGGTTTTAGGAAGGTAAAACAACGTCTTATTAATCTCCGCTTCCTGCGCGATAATGCTAGATAGCAAGGAGTTCCTGAGAGCGTATAGGGCAAATTAACGTTGCCAACGAATCGAGGCCTCGTTCTTTTCGGCACCATGTTCAGCTACCGTGATCTTTTAAGGTAGGTAAATAATAATAATTTTTATAATAAGAAGATTTATTTCGCTGCTCACCTCGCATATGAACAGCGCCCTCCAGCATTAATAGAAAAACCTACCAAAGATCCTGCCCACAGGGCAGTGAACCGCAAAAGAAATATGAAACAGAGCTGAATTGCGTCAGAAGTTGAAATAACTTCGATAAATGCATCCGCGGTATTTGATTTCGTGTGGAATTTTAGTTAAGGTGTTTGGGTCTATTATCGTTTGAGTACAGCTTAGTGTGAAAATTTGAATACGCGCACTAATTAATAACATGTCCAGATATAAGCCGAAAAAATCGCATGTTACATATTTCATTTCTTAGGGAACTAAACGCTATTTTTAAGCACAGTTGAATCGTGTCTTGACACATAATTTGAAGTGTTTTCGAAATACATATGTAGAGATTTTATCCTAAATGCGAAAAAACATGCTTTTATACGGTTATAATGGTTCTCATTAAATATTGGGGTAAAATGCCGAATAATAAAAATGTCTTTACAGACAGTTTTCGCTCAAATTCTGAATTCTGCACCGTAAACACGAGTCATAAGTATGCTAGGGATTAAAATTAAAAAATATAATTCTTGGGTCTTATTTCTCGTGCATTAATTAATTAAATGCGTGAAGTGTAAAGCAACAGTTTTTTTCGTCTTACAAGTAAAGTTTCTAAAACGTGCACTCAACGACTCACGATTAACGATTCAAACCACCTTAAAGCGTCAAAACTGAAAACATAAATTATTTGACCACTCTGTAAGGCTCTCGTAAAAAGTCTACGTTCTTAAAAGCTCGTTCATCCTGAATGAATCCGATCACTGTACAGCAAAAGATTCGGCTGTGACATTTGTGAGCCCAAAGAATGCTATTACCTGCCTACCTGGTCACATCGGATTCACTGATTTGCTGATATGATCCATTCAGCGATAACTATACTCATAAATTATGCTAACTTGTGGTCTTCAGCCAGAGGAGGAACGCGTTCAAAGATACCGAAATAATTCGTGACGGTGGTATTTTAAATAGGTCTTAAATCGTCTGCTATAGACGTCACGATTTGCCTGCTGTGCAAATATGACCGCGGTTGTGGAAGGTCATAGGATATAGTTGTGTTCAATATGTGGCTCACGACGCAGACCACGCATCTTGAAAAGGGATTTGGAAAGCAAAACGATAGGGTGCGTGAAAGAAGCCGAAAATGCTACTGTTTAATAGATAAGATGAGGGTTTTCTTTATTGTTTGAAAACGAAAATATTTCTCTCGACAAACGGAAACGATATCCTGATGCCACTTGCGTTCAATAACCACTCTTACTAATTTTATATACAAGACCGTTTGCGAGAGCATATTTGACTAAATTAAGACATATATATGTGGAGGAAGAAGCTCACCTTGCCTTGTTGTTAGGAATTCAATCGGAGCAATAAAATCAAATAAGTGAAAAATTTTATGGCTTGAAATAAACGATTAGCACTTAATACCAGTCAACGCCTCGAGTATTGTCAAGTGCAGTGCCTTCAATTGTATTATTCTTAGGAATTCCCAAAAAATATTCTGTCTGGTGATTAATATTGGTGAAAAAGATGGTTACAATAAAATATCACTGCCGTCACCAATACTGTGATATAACTTTGGAGTGTAAATATAACATATTAAGTACATTTTGGTGTTTCTTTAACAATGTGTTCATTTTTTTATTCCGCTGCGCGAGTGATTATAGTACTTTGTAGTCAAAGAGATGGCTTATGTATTGGCAGTGCAGTGGAAATGATTAACTGGCCGAGGCTAAAAGTAATATCCAACTAGTTAATAATCATTTAATCATAACGAGACATACTAACTTCCATTCTCGTTTAATAGGATTGTTACTAAAAAAAATATGCCTGATTATTATTCTGATAAAGAGCTGTTTTGAACTGATTTGACAAATACTAGCCATGAACATTCAACATATTTGGTTCGGCATATTCTATTTTTAAATAGAAACTTTTTTTCTAACCAGATAATTGTATTGTGGGGCGCCCTTGAAAGAGTTATCAGGGTCGCTCCCGAGTATTTTAACGTTGGTATTGCTTTCCCTGATGTGTAAATTATGAGGACTGTACGCGAATCGTTACTTAATTGACCACGGGACGTCCTTCTAATGTGAGGAACAGCAATGAGTGCTCACGAGGCCTGCCAGTGTCCCAAGAAGAACGGGGAAAGAATGGACAACGATTAAGAAGAAGTCTTTACTAAGAGAAGCGTCGGTTGGAAGGGAAAGTTTGTTGTTTGAATGTTTTTGATGCTTGGAAAGTATGTTTGAATTTTCGGTGGGACAATGTTGACTCAGAATATGAGGGGTTGGAGAAAAGTGTGATATTTTTATGGCAATCGAATTGTCCTATCGAATCCAAAAAAAAATGTAAATATCAGCTTGAAAATTTATTTTTATTCTGTAACTGAAATATATACTAAGTATTTTAAAAAGTGTTTTATTCATCCCATCATCATATTACCTGTTTTAACGTGGTGATAGATGAAGTAACTCAGTTTTATCATGGAGTACATATAGAGTGGGCAAAGAGATATGGAGATTCGGATATGAGTTTTTAAATAATACTTTGGCCGATAGATGGAACAAGTGTATCGAAGTTGCCCGACAAGCCATAACAAATGAGCTTTGGCACACGGCCACTTCATTTAGTGTCGCATAACTCACATGATGCTCTTACGATGATTTCGGTACCTGGATGTTTACTAAAGGAACCATAGCATCGGAAACAAATCTTATGGAGTCGTAGAGATCAATCTTAATATGTATTTTAATGTGCCTTCAATGAGCATCGTCTATAATGAATCGCATTCACGTCAATATGATGAGACACGATTGCCAAACACCGAGTAAACTGTCTACCGATTTATCATAGCAACGACAAAACAATTGATACTTGTTTAAAAGAACACAAAAGCCATGGTAAATCCACCTCTGTATGTTGATGCAAAATCACCGAGTAGCACAAGCTCCTCCAAGTGGCCATCACCGTAAGCCAAAATTCTTCCTTCCCTAAAGTGGTGGCACCTGAGAAATTATTCCCAAAGCTCTCAGAAATTTGTCCAGTTTTTAGCATTGATTTGCCACTCTACATATGTATAATTACTCTATGGTTGTATCGTTACATAGCTGAAGAATTGAGCACTGCGTAATTTGACGCAATTTCGTGATATGGCTGACCGACTTTCATGTTACAACATCATCACCAGAGTTCGATTGTGGACTGGAAGGATATTAAGGTATTTGAGTAAGATATCTTTTTACGTGCAAATCATTGAACTTGGTCCCATTTTACAGAAATAATCTCACCCTTCCAAATATTTTATCATATCATCCCCTTTATTCCGTACTTCCTCAGAGACGAGAGACAAAAATGCCTGCCATTTTACATGGGAAATGGTACGGGCATGCACTCCGGAGAGATAGAATTAAAAAAAAGAAGAATTTTCAACATATAAATCTCGTAAAAATTACTAGAACTTTGTAGTTAGTATGTTTTGTCAACTGTATTCAAAATAAATTATATATTCACCGCAGCAATATGTTCAGAAGCTGTTTTTAACGTACCGCGAGAAAAAAGTGAGTGTGAATCTACGTGAATCCGCGTGAATCTCTAAAGTTAAAGACTAATGTATACATTTCATTTAATTCCTGAGAATATCAGCCTTATATAATCGTATTATTGCAAGATTAATATTACCATACTTCACAATTCCTTCAGCTACAGAGAATATATAGTTATATTATGTATAAATATTTATATTACAATAACTAATTATTAATTCCATTCAAAATTGACTTCAATATTGAACGTAAAATTGCATATGTAAATAATAAATATCATTCTGGTTGAACATGGACGGGGTATTCAATGACCTTAGACCATGTTCCGTAATTGGTTATTAATATTAATGAGACGTTAAACGAGTTGACTTAATGTGAAAAAAATTATCAAATTCTACAATAGTTCTGGATCGTAAATTAATTGATGACAAGAAATTGTAATAAAACAAAATGTATAAGTATCTTTTTTGCTATCTCTCCATCAAGAGCAGCTACTAGGATAGGTATGGGTTCACGGTAATGCGCAGAAACGCTAATGACAACGTCTAACAAGTAGCAAGTAAAAAGATGCACACCAATGGTTTGAGATTGATCAGGTAGTGTGTCGCCTGGTAGTAATGAAAATATGATCAACTTGAATCCTTTTGTCACGTGGACAGCTGTTATTTCGAAGATGGAGCACTAATGCCTCTGAGGTTTTTCGGCCACACAACCATCTGCTTGAAATTTTACCCTTTGAGTGCGTCACGACGAGATATCACGTCACGGTTGTCTTTATGCTGATGCTGATGACGTTATGTCACGTCAAGGGTACCGTGAGTGTTCGAGCTTTCCCTAAAGAACTTTCACTAGGCTCCCTAGGGAAAGTCGCAACACTCACGGTACCCTTGACGTGACATCACGTCATCAGCACCAACTTAAAGACAATCACGTTCAAACTACCTTAACCATTTGAGTGCGGCATGACGTGATATCACGTCACGTTGTCTTTACGCTGGTGCTGATGACGTGATATCACGTCCTGGGTACCGTGAGTGTTCCAGCTTTCACTAGGGGGCCTAGTGAAAGTTCCCATTGGAATTCTGGAACGCTCATGGTACCCAGGACGTGATATCACGTCATCAGCACCAGCAGAAAGACAACCATGACGTGATATCACGTCCTGCCGCACTCAAAGGGTTAAGAAGAAACAGAGCGTATGCCAAGGTAAAGAATGATAGAGTGCTTGTAGATAATGAACATCACCCTGCTAAAAAAGTTTGTATAGTTTCCTCATAAATACTTCTACAGAATTTCTTAAAAGTTCTGTAGACATTCCTTTAAGTATTGAAACACCATTTTAAAGAACTCCCTACGACGTTCTGCAGAATACCTTAGGATGTTCTGCAGAATATCTTAGGATGTTCTGCAGAATATCTTGGGACGCTCTGCGGAATTCCTTAGGACGTTCTACAGAAGCCCTTTGACGCTCTGTAGAACTCCTTAAAAGCTCAAGGAAACCTCAATTATTTCCGTAGAGTTGCTGAAGTTCTACAGAACAGCTTGTAAGGAGTAATTTTGCTCGGCAGAAAAAACTCTACAGAACATATACTCTTTAGAGTCAGGCGCTCATGTTCCGTACAGATCCTTAGAAAAGGGAATAGTTCTGAAGAAAAAGAGTCAATTTCTGTAGAATTCCTTACGTTCTACAGAACAGCTTCTAAGGAAATATTTAGCAGGGCAGCAGTAGAATGTTACGAGGGCCGGTCTGAAAGTAATGTCTGCTAGTTTTTATGCACTAAAATATTATGAATGAGTGCCAATTTTTGAGTTTCTCACCTTATCTACATACCTTACACTAAATTCTTGGAAAATATCAGCGTCTTCCGTCTTCAGGTGGCTGCTCTGTAGTTTTGAGAAAATGACTTAGCTGCCTCATTAGCTGAATATTGAGTACCCTCCGCTGCTAAGACGGCTTCCAAACATTAAGGCAGTAAAGAGAGTGAACTCCCGCAAAGAGCTGAGGGACACCTGTCCCGCGATTAGCCATTTAGCGAGGCGTGCGGCACGCGGACATCACATAAACTTTGCGCCGCTCATCATTTCTCCTTCTCTCTTACACACATGAAGAGAAGTCTTCGACCGAGCTCGTTAGATTCACCATGTTGAAAGACGCACTCAAGGGAAGGTGGGCTATTTTGGAATTCCGAATCCTCCGGAGCATAAAATAAAATCCTCCCTCTTCTTTCATCCACTCTGAACGTATTTTTGGTCCCACGAGCGTTAGCCCGCCGACTTGAAAAAAATCGTCCCGGACAAGGCATGGAATGGGGAGAGAGACGGGTTGAAGGCAGGTTTTTTTTAGTGAGATATGACTTGCACGGTAAAAAAATTCAAATATTCGGTCGTATAGCAGAAATAAATCTCATTTTTTGCAATGATGCCAAAAGAAATGTTAGAAGATTTTTTCCGTAACTTATCAAGAATTTTTCCCAAAAAAATAGAGGTCTTAATCACGTGGTTTAAGGTGCAGCTCTTTGTTTCAAGAAGAATTTATTTTTTTCGCGTCATGAATATAACTTAAAGTAGCTTGTATGTTTTCACAACTATTAAAAAAAATTAAATCACCGTAGTTCATTTTTTTTTAAATAACGACTGCAAAAAAAAAATCTTTGACCGCGAAGATGCTTTTAATGTTCAACATGTAGAAAGTAAATCCTCCTTAGGACACTTAGGTAGGGATCGGGTTTTCTCTGAAAAACATATTCCCCTGCAGGGATTTGAACCCTGGCCGTCCGTGTATGGTTAGCCAGTAGGTACTCTAGCTCCCACATCGACCCCATCCCCGCACGAGATGTTTTTCTGTACAATGAGACCAAATTCATTGCTTTCTATGTGAAATGATATCCCTCGCAAAATTACTTAAGGAATGGTGTAACAGGTTGGAATAGCGAAAGAGGAGGGTCTCGATGAGTGAATTGGCCGCATGAAAATCACATCAACGCGAAACCGCACCGCGACAACCAAACCGACACGGAACGTATTGGGGTACGCGGTGTGCTGGGAAGGGGTATAACGACGGTCCTTTCTCAACTCAATAAATTATTTATTTCCCAGTACTTAATGATACAATGAATCTCACGAAGAACATAATTTTTTTAAATGAAACACAAAGGAAAACATCGCGCTTCGTTAAAAACTGCTACGAGCGAACTTATAGTGTCTCACAAATTTTAGAGGGATTAAGGTGGGAGCCCCTAGAGACTCGGCTACAGGCTAGATTAAGTTTACTTGAGAAATTCAGAACTGGTATGTTTCAATACAACACAGAGAATATTATCATGACGCCTCACTACATTTCTAGGCCTGACAGATGCGATAAAATAAGAGAGACACATTGCCAAACAAATAGTTACAAAAACACGTTCTTTCCTCGCACAATAAGCGATTTAAATAAAACTGAGCCCCGCTAAACACACTCTCATAGTACACGTCAAAATTTCTCCTCCAAAAACCTAAAATCTTTACACGGCTGGTGACCTAGCACCCCCTGCCACACGCCCATGTGGCAGCTCGCAGGATAAGAATAAGAAAACTTTATTTTTCTCTGGGTACGTCACCCCTAAGAGCATTACAAAAATTATGAAGAACGATATACAACAAAATAAGCATTAAAAACCACAAAGATAGCAAAAAAGTGTGAGGAAAACTTATTCGATGTTTATCAGTGAGAAATCCAAAGTAAAAAGTAAAAGGTTCGGAACTAAAAACAATATACAATAAAACAGGCATTAAGTACCACAAAGAGTGTAAAATATGTGAGACAAACGTATTAGATATCAACAGTGAGAAGTTCAAATTACCTAGTTCGGAACTACTTCGCAAGCAGGTAATGAGATGTTTTGGCTTTAAAGGTAGAAAGAGTCTGACTGCATTTGATATAGTTCGGTAGAGAGTTCCATGTTGCCGTGGCGCTGACTATAATAGATACATGATGACTACGATAGATACAACACATGATAGGTGGTATTTAGGGTATTTAGTGGTACGATGCGCGGGGCAGTACAGATTGGCAGGGTCACTCCTGGTAGACATGCTCCGAGATAGTGGAGGTCGATCTCGGAGGAGATAGTATGTAAATGTAGATGAATCTGTTTCACACAAATATAATAACAGTGATGAATCCTGTGATTATGATTGACCCTGAAACATGGACCATGACCACTAAAAAAAGAATGGGAACTTAAAAATGGGAAAGTAAAGTAATAAAATAGATATTTGGAGCAGCAGACGCAGGAGGAAAGTGCAATATACGATGGGGAAGAGAACTGAAAGTACTCAACGTTCATCATAATATAGTCTCAGAGATTATTGAAAAACGAAGGATAAGTTGTTTAGGATATGTTGAGGTAATGGATGAAAGTAATATGGTCAAAAAGGCATGCATAAGGGGGATCGGGTTGGTGTGGCGAATAGAGTACTGGCTAACCATACAGACGGCCACCGGCCGCCGGCCAGGGTTTAAATCTGCGCGGAGGAGGATGTATTTCGGAGGAAACCCGATCTCTACTTGAGTGTCTTGTGGAGGGCACTTCAAGTACAGTTCTCCCTCTGTCCGATGCGACGTTGAGCCGTGGTCCCCTTGGCGCCTTTCGTTAAGAGAAGGCTAATGCTGACGCTGGGTTTCTGTCCACCCTTCCTCCCTTACCTATCCCCGATGGCGCAAATGACCTTAGCCGCCGCTTAAATATTGCATTATTAATGTTGCATTAATATAAAAATTATATAGTTTTATATGACAGAAATTGTATGTAATTAAATGAAAATATCTAAATAAGTCTATAATTTGACTCATTTTTTTTGCGTGATGCGTTTGAAACTCCTTCAAAATGGAAGTTTTTAGTGATACCTAAGAACCTACTGCGGTGACAATGATTAATTTTCAAATACAGTTGATAAAACATACAAACAACACGCTGTTAGTTTGATTTCGACACCTAAGTGTTAGAAATACCTTATTTGATAAAATGTCTATCTGGAGTGCATACACGTACCATTTCCCATGCAAAAGGGCTGGAATATTTTGGCAAATATCTACAAAAATATTGTGGTAAGGTGTTGAATTTTTGGTGTCATTGGATAGGTGAGATGTTTTCCATTAAATTGAGACCAATTTCATTGATTTCTAAATAAAATGATATTTCGCTCGGACGACCTAAAAAGATCTCTCTTCCAAATCTATCATGAAGATATGCGTCCCACACCAAACCCTAAGTCACGTGACAAGGCAGAATGAGCGAATCGAGGGGATCGGGTTGGTGTGGTGAATAGAGTACTGGCTAACCATACAGACGGCCACCGGCCGCCGGCCAGGGTTTAAATCTGCGCGGAGGAGGATGTATTTCGGAGGAAACCCGATCTCTACTTGAGTGTCTTGTGGAGGGCACTTCAAGTACAGTTCTCCCTCTGTCCGATGCGACGTTGAGCCGTTGTCCCCTTGGCGCCTTTCGTTAAGAGAAGGCTAATGCTGACGCTGGGTTTCTGTCCACCCTTCCTCCCTTACCTATCCCCGATGGCGCAAATGACCTTAGCCGCCGCTTAAATATTGCATTATTAATGTTGCATTAATATAAAAATTATATAGTTTTATATGACAGAAATTGTATGTAATTAAATGAAAATATCTAAATAAGTCTATAATTTGACTCATTTTTTTTGCGCGATGCGTTTGAAACTCCTTCAAAATGGAAGTTTTTAGTGATACCTAAGAACCTACTGCGGTGACAATGATTAATTTTCAAATACAGTTGATAAAACATACAAACAACACGCTGTTAGTTTGATTTCGACACCTAAGTGTTAGAAATACCTTATTTGATAAAATGTCTATCTGGAGTGCATACACGTACCATTTCCCATGCAAAAGGGCTGGAATATTTTGGCAAATATCTACAAAAATATTGTGGTAAGGTGTTGAATTTTTGGTGTCATTGGATAGGTGAGATGTTTTCCATTAAATTGAGACCAATTTCATTGATTTCTAAATAAAATGATATTTCGCTCGGACGACCTAAAAAGATCTCTCTTCCAAATCTATCATGAAGATATGCGTCCCACACCAAACCCTAAGTCACGTGACAAGGCAGAATGAGCGAATCGAGGGGATCGGGTTGGTGTGGTGAATAGAGTCCTGGATAACCATACGGACGACCACCGGCCGCCGGCCAGGGTTCAAATCTGTGCGGAGGAGGATGTATTTCGGAGGAAACCCGATCTCTACTTGAGTGTCTTGTGGAGGGCACTTCAAGTACAGTACTCCCTCTGTCCGTTGAGACGTTAAGCCGAGGTCCCCTTGGCGCCTTTTGTTTAGAGCACGCTAATGCCGACGCCGGATTTTCATCCACCCTTCCTCCTTTACCTATCCCCTATGGCGTAAATGACCTTGGCTGTCGGTCCAAAAATATCCAATCCAACCTGCATAAGGCAACCAAATGATAAAAGATTGAAAGAAAAATCACGGTATAACGTCGGACCTTTGTTAACTCAATCAATTTTTAATGTTCCAGTCATATAATCTTTTTAACACAACTTCTATAACATATGAAAAAACCTGTGATTATGATTGGCTCAGAAACATGGATCATGACCACTAGAAAAGAACAGTAACTTAAAAAAGGGAAAGAAACGAATTAAAATAGGTATTTGGAGCAGCAGCGCAGGAGGAAAGTGGAATATACGGTGGGGAAGAGAACTGGAAGTACTCGACGTTCATCTTAATATAATCTCAGAGATTATAGAAAAACGAAGGATAAGTTGTTTAAGATATGTTGAGGTAATGCATGAAGGTAATTATGGTCAAGAAGACATGCATAGGGAAATCAGACGATAAATGATCGAGAGAAAGATCATAGTATAACGTCGGACCTTTGTTAATTCAATCAATCCTTTCATTTCCGGTCATAAAATCTTTTTAACACAACTACTATAACATATGATAAAACTTGTGATTATGATTGGCTCAGAAACATGGATCATGACCACTAGAAAAGAACAGTAACTTAAAAAAGGGAAAGAAACGAATTAAAATAGGTATTTGGAGAAGCAGCGCAGGAGAAAAGTGGAATATATGTTGGGGAAGAGAACTGGAAGTACTCGACGTTCATCTTAATATAGTCTCAGAGATTATAGAAAAACGAAGGATAAGTTGTTTAATATATGTTGATGTAATGCATGGAGGTAATATGGTCAAGAAGACATGTATAGGGCAAGCAGATGATAAATGATTGAGAGAAAGATCATAGTATAACGTCGCACTTTGGTTGACTCAATCAATTCTTTATATTCCAGTCATAAAATCTTTTTAACACAACTCGATAAAACCTGTGATTATGATTGGCCCAGAAACATGGATCATGACCACTAAAAAGGAGAGTAACTTCAAAAAAAGGGAGAGAAAGGTACTGGAATAGATATATTGAGAAGATGACGCTGGATAAAAGCGGAAAATACGGTGGGACAGAAAACTAGAAGTGCTAAACGTTCCTCTTAATGTATTCTCAGAAATTAGAGCAATAGGTTTAAATTGGCTAGGGCATGTTGAGGCATTTATGAAGATAGGATGGTCGAAATGAGATGCTTAGGGCAACTAGATGGTTCAAGATTGAGAGAAATACCAAGGTATAACATCGGACCTATATTTACTTTAATAACCCTCTATGGACATAATTATGGAACATCAGCATTTTTTTAAAAGTTAATTTAAAACAAATTGCAACTTATTTGACAATAATATCTATTTTGAAATGTGGCGTATTTGTACTGTAAATATTTAATTTAAAACAATACTTTATATATTAATATTTACACAAGGTTTACTTCACCATAATTGTTTTCCAATCATCAGGTAAATAATGCTTCTATATTGCTTCAATAATGCAATCGGCGTGGTAAGGGTCGGGGAATAAGGGATAGCAGAGGGGTGTGGGTTAAATGAACAGGGTGCAGCTTGCCATTCATCCCTTCTCCTCACTCAATTCTCACACATCCCCGGCCCCTGTCCCCCCCCCACTTCAAACAAGACATCCCACACGGATGCATGCAATTATGTATTTATGCGCGCATACGATACTATAATTATACGATAATATTATACGAACGATTATATATATATATATATATATATATATATATATATATATATATATATATATATACACACACATATAGGATGTGTATATATATATATATATACATATAGGACATGTTTCCCTGTATATATATATAATAACCAGAACGATTATATATATATATAATCGTTCTGGTTATAGTTCGTTATATAATCGTACTCGTTTATATATATATATATATATATATATATATATATATATATATATATATATATATATATATATATATATATATATATATATATATATATACACACACACACACATATGTACATGTGAACGAAAGGAAAGGAGGAAGAGGGAAAAAGACAAATCGGAGTTTCAAAATTAATAACTTCGAATTAATTTCTTGCGGATCTATCAACATGTGGAATAACCATTTACAATCCATTTCGATTCGCAACATTATTTAATCGTGTAAATAGTTGGCCTTCTAAACACAATAAAATCAAAGATACGACAAAAACAACTTCAAATTCGAATTTAGTGGACCCAGAAAAATATGGATGCATCTTTATATTTAGTTACTAAGCAAATGTAAGAGCGGTATTAATTTGGCCAGAATTTTTCGCTTTTGGGACCACAGTGCGTCGCCTTTTGGAAGCTTCGAGAGACACAGACATGAGGACATACATATAGGACATGTTTCCCTGTCCAAAGTACCTTTGGTAAGACTATATATTACTAATTCTATTGCCATATTACTAATTCTATTACATGCACAGCCGTGTGGCCCTAGATCAGTGATAGCGAGCCTTTTCTGTCCGAAGCATCTAAGTAGGTAAAAAAAATACGTTAATAAAATACCCTCACTCAATGCTCACATGCACCTCCCCCGCTTCGAACACGACATCCCACGCGGATACATACATTTATGTATTTATACGCGTACATAAATATACATGTGAGCGAAATGAAAGGAGGGGGAGGGAAATGTTTTGGGGGGGAGGAAAAGAGGGGTAAATAAAAAAAGAGGGGAGGGTATAAATGAACGTATCCATTTATTGCGCGTTGTGGAGCCCGCGTGGATACGTGCGCGGTGGGGGAGTTTGTGATGCGAAGTAACGGAGCCGAAAAGGACCTTGTGTGCTTATTTGAGACTTCCCGACCGACTGACTCTTCGATAAGACAGAATCCCTTCCCGTAGGTCAACGCGCTCGGGTGACGTAACCGCTCGCCTGCCGGTTCCACCCTCCGCCCCCCCCTCAGGCACGAATTTCGCCTGTGCCCCACATCCGCATCTGGTCGGTTATATTTGCCCTCTCTCCTGTATCCCCTCCCTCCCCCAAAATGTACCCCACTCAATCGTATCACCGCCACTCCCACTTACTCACCCCCCTCGCATCACCCTACACCGGCTGTTTGATAGGCGAGAGAGTGAGTGAGGGATCCCTGATGCCTGGATACGGACTCGACCGGGCCCCCCCAGTCTCACCCAGTCTCCCGCTCACGAATTCGCCGTCCTCCCGGTCAGATATACACCATTCAACCGATAGACTGGTTTCAAAATTGGGGAATCGATGCTGAAAATTCGACTTGTTCGACTCGCAAAATTTTACCCGATTAATAAATATTATTTTCAGCTCAAAGGTATATTGGAGTCAAATTATTTTTCTCTCGAAATATGGATCCGAAATCGATAATTGACTCCATTTTTCTTTTAGCGTGTAAAGCCTTGGTGTTTTCTTTTGGCAGCGTTTTATTTTCTGTTTTCTAGTACACCACCTGTCTCCTCTCTCTCCTCTCCAACAATCCCCCAATCTCCAAAATTCAACAACTCCCTCACAACCAACGACGACCTTACAAAATATTCAAATTATACATTAAAACACAAAAGTAAGAAATAAGAGAAAACGCACAAAATAAACAAGAAACTTATTAAACATTAAAATACACAAAAAACAATAAGTCAAGGAGCGCAACGTTACAACCGACGCTTTGCGTAATAATTTATCCTTCATCAGTGCTACATTTATTCATGTTCATTTATACCTACATACCATCCTGTGAGCCGCCACCTGAGCGTGTGGCAGGAAGTAATAGTACTCCAGTCGTGTAAATGTGTACAGGTTTTGGGAGGTGAAATGGTGAAGTATATTATGGGAGTTTTTTAATTCAACCCCTGTATTTATTGTGGTCAGGCATTTGAGGTGTGGGCGTGGAGAATGATAAAGAGGGTGAGGGGGACGGAAAAAGCTAATTTTTGTACCTATCTGCTCGATAATGTACCTTTCTCATTGTATCGCTTCTGTCGGACCTTGGAATGTTGTGTTGCGACAAAATGATATTGTCAATGTCGCTTTGAAACACTACTCTCCTGAATTTCTCAATCAAACTAAGCCGTAGCGTGTAAGCTCTGGGTCTCTAGTGACTCCCAACCTAATTCCTCTAAACCCTGAGAATCTGTATGTTTTCGTTCTCAGCCGTATTTAACGTTGCATGGAGCATTTATTTGAATTTTAATTATTTTTTCTTTGGTTTGATCATTCTGTCTAGGTTCCCAAATTATCGCGGCGTGTTCGAGGTGTAACGTAACCACAGCAAAGTAGCACCTCTCTTTTACTTTTTCATCAGAGAACCTTTCTATTATACTCTTTATAAATCCCAGTATCTATAATCCTGTACCGCATATGTCATTTATGTGTGTTTCTCACTATATATCCGAAGTTAAAGGAAATTCTTAGATATTTGACTTATCTGAAGTTTTTACCCATACTCCACTCACAGTGTAGATACGGCATTTTTTCGATGTCTTCCGCAAGAAGTGTAATGTTGTGTATTTACCAATTTCTATTTAGTTCTAGCCCCCCTCTACTGTCATCACGAATAAACGTTGTATAGGTCCAATGATAGAATGTCTAAGTCCGCGTCTTCGCTAATTTCGCGGTAGATGGAACAATCATTATTGAACAATTCAAACAGGTACGCTTTTTCAACACAAGTACGTTCAAACTGCACATATATAGTCTTATTTTTTTACTTATTGCCTCAGAGAAAGAAATACGAATGAGTTAAGGAATTAATTTTGGACCAATATCTCCAGAAGTTATATTTTAAATAAGAGGTCATTACAAGAAATCATCTATATATGAAAGTGGATGGAATTTTTTTGACGGACAACTCCATACTAATATTTATTCCGGACTGATTTTGTACTGCCCACTACGTTAACTTACGCGCTCATGATCAGGCACACCTCACGACGGCTGCGTGACAGCTGGAACATGAGTTTTGCGAACTGAATAAAGCGGATAGTACAATACCAGTCTTTAGCCACTACATGAGTGTGTTCCATATCATGCCTGACTCTGTTGAAAACATACGCAACTGAATTTAAATATGGAGTCCTTCAAAGTTGAATTTGCCGAAATACCTTGTGGGCGAATGTATACGAAAGACGGTACAGCAGATAGAGGCAATACGAGGCGTAGGAATGTCGCTAGGAAAGTCGCGGGTAGTATATGAATTATATCAAGGAATGAGAACGTAGAAATTACCACGAGAAAAATCGGCCTGGACCTGGAATCAAACCACGGACTGCGGCCGGCTTATATACTGCCACGTAAGCCAAGTACGGTAAGTGCTGGCTCAGTATAGAGCCAGTTGGTAGTGGCTTCCTTGAAGCACTCATCTACCTTGCGTTGCATCTTGGATGGACCGCAAGGGTTTAACACTTACTTCCCCTTGCATCCCTTTAAATTGGCCTGAAGGATTAGGAGTCTTGGGTAGCGTCGTGGTCTGCACATTGAGCCGCCAAGGTCCTTCAAGGACAAGGTCTCAAGGCCAATTTTTTCTCGTGCCAATTTCTACGTATTTCACCGCCGCATTTTCGGCGGCCGCAATATTAGGTGTGTCTATTTTGGGGAGTGAAAACCGCAGTATAAAAGCGGTATTCTCCTCCCGAAGATATTACATGGCAGCAAAACCTGAGTGTGCTAGGACAAGTGTAAACATAGGATAAATACAGAGAAAATAGGATAACTGATAAGTATTAGCGGCCAAGGAAGGACGGATATGGTTAGGAATGAGTGTGTGATGAAAGAATAAGGGTTGGATGCTGCAGTTATGGACATAAAGAAAAGTGAGTGCTTCGTTGCCTCGGTCATTTCGAGATAATGGATGAGAGTTGAATAACTAAAGATATTTATGATATTTAAGTGAATGGCGTGAGAGATCTTACGAATAAGTTCGAAAAAAAGCTTGCCTACCTTTATTCTCTAAATTCTTAAGCGACTCCGAGGGTATCCTATCCATTATTCTTGATATAGCCGAACTCGTTATTAATGAAGATAATGGACGTAGTAGGAAAACACAAGGAGGAAAAGAGATTTAGATAAGAAGGCGTTTCATAGTAGATGGGAGCTGATGACGGGGACCTTGGGTAAGGATGTGAGGAGGTGAGGCAGTAAGGAGGTGAAGAGCTTGATATGAAGCGCAGCGTTGTGTGGAGCAGAAATGTGGACCCTCAGGAGGAAGGACTTGAATACGCAGCGGGCATTTGAGATGTGGGTGTGGAGAAGGATGGAGAAGGCGAGGTGGACGGAAAGGAAGATGAGAGAGAAAGTGCTTGACATGGAGTGCTAGGAAATGAAACGACTTAATGAAATTCGAGATCGGCAGAGTAGGTGGCTTGGGGATATAATAAGGGGCGATAGGTTGTTCAAGAGTGTGATAGAGTGAAGGATGTTGGGCAAGCGGGGAAGGGGAAGAAGGAGAATAGGTTTCATGGACGGAATGAAGAAGGGTAGTTCGTATGCAGATACGAAGAAGGAATAACTAGAGGTTTTCAGGCCCCTGAAAGTGTAGAAAACTGGAATTAGATGAATTGGCCACACACTAAAGTACAATAATTTGGTGAAGAATAGGGTTGAAGATTATTATAGGAAAAAGTCTCAAGAGGAAGATATAAGATACATAAACTAGTTAAAGAGAAAATTAAATAAGAAGAGCAACCCCGGAGTTAGGTTAGTGACATCTGATGGGGATGGATGGAGGGTTGGAGTCAACCAATCATGAGAATGAACTACCACCTATATGACTGCGGGAATGCACGTTCACATGGCTGAAAATATGTAGTTTTAAACGCAGCCAAATGAAATTGCACTAACATTTTAATTGGTAATACTGCAAGGTACACGCCCAAAATGTATCGTAATCATCAAAATACGAGTCATGTATCTAAATCCTGCGAGCCACCACGAGGGTGTGTGGCAGGGGGTGAAGATCACCAAACATGCACTATTGCCATGCAAGTAGGATATTTAAGGGAGACATGCTAGAGAACAAGGTCACATGGAGCTAGATGGTTAGTATCTACATAATAAGGAAGGGATTATTGGTTGTTATTACATGCATCATGCACTACAGGCTTCTCTAACTATATTTCACCTACCTATCCCTTTGCTACGCTGCCTATTGTTTTCTCTTATGGTACGAGGGAAAAATGACATTTTAAATCTATCGGTACCACAATCTTTCTCTCGAATCTTGTTAATCTGATCAAACCTAGCATAATACGCAGGGGTTCTTTCTATATCTAACGTCATCTGTGAACAAATCGGTTTCGATTTTACTTAATCAGTGATGGTGACGCCTAAGTATTTAATAGATTCTACGTTAGATATTTTCTTTTTTTTTTATGCAATAATTATTCCGGGGAAAGCCATTCTTTTTCCAAAAGTTCATTATCGCGCATTTCTTCAAATTTAATTCTAGCTGCCAACTATCACACCAATCGTCAATCGCATCTAAATCCTTAGCTACATCTACATCTACGTGATACCCTGCGAGCCACCACGAGGGTGTGTGGCAGGGGGTGAAGATCACCAAACAATGTATGGTCTTATTAGGCCCGCCATTTTTTTTGGACTATTACTAGTCTTCGGTTAGATATATCTGAGTAACCCATCCGCCTTGTGAAAATAGTCACGTGACTTGTAGCTCATAGACTTATAGCCCTGACAAACAGCTCCCAGTTCTTCGGTTAAGAATGATGCGCCTGGCACATGTTAGACGGAGCTCTTTAACTTGGAGTTCCAAGAGTAATGACGAGCGAAGGGATACCTATCCAATAGTTTGCTGAAGTGTTCGTTCATCTTATACATCTAATTGTGAAGGTTTATTTGACGCCAGTTCAACCTCTACTTGCGATATCGCCATAGCAGACGTTGGCCCGCAATGACACGGGGAACGTGCGATCACGCGCTTTCGCTATACCCTGTTAAATATAGCAGTTTCCATACATGGCTGTGTTTTATTTTCATTATATTCGACGCTTCGAGAATTTACCCTTACTTCCAACACACCTAAAAGCCACAGGCTGATGAACCATGTTTACCGTCCACCAAAGAAGCGAGGTTTGAACAAGAAAACTGCAGTAGATCTGTAAATAGATTAACAGCTTAATACTTGTTAGGATAAATCCGATTTAACAGTCTCTCGCAACTAGAAACGTTTGTCTAGCTTCGGCAGTGCCGTTTCCTGTGCACTGTGCTTCGTTCTGACACCCTGTCAGTCTTTTAGCAATTTAAAGAAAGATGTCTCACCCTTCCAATGACATCAAAATATCAGTCCCTTACCGAACTACTCTAGGATATTTTTGATTTAAAATACCAGCCTTTGTATATGGCAAATTCTACGTGTATGCACTCAGTGACACCTTATTCAAAAAATGAGGAACTTTTAGTACCAAGATCTCCACAAGAAATTGACAGTGTGTAGTTTTTAATTGTTATTCTCAACTACTTTTTTATAAATCATATTCTTACCGCAGTCATTATTTCAGGATTGTAGAAAAATCACCGTTTCGAGGGAATTTTAAACGTGCCGCGTGAAGGTATGGGACAAGCTCAAGTCTTACATTGATATTTTAATTTAACTGCTTAGAATTCCAATCGTATAAAAATATATTATTGCACCAATAAAAAAGCTAAGTTCACTTCGAACTTACAACCATTTTTGGTATCATAACGTATATTTTTAATATGGTTTCCGTTGTGACTGGGAAACTATCTCGCTCAAAATACCATGATGTGCTGTTGTGATACTCAACCTGACTTTTTCCAATAAAATTATAGCCAAAAAGGTTTTTTCCGTATCTTAGGAGTTGAAAAGGCAGCCATTATTTTAGACCTCACGGCAGTAGGTAAATTCTTGCCTACCCCAAACGGGGATCCCGTGATCGGCACGCATGCACATTTTTGTCCCCTCGTCTCCAAATACTCGAAAATCATTACTCTGGCTGGCTTCGGCATTGCCATTTCCTGTGCACTGGCCTGCGTTCTCACATCCTTGCATCGTTTCGGACATGCAAATTCGGTACAGATCCACATCGCTCTCCTCCCCCTCTCCATACGCCTCTCCCATTAATTTTCGAGCAATCTGGGCCCCTCCCTCCTCTTCCTCCCCCGGCGTCCGAGGACATCCTTCCACTGCCCCGTCGCCGAGTCGGGGGGAGGGGGGGGGGGGCTGTCAGGCCTCTCTCGGCCTGTGGGAAAATTTTCGGCCGTGACATGACCCGGGCCGAGTTCCCATTGGTGCGCATGACGGGCGCATCAAATTTGCATCCTCCATCCGTGGAAAGGGAAGGCGTTCCTGCCAAATCCCCTCTCCCCCCCCCTCCCCCGCCTCTTTCCATACCCATGCGGGAAGGAAGCGTAAGGGTTTGTTGCAATAGTTAGGCGACTATTAGGCTGATGGGGGACGTTCAAAATTCTCAACGCCCCCCCCCCCTATGGCCAAAGTGGGGAAGCATTCCTCTCTCTCTCTCTCGAGACGGGTTAATCAGTTTGAAGTGGTTTCGTTCCACTGAGATTGGGATAATGCGGCTGCCTTTTATTTTTCGGCTAAGTGAACTATGCCATGGAGACGCACTGGCGCTCTCCTATCGGTTGGTCATGCGGTTACAGGATCTTGGTGACACAGAAAATGAGGCAGTTTCTCCCTAGGTCGTCAAATATCGATTATATTTGCACAAGAGAAAAATCGGCCCGGACCGAGAATTCAACCACGGACCTTCGGCTTGCCGGCAGTTTCTCTTGGCAGTTTCAACGTATTTCTCCGCCGTATTCGCAGCTGGCACTACATTACACTAGTCCTGAATACCTTGCATATATAGCCAAGCGCGGCTTATGCGCTGGTATAGGACACAGTCTCAGTGTTGTGGGTTCCATGAAGTCCCTTGCGTTGGCATTTTTGATGGACCGCAAGGGCTTCAGATCTAGTTCATTCGTATCTTTCTAACCTTGCCATGAACATTAGGAAGCCTAGGCAGCGTAGTGAATTGTAAATTGGCCAGAAAAAGGTCTGCGGTTTGATTCCCAGTCCAAGCAGATTATTTCTCGCGGCAGTTTCAACGCATTTCTTCGCCCTAATCGCGGCAGGCCTGAATACATTGCATCTATTCTATTCTTCCTTCGATACAGGTCTCTACTACGAAATGAAGTCCGCAGTTAACCTTTATCTTCCGAGTGTGTCTCTTCTGCACAAAAAGTGTGTCCCTAGACTGCCGAGCGTGTTTGTTTGGCACATTCATGGACATTTAAAAAACCCCGGCCATCAAGGCTTACGACTACGAAAAAACTCAGGAAGGTAAAGGTTAGTGTTTATTTTGATTTACTTCTAATAAGCATAGCATAGGTTGATAAGCGTTTCTTTTTGATTTGGCATTGATGCTACATTCAAAATCACGACTGATGCAGTACATGCTATAGATTTTCTTCATGGTGATATGACTGTAAATTTTCAGTGAGCGCATAACAGTGTAAATGTACAGTGAGCGCAGATGTGGTCAAGAGACCCTCTAGCCAGAGACGGGAAACAGGACATTTTGGATGGCCCGCTCCCTTTTCCAAGGGAGACCTGTTTCTCGAATTTAACAATTTTCTCGCGGTGTATATAATAAACACCGGAAAATCGGTTATATATAAGATATATTTTTACAAAAACTAATAGCTTAAAGTAGTGCAAGTGAGATAGTTCCCTAATTCATAGAGAGTTCCCTAATTCATACAGAGGCAATCATAATAGAGATCATATTCGATATGTACGTTTAAATTTCACCAACTGTGAGACACACGAATTAAGTATTACGTTATTAATGGTGCATTAAAATAGTTTAACATGACAGAAATTGTAAGTAATCAAATGAAAATATCTAAATAAATCTTTAACTTGACTCATTTTTTCCCGCGGTACGTTTGAAACTCCATCAAAATGGAAATGTCTATTGTGATCGCGAAGAATTTACTGCGGTGACAATATGATTAATTTTCAAAAATAGTTGAGAAAACACACAAACTACACTCTGTTGATTTATTGACGAGATCTAAGGGTAGCAAATGCCTCATTTTTAATATACAGTCTCTCTGGAGTGCATACACGTGCCATTTCACATGTAAAAGGGCTGGTATTTTTCGGCAAATATCTCGGAAAGTAATGCAGTGAGGGGTTGATTTTTTTATGTCAACGGAAGGGTGATATATTTTTATTAAAAATTAGACCAAATTCATTGATTTTATAGGTAAAATGATATTTAGCTCAAACTACCTTAATTGAAAAAAATAAACAGTGGGAGATGTATCATTCCTTCTTCAATCTGAATAAAAAATAAGAGCCGACATGGTTAAAAGATAAGCTTTGCCATTGGGTCATTTTGAGAAGCTACCCGAGTGGTTTCCAGCGATGGTATGCTCAGGTGGTGACGCAAATAGTTCTGTCGTTCCTCACAGGCCTTCGATCAGCGCTGCCTGTACCTACGAGCTAGATATTTGGCAACTGTTACCTTGAGCCAGAGTTATCTTGGCTTGAGTGGGAGGCTCATGACGTCAAAACTTCTAGATTTGGTAATTCGTCGCCACCTATTGAATTTTCTACAAAACTATTACTACAGAAGGACAAGATGCAGCCCCTTAACCACAGAGAAAAGATATACAGAGAGGACAGATGGCGCTGAAAGTGGCAATTATCTCATTGCGCTGTCCACTATGTTCTAAATACTATGGACACTTGTCAGGCCTCATTTAGAATATGCCGCTAGTATATGGGATCCGTACGAGGAAGGCATGATTAAAGAATTAGAGCGCGTACAAAGGAGATCCGCTAGGTTTGTTAAAGGCCGTTATGATAATTGTATAAGTGTTACGAGCTTAATAGAAGAACTCGGATGGGAATTACTATCAGAACGCAGGTTAAAATTTGGGTTAAACCTTTTAAGTAAATTCGAAACAGAGTTGTTCACAGATGACGTTAGATATATATTGAGAACCCCTGCGTATTATGCTAGGTTTGATCATATTAACAAGATTAGAGAGATAGATTGTCTTACCGATAGATTTAAAATGTCATTTTTCCCGCGTACTATAAGAGAGAACAATAGGCAGCGTAGCAAAGGGATAGGTATGTGAAATATAGTAAGAGTAGTCTGTAGTGCATGATACATGTAATAACAACCAAAAATCCCTTTCTTATTATGTAGATAATAACCATGTGACCCTATTATCTAGCATGCCTTCATTAAATATCCTAGTTGCATGGCAATAGTGCATGTTTGGTGATCTTCACCTCCTGCCACACACCCTCGTGGTGGCTCGCAGGGTATTACGTAGATGTAGTTGCAGATGTAAATAAGTTAATTGTGAGCACTGTGACTTGAGTTGTAGTAGTACGAGGTTGGCAGAGAGTTGAGTTATATGCTTACTCTGCGTCTTAACGGTCATCGCCGAATGGAGTGGTACAAGTTCAACTGTAAACCGTGAAGACAGTGCTGAAAAAAATGAAGTTACCGGCAACGGAAAATATCAGCGACATCATCGCTTGATGTTATTCCTCAGATGCGGCCTAAATGAAAAAAAAACCAGCATTGATGGTTTTTGATTGCGTGCGTTTATGGCGAACCAGTGATTACTCTTTGCTGATTGAAAAACCTCGTTCTAGTTTCTCATTTTACCATGGTCACTCAGATGATTGCTAAAGAATGGGAACATTCGCTGTTTTGTCATAATATAAATGCTCTGTGAGAAAGGTATTCCATTGTTAGTAACAAATGATTCCTCGTCAACAGAGGAAAAAATGCTACAAGCTATCGGATATCAAGGTAAAACATCTGCCGGGTATTTGTTAAACGTCTGTCATGGGATTTTTTTGCCCACGTTCAGAAGTATCTTTGATCACCCTCCATTAAACCTTCGGCTGAATTTCTGGACGCGAGGATTCCTGGAATAGATTGACAAACCCCGTATGGAAATATAATATGGGAGATAAGGGTTGAAGATGAGAGCCGGATAATTAGGGCCACGAATCGTGGAGACTGTTACCCTCCCTTGGACAAAGAGTCCATATAACTGAGCATTTTACCAGTGTCGCACACAGATAACAAAGCAATTGACGTTTGAAGTAATGAAGTTTGAAGTAAGGGTGTCACTAGAGAGTATTTTGAATTGGCATAAGCATAATTACGATATAGAAAAAAAATTAAGATTTTCACTGCTTAAATTTTATAATCACGTCACACACTGTCCCGCCAGTGTGTGACGTGAATTACCCAGGTATCTGTGCGTATGAGGGGCATATAAGGGCCCTAACGAGGCGGACTCGAGAGAATTCCTGATTTGTGAGATAGTGCGGCAATACCTTAGTTCTTCCGGCGTGGCCGACCCAGCGACCAAGGCGAGTACGAGAGAGTGGGAATTCACTTACGTGCTGACTGCCGAGAGACGACGCAATTAACGAGGCCTGGAGCTGCTGTGCGCACCTCAGGCATTGCTATTCACCCATTACGTTGGGCTGAGTAATTGGCCGACCCTCATTGATTGTCGTCGCGAGTCCTCGCGTCGCTGTACAGTCGGATTCAAATGTATTGCAAAGAATCGAGCGGCGCTTCACTTACGCTTCTCAAGGAAATCGAGTTGCACTTATGGCGCTGCTATTCTTTGCTATGCAACGCTATCAATTCAGCTGTTTATTTTCACGTATTTAAATTGTAACAGTTGAGCATATGCTTGTTTTGTGCTTACTTGCTATTACATAACATGATCAGCTCGAACAACAATGACATGCTGCGACGTATTGATTAATTGAAAACCTAAACTTTATTATTAAACACAGACCGTTCCTGGCACACAATATACCGACGGTAAATACTACGTAATGTATCATTTAGAGTGACAGTTGTAATTAATAAATAACAATTATCCATACTCAAATCGTAAATCCAAACCGAAACGAAAGTGAAATGACAAATTAGCACAAAGTAGGCAATTGCTCAACTTTTATCATTTGAATACGTGCAAATAAACAGATGAATAAAGATAGCGCTGCGTAGCAAAGAACCGTAACAGCGCCGTAAGTGAAACTCAATTTCCTTGAGAAGCGTAAGTGAAGCGCCGCTCGATTCTTTGCAATACATTTGAATCCGATCGTACATTCGGCTTGCCGCTAGCTCCAGTGCCGCCTTCGAGCCGAATGCAACACTCATCTCGTCATTTTCATCTGTCGTCCAAACCGGTCACGTAAGCCACTGCCATTCCGCCCTCGCCCATTGCCCTTATTCGTCGTTGCTCCTCCAATTCATCCCTCCATCAAGTGTTTCATCGACGTCGCGGGACTCTTGAGAAACGATCGTGTAATTCATCCTGAATTCACCCTGTATTGTGTTTTCTTGAAGTTAGAGGTCCCCAGGATCCGATTGTATGTTTAAATTGGATGTTATATGTTTAAATGTCATATGTTTAAATTGTATAACTGGCCGACCATTTGTGTTGTTCCGTAGTCCAATTAGTCGACTCGGGCATTAAATTCGGCATGGGGTATTTATTTCATGTGGTCTATTCTTGATCGTCATTCCGTTGCATCCCCATCCATTTCGTACATGTCCAATCATCTCACCCCTTCCCCCACGTCTCATCCACCATCAGTGTAATTTTAAAAGCTATGCTAACTGTATCTTTAAAGGGTAATTTTGCGTGTTAAGACACGAGGTTTGAGTATGAATGTATTTGTTTTTTTTTTGGCGAGTGAATTAAACCTGTGCTTAAAAGAATATATCCGAGAGTGTGGTTCGAATTACTTCTGAGGGGAAATAAGGGGAATCTTTCCACTTACAGGTGGCTTAATGCCAAAAGTTCTAGACGGTGCGCACTGCATTATAGGTCCGGGCGAATCGGGCTCCCTAAAACTACGGAGTAGGCGCACCGCGCGCCGAAACGCATTACTCATTGTATCACGGCTTTTCCCCATTTGTATCCGGGTGGGAAAATGGTCTGTTACAATACTATATTACGGCATCATACGTTGAGGAGACGAATATTTTAACATATATAAGCATGCAGCGACAATTCAAAAACGAATCGTCAGAGTGTATTGTTTAAAAAGATATATGAACGCTTAATTCCCTTGTTTTTTAGATTTTAAATAGTTGCCAGTTAGTCACTGGTACGTTTACAAATATTTTAAGATCTATGTTTTCAGTGGTTATTCACCATTGTCTACTTCGGAAAGGTACTCGTATGACATGAGGAGAAAATGTAATGTATACTTATGTAAACCAAATTTAACCATCTTTAAAAGATCATTTCTATGCATGGGACCTAAGGCATTCAATGTTTTGCCAAAAAATATAAAACTGGAGAGTAATTTTCTGTTTTCTATGAAATCATGGCTATTCACTCAGCACAATATTGAAAACTTCTTTAAAAACAATGTATGAAAGGTTGCCGAACATGTAATAATTTTTTTATTGCAATGATTGTTTTGTATACCCTTATATAACGCTTCCAAGGTTATTGTTGTCTCCTCTAGTTAGTCGGGGTTTCAAGGTAAATTTCTTTAACCAACGTATATTTGTAGTTTTACTCTTATCGACAGCAATGTGTTTTTTTGTTTGTTTATGAAGATAATCTTCAAACAGTTAATAAACTTTTAAGTTTTCCTAAGCATCCGAGTCCATGTTGTTGCCAATATTTCTGTACCATTGTTGGATGCAATAAATATCCATCTAATTATCTACCTATAGGATGGGATTTGTCAAGGATATTTCACCACAGTTCAGATTGTGACAACTGCGACCCTATACACTCCTATAATACGTGTCACCATTTCATCTCCCAAAAACTTACATCTTTACACGGCTGGTGACCTTATACCCCCTGCCACACGCCCATGCGGGGGCTCGCAGGGTATTATATAGATGCATATGTAGATGTAGATGAATACTTTACTGCTCTATTATTATTTGTTGAAACAGGCTTCCGCAGGATTTTGCTTCCCTACGAATTTGCTTCCCAGCAAAAGTCATCAAGCCTTGATCATTATGTACCATTTAGCTGGATGGAGAGGACCCAATCTGTTGCGGCTAATGCCAGAAGCTGTAACGTGGACTCGGCTTGTCCGCCATTTTTGTTAACCCCGATTTTTCGTAAGCGCTCTTAGGTCAACGCACTAATTTTGCGATTTTAGGATGCCTTCAATCGATAATAATCTTTTTAGAAACGAGGGTTAGCGGGTGGCTTCAAAAAATGTTTTTTTCTGTTCTGACGGAATCCGTGGTTCACCGAAATGAACGTGCATAATGTAACCCAACATCCAGGAACAATAAAGAAATCACCCTAAAATAGACAAATCTATGAAACATTTTAATAACAACAATGCGAAACTAAGGACGGATAAGAAAAATAAATACCAACCTTACAGAAAAACTAAGGACGCTTGGTATGATCTACGAACAACAAAGAAGAAACAGGGAGACGAAAAATAAACAAGATGGAGAAGGGGACGGAAGACGAGAACCAGGGGAGTAACGGAAGCTAAGGAATCAGAGTATACAGCGGAAAATACGACGGAAAGGGGAATAATAAGGACCGAAGACCGGAGAATACCCGAGGACGGTCGGTCGAGATAAGACGACGGTGAATGATCCCGCAACAGACGGCAGAGATCTGACGTCGGAGAACACCTGAGGACAGTCGGCCGCGATAGGACGACGGAGAGTGATCACGGCAGACAGCAGAGATCCTGTGCAATATATTTGTACCTACTAGCGACGAGCTGGGTTAAAATTGAAAGTTAAGGTTGTTTTCTTTTTCTTTCCGCTTGCCGGACGATTCTGTTTGCCCGTATTTTCCCTGGATTCCTAATAGACTGCCAAGCCTAAAATCAGATTTTCCAGGGACCGGACCAACAGAACTTAACATATATCTATGCCCTGGGTGGTGAAAAACCCACCCAGGCAGGACTCGAACCCGCGACCCTCATTTTAGTTAGCGAGGACTTTACCCTGCCGCTGTAACGCCGCGCTCCTTTCTATAAGTTATTGCTTGTTTTGTGGGTTTTAAATGTTAAACAAGTTTATCGTTTATACCAGGGTTGAAATTCGCCATTTAAAATATCATTTGACTTGACCGGGATTCGAACCCGGATCTCCCAATTGCCGGTCAGGTGTGTCAGCCAGTTACACCACCAAGCCATCTTCCTTCAAGGCGAATTTCGAGGGGGGTTTATGCGAACTAGATGTTCAGGCCTCAAGTCTACATTGTAGCACGTGAGACGAAGTCGTGCTTACAAAGCCACTGTCGCGGTGAAGTCAAATGATTTTTTCATAGCGAGTTTCAACCCTGGTGTATATGCACCCGTGCTAGTGACTTCGTACCACATCATTTGTTACATGCAATGTTTGGAAATTTGTCGTTTATGTTGTAAGCTTTTTTATATTATTTCCTCTTTTTGTGTTTTAATGTTAAATTTGTTTATTCTGTATGGTCGTTGTTGGTTTGGAGCGTTGGGAGGGAGTAGGTTAAATTTGGAGGGGTGGATTGTTGGAGTAGAGAGTGAGAGAGAGAGGTAGAGGTGTATTAAAGAACGAAAAATAAAGCACTACCACTGAAACACTAAGGGTTTACACCGCCACCGGGGCCAGCGCTATGTTACAATACATTTCTTCAACATACATACCTACTGCTTACAAACATTTTTAATTAATTTAAATTATAACTATCCGCATTCCCAGTAAAAAATTATCACAAAATCCATAATTGAATCCATATCACTAAATAGCCAATATATGATTCAAGATTAACATGCCTTTTATTTCAAAGACAAAGGCACAAATTGCCCAATATATGTTTCAAAGGTTACTTGCCATAAGCTTCAAACAGCTAGGACAGAATGGATGGAGGACGTATTGAAAGGAGAGGGAATGCTGAAGAGGATAAAAGAGGGGAAGGCAATGAATGAATGGATAAAACTTTATTTTTGCTCTGGGATAACCTAATACAGCAAGTAAATTATACAATTTGCATGTTCTGTTCAAATAACATAATACACACATAAGGAAAGGAAAAGTAAACTTACACAACGATGAATATTGCAGTATTATTTATAGTTAGCCATTTTTTACAAATTTATTTATGAGTTTTTAAATAACAAAAGAATTTGACTTGAAATGATGGAAGGGATGAAGAAGACTTGACATGGGAGGGTAGCATATTCCAAAACTTGGAAGCAGTGGTGAGGAAGGAATTGAAGTAGATATTGTTACGGGCTTGGGGAATGTGAAGGAAGGAAGGAAGGGTCAGATCGGGTTAATATTTGGGAAAGTCTTTTTCTGGGGGTAAATCGATCGTAGAGGTAGGTAGGGTCCCAATTATGGAAGAGGGTGAAAAGAAAATACCTCAAAATGGGGAAGATGGGAAGCGGAAGGAAGAGAACAGGAATCTGGGACGAAATAAGAAGAGGGAGACGATATGAGGAATTTGGGACGGATCCAATGGCGGGTCATTCTACAGGGGTCATAACAAAACGATACACCTATAGTTGCGCGAAATTCACAGTGGGAAAATCATTCGCCTGGACTGGGAATCAAACCCAGATCCCTCGATTTCGCGCCGAGTGCTCTAACCAATTAAGCTACCCAGGCGTCCTCTCCCACTGTGAATCTCATGGGGGCTTTAAGGGGACGCATCTTATCCTTCGGTAAAGGATAGTTGTATAAAAAATTCACTAGATGGCGACACTTGCAAACAATCGAGCCTCTCTGACGTAAAAAGCCTCTCACGTCAGAATAACTCTCACTCGAGGCAACCGTCCACTGAAATTTGTGGCCAAGTATCTAGCTCGTAGGTACAGGCAGCGCTGATAAAAGGTCCATGGGGAAAGACGAAACTATTTGCGTCACCATCCGAGCTTACCATTGCAAAAAATCTTTGTGGTAGCTCGGCGAAAAGAACCAGTTACAGATTTTACCATACAGCCATGACGGCTGTTTCTTAATGTTCTGACAGGAGAAGGATAGATACATATCCCTCTGTTTGCAATATTTCAATAGAGACATTAGTTTTAGTAATAATATACCCCACATCTTGCCGATTTCCCGGTGGTTTATTAATACTACGAGATGAAATTGCTATATTTGATAAACAGGCATCCCTTGACAAAGGTTGAATATATATTTTCTGAAAATTTCAAGATGATGACATAAATCTTTAACAAAAAAACTGGGGTTGGAAATCATGACGAATTGGACCAGTCGAGCGGGTGTGATGCGTCGCCTTAAGGAACAAGTTGTCCTCGGGTTCGATTCCCAGTCCTGGCGAATGATTTATTAACTGTGAATTTCACACGACTTTGTGACCACTAGCGGGTGTACTCCGTTGAATAAACTGCGCGGCTAGTTCCGTGGTTCTTTGAAAATGTCCTAAGCAAAAACCTTTGTGTTTAAAGTCGGGCTTAACCCTGTGGACTGTGGCGATTAGAGTTCGCATACGGGTACCTCTGGCACCATTTGCACGGTACCTGTGAGGACAACTTGCCCCTTAAAGCCCCCATGAGATTCACAGTGAATAAGGACGCCTGGGTAGCATAATTGGTTAGGGCACTCGGCGCGAAATCGAAGGATCTGGGTTTGATTCCCAGTCCAGGAGAATGATTCTTCCACACTGAATTTCACACAATTATGTGATCACTAGAAGGTGACTCCGTTGAAGCAATACGCGAGTGTGATACGCTCCGTTGAAGTAATGGTGCTTGTTCCATGGTTCTTTGAAGATGTACCTGTAGGATAAAAACTGTCCAAAAACCTACCAATCAGCTTTAAGAATACTCATATAAATAGTGGATATTCTTGCTTTACTTCCGGTAATTCGATCATTCCGTCGTGCTATCCTACAATTTCCTTCATTTTTTCTCCAATTCTATTCCTCAAACAAACCCAATGTAACTTAAGGGTGTGCTCAATCAATATGGTTCATATTTGAGGTAATCATTAAGGTGTATGGAGGAGGCTATGCTTGCTTGCCATACTTGCTATGCTGGCCAATGCTATAAGCTGAAGCCTGTCCACCGGCTTCTTTGTTTATTCTCATTTTCCTATTGCTCTTGCGGAGTAACGCACACATTTTGCAATTTTACAATGTTTTCTATCGATAACTTACAAGAAATCAGCATGCACTTACATATTTAATATGCATCTCCATTACAGATTTTGTTTATTTGTTTAAATAAAATATAATCCGCATTCCCGCTGAAAACCTGCTGAGGGTTCCCGCTGAGGGTTAAATCGAGTAGACTCCATAGCAATAAGTAACCAGTGTATTTTTGATGAGCAACTTGCCATAAGTAAAAACAATTCCATTAGGAGATTAGAGTGAATATAAATCTAAGACTCATGGCCACGGAATATTATTTAATTCATGATTTATACATGCATGCATACCAATCACGCCGTTCCCTTCTGGGGTAGGCACAGTCGCAAAGTTTCACTCAAATACACATCTGTACACCTAACTCTGCTTCAATAGTTTCCTCCATACTGACCTATCGTATTTATCCTGACATACCCATATTTCACTACCATGCAACAAAGTGCGCAGAGGTACACTTTTGTGCTCGGCGATTTTCGCTTCCTTAGACAATCATTCCTTGGTATGCTACCAACCACTTTCCTTCCAGCATTCGCACGTCTCTTTATCTCCTCATCTATCCGTCCATCTTTCGCAAAAACCTTACCCAAGTACACAAAATCATTCACTTGTTCAATTACTTCACCATTTTCCCTCATCATACAGTTATTCTCCCCATTATCCTTATCAAAAACTACTATGTGCTTTAGTCTTGCACGCATTTACCCTCAATTCCATTCTCTTTGTTGATAAATGATTTATAGAAGATAATTATCTTTTTTCGACTATCGGAATTCCATAGTAAATGCTAAGAAGTGTATTTAAATAGTGAAAATGAACATTAATATAGTAAAAAATACTATGGGAAGAAAAAAAAGGCTTTTAATTTGACGAAAAGAAGTTGGGTTCAAATGACCACTAGCCGTCCTGGTAGGTAGCGCGAAAATCACGTCCTCCTAGTGTTAAATTTCAAACAGATGGTAGACATTCTTTCTATACATCCGCTAATTCGTCCATTAGGTCGTGATATCCAAAGAAAAGTTAAGAAAGAGCTGGGATGACCAATGTGATTGTAATATTGGTTGTCAGGCTACAATTCAGTGACGTATTGCCCTCTTAATCTTCCACAATGGTATGCAATGAACTGATTGAAGAATGAGGTCATAATATCCCCAACAAGATAAATAAATCCTCAAAAATTGAATCGTCATCGCGTAGTTTCGTCCTGGATATGGATTCGGCGGTCGAACGGTCAAACACGTGTCGAGCATTCGTCGATATTTTCATTATGCACTGATCCAGTTTTCGCTCGAAACGCGAGATATATATTTTGGTGGAAACGGAAGAAACGACACCGCCGGCCATCATTTATCGGTTTCTGCGGTCATTATTCGCAAATTTCGGACAGGGAGATGACTCATATTGGTAATTAGCCTCTTTGTTAAAATTCATTCGAGAGATCCGATTCGTCGAAGGTCCATTATGAAAGTGGAAAAGGAAGAAAATAAAAAAAACGCGAGACCTCAATTATCGCAAGTACGAATGGAAATCCTGATCATCGCTGTCATCGGTGAAATATTTCGCCCGCGCGCGCGCGCAATCATGGAAAAAGCCGCAATACCGGGGTAATCCCTGGACAGTTGCATGATCAATTGACCTACAGAGGCTACCATACATATAGCTTTATATTGACCCGAAGGGCTCGCGGTATGGATTCCGGGAGAATGAAAATTTTATCATGAATTATATTTTTTTCGGTAACCTTTTGATTGGCTCGTGGAAAAAAAGGCAAAACACTTCAATTTCTCTCTTCAAGGAGTAAAGATAGTTTGCGCGAAGTAATTTTTCATCTGGAAATCAATGAATTTGGCCTCATCCTTCTCCTAACTAATTTAAAAAATATAATGGTGTCTGTCTGCTGCTCCATCACGCAAAAACTACCTAAACAATTGAGCTGAATCTTTGCACGTAGATAGAAAATATACCTCGTTGTAACTTAGGCTGTATTAACAATCCCTAAGGGCCCACGTAGGCCCCCCCCCCCCTGGTGGTCCATACTAAGCATTAGGTTTGGTGCAATGGTTTCATTTTTTGCTATTTAAAAGTACTTTTACTCAAGATAGAGGACTTGGATTTTTTTTATCTGATGGCTGAATAAATGAAGTTTCTAATTCTTTCAATTGATTTTCTTTTTTTTCTTGATCGCATACGTCTGAAAATCATGTTTTTACCTGAAAAACCTCACATTTTTCTCTGAAATCAACAACGGCATATTTCCTTGACAACCAGAGATTTGATTTTTAAAGGATATTCTCACCTCTAGCAGCATTTAAGTATCACGTTTTCCTGCAGGCTCATAATAGAACGTAAAAAGACAATCTGTATAAGAAGGGCCCAGAGTCCCAAGGGCCCCATGATAGATTGATTCGGGGTTAATGGATAAATTCAATGCCTATTTAAATGTCTGAGAATCATGTTTTTATCTCAAAAATCTCACATTTTCCTCTGAAATCAACAACAGCATATTTCCTTGACAACCAGAGTTTTTATTTTCAAAGGATATTCTCACCTCTAGCAGCATTTAAGTATCACGTTTTCCTGCAGGCTCATAATAGAACGTAAAAAGACAATCTGTATAAGAAGGGCCCAGAGTCCCAAGGGCCCCATGATAGATTGATTCGGGGTTAATGGATAAATTCAATGCCTATTTAAATGTCTGAGAATCATGTTTTTATCTCAAAAATCTCACATTTTCCTCTGAAATCAACAACAGCATATTTCCTTGACAACCAGAGTTTTTCTTTTCAAAGGATATTCTCACCTCTAGCAGCATTTAAGTATCACGTTTTCCTGCAGGCTCATAATAGAACGTAAAAAGACAATCTGTATAAGAAGGGCCCAGAGTCCCAAGGGCCCCGTGATAGATTGATTCGGGGTTAATCGATACATTCAATGCCCATTTAAAACAAGCATACTATTCAATGTGAACGATCAGCGTGTCTACTAAAATGAAACCAACGTACAAGATAGGTTACGAACTCCTCAAATGACCACGCTGACAGTATTATTCAAGATTTATGGTTTTCTTAGAAAATAAGTCCAATGAGTTTAATTAGGTGAGAGGAAGTGGAGGAAATTGAAATATCAAATCCGGTAAAATGAAAGTACGTGGATTACCTAAAAAATAATTCCCTACATTATTCCTCATAAACTGTCCATTTTACAGAAATGAAAGCAACATTTAAATATCTTCATCGGGCTTCGCACCGGGTAATGTTTTCATAATCCGCCGACGTTTCGGAAAACGACTCGTTTTCCATTTTCAAGGCCCGTGTTATTTCCGCCGTGACTGCTATATAATTTAAACTCTTCGTAATTTTCTTTCGCCTCGATTGATCGCATTTTATTTTGTGACCGAATGTAACTGATCGTCATTTTTTCCTCAAGATCTACATTTTTTTACTTTCAAAAAGGACAGAATATTCCATCATATGTAATTATTATCACACCGAATTATTCGTTGAGCTCTATTGCCTGGAAACTTTTGAAAATGAATCTTTCGATCACGTTTTCCTTTTCATAAGCTCGGTTCCATAGACAGCATTCAATTTGTGATCAAATATAAATTAGAAGTCATTTTTCCTCGGTGACTGTTGATTGTTCTATTCTCAAATAAATACTTTAAACCTTTAGCCTATTCCAGTGAGAGAAAACTACCGTTGATTAAACAATGCATGTAAATAGTTTTGAAATAAGAGTAAATTGGCAAATGTTTCATTAATAAAGACGATTATTATATGATTTAAGGTTTTCCCGGTGTATTATATTTAAATATCTTCCTCGGGCTTCGCACCGGGTAATGTTTTCATAATCCGCCGACGTTTCGGGAAACCGACCTGTTTTCCATTTTCAAGGCACGTGTTATTTCCGCCGTGACCACTATAACACTAAAATTAAACAAGCTGTTGATGCCCCAAAAATGATCCCAATGAGCCATCAACAGCTTGTTTAATTTTAGTGTTATAGTGGTCACGGCGGAAATAACACGTGCCTTGAAAATGGAAAACAAGTCGTCTTCCGAAACGTCGGCGGATTATGAAAACATTACCCGGTGCGAAGCCCGAGAAAGATATTTCAATATAACACACCGGGAAAATCTTAAATCATGAAAGTAACACATACGAAAGAATTATGTTTAATCTACTCACTCAACTTATCCGCACAATCTCCTTCAAGTTCTAGTTCCTCCATCCAGCGATTCACTAGGGCGTGCACTACCCTGTCGGTACTAATCCTCGGTCTTGCTGTGGAGCCAGGCTTTCACAGCGCTAATCACACCTTCGTCGTTCAAAGTACTTGTGTGGGAAAGTCCTTAGGCCGTTTTCGACCTTAGCAAATGCATCGTCAACTTGCTGTCAGGTTACCTTGATCCCCAGGCGGACGGAAGTGAAATCCTTACTTGACACTTTCGCAGCCGTTCTACGATGGAAGAGACATCATGCGGCCTTCATCTCGTAAAACATACGAACACCGCCGTCCGTGTTCATAATTTTGGTGAGTGATTGAAGTCGATTACTTCTTTAAAAAATGCTTCCCATCCTAATGCGACGATTTAGGAGGTATTATTATTTTAACAATCTTTTTGCTTATGAATAAAATTATTTATGCATATATCATAATATGGTGAACAACGATTATGTTGGTACGGAGGCTTCCGCGGTTATTTAATGACCGTATTCTCTTCGGGACTTTTGCCGCGTCGATCCATTTTTTGGGGGACAACAGTTTCGCCTGCCTTCCAGCTGGCTGGCTGGCATTTAGGACCTGACGAAGCCAGCTGGAGGGCAGCCGAAACTGTTGTCCCCCAAAATATGGATCGACGCGGCAAAAAGCCCGAAGTGTATACGAACAGCGATCATGCTTCGACTGGTAAGGGCTACTATGGTGAACGACTTGCTGCTCACTACACTTCTCCACAGTCAACGTCTTTATGTACAAAAAGGTATTTTACTGTTTTTTGCTTAAATGGAAAAACACGCCACAATATATTTGTGTATTACACTCCGAGCAAAACTACCTATGATCTTCAACTATTGAGTGATAAAATTCGTGGGTTGTAACTAACATAATTAAGTTGAAAACAAAAATATATTAACTCAAATGGTTTATTGTCTCCCTTATTTGATGAATGCAGTAAAAACCTCTCCAATGCTCATCGCTATTAACAATTATGATGTTCGTTTGCTGAAACTTATGCTGCCAATGAAATTATGATTACCTAAGAGTTCCTACCACCGGACCAGAATTCTTTCAACGAGTTCACTTTTTTTCCTTCCAGAGCAAGGAAAACAGAATATGTTGGTCCAATGAAGTAAACAAGGACGGAACATCGACAATGTATGTAATAATTTGCAGAACTATCAGCTACCAAATACTTTATCAGTATATTCACAATTGAAATTCATTTAAATATAGCGAATTCATCATTTGTCCGCAAACATTAATAAATAATCACACAAAATTTTATTTTAATTATATATATATATATATATATATATATATATATATATATATATATATATATATTTAAATTATATCTTTTATAATAATACAATACAATAAGATTTTACAGTAGTTCATTACAAGAAAAAAGTATACCTTAAACTAACAGACAAGAACAAAGACTAAGAAACTTATGCAAAAGAAGGAAGAAAAAAAGAAATTTGAAACATGAAAAAGGGGAAAATATACTTAATGAAGGCATGAATATACTTAGTAATGATAAAATAAAATCCATTTGAAAGTTTCTTCACTTCTATTTTCCATACAAGCCCATACAATCACACCCAGAATCAAACTTAACACATGGTAAGCATAACAAGTCTGCTTTTTCATTTACTCTGTTTCTTGACTATGTACCTAGACAATATAGTGTCTGCGGTCACGTGAATGTGACGTCACATCCGACCAATGAGCTCTAGGTTTCAAGGGAAGATTGCTCGATTTGCCAAGTTCGAAAACGGCCTTAGTGTCCTTATTCAAAAATGCATGGGAAAAGAAGAGAGATCTCGAAGCAATTTCCATTCTTCCACCTCTTCAGTCAGTGCCAGACTGGCATTTAGCGAACCTTAATCTTGCATTCTGTCCTCTGCAGAGTCCTCAAAATTTGTCAGAGCACTCGAATTTAACAAACCGAACGTCACATACTGCGGTGAGAACATAAAAAAGATCCCAATGAGTAACCTGAATACTTACTTTCTACATGGACTTTTAAAATAAAATCTTTTGAATGAAACAAAAAATTTGGAAAGAAAAAACCAGATAATCATGAAAATTGGAAGCGATCGACGAGATAGGATGTATATTTGAAACTTGAATTTAGGCATGAGTAATAATGGAGGAAGCTGCTGATTGAAGACGTCGATAATGCGTAAAAGTTCGTCAAAAATGCCCGTTTTACTCCAATCCATTACCATAGCGTGTAGTTAATTTGCTCGTTGTATTTTGTTAATTTTCTCCCTTCAGTTCTTAATTAATGACTCCGAGATTAACTTTTGGCGAACGTGAAATTTATGTAATTGATTTATTTATTTATTTGACAAATAGATCACATACAGCATGCAGCCATTTTACAGTGAACATATAACAAACAAAAGAAGGACGCAAGCGTAAAAAAATAACAATAACAAGGAGAAGGTAACCAATAATAATGCAACGTGGGGAGAGTGTACAAATTATTTTTTTTATGAATGGCGAGTGGCTAGGTTAGCGAAGACGGTGGCAGATAGGGTGAAAAAGTCGATGTTCACAGGATGGGACTTAACAAGATAAGAGAGGAGAAAAATGAAGGAGCGTTTGGTAAGTGATAATCTGGGAATAGGAATACGGAGCAATGAGTAAGTTCTGGTGTCTCGGGAGGGTATTCTAAAATTTATCAAGAAAACAAGAAATTGTTGAGTTAAAATGCACTATGAGGCCCTGTTAAGGGATAGGTATTATGGCTATTCTCGCAAAATTCTCTGGTTTTAATTTCTTCTTCGCATATCCTGCTAAAGTTGCCCACAAAGTAATAACCCACATCTTTTTAAAACTCCCTAATAACAGAAATCATTCCATTGAAACGGTTATTGAGAGACGAGTCTCCATTGGTCACTAAGATTTTCTAACTTTACTACTAACTACTACTAGTAACTACTTTTTCCCTCGTACCATAAGAGAGAACAATAGGCAGTGTAGCAAAGGGATAGGTAGGTGAAATATAGTTAGAGTAGCCTGTAGTGCATGATGCATGTAATAACAACCAATAATCCATTTCATATTATGTAGATACTAACCATCTAGCTGCATGTGACCATATTATCTAGCATGTATCCATTAAATATCCTAGTTGCATGTCAATAGTGCATGTTTGGTGATCTTCACCCCCTGCCACACACCCTCGTGGTGGCTCGCAGGGTATTACGTAGATGTAGTTGTAGATGAATGGTGCAATCTGTGGCGCTAACTACTTTAGCACGCATGAAGGTATTCTATCTGGACCTGGGTACTAGTTAATTTTAATCAAACACAGTTCCTTAGTTATTCCATCACGTTGAATTCTTATGTCAGCCATTGATTCGCTAAAGTCGTCTAAATTTTGCTTGTTCCATCTTTATCGAATACATTTTTGAAGTTCCTAGTGGTTTATTAAGTTGGCTTTGTCGATACTGTTGGTGACCACTTAGCTGTTTGTGCCAATAAAGACTCTACTGTCGAAGATTTGCCCTGGAGCGCTCTCACGTTAGACCAGAATAACTTGGGGTTTTCATGTAGTAAGGCATCTGGGATTTTTTCTTGAAGTTTCGTGGAGTAGTGCGCGTTATTTTCTTTACTTTTTAACGGTGAGCAACATAAATTTCTCTCGTCACAAGTTCCATCGTTGTATTACCTGGTGCAGTAGAATTATTATGTAAATTATGTTATTGCCTAATCCTCCTGAATTCCCGCGATACTTCGTGGTTGTACCAACGTGGTTCCTTACCATCACGTTTGAATTTGTTTAACATATTTTCATGGATTTTCTCATGCAGAATTTCCAAAAAATATCTCCCCGATACTTCGGTGCTCTCGTTTTTTGCTGTTGCCACAAATTCCAAGACTGAAGCTTCTAATTTCCCTCCAACTTTATTGAAATCGCATTATTGAAATAAGTGGACTTTACGTCTAGGTATTACTGTGAAGTTCAACGTTATTTTCAAGGTTGTAAAAACTCCTTCAAAATTGTATGAAATCATGAGTTGCAATAAAAATGGTATTAGTTATATATACTCTCCGAGCAAAGAATAATATTTTTAATGCCATCTAGTGAAGGGTTTTTTTTCATGAAATTAGTAAAGAGTCTGATAAATATTTTCAACGCGATAAGTACTCTAATTTTCTCTCTGGATCATTGGTACACTTGACTTGAGATTCGTAAAATAGCACCCTATTTCAAGAAAAGTGGAGATAATTTCACTAGTGGCTGTATCCCGATCCAAAGACAACACATCGGACGTTTCCTCTTTCAACCACCCCTACAATGGAAGACATGCGAGCCGATGATGATGGAACTCCTAAAACAGGAATTTAGTGAATAAATGACGTCGCCGGATATTTAAATGCATGCGGGAGCATTCTTTCTGCCGCAACTCATCCTAGCTCAGAAAAAGAAATGAGCGATTTTCCTTTTCTTTCACTCTTTAGTCAAAGAAACGATAGATGTAGATGTAAGCCTCATTAGGTGATCACAGAAGCTACCGTATATTATATTGGAGTGCTCTGACCAATTTTATTGCCTCTGCAGGGTTCAGGTTGCAAGATTATGCTTGGAAATACTAGTCTGACTCAAACTAAAGGAGTGAAAGAATATGATTGGCTCGTGATTTCTCTTCTTTTCTAATCCATTTTGAATAGTGACACTGGGTACTTTTCCACACTACTACTTAGGACAACGAAGAGGCGTTTAGCGTATTGAAATCCTGGCTGTATAACCAGAGCAAGGACTGGTACGGTCAGGGTGTACTCATCCTGGTAAATCGCCGGAGGAAGGCAGTAGAAATTGGAGGAGATCATGTGGAAAAAAAGTGTGATTTAATAAAGCATGATTCTTTCGTGCGCGTATAATTAAATTTTTGCAGATTGAATAGTTTTTGATGGGCCAACCTTATTCAGCTTCTGCCACCCATCGTGGCTTCGGCTACTTTGTGACTCTTATGAGCAAGCTGTAACAGAGTATGCAAGGTTAGCAGCCATTGCAGTACTTGCACCACGTGCACTTTTCCCTGCTAACGGTTACGGCGCTCTACCAGTCAGTTTTGGCATATTTTTGCCAGCATGCTACAAGAGAAACCAAAGTACAGTAATACCCTAGGCCCTCTTTCACTTTTCTACTCAAGCTAAGATCCCTTCTGAAAGGACTACCTACCGTATACTGAAATGTTGCTGATTACGATATTTTCAGGGATACTTTTGCCAAAATTTGGCAAAATTCATTTCAAGTGTACTAATTTAAGTTGGACCCATGTAAAACAGGAGAATGCCACGATGTTATATTAATGCGGAGAGTCTCTGGAATGCAAATGGCCTGTAGTTTAGTTTCCATATGTTACTGCAAAAGAATGTCAAAACTCGGTAAACATAATGTAATGCGATTTTCTTCTGTTAAAAAAAAAATACAACTAAAATTATAGCTGAGTAAAACATGAGAATGTCACGTCAGTTTTGGAACATTTTCGCCAGTATGCTACAAGAGAAACCAAAGCATAGCAATGCTCCGTGCCCGCTTTCACTATTCTACTGATGCTAGGATCCCCTCTGAAAGGACTACGTTAAGAGCCATCATACCGTTGCCCGCGACCCACCACTAGGAGGTATATGCGGTGCACTGACACACCGGGTCGTTTGAATGTGGTTGACAAAATTCTTAGGAGGAGGATTATTAGGAGTCTTAAAAACAGGAGGGCGTGTATGAAGCAGTATGTGGGAAAAAATGAGACAAAAGAGGTTTGCAAGAATAGGTCAGCATGGTGGAAATTATTAAAGCAGAGTTAGGTGTACAAATATGTGTTTATGAGTGAAATATTGTGACTGTGCCTACCCCGGAAGGGAACGGCATGATTGGTATGTATGTGTCTATGTATGGATTGTTTTTTTTTAGAAAAAAATGTGTGGATTCATTTCTGGCCAACCATTGTACGTTTTATCCAAAAAATATTCGTCTAAAATCATTGCCCAAATTCTTCCAGTTCTCCCATGGCATGGTGCCTACCTCCCGCACCTAATCTTGTCATAATTATTGCAGTTCCTTACATTTTTTTGCTATGTATCTGCGTACGGTGTCTAACCATGTCTTCTGTTTTTATATCCCCTATAAATAGGAAATTCGATGGTATCTGGCTTCACTTTGTGAAAATCCATGATGGTAAAATAAAATGACCTAGTAGCTTTCTCAAACATATTCAGGTGACTTATTTCATCGCCAAGGTGACACGATCAGGTGCCCACGGGATGAAACGGATCATCTGTCATCACACAAATGCCATACCTATACTGTGGGTGAAATAAACATAAAATCTTCAGATGGAGTAAAACATCTTGGAATTACAGTAACTTCTGATATATCGTGGGGAATATACATAGAAAACATGTGTAGCACAGCATTAAAAGAACTATATTTTGTTAAATGTATAGTAGGAAGTTCCTTGGATGAAAATGTCACAGAGAGAATCTACTTCGCTCTGGTTAGGTCACGCCTAGAATACGCCTCGAGCATTTGGGACCCTGGTCATAAAGATTTAAACAAAAAAAATTAATAAAATACAAAGGAAAGTAGCGCGTTTCATTAAAAACTGGCACGAGCGAACATATAGTCTCAAAACTTTTAGAGGGATTAAAGTGGGAGCCCCTGGAGACTCGGAGGCTACACGCTAGGCTTAGTTTGCTTGAGAAATTCAGAACTGATATTTTTCAGTGTGACACAGAGAATATTACCATGACTCCTCACTACATCTCAAGGTCTGACAGATGCGATAAAATAAGGGAGATACTCTGCCGAACATATAGATAGATAGAAGCAATATCTTCCCTTTTTTGTCACAAACCTTTTGAGTCGTTTGGCTTCTCCTATCGCTCGCCAACATTTTTGCGTAAGCGCACAGCGCACCGAATTAAACTTGTTTCCGAAAACTTTTACGTTTCCTCGCATTTTCCTCCCCACCAATTTTCAATCGCTCGATTTGTTATTATCTTAGCCTAATTCTGTACGTTTTTCAACCAGCCGCTAACTATTCAAGCAACTGGGCATGAATTAAGTCGTATTTCATCAGTGCTTAACACTCAGCGCGCGGTCAAAAATAAAATCTTTTCCGTCGCACAGAATCTCACCAGATTTATTTGAAAAAGGTCACATTCAGCATGAATTCATTTTATTGTAAATATTTAACAAAAAAAGGAGGCGAAACATAACAAAAATTTGGTGAAAAAATAATAGACCAGCATGGGGAGATAGAAAAAATTGTTTGAGGACGAAGTATGACTTGGTTAGCAAAGACGTTGGAAGATGAGGTGAAAGAGTCGAAATTTCAAAGGAATGGAATAGAATATGTTTAATTATGCTCTGGGTTTTCGCATAAGAACAAAAAAATAGAAAATACATGGAAAATCCTCCTTTGAGCGAAAAAATTACACAAAAAGATATGTACCTGGCCAACATTTCACAGTGATGAAAAACAAAAAAATTCACAGCAACGGGTAATCAACACTGAAAAAATGGTTAATATAATATACAACAAAGGAAAATAAAATATCAATCACAAAGAGATAACAAACAAACAACAACTTCTCCGATCACTTAAGTAACATATTCTATAACAGGATATATATTTCTATTATTGGCATATATGCTGCTTATAATAATAATTAAAAAGTTTTTCCTTATCAAAAAAAGGAAGGGATTAAGAAGAGAAGAAAATGGAAAAATAGCGCGATAGATAGAAATGGGAGCGCTAGGTAAGAGATAACCTGTGAGTAGGGATACGGAGTAATGAGCAACTCCTGGCGGGTCGGATATTTATTCTGAAATTCATCAAGAAAACAAGATCACGTTCACAAGCAAACACATTCACAAGCATTGTTAAAAACGGAATGCCTAATCTCCGCAACCTACCCTCAGCTGTTGTGTTTTCCTCACCCTCAGACACTAGTCTGAAAAATATCATCCTTTTAAACTGATCTTAAACTCATCACAGCACTATGAACTCAACCATTGACTACCCTGATCTTGTTTTCTTGATGAATTCCAGAATACATAATGTTGCAGAGAAATATTAGATTAGTTTGAGCTCACATCTACCCGATCGATCGTAATGGGAAAAGACGTTTCCTCCTCGAAAGCTTTTCACTGGGATAGAGAAAGAAATTCGGCTCGCATAGACCTTTCCCCTCTAGTAGCTGACCTATTCCATAAACTAGTAGACAGCAGGTATGTTAAAGAGCTAGGGGGGGGGGGCAATTGGAGAAAAATAGGAAGGACAATAGATGGGAATAGATTTGGCTTTCTCATATAAAAATTGCAAGGTATTGGAACGAAAATTACGGGTATCCTAAGCGCTGAAAGTTGTACAACTGGATTTTACGCGCAAAAAACGGGTACTTTTTTGAGAAAAAATTTAGTACAGGTAATACTAACAAACGGAGGATTTTTTAAAGTACATCATCCAACGTAGAAATATACAAGCTCTCTTATGAATTTTACTGCATTGAAATCGGCTTTCTCGCTTGGACGATAGAGCATCTCAAACTCGGGTATCTTGCTTTTTTTACAGACTGTAAGTTCTCGGATTATCAGTGAATTAAGTCCATCTACAGACGATACAGTTATCTACCGTGAAATAAGCGATGATAAAGACTTAGTAGTTCTGTCATCGGCTCGCATAGACCTTTCCCCTCTAGTAGCTGACCTATTCCAAAAACTAGTAGACAGCAGGTATGTTAAAGAGCTAGGGGGGGCAATAGGAGAGAAATAGGAAGGACAATAGATGGGAAATGGGTCGGTAATAGGCTCACGCATCTCTAATTTCTGTTAAACGGTATGATGGTGTAGTGATTCTACACACATTTTAAAAAAAAATTTTCTTATTTGCATTGTATTCAATTAATTTGCATGTTTTCAATTGCTTATGTTATTTTCCATAGAAGCAAATGGATTTTGGCTCCAAAAAAACCTATAAAAAACATTCACCAAAAAGGCTATCGACACGTATTTTCGTGCTCCGGATACCAAATTAATCGTGTGGTTAGGATATGTCTACTCCAACCACAGCAAGCGTAGGTAACTGGGACATGATTTGAATTTTTTTCTAGTAATCTGAACTAACGCGTGCGACCTTGGAGTCTCCCAACTTAGTCAAGCCGTCAGCTGTGCCGCACGTGCGCGCACGTGTCTTCTGCCACGTCCCTCCGCACCCGTCCGTGACCTATCCTAGAGCATTCCTCTCTCGGGCAGAGCGCGGATGACCCACTCCAGTGCCCTTTGGTGTTTCCCGTCCTCTCGGACGCAGGCCCTCTTAACACCTCACACCACACCAAACCTCTCGGTTGCATGTTCCACACATCCTCCCTCCCTTTCATACTTCACACCCGTCCGACACTTAATAACGCCGAAACACATTTCCTTCGTCTGTTCAAATAATAATATTAATGAGTCCGTATCCCATCCTGTAAATAACTCTACACATCCCGCACTTAACGTCACCTTTTGACCACCTCCTTCCACGCGACGACGACCCGCTCAACTACGTACTCAAAAGGGTAAGAGCGGGGTGTGAATCATCAGAGAGCAGGAGGAAGTCCTGAAGGATGACCTTCGCCTCAAGGGCTCTCAGTTCGATGCTCCCTCGAAATCGTTGACCCCCTCTACAGCGTCACGTCAGAGTCCCCCCCCCCTCTTTGCATCTCTCTTTTTTTTTCAGTCACCGCCGCCGTCGCCGCCAAGGCAATGAACGTTCGGGAGATGAAAGGGAGCGGCATATGTGTGTGCCTCTCTTAAGTTTCAGCGACACGTGGGGGGGGGGAGGGAGTAGGGACAAGGAGGAGGAACGAGATGCAAAGTGGGATAGGTCGTGGATGTCATCAAGTGTGTACGCTTGGAAGTGGGACCGTTGCGACTGCCTGTTATTTTTTTTAACCACCTTCCCGTGAGGAGACGTGGAGCAGGTGGTGTGTGATCGTAATGGAGGCTGATGCGTCCTCATAGAAAGCTTTCCACTGGAAAATAAAAAGAAATTAAGCTCACATAGACCTTTTTCCTCCAATAGCTTTCATATTCTACCAACGAGGGAGGAGTGCGTAAAAATATTCATGGGGAGCTTGACGCTTCATGGATCGGAATCATGGCACATTGGCAAATTATTATTGAAGTATTCTACCGGTAAAGGTATGTTGAACATCAGAGAGTACACTCCAGATTTTATACATTTTCTGGGGCCTATCTCGCTCTAGTGCACCCTGTTTTGCCTCAGCATACGATCTACCCTTCTTCATCCCATCCATCAAACCTATTTTCTTTCTTCCTCCTCCCCGCTTGCCCAATATCCTTCCCTCTATCACACTCTTCAGCAATCCATCACCCCTTATTAATTCCTCCATCCAGCTACCCTGTCTATTCCGGATTCCACTCAGAAGTTTCCTTTCCTCGCCCGTCATCTCAATCACTTATTCGTTAGTCTTCCTCTCCGTCCACCTCACCTTCTTCATCCTCCTCCACATCCACATCTCAAATGCGTGCCGCCTATTCTCGTGCTTCCTTTCTGAGGGTCCAGGATTCTGCACCATACAAGGCAAAGCTGACCAGAAAAGACGGGATACCTTAAAAACCTGGTCTGGAGGAGGATACTGAAGATAAAATGGACAGAAAAAATAAGAAATGATGAAGTTTACAGAAGAGTTGAAGAGGAGAGGGCCGTATGGAACACCATACAGAAAAGAAGAACCAGACGGATTGGACACACTCTGAGACGCAATGGGCTCGAGAAGAAGATACTTGAAGGCAAAATAGAGGGTAGAGCCTCCAGGGGAAGAAGAAGAATAAGAGGAAAGTATATAGGAAGAGATACCAGGAGGTAAGGAAACTAGCATTAGATAGGAAAGGGGGCTGGAGGGCTGCAGTCAACCAATCTTGAGATTGAATGACCAATGAGAGAGGGAGAATAAACTTTGCACCCTTAGGCGTCATTTCGTTGAAGTATTTTGTACTTTAATCCATATAAAAATAATCTTTGGGCTTTTAAACTAATATTTATTAATTTACTACGCGTTTCGCAGCTTGCTGCATCCTCAGGTACAATTGTTTACATGTTATTTATTGATAGTTACGATAGTAACCAACGCCAATAATCTGGACCAAATTTTCATGGACCAAATGAAGAGGAAAGTACATAGGAAATGCTACCAGAAAGTAAGGGAACTAGCATTAGAAAGGGAAGGATGGAGGGCTGCAGTCAACCAATCTTAGGATTGAACGACCAATGAGATAACCATCTTACATGTTGCACTTCATGCTAAACAGTAGTGTGCAGGTTGTTCAAGGAGATAAGAGCACCAACGATAAATAAATCTCTTCAGTGCATTGACGTAGGCAGGATTTCGTCTCGGGGGGCTGATGAGGTGGTCCATTCTCGGCATTAGCAGCTAGGAGAGTTAAGAGGACGCATCACACCCTTCGGTAAGTAAAGTTCTGTCGAAAATCCACAAGATGGCGTCACTCGCACCCGATCGAGGCGTTTTAGCGTCAGGAGTCTCCTACTCCAGGATAACTCTCGCACAAGGCAACAGTCGTCGGTAAGTTTTAGCCAAGTCTCCGGCAGCGCTTATGTAAGATCTGTGAAAGAAGACTGAACTAATTGCATCACCGTCCGAGCACATCATGGCCGAAAACCATTCAGGTAGCTTGTCGAAATATACCAATTACAGATTATATCTTACAACCGTGACGGCTGTTACTTAGCATTCCGATAGAGGAGGGATTGCTACATCTCCATTAGTTTTAGATATGTCAATAATAATAATAGTTTTTATAAAAATATACCCTACATCTTGCCGTTTTCCCGATGGTTTAATTATGCTCCGGGATAAAATTTTCATGTTTCAGATACGAGCCTCCCTTGGGAAAGGTCTATTCTTTATGCAATAAAAATTTCAAGTCGATGACGTAAGACTTTAACAAAAAATCTGGGGTCTGAAATCATCACAAATCCGACCTGTCGAGCGTGTGTGATGCGTCGCCTTAAGTTTTTCTCTGATAATATCGAAAAGGGAAGCCTTCACTTGGTGGAAAGACGTCATAAAGGTTTATTTAAAAGTTACCGACCGGTTTCGGCTGTCAAGCCATCTTCGGGTTTATGGATGGATTAGACTTTTTTCCTCGAATAGCTTATTTATTCGACAAAACGAGAAAACACCAGCCGATCCGGTCAAGAAGATGGCTTGACTGCCGAAACCGTTTGGTAACGGTTTTAAATAAATTGTAGGAAGTCACTTACTTTCGTTTGATCATTATACTTTTCTGAATTTCTTCATTGAGTTTTTTGGTCAAATAAAAAAATCTATGCCTTATTGCCGTGTGCAAAAGTGTACCTCTTCCCTTTTTTGTTTTATGGTAGTGAAACATGAGTATGTGAGGATAGACATAGGAGTAGACTAAACACCGTGGATATGAGATAACTGAGGAGTGTTTGCGGCAAAAGTTGGATGGAAAGGGTGAGGAATGAGAGGGTAATGAATGTATCTGGGTTAGATGCTCCAGTAATGGACATATATGAAAGGAGTGTGCTTCGTTGGTTTGGCCATGTTGAGAGAATGGATGAGAGTCGAATAACGAAACAGATATATGAGAGTAGAATGAATGGTGCGAGAGGGAGAGGAAAGCCGAGAAAGTTGTGGTTGAATCTGGTTGAGGAAATTCTTGGGAGGAGGAATATTAGGAGTCTTGAAAACAGGAGAGCGATTATGAAGCAGTATATGGGGGTAAATGACGCAAAAGAGGTTTGCAAGGATAGGTCAGCAGGGGGGAAATTATTGAAGCAGAGTTAGGTGTACAAAAATGTATTTATGAGTGAAACCTTGTGACTGTGCCTACCCCGGAAGGGAACGGCATGATTGGTATGTATGTATGCCTTATTGCTTGTTTGCGCTTCAGGCTATTTTAAATCCTTCCTCAGAGCATTAAATGTTATTAATAGTATCATGATATTTTCTTCTGTCAACACTCATAAAAAGTGAAAATGACCAAAAGAAACCCCAAATTCGGCCGGAATAATGTTATATGCTAAACAAGTTTCATTTCGGTGTGGTTTTGCTAATATTCACGTATTTTTTTGAGTGTTGACAGGAGAAAATTTCATAATACCATAAAAAAAACTTTGAAATCCCCGAGAAAGGGTTAAAAATAATCTGAAACATCGGCAAATATTAATGCACAATTTTTATACTATCAAAATCCTCAAGAAAAAATGTCCAAGAGTATTATTATTTAATAAGTTATGCAGAAATAAAATGACCGTTCAAAATTTTTAAAACTTAACAGGACCGATTTTTGACTTAGGCAATTAAGAACACAATGTCAAGAGAACTGCAGCATGGCAACCGATTGTTACTGGTTTTTGCTGGTAATCTTTCTGGAAGAAAACATTAACAACCGTTCTTTGTTTACAATACTTAAGGCATAGGTACCTATCGGTTTTAAAAGTTGTTGATAATGATGAAATCTTGCAATTACAATTCTCATTTAAAATCATCAAATCTGTCTTCCTCATAAAGTACAAAATTTAAAAAAAATTACTTCAAAATATATATATGAATAAAAAATATATAAAAATATATAAATATATAAAAAATATATAAATAAAAAAATAAAACTGAATGGGGTGAATGCTTAGATCTTACAGATCTATTCCGACGCTTAGTTACTGATTCCACGGTATCGGGTTCCACCTGGCTTAAAAAAGCAACAGTCCAACTAAAGTAGTCACCTTCTGGCACCAATTTCATCCGATGAAAATTGTTCAGTACGACATGCGGAATAGCTATTTTATTGGCCTTTATCTTTGCCACATATGTTGATATCACTCCTTTACGAAAATATTCAAACATGGCGGGTGAATTATTCGAAGAAATTGTCATGAGAAAAATTCGTCCGGCAAACCAAAGGTCCGTGGTTCGATTCCCGGTCCAGGCCGAATTTTTCTCATGGCAATTTCTTCAAATAATTCACCCGCCATGTTCGAATATTTTCAAATGGCTAAGCACGGCATAAGTGCTGGTGAAGGATACTGACTGTTGTTGATTGTGGCTTCTTTGAAGTCCTCTTCTCCCTTGCGTTGCCATCTTTGATGGACCGCAAGGGCCTAAGATCTAGTTGCCTTGTATCCACCAAAATTGCCATGGGAATTGGGAAGCCTGGATAGCGCAGTGGTCTGCGCATTGGTCCGGCAAACCAAAGGTCCGTGGTTCCTTTCCCGGTCCAGGCCGAATTTTTCCCATGGCAATTTCTTCAAACTCCTTTACGCGTTAGAGTCCTCTGGTTAGGCCACACCTCTAATACGCCGCGAACCTTTGGGATCCTGGCCGTGAAAATTTAACCAAAAAATATAATAAAATACGAAGGATAGCAGCACGCTTCGTTAAAAACACTGCTACGAGCAAACAGTTAGTGCCTCACAACTTTCAGAAGGATTAAGGTGGGAGGGAACTCCTAGAAACTCGGAGGCTACTCGCTAGGCTTAGGTTGCTGGAGAAATTCAGAAATGATGTGTTTCAGAGCGGCACTGAGAATATGGTCATGACGCCTCACTACATCTCAAGGTCTGAAATAAGCAATAAAATAAGAGAGTACATTGCCGAATAGATAGGTTCAAAAACTCTTTCTTTCCGCATACAATAAGCGACCACAATAAAAACTGAGCTCCACTAAATACACTCTCATAATACATATCACAATTTCACCTCCCAAAAATTTGTCCCTTACATCTTTACATGGCTGATGTCCTATCATTACCTGCCACACGCCCATGCGGCGGCTCACAGAGTAGTAAGTAGACGCAGATGTAGAAAATTTGGCTATTAGGTGCATTTTGTAAATAATAAGGTAATTTAGGCACGTGGTTTCTACAAAGCCTTCTTCCATTTCTAGATAAGTCCATAACTTTTCAAAATATAAACGATACCTATGTGCATGTTTCACTCAACCGCTGCAGTCAGTTGCGTTCAATTCCTCATATTGCTCCGCTTTATCATGATGTACTAAAGCGCTCACGAAACTATGCGTGAATTAGCCAAAGCAACATTAACGAAACAAGGATACGGAATGATGTCGTCAGTGCGTCCTCCACCATACAAGGTATTCGCAGCTGTGAAATGTTTCCAATCCTTTTATCGTCATGCGCCGTGCAGTATTGCCAACCATGAAGAAAGGGGAGTAACGATAAGTGGATGGAGGAGACGCCACGAATACTAGAAACTTCATGCGCAAACGTCATCCATGTGAGTACCACTTTCATCATCTTCGCGATGAGATGGGGGGAGCAGGTGGTGCCGTATTCACTGTAAGACATGCACCTGCCAGTTTTTCGATGAGAAAGAAAAATATCCTCCCTTCTATGGATTAGGATGGATTTCAGTATGAAACCGAAGGAAATAGGAAATTCCGACTACTCAAATTAAACTAATATTTCCATGAAATATTTTCTTAACAAAGAATTATAAGGCAGACTCCATAACCTGAGAGGTATACAAAATTCTTATACTCGTTCAAAAGCAAAATCGTATTTTTTTCCGGGAAATTAAAGTTGCCAGAACGAAAGAAAGCTGTTCAACATTAAACGTCGATCTCTTTAATGCATAATATCAATTAGGGGAAGGCTTAAAATTATTTCCGTTCCAAAATGTCGAGTTTCAACAACCAATCCTCGTTTCCATTACAATTTACCGTCGAGCGATTAGCGAAAGTAAAATGGTTTGTTTAGCAAAAAGCAATGAGTTCCCTTTGGGGTAGTTAGATGGAGATAGTTCCATAGTCATAATGGAGGCCATATTCGAATTACACGTCTTAATTTCAGCCGCTGTAGGACGCATGAATGAAATATTGCATTATTAATTGTACAAAAATATACATTCATGAGACTTAAATTCCATTTAAATAAAAATGTCTACCTAAGCCTTTAATTTGACTCATTTTTTCACTCGGTACCGTTAAAAACTCCTTCACGATTAATGTTTTTTTGCGAGTCTTAAAAATTACTGCGGTGACAATATGTCGAGAAAACATGTATTCTACACGCTCTTAATTATTCAAGGATATCTAGGAATTAGATATCACTTCAGGTGCTAGGTCTCGTTTTTATAGAAGGCCTCTCTGGAGTGCATAACATTTCCCTTGTAAAAGGGCGGGTATTTTTCGTCAAAAATCTCGGGGAAGTAGTCCGGTAAAGGACTGATACTTTGGTATTCTTGGAAGAGAAGGATGTTTTTCCTTATAATGAGGCAAAATTCATTGATTTCTGGGTGAAATGATAGTTCGCTCAATCTACCTGATCACTTAAAAATTAGTGAGAACATCAAGAATATCCACTTTTAAGGAAAAAAAGTTGATATAAATTGTGTTGAAAGAATTGAAAAGCAAGTTGTGACATCGACTGCAATTTTTACAGTCACATAATGCAGCTGACATAATGCAGCAGCTGTTTTCACGTATGTCCTGAATGCATAAATTTAATGTTTCGTTCCCCGAATCGGCATACATCAAACCCAACTTTATCCCATCCACAATGCCCTTTTCTTCTTTCACTCCAAACCAGCTTGTCCAACATATCCCTCCCTATAACGGCCTTCAGCATACCCGCGCATCTCAGTACCTGTTCTAACCAATTCCTCGTCCTCGTCCTTATCTCCGACAAATATTTGCACCACACCCACCATAGATTTTGATATTATGATGGCGATGATAAAAATAGAATTGCCATGGAAAGGAGGGTGATTTATAGCTTTTCATTAACCTTCAAAAAAGGTGATTTTTCGATGCGCAGGCATCATTTGAGATACATATATTTTGAGACACAAAAGGCAACAGAAAATATCAATTTCCAATTTCTGGAAAATACAATGAGCGCTTAGATGAGTCATCTCCAACGCTGTGGAGATAACCGAAGAATATTCATTCAATAGGTTCAGATCCGCCCAGTTATGCAATTACAATGCAAACCATATTTGGCACATTTATACACTTAAATGAATTAGTATACGGCCACAGGTGATTTAAAAGTAACATCGCATAAAAATTCACAATATTTTTTTCTATCATGAAACTGATTTTAGATCATTACAATATCTGTTAAACATGACATGTTCAAACCCTATTTAGCGGCAAGTTCTTTGCATAAACATAATAATTATAATTTTGCTTTGGAAAAAGCAAAAAAATTGAAAAAGAGACAGAAGCATGAAATTCAACAATAGATTAGATACACTAATTTTCACTGTTTTTAATAATATCATGATCACCTATAGAAATAATCTTTTATGTACTTTATTCATACCAAGCTTCGACAGTTGAAAGTATTGAATAAACGTTCGCATGATGCATAATCCTCACACAATAGACAAACTCCAAAACAAAAGAAAGATGTCCAGATAACTACGGAACTAGCCGCGTAGTAACTTTAGCGGAATCATCGGCTAGTGTCCACACAATCGTGTGAAATTCACGGCGTAAAAAATAATTCGCCTGGTCTAGGAATCGAAACCAGGTCCATCAATTTTGCTCCGAGTACACCTGCCAAGACAAAGTTAGCTTAATTTGTTAGAACACTCGGCGCTAAACCGAGAATCTAGTATCGATTTCCAGCCCAGAGGAAATATTTTTCCTCATTGACTTTCACACAAGAATAATGCATCTCAAAATTTATGTGGAATTTTTCGCTTTCTTTGATACTTTTTTTTTCAAATATGGTGCCCAAACTACTCTCCTACATTACACCCTTTTACGAGGAAAATGGTGCGTGTTATGCACTCCAGAGAGGCCTTCTAAAAAAACGAGACCTAGCACCTGAAATGAAATCTAATTCCTAGATATCCTCGAATAATTAAGAGTGAGTAGCATACATGTTTTCTCGACATATTGACACTGCAGTATTTTTGTATTATACTCTCCTATGCACATTTATGCATATAGACCTTATTACATCTACATACTACCCCGCGAGCCGCCGTATAGGCGTGTGGTAGGGGGTGTTAGATCACTATCCGGGTAAATATGTAAGTTTTTGGGATATAAAATGGTGACACATATTATTGGAGTATATTTAGTGTGTCAGACCTAGAGATGTAGTGAGGAGTCATGATAATATTCTCTGCGTCGCTCTGAAAAATATAACTTCTGAATTTCTCAAGCAACCTTAGCCTAGCGTGTTGCCTCCGAGTCCCTAATGGCTCCCACCTTAATCCCTCTAAAAGAGTTGAGACACTATATGTACGCTCGTAGAGGTTTACAACGAAGAGCTCTGCTTTCCTTTGCAATTTATTAATTTTTTTAGTTAAATCTCTATGACCATGGTCCCAAATGCTCACGGCGTATTCGAGGTGTGGCCTAAACAGAGCAAAGAAGCATCTCTCTTGGACTTTTTCATCCGAGGACCTTCCCATTTTACGTTTAACAGAACCTAGTTTCTTTAATGCTGTGCCACATGTTTTGTATGTGCAATCCCCACGATATATCAGAAGTTTCTCTCGGTGAGGTAACTCAGTGAGAATGGAGACGTCATCCGTAAAAGCCACAAAGTGGATAAAGAAACGCCCCAGCATAATTGAATACGACTAAAAAAAGGTTAACAATAATTTAAATAACTAATAAAAATATCGAGGGTAGGTCAGGAACAATGATACTGGAAAACTTTGCCAATGTTTCGAGGTGTAATGCACCCGATTATAAGGGCTATACGGAAATTAAGGCTTTTTTTTCAGAGCGACACAGAGATTATTATCATGACTCCCCACTACAGCTCTACGTCTGAAAGAAGCAATGAAATAAGAGAGATACATATCCGAACGGACTGGTAAAAAAACTCGTTCTTTCCGCGCACAATAAGTGACCACAATAAAAATTGAGCTCCACTAAACACACTCCTATTATACATGTCACCTTTTCTTCTCCCAAAAACAGACACCTTAACACGGCTGGTGACCTAACACCGCCTGCCATAATGTCATGTTGTGGCTCGCAGGGTATTATGTAGATGTAGATGTAGAAAAGAATAAATAAAGGTACAACAACCGTCAATCAAAACAAGGATCACCCATACATCAATTTCAATATAAATTTCAATGCAAAAATTACTCTGGTTAAATAATTACACAGACCTACAAATTTTGGGGTCTCGAATGTTTTTTTGATACGATGAATCCTGTCCGACGTATATTTTTGCGCAGAATCCGAATCTAATCACAAAAATTGGCTATCACCAGGGGCGCCCACAGAGGGGATCGCCCCATAGTGATCTCCCCTGTTGGCGGCCCTGGTGTGGAAAAAAAATTTTGGGAGGATTTTGAAAATGCATAAAGAAATTCACTAAATGTGTATATTCTTACTCGTTTGCAGTAATTTCTACCGGTATCGAAAGGTTATAACGACAAATGAATGTTAAGCGTTAAGTGTAGGATAGTAAAACATCGTGCTGTTATGGAGAGTCATTCAGTCAGCCGAAAGCTTCTTTTATTTCGATCGTGTCACTCTATACTCTTCCTTGGCTGCCGCACCGCGCCATCGTCGCGGCCACCATAAAATCCCCGAACGCAACCCAGGAGTATAACTGACTCAGCATCCCTCCAGTCTCATTCCTGCCCCCTCCTCCCAACATCTGCCAACGGGTCAAATCACAGTGCAGTCAAAAGGCTTAGACTTACGGGTTACTTAGGATACGAATGCATACACTGCACGTTACCTTTTACGATGATTTTTTACCCCCACTTCCCCTTAATCGACAACCGCAGCATTTGTCTCAACCCCTCGTACCCTCCTCCCCTTCGATAAGTAACTTTGTCTCGACATATGAAACCTACAATTCAAAAATATTTTCTCATTTCTTAGTAAATTAATTTTTAGTGATGGTTTGAATTAGACAAAATAGCAGAGCTAGATATAATAAAATGAAGCTATTTTCAGTTTTTTAATCGTGAAACTATATTAGTTTATCTCAAATAATTAATAATATTGACGTCCAGCGCTCCCCGCCCCCACCCCTTCCCTTCACGAGCGCACCCGCGTTCCAAGGAGGACAAAGGAAAGGGTTACAATATATATGTACACGCATTCCAAATAAGATCAGAAGTTAAATATGCGAAAATGAGATAAGGAGTGCATTTTCAAATCCTCGATTCCCTAAGTCTTCAGCCGCGGGATCGGTTTCCAGAAAGTTCTCTGAATATTGTCAAACAAATTCGACTTACTTTTCCCACGAATGTTTAAAGGCAGGGACACAATCAACGTGTACGTGTGACGCGAGACGTAAACGGGACAACGGGAGACGGGAAACGCACGTTAGCGGACACAATCGACGTTAACGCGGCCCGGAGTAACAATTGACTAACGCAGGCGCAGCTAAGAGATCAGGTGTAAACAAGTGTGGAAGTAAATAAGTTTTCTTAGCCAAGAGCAATCTTCAACAGTTGGATGTATCTGCCGACAGATGACTCCCATTCCCGGATTCTCTGGACTACTCTGATTGGTTTTCCGAGTACGGGACACGGGAAGAGATGAAAGTTGCCCACGTACTCCCCGTACACGTTGATTGTGTCCGCTCGCTATACTTTCCCGTCAGCCATCTTTTCGCGTATTCCCGTTAACGGCTCACGTTACACGTACACGTTGATTGTGTACCAGCCTTTACTGAATGTTGTTAAAAATATGGATAGTACCGTAAGGACGATTCTCGTCAGTGACTTATGTGAGTATTACGGAATCGATGGTGAATAACTTTGCGAAGAAGTCAATGCATTTAGTCAACTGTGCAAAGTTAGCTACCCGAGCATTGATTTATCAGATGTGCTGAGCTTGAGTGATGAGATTCTGAGCCAAAATAATGACGAAAGTGGAGGTTGATTCCTTTTTCCGGGTTTTCCGCCGCGTTGGTTCATGCTTGGGGACGATATTTCGCCGGCTGTCCTGCTGGCTTCCTCAGATCCATGTAACAATTCGGTTCTGGAAGCGCCGTGTTATGTAGGGTCGTTTTCGCGCCTTTTTTGTGGTCCTCTTCTCTGATTGGTAAATCGCCAAAAACCGCGATAATTTCAATAGAGACGACGGTTACCCTCTCTCCGCTTCTTGGAAAGCACTTTTCCAAGAAGAAAAGAGCCCGACCAATCAGAGAAGAGGACCACAAAAAAGGCGCGAAAACGACCCTACATAACACGGCGCTTCCAGAACCGAATTGTTACATGGACCTGAGGAAGCCAGCAGGACAGCCGGCGAAATATCGTCCCCAAGCATGAACCAACGCGGCGGAAAACCCGGAAAAAGGAATCAACCTCCATCAAAGCCCCGCGGAAGCCTTCAACAGAACTTAATGACGAAAGTGACACCCAAGATTCTTATGACGACAAGCCTGACGGTCCAAGTACAGATCCTAATATAGTAGAACAAAAATTTCTGGATCAATGGGTCAAGAAAGGATTCATTGGTGTTTATTAAATATTTCTTGATTTCCATACCTAACGATGTTATACCAGATATTTCTGGCATTGCCAGCAACAAGTTTCTCAGCAGAGAGGGTTATGAGCAGATTAATGATTGTATAATATAGGCTGAGAAGTACCATGGGAGATGTCTGGCTCTCCGACGTGCTTGCCCTTTCTTTCGAAAAAGGCATTTCAAAATCCATTCGTAACAGTGAAGTTAGAGTAAAATTTGCTTTGTTAAGTGACTGCTGACTACTCAAAAACTACTACTGTATAAAGGACATCAAGGGTAGGCATCCTCTATTTTGACTATTCAAAATAAGAATATTTCAAAATCCTCACATCATAGGCAATTTTTGTGAGTAAATTCGGATTCAGTGGACAAAATTACGTCAAAAATGGTCCATACATAAATACCATTCTCGCCGTTCCCTTCCGGGGTAGTCTCAGTCACAAGGTTTCACTCATAAATACATATTTGTACACCTAACTCTGCTTCAATAGTTTCCTCCATACTGGCCAATCCTTGCAAATCTCTTTCGCCTCATTTACCCCGATACACTGTTTCATACACGCCCTCCTGTTTTAAGACTCCTTATATTCCTCATCCTAAGAATTTCCTCAACCACATTCACATAGGAACATTCTCGGCCTACCTCTACCTCACGCACCATTCATTTCACTCTGATATATCTGTTTCTTTATTCTACTCACATCCATTTTCTCAACATGGCCAAACCAACGAAGCACACGCCTTTCATATGTGTCCATTACTGGAGCATCAAACCCACATTCATTTATTACCCACTCATTTCTTACCCGATCTATCCCTACTTTTGCCGCAAACACTCCTCAGATATCTCATACCCATGGCGTTTAGTCTACTCTTGCGTCTGTTCTGACATACCCATGTTTCACCATCATACAAAAAAGTGGGGACAAGTACACTTTCATTCACGGCGATTTTCGCTTCCTTAGACAGGCACTCATTCCTTGATACAGCTCACATTTTTCCTACCACTTTCCTTCCAGCATTTGCACATCTCTCTATCTCCTCATCTATCAGTCCATATTTCGCAAACATCTTATCTGAGTACACAAAATCATCCACAAAGTTAAAAAAATAATAAATATTTTAACACAGCGACCAAATTGTATTCATAGTGTTCGCTGTGTTTAAATGGTTATCGTAATGAAGCAATTGAAGATGAATTCCTTATAAATAATTAATACCAAGGTAATTTTTGTATTGAAATTTACATTTTAATTGATGTTTGGGTGATCCTTTATTGATTGACGGTAGTTGTACCTTAATGTATTCTTCTGTATACCTCTGATAATAAGGTGCATTACACCTCGAAATGTTGGCAAGGTAATATAGTTTCATTGTTCCTGACCCACCCTTGATATACTTATAAGTGGTTCTAAATTAATGGGGTCGATAGAAAGATACTGCAAGTAATATAAGTGTTAAAATGGAGTGGTGAGTGATAAAGTATAGCTGAGAAATATTGTCTCCAGTATATTTGACTCACTGTCTCATAGTTTCGGTTTCAAACTGCTCCGTTTAAAGACATCATCTGCCAATTTCCTGCAGCATGTATGTCTCGCTGCGAGACTCGCTCGTGAAGTAAATTTTCCGGAAGGAATAGCCATAACTATTATTCTGTTGCCCTTTTTCCTAACGACGTTATTTCCTGAAAAAGTAATCAGCCTGAAATCAAGGAAACTTTCTGCATAACAAAAATATAACTTCACATTCACCTCAGGATTCATTGGCTGTCAACACTTACACTACGAGTTCAAGGTGCTTTGAGCGAGACATCACTTTTTAAAAGTTCGATGAAATTGGCCTCGTCATATGAAGAAAACGATGTACTTCCAATGCAATCAAGACATCAGTCACTTATCTAAACGCTTTTAGAGATATTTCACACGATATAACACTTGCCATTTTCTTTTTCTAGCCAGGGAGACATATATAGGAAACGAGGGATTTCTAATGCATAGATTCCGTCAGAAATCTAACAGCGCGTAGTTTTTTATGCTTCTGCAACTTATTTAAAAGATAATAGAGCAACTGCCCAACTTATTTCAATAACTTTTACAGAGTTACACAAAAATCTTTAGCTGCCAATGTGTTTTTATCTTTGGTGTGAAATAATGAGTCCAGTTAACTCATATTGCATACATGTAAGTACCTATTTTATTTAATTTCTGATGACATCAGTAATTTAAGAAAAATAAAAATTCACATTCACCTTAAGATTGATTGGATATTTACACTTGTCCAACATGTTTAAGGTACTTCAAGAGCAAGGAAACACATAAAAACTATTCATTGGATTTGACATATTATATTAAGACAAAGACGTTTTTTTTAATGAATGCAAAATATCATTCACTTATCACTATGATTTTCGATAAATTTTACATTTAAAAAATACTTACCTGTTCCTTTTTCTAGCCAGAGAGACTTCTTTAAGAGATAAGGAATTTCTAACTAACGCAGATAAAAAAAAGTACAGCTACTCCTCAACTTCCTCTGATAACTTATACAGAGTTACAAAAAAAAATCTTCAGTTGCTAATGTGTCTTTAGCGTTGGCACGAAACAATGAGTCCAGTTAACACAAAATGCATATATGTAAGTACCTGTTTCAGTTACTTGCAGATTATATCTGTAATTTCAACGACAATTTTTGGTCATTAACGTCACATCATGAACTTCATGCTCCTTGCAGGTGCCGACATTGGAAATTAAATTTAAATACGATCGTCTTTATGACTCGAAAAAAATCTCGCCGAAACTGCTATAAATTCGTTCTGCCGCGTAGGAGTCCGCGTGTATCTCGCGCCAGATATATCTTGCTCCTCCTCTTGGGGGCTTTCTGCGGGGCGAGATCGATGGCCTGTCACCTTTAAATACCAACCTTTAAGGCCGATGACTGCCCCTTTATCTCGTTTTTCCAATGTTTGCACCTGATAGTGAGAATGAGCTAACGACCTCCATGCGCTTTCTCCGCCCATCTCGGACCCCAACGGACAACGCCTCCATGAATGATGATTCATTTCCCCTCTCTTTTTTTCCGCTGGTTTTTCCGACGAGCTCTTAAAAAGGGTAATTTAACTTCAGTAATGACTGTGGTACGACAGAAACACCATTCAAGGGGGATTTCACCGTAAACAAATGCAGGGCTGTCGCCTTACGTTCGTATTTATTCCATGGGCGCTGCAGCCCATGCAGGGCTTCGCCCGTTCCGGCGACATTACTATGTCACCACAATTTTCTTTGCACGTCCAAAATCTTCTTATTCTATTGATAAAATTGTCCTTTTACATAATCAAGCTATCATTCCCGAGGACTTCCTCTCATTCTCGTACCATCTGGGCGCCATAAGTATTTCTTTTTGACCTATCCACATCTTATATTATATATACACGCCGAGACTGTCAAGTACTTAGGGGTCACAATTACTCCCGACATATCTTGGGGAAAACATATTCTGGAAATATGCGGTCAAACATACAGGAAGCTAGGCTTTATCAAGAGAGTACTCGGAAAATGTGATGAGGAAGTGCAAGAACGTTGCTATTTTTCAATCGTTAGGCCTCATCTGGAATATGCTGTTAGTGTATGGGATCCATACTAAGCGGGGTTGATATCAGAGTTAGATCGCGTACAGCGAAGAGGAGCTAGGTTTGCGAAACGATGCTACGATAAGTTGGCTAGTGTGTCTGGACTGTTAGAAGAATTAGGATGAGAATCGTTGTCACAGCGTAGATTAAATTATAGGCTTAACCTCCTAACTAAATTTCAGGAAAATCATTTCTCTGACGACGTAAAAAACATACTATTAACCCCCTCGTACTACGGCAGATTAGGTCGCGCCAATAAAATTAGAGAGATAGATTGTAGAACCGATAGGTATAAAATGTCATTTTTTCCGCGTACTATTCGGGACCATAACAGCTCTGATCGTCGTCATGAATAGTGCGAATAGTGACAATAGTTAGACTGTAGATCTTTCTCTTTATATTCTCTACGTTCTTATTTATGCATGATGTAAATATTGATGTTCTTATTTATGCATGATATTTTGAATCTGTGGTAGTAGTCTTTGCATCACTTGCATGTTGGAACGGTTGACGATAGAATGCTCCTTGGTTAGAATATTGTTAATTGGCGCGTTGCATGTGTGGTACGCTGGTTTCAATGTAATTTCGGTGTTCTGCCGTATAATTCACGCATGCCTGGTGTGGAAGCACCCCCTGCCACACACCCTTTGGGTAGCTTGCAGGGTATGACGTAGATGTAGATGTATATTGCCACCTAATCACCTTAACTAATGAGGTAGATGTCATAACGTCATCACATTGTAGCCTGACAAACAAAATAACCATATTGTTTAACCCTGCTCTTTTCCTACTTCCCTACAATTGTGTGGACGAGTGGAAGCAATTGAGAATACCAAGCGGTAGTCTATTGCCTTCTCCTAAAAATTTTAGGTTACGCCGGTCTACAAAACATATTTTAATTACTTGGAGCTATTAATCAAAATCGATCTCAGTTTTTTTGTTAGAAATATGGACTATCGACGACTTGTTTCCAGATGGTGTGCCGTGCTGTGTTTGGTTGCAGTATTCAACCATGTTTCAAGATATACAACCATTCAATGCCATCTTCTTCTTACACACTACACCACCACAGTTGTCGATCCATCAGGATTGGTTGGCGACAGCCCTCCATCTCTCTCTTTCCTCTGCCATCCTCTTCATTTTGGACAATCATCCGCATCCCATGTCCTCCATTATCTGCCTCGAATACCCCAATCTTGGTCTTCCCCTACACCGTTTGCCCTCTATCATCCCTTCTAAAATTATCTTTTCCAAACCCTCATGTCGCAGTAGATGACAGAAAATTTGTCCCCATACATGACCGATAAACTTCACCAAAGGATGGCTACCAATGTCAAAGATACTGTTTACAATGATGTATTTGCTATTATATTTACACGCAGAGATAAAAAAGCATTGCTGGCTAAATGCAATACGCACTGAAAGTACGATGTAGAATATTGAGAGACGATCATTTAGCTCATTAATCAGCTGCGCCAACTATCAATTAACCATGTAACAGATAATTTTTTGTTGTTTTTCTACTTTGTATTATGCCCCACGTTGTGGGAGCCAAAAATGTAAAAGGCATTATTACAAATTAATACGCAAAATGCCACACGTTGTGGATAAACATGTAACACGAAAAACTATTGATTCTTTTACCTGGAAAGAAACCACGATTGCGATATCTTCTCGTACCTTATATTTTAATTACTTTGCCTCAGCTTGCTCGTCGGAAAAGAAAATACATGAAACATTGCAGGTTTAGAGATACGGTTGCAATTTACTTGACAAAATGAAATATTCAATTTACAGACAATTTAAATAATCAAAATAATTCCTTATACCCTTAGGTCATGACCAACTGTATATTCTAATTTAGACACAAATTTGGTATATGAATAATTATTCCTTCTTTTAAGTATATTGTCTAATTATTTGCCACACTTCATCACTTAAACTTTTCACAAAATCCAATTACTTGATATAAAGGGATACCAGTCACAAACTTAATTCTTGGCCAATTAAAACCTCTTGCCTTATGGCTTCTTGTATCTTATATGAAAATAAAAGTTTATAGTTACAACCCAATTATTCGACGACAAGGTTGGTTTGTCCCTCTGTGGTCTGGAAAATCCTCTCAGCCTGCGTGGTGTGCTTTTTGGGTCTCGTCCTGTTGTAAAATCTCCCGTTCCTCTCCTTAATTCCAGCTCCTTTGTCAATTCTCCTTTTCTACGTGGGCTATGTCTCGCACGATGCCACACTCTGGAACTTCCCTCTACCAAAACTTGCGTGCTCTCTCTTTGCACGTCCGTTCACTGCGAGGGTTTGATCTACAAAGCTATTTGCGTGCTGTCTTTGCACGACCGTACACTCCGACGGTTTGCTCTACAATCCTCTTTTGTTGCCGACGCTTCCACTCCTTAGGTCTATTGTTTATTCTCAAAATTCACAATATGGTGGGTCCCTTATTGTTAGTATAAACCATGAGGTGGTAAAAGAAAAAATGGCGAGGCCAGCGTTATGTTACAACCAATATTAAAATCTCATTGTCTCTCTCAAGCAGAATATGCACACTTATTGGACACGATCTGAGACAAGTAGCCTAATGAAAACCATAATGGAGGGATGAATCAATTGGGAGAAATTGCCCACGAGGTCTGAGAATGTTTTACTTAGCGTACGCCACGAGAGATATCAAAATTAGGAATTATATGGCAACAAAATTGATTCACTGAGATGAAAAGGATGCGCCGGGATGTACCAGCCAATCTTCGTAGAGATAACAGCAAACGGCAATGTAAATTTTAGCAATTCAGGACAAGTACTTTGAGTTGGTTGGAGCACGAATCGTGAGTCATTGAGTGAGTCAGATTTTTATTAACTTCTCAAGGGAATTGGAAAAAAAATTCTCGGACCTCTTTTCGCTTAAGTGCATTTACTCATGCGTCGGAAATAACCATTCACGTTGCAAAATAAATGGGGCAAGAATAATGTCTAAAAATTTTCGTCTCAATCAAACTGTAGTGGGTTACATGGATCGAGAACAAATTACACGTAAGTTAGTGATGAGTAAGTATTACGATGCAGGTTGATTCTGACACATACATGTACGACAGCGCAAAGAGCAAGTGATCGAGTCGCATCGTGCCACACGTCACTCGGATGCCGGAAGTGGGGCGCAGCACCACGTGGTGGCGATTGTGGTTAACGAGTACTTGGGTCCTCGATTTACGTCGGAGATGCGTGTTGAAAAGGAGCGACGTATGTCAAAACAACGCAAAGCGGATCCAGATATTCGTGACCACTTTAATCCCGCGATAAAGCAAGGCGTTAATTTCAAAATTCTTCTTTTGCCTTTATCCCAGAAAAATAGCTATTTCAGATGAGATGATTAGGTCTCAGTTATCAAAAAACGCAAGCGTATGCACAAACGGTCTATTTCATTAGTATTAAACAGGTTAAAAATTTTCCGACGGCCCTTGTCAGCATATGGACGTAACATCGAATCGGACGTAAATCGAAACGACGCATATCCGAGGATTTACTGTAGTGATTGAGCGCCCATAATGAAATGTGTATCCACTACCCCTACATAAAACCATAGAGTAAGTATATATAGAGTGGCAAAGCAATGCTAAAAACTGGACATACATTTTTGAGAGCTTTGGGAATAATTTCTCAGGTGCCACCACCTTAGGGGAGGAAGAAGTTTGACTTACGGAGAAGGCCACTTGGAGGCGCTAGTTATACTCGGTTATTTTGCATCAACATACAGACGAGGACGAAGGCTGCTGTGTGCTTTTAATCGAGTATCAATTGTTTTGTCGTTGCTATGATACTTCGGTAAACAGTTGACTCCGTGTTTGGTAACTACGTGTTTGATCATATTGATGTGAATTCGATTAACTATAGACGATGCTCATTAATGCACATTCAAATGGCGCATTAAAATACATGTTTAATTAGGTCTCGACGACTCAATAGGATTTGTTTCCGTTGCTATGGGTCGATTAGTAAACATCCAGGAACCGAAATCATCATAAGAACATCATGTGAGCTATGCGACACTAAATGAAGTGTACGTATACCCAAGCTCATTTGTTAAGGCTTGTGGTGCAACTTCGATACACCTGTTTCATCTATCGGCCAAAGTATTATTTAAAAACTCATATCCGAATCTATCTCTTCGTCACTCTACATGCACTTACTCTATGATAATACTTTTGTCTTGACTTTGGATTTACAGCGCGGAAAAAAGTCGTACTTGAATACACGTTTTTTACTCGGTATGATGCGCAGATATTTATTAAGAACCATTATAATAATATGATACGTATGTTTTCGCGCTTATATGAAAATTCGCACAAAATTCATCGAATTAATGTGAAATATATAGCCCAGTGCGCTACGGAAATCTGTCAAAATAGCATTTAATTGCCAAGATACCAAATCGCCAACATGCAATTTTTTCACTTTTATCTGTACATATTACTATTAATTACTCTAATGCAATTGTCCGTGCAAACCTGTAAACAAACGGAAATCGCTCCAATCATCTTAAGTTTATCAGTACATTCTGGCCCATCCTTAAAATTCATGGGCAGAGAGACACGGTCGGGATCCCTGACTAGCACGGGAGAAATCTCTCACTGGAAAATTTCATCTGACGCCCAAGGGATGTTTCGTTGTGCCCATCCATCTCTGCCCGCGGACAGACATCATTTTGAACCTCGTTTATGTAATTGAGTTATCGTGGCCAACCGCACCTGCGATACTCTTCAGATCAATATGTGAAAGCGTAAAGGGGCTTGCTAGAAGTTTCACTCTCGTTTGAGGCCACCATACTTATGCCCGTATTCATAGTCGTATTCCTCGGGGTTACCTGGGTATCCCCTAGCCAGGTAACACCTAGGGCTCCCCTACGCTGAGCGATTCATAAACCTTACCCGGGCAACACCCAGCCAGGGGACGCTTGGGTAAGAGATTTGGCAACAATCCCGCGGAAAAATTACATATGAACGGTCCCGCTGAATAGTTCTCAATGTTTTCGACGCTCATTTTTCACCGTAACCAAGCACCCTATAAACAATATTGTAGCATACTGTTACATGAAGTTGATAGAAAATGATTGAAGGGATACGAGAGAATGTTTACAATATTACTTTAATATTTATATAATATGAATGTTGAGGAATACGAGGGTGGCTCAATAAGTACCCATTTTTGTAAAAAGAAGACGTTACTATGGAAAGTTGTTTACATTATCGTGTACTGCCATTAGTACAGTAGTATCAATTCGTCTCGCGCGTGGTCAGCAGTACTGCGTTAGGGGAGCTTTGGGTAAGCTTCATGCCTTACCCAGGAAATCGGTTGCCTGGGGGAGGGTTAGGGACGGCAGTCCCCCGGGTAACGATGATGAATACCATTTCTGAGCCAAGGGGTTCCCCCACACCTGGGGGACACCCAGGTAACGACTATGAATGCGGCCCTTATTGAAACCCCTCGCAAAATAATCAGTTTAACCCGACTACGTGAATGAAAAATATTTCGACAGTGTAATCGACCAATTTTGGAAGCAAGCAGAAAGAGTCTAAATAAGTGCTGACATTACAAAGAAAATTAATTTATAAAGTTAGCAATCAAATAGATACTAGCTTACCCGTGCGAATATTTCGCACAGTATGCAGCTTCTTCCTGTTACATCCTTCTTTCTTCCTGTTCTTCTACCTCAATCACTATGTGCATTTCGTACTATTTTCATTTTAAACCTTTTTTTTGAAGTTTAGAATTTAAAAAATATGTGTGGAGTCGATATACCTCGAGCGAGTAATCGACATGGAAAAATCGAAACTTTTAAGTGAAAGTAATGGGTAAACAGTGAAATTTGAGATTGACATTGTATTTTTCGTCGGAAGCCGGTGATTCAACGTTTAAAATGATACCTCATTTATCACTGTAGGTGCCGTATTAACGGAGCATGTATAAAATGACCGAAAAAGACCTTTGAGAAATAATATATACGATTTATGCGTGTTTTATTTGTTATTTGTATTTTCAATGTGATTTGATGAAGGATCATCGAGTGACGACGTATGAGTACATAAATTACACAAGGAGGCAGAAAAAAAACAGAAATACGAAAGAAAAAACATTCACAAAAAAGCTCCTGATATTTCGACGATGAAGCTGAATATGTATAAAAATCCAGTGGTGTCTGTCTGTCTGCCTGTTACTCAATCACTCATAAACCACTGAATCGATTGAGACAAAGTTTGGCAGGAAGATACTTAATGTATCTGGTTCACGCACAGGCTATAGAACAAGGGCATTGGGGCCCTAGAAGGCCCTCAAGTGGGCCCTTTCATCGCCAAAAATTGGCCCTGGAAGATAATTCTTGCCTGTATTAGAAACACATAAAATATACCTATACTGAATGTAAAACAGTCATGGGGTTGTAAGTCACGCTGGGGCCCCAGGGGGCCCAAGGTTCCAAAAGAATGCTTTCTTAAAAGCCTCATAAGTATTGAATGAGTGAACCGATTTTAGTAAAATTTTCACACATGGGATCAGTAAAGCTTTTTTAAGGAAATAAGGACTATTGGGACTATAAGGAAGACCCCTGGACCCCAAGGGCAGCGTATTGGGCCGTCTGGTGTCTTATAAGTTTGAAAAACTCAAGTCTAAACATATTGGTTCAAGTGCAGAGGTTTCCCTTTTTGCGAATTTTAATTAGTTCTACTAAAGATAGAAGGCTATAGTTTTCGCCATTAGATGGATAACAGATTGCAGTTCCTTATTTTTTTATACAATTTTCTTATACGAATAAAATTTCCCGAGAAATCGCGTTTTAATGTCAAATTAATGAATTTTACTTCTGTCAACAATAGGATATTTCCTTTGTAACCGTGGAATTAGCATTGGCTTTAGAAGGGAAATAGGACCTTTAAAACGGCGGCTGGGTTTTATGTGTAGAGATAGGTATTACAGTGGAAATCTAGGCCGTATACTGAATTGTTGATGATTACGATATTTTCAGGGATATTTTTGCCAAAAATTGGCAAAATTCATTTCAAGTGTACTAATTTAAGTTGGACCCATGTCAAACAGGAGAATTCCACGATGTAGTATTAATGCGGAAAGTCTCTGGAATGCAAATGGCCTGTAGTTCAGTTTCCATATGTTACTGCAAAAGAATGTCAAAACTCGGTAGACATGATGTAATGCTATTTTCTTCTGTTGAATAAAAAAATAAAACTAAAATTATAGCTGAGTAAAACATGAGAATGTCACGTCAGTTTTGGAACATTTTCGCCAGTATTCCTCAAGAGAAACCAAAGCATAGCAATGCTCCATGCCCGCTTTTACTATTCTACTCGAGCTAGGATCCATTCTGAAAGGACTACCTTGAGAGCCATCATATCGTTGCCCGCGACCCACCACTAGGAGGTATATGCGGTGTACTGACACACACCTGGTGGTTTGAATGTGGTTGAGGAAATTCTTGGGAGGAGGATTATTAGGAGTCTTAAAAACAGGAGGGCGTGTATGAAGCAGTGTGTGGGGGTAAATGAGACAAAAGAGGTTTGCAAGGATAGGTCAGTATGAAGGAAATTATTGGAGCAGAGTTAGGTGTACAAATATGTGTTTATGAGTGAAATATTGTGACTGTACCTACCCCGGAAGGGAACGGCGGGATTGGTACGTGTGTATGTATGCATACACCCGCAAGGAAAGTCAGTTAGTGGAAAGAATATGTGGTATCTCGCGCACCATCTATGGCCTTACATTTTAATCGCTACTTCGCTACTCCCAGGAACTAAGTCACACGTATGTAAGCATAGCCTTTTATGTGGTTGATGAACGGAATCTAACGATGAGCTCCTTAAACGTCCTTCATCAAGCCTAAACATCTCTTCAAACCAACATAGTCAGATTTTTCCATTAAGAAAACTTACTGCATAGCTTACGATGAGTCAAAATGAGCTGTAAAAGGCTATGAAAATCACCTTTACGGCGATAAACACTTGACATTATCGTTGAGGATGTGCAAAAAATCTCTTCGAAAAAACAACACGGGGAAATTTTTCAGGTCAATTTTACAGGGTAGAGGAGACGATGGCGTCACAGTGGATGAAATTCTCGACCTACTTAAGCATTTAATAAAACCATGATTGCATCACACTTTTGGGTTACAACTTACCTCTAAATGATAACGAAAATAGTTCAGGTATTTGGAGAGTAGCCATCACTCCTAAGATGAAATACTTTCGCTTTTTTGTTATGACATAATGAAAAAAAATTTAATTGAACGTAGTTGCCCAAAGCATTATCAAAACAAAATTAAACGCTAACCAAAAACTTACCCCAGAAAATCCAAGTTCCAAACAAACTTCCGGTGAGTGCATAGGTTTGAAATGACCAGTCCTCTGATGTATGTCAGAACCTGCTTCAACTGGTTTTTGCAGCCCAATTCGGAAGTCTGTAATGATATTAAGGAAGTCGGAATAATAGTACATCTACATCTACATCTACGTCATACCCTGCAAGCCACCCAAAGGGTGTGTGGCAGGGGGTGCTTTCGCACTAGGCATGCATGAATGATATGGTAGAACACCGACATTACATTAAAACCCGCGTACCACACATGCAAAGCGCCAATTACAAATCTAATACCCAAGAAACATTCTATCTCCAATCGTTCAACATGCAAGGGATACAAAGATACAAAGACTACTACTACAGATTCAAAATATCATGCATAAATAAGAACATCAATATTTACATCATGCATAAATAAGAGAGTAGAGAATATAATGAGAAAGATTTACTGTCTGCCTATTGTCAATACTCGAACTATTCATGACGACGATCACAGCTGTTATGGTCCCGAATGGTACGCGGAAAAAATGACATTTTATACCTATCGGTTCTACAATCTAGCTCTCTAATTTTATTGGAGCGATCTAATATGCCGTAGTACGAAGGGGTTAATAGTATGTTTTTTACGTCGTCAGTAAAATGAATAGTAATGCGTGATAAAAAATGATTCTAGGTATTTTCACGAGCTCTTAGTCCATATACGTAAAAAAAAGATGAACTTGTATATTTTGGTTTCGTCGAGTAAAAATTTCACTCATACCATTTATTTTTATGGTAAAAAAAATTGCACATGAGAAATAAAAATTAAGTATCCCAACAACTGCCCCGTAGATTTCCCAAAAACCTATATTTTTTTACCATTATTATTATTTAGAATACTTCCGTGAGCCATTGGCCCATGAGGCAGTTACATATTACAATTAAAAACTGACGCAATAGTTGAGAAATTACACAGCATAATCACACTTAAAAATAAAGAAAAAAGCACTTATAAGCAAGAAAATTGTGTGGGGATGGTTAACAGATCCAACTAAATAAGATTATGCATTGAATTTCATGTAGTAAATCGTTACAGTATACATAGAGCATTACACTATACAAAGAATAGGAAGTTCAATGACACATAAATATTTAAGGACATTGTAAAATCTTGAACAGTAAGTTTTTCGCCTTAGCTATTACGTGTAAGATCACCACTTTGCTCTAGCTTATATACATTGTTTTTATATAGATTAAGAGTTTTGGCGTGTCTTATTTGAACCGGTAGCAAATTCCAAACACGAGAGGCGGTTACTACAAAGGATTTATTCAAGTGGGAGGTGCGGTGCTGAGGGATATGGAGGTCAATGACATGGTTTCTGGTGGATATGTTGTGCAGCTCTGATTTTATTACAATTATTACCCAAAATCAACTAGTAATATATTCCCCCAAGACTTCCCCCAAAATAGTTTTTCCCAGAAAAAAATAAACACTAAGTGTGCGCGAAAACATTCCAAAAAAACTGAAATAAATCTTGAGAATATAACTATAGCAATTTTTATTTATACAGAGGCGGCAGTCAGCTGTCCTCTTCGAGGCAAGCCTAACATACGAAGAAAAATGTGCGCAGTTAAACTTGACGCTGTGACATCATGAAAGTACGGATGGCTGAGTCATCATCTTTCATAATACCTTCGAACAAGTAAACATTGTGCAATACCAGGCTGACTCGATATTAAATCGATGTTTCTCTTCAGCGCAGCGTTTGCATTTACCGCCAACATGCATATGTTTACTACGCGTAGGCCGAAATCCTTTTTCCAATGCGTTTTATCTCATTTATCAACCTGGCGATCGCCTGCTGCTGCGTTCGATATCTATCGAACATTTATATTGAACAATCGAATGCACCCAGTGCGATCCGGGTGACACGATACAAACCATGGACTTGTTATTTCTTTTCTACATACTACCCTATGAGCCGCCGCATGGGCATGTGGCAGGGGGTGTTAGGACACCAGCCATGTATAGTTGTTAGGGGTAAGGTTTTGGGAGGTGAAATGGTGACATGTATATATTATGGGAGTGTATTTAGTGGAGCTCAGTTTTTTTGTGGCCCCTAACTGTGCGCGAAAGTAAGTAATTTTTGTACCTATCTGTTCCCCAATATATCTCTCTTATTTTAGCGCTTCTGTCAGACCTAGGCGTCATGACAATATTCTCTGTGTTGCTCTGAAAAATATCAGTTCTGGATTTCTCAAGGAAGCTAAGCCTAGCGTGCAGCCTCCTAGTCTCCTACCTTATTCCCTCCAAAAGTTGTGAATCACTATAGTTATGTACGCTCGTAGCAGTTTTTGACGAATCGTGCCACATTTTGTATTTTATTCATTTTTTTGTCAAATCTTTATTACCAGGGTCCCAGATGCCTGCGGCGCATTCGAGGTGTGGCCTAACCAGAGCGAAGTAGCATTTCTCTTTGACCTTTTTCATTCGAGGACCTTCCTAAAATACGCTTAACAAAGCCTAGTTTCTTAATTGCTGTGCCGCGTATGTTTTTTGTGCGTATTTTGTGCATGGGGAAGACCGAACTTATATTAACCCTTTGAGTGCCAAGCGATTTTATAGGTACTATGCTAAAATTGCCGAGGCATTTTTGCTGATTTTGCCGTAGTTAAGGGAAAAAATTATGTCTCAAATACAAGTGAAGGTAAATATTCAAAAACTCAAGGAAAACTTTATTATATGTGGTTTCACCTTTTTAATATATTATTTGACGATTTTTTTTTACAAAATCTTCATCTGTATCTGTAATCTGCATTTAGGTCCCATCTGTGAACAATCAGTGAAATACCAGCATCTAAGAGTGACATTGCAGGAGGAGCGCTATCGCGCTCCTGGAACTTTTCGCGAGAGACAGGAGGAGCGCGATAGCGCTCCCCGGCACTCTAAGGGTTAATAACATTACCATCCCCGAAGAATTGACGAAATCTGCAGAGTCCACTAATGACCGCGATAAGCAGCCCGTTTCGGTCGCGGAAGAAGTATTTCGAGGGGATCCCGACGCGATGCCGCAAAAGGGATGCCAGTCCGAGAGCGTTTCATATCCCTCTCTCTCTCTCTCCATCGAGACCTCCATCAATTCAGAGCAGCTGAGCGAGTCAACGAGCTAACAAAAGTAAGAGCTCGATCGTTACATTAGGTTTGACCTACGCAGCGAACATCTCTTCGCATGCCGGCGTCCCTTTAAACGAGTTGAACGACGAGCCGCGAGGTGGCGATTTTGCATTTTCATGGCCACCTCGCGCGATCAATTGTGCCGTTCGCCCGATGAGAATTTGGACCCATCTTGTTCCAGAGCGGTCGGAGGAGCGAATGCACGAGAGAGGCGAAAAACGCACACCGCCTTTCGGCCTCCGCGCTCGCGACTCGCACAAGGCCATCGCTGTCCCAAAAAATCTATCACCATATGTTAATTTTGTAGCGTGCCAGTCATTCTGTATCCGTTTTGTTTCTTTCTCCCATAATTTTTGAGCTAGAAGAGTGAGTTTTGGTGGGTTGAATGTGGAATCTCTGTCTTCATGATTTGGTAGTAGTTTTGGATTTTTATTGGGCGTGTGGCAGGGGGTATTAGGTCACCAGCCGTGCAAAGGTGTGAGATATTTGGAGATGAAATGGAGACATGAATTAAAAGGAGTGTATTTAGTTAGTCTAAATAAGGTCCAAAAGAGCGGCTGCTTGGGCGACTGGCAGGGGGTGTTAGGTTACCAGCCGTGCAAATGTCTAAGTCATTTGGAGATGAAATGGATCATTCTTAGGTTGTGGTTGCAACCTATACAGTGAAAAACAATACATCTTGAACAGAAAGCCGTCGCGTTCGTTCTAACAGGATTTGCTTCCTGGAACATACTTTAACAGCAACCAGATGCTGGGAAACAAAGTGACAAGGGAGAAAGGCCAAAAGGGAGAGTGAAAGAGTGTAAAGGTCGAAAAAAAAGAAACCCACAGTGCTCTCCTATTCAAATGCCTTAAAAAATAACAAAGGAGAACAGTGAATGAAAAAAAAATTTCACCAAGGAGCTAATTTTAGACTAGGACGTGACGACGGAGTGAGCAGACTAGCTGCCTGTTAGTGTGTGTGTGTATATATATATATATATATATATATATATATATATATATATATATATATATATATATATATATATATATATATATATATATATATATATATATATATATATATATATATATATATATAAAGTTTGCCAGAGAAAGGCAGACGCTAAACACAGAAAAACAAAAAAAATGAACACACAGAGTTTCTTAATATTTCGGTGCCACTAGCACCTTGTTCACAAGAGCGTAGAAGACTCAACTAAGAAATATTAAGAAACTCTGTGTGTTCATTTTTTTTTGTTTTTCTGTGTTTAGCGTCTGCCTTTCTCTGGCAAACTTTTTATATATTAGTCACGTGAGTGATCCTAAGTGTAGTTGTATATATATATATATATATATATATATATATATATATATATATATATATATATATATATATATATATATATATATATATATATATATATATATATATATATATATATATATATATATATATATAATAATCATGATGATAGCGAAGCGAACATGGATTCAAAAAGAAGGTGGAGAAACAGACAAATATACTGTAGTGTTTCCCAAACGTGTTCCAAGGCACGAAGGGTTTTTTCTTCACGTTGGGGTCTCCAACGCGTGGCTTCTTGAATTGGAGAGTCGACAGCAACAAAAATATATACAATTCACCAGCAGTTTCTTATTTAATTTCCAAATTTTAAGCAATGAATATAAAAAAATCAATGTTGTTGAATGTTGGAAATGAATTAGAGGGGCTAGTTGAGGCAATGCTCCAATTCCAGACACGCCCCTTTCCTTCTCTGCCCTCCAACCGGGTTCATGTCTCATCGTCCGGGCTTCGTCGTCTCCGGTCACGTGATCTTCGACGCAACCGCCCTCTCTCGCCACTCTCGGGAACAAATGAAGAGTAGAATGCGGTGCACGACATAGTATCGAGACCTGCTTTTCGAGTATCAGCAAACGCACACCGGACATTTTGTTAAATTGACCGTCCTGATCATAAAATTGTCCGGCGGAGTTAATAGCTCGATATTATAGAGTACTAGGTGTATCCCGACCGGCGAGGAACAAATGGATTCACCTGTCCTCGAAAGCTGCCATCCTTCGGTCACTCCGTCTACTCCGTTGGCTTGATCTGACCGCAGCGTGGTCACTAACTCAATTGGCGTCGGATATGGATGCGAAATCAGTCCAACCCCTTTGGATACCTCAGCCACTATGAGGGCAATGAAACCCAGTAATTTAGAATTTTTCGGGATTTTCCCACGTTTCAGCATATTCGCGGTCAAACATTTCGCCGGCTTTCCATTCGGCATCATCATACTGAGATGAAATAAGAACACTGTAAAAATCCACACAAACCTTAATGGCGTGAGCCCGACCGGTTTCAAGACTTTCGTGTCATTCTCAAGAGACAATACAATCAGTTTTTTGGCAAGCATGTATTTATATTTTATGTCGGAAGGGGGGGGGGGTTGGGGTTGGGGTTGTCAGGGATTGGGGTTGACGAAAGTATGATTAAGGGTGAAGGTTAAGGTAGAAGCATTGGGGTTGGGGTTTTCAGGGATTGGGGTTGACGAAAGTATGAATGAGGTGGACGTAACCGAATATTTTCTGGAAAGGGGGGGGACAGGAACTTATACCATAACTAATACCATAAAAGTTTAAGTGGATTTTTACAAAGTGTTCTTATTTAATTTTTTATTAATATATATAAAGCTACAGAACTGACTGACTGACTCATCAAAACCGTTAGGGCATTTCTAAACGAGCTAGATGGGTGAAATTTTCAGGGTAGAGTAAGAATCATATGTAAAGTTGGAAAAAAATCGAAAAAGTTATAAAAAGTCGATTAGGCTTCGATTTATTGCAATCGATAGCTTTACATGGGATCATATGGGAAAAATGAAAAATTTTAGTGTGGACCTTTTTTCTTTCGTTCATTAAAATATGAAACAATTGAGCTACAAGACTGATTCTTTCACAAATATGAGACTGAATATTTCAAAAATCTTATTCTTGCAATCGATTCTGTCCTACCTACCGTTAAACTGATAATTTTAAACTTTTATCTGGGATTTTAAAATTTTTTTCACTTTCGTTGCTATTGCAATCGATAGCTTTACATATATGAGTTAGGTATCCAAAGTGCATGTTATTTAGTCTTATTAATACCATTTTTTGCACTGCTAAATCCTGGGTAAAATTTCTTCAACTTTTTCCTGGCCTCTACCGTAGCTTTGATGACCAATTTCAACCAACCAAGCTTCATGATATTGTAGTTTTCATAAAAAACATGCAGTCCATGTAGAAGATTGGAAGAGAAAAATTGAATATGAAAATTAGTAGATTAAAAATGTCGATTCCGATCGAATTTATATAGTAAAATTCATCATGTGAGCTCTTATTAAGTATGCTGTACTGAAATGGAATATCTAACATAGAAGAGCGCCTTATATGCCGTCAAACGAGGTTATGATAATCTTTTAGTGGTTCCACTTTCGTTTCGGTGTACTGATTATAGTATTTTGAAAAGTCGTTAATAACCGGATGACATACAATGTAAGTTTGTACTAGAACTGTCAGGTATCCATACCTCATGGGGCGTGTGGCGCGTATTTCATTTTCGAGAATTATACCTTTCTTTGCTTGCATGTAGCACGCAGACTTAAGAGCTTTCATTGTTTTTTTCCTTATTTAAAGAGTTTCATCATATTACATTTCCCCCATGCTTGCAAATTGCAATCACCCATTTACTCGTCTCAATATGAGCTCAACATTCCAATAAGTTAACTCGCAAACTATTGAAGATATACGGCATCATCATATCGGAAACTGATGTCCGTTCCAGTCGGCCACATCAGGTCCGAACCTGATGATGCCGACTGGAATGCCGGAGAAAAGGTTTTTCACTAATATGGTGCAAGGCGGGAAGAACCCCAAAATTGATAAATTACAAGAAAACCACGGATGCCTTCGTAACAGTGAAACCTGATTCCTGCCGGAGGGGAATTTTACGAAGATCAGAATCAAGAAAACTATAGCGCAGACGAAGATATCTCGGTTTTACACTGGGTAAGGTCCTCCATAGCTTACGAGGTTTCGAAAATGCAATAATTGGATACTTTAAACCCTGAAGACGATGGGCGAGTTGATCATCGAAACTTTAGGGGCTGTGATGGACCCGGGTGAGACCCGAGAGCTATGCATCAATTCCATTTGCCAGGAGAGCCTGCAGTCAAATAATAATCCTAGCATTTGCGTAGAAATCGCCATGTGATGAAATTTGGTTGGTTTGTTTCTAGGGAATGCGACTGACTACTGATCACATGTAAATGACAACTGATCATTTGCGCCATTGTGGTCAGGTGAGTCGGTAAGGGGAGGACCTTTGAGGAAAGGGAGAAGGGTGGAGAGGTGAAGCCTGCTCCTTACGAAAGGCGTCAAGAGGACAACAGTTTGACGTCTTATCTGACAGACGGAGAATTGGACTTGAAGTGACCTCCACAATACACCCAAGTAGGGATCGGGGTTCCCCTGAAAGGTATCCGTATGGTAAGCCAGTACTCTAACCACTGCATCAACCTGATCCCCTGTAAAATTCGGCATGGACCGGGAATCGAACCACGGACTTCTGACTCTCAGATCTAATATGCATACCACTACGCTACCAAGGCTACCTAATTCCCGTGGTAGTTTTGGAGGGTACTGAGAAACTAGATGTAAAGGCCTAACTGCCCATCGAAGACAACAACGCAAGGTGGCAGAGGACTTCAAGTAATCCACAACCCAAGAGGTTGCACACTATACCAGAACTTACACCGTGCTTTGCTAGTGTGAACGTATTCAAGCCGGCTGTAATTAGCATCTAGTTTCCTAGTATCTTCCAACATTGCCACGTGAATTATGAAGCCATGGTAGCGAAGTGATCTGCGCATTTGCCTGGCGTGCTAATGGTCCGCTGTTCGATCTTTTCTTGAGGAAACTTGTACGTATTTCTTCGAATTAATTACGCAAGGCTTGAATGTCTCCAATCATAGCATTCTCTGTACTCCGATCGTGGTTTTCAAGCACAGTATGCCATGATGGACAAACTAGGCGGAGAGATATTCCTTCTTAAGACCCCTCTGCGAGGTGATCACCTTACCCAGTAGAGAAGACATAGAGACGAAATCCTGACGGAAACGTCAGACTTCTGGACGAATAATTGTGTAATCTATGCCGCTGCAAAAAAATGGCCCACTCCCAAAAGAACGCTTCATAGAGGGAAAAGGCAGCAAAATCAGTGTGTAATGGAATGAATTACATCTGGGCTAACTTCTACGCCCCAAATTTGCGGCATAGCGCGGCATAGCGGCATAGCGCGCGGCATAGCGGAAAAGGCAGCAAAATCAGTGTGTAATGGAATGAATTACATCTGGGCTAACTTCTACGCCCAAAATTTGCGGCATAGCGCGGCATAGCGGCATAGCGCGCGGCATAGCGGAAAAGGCAGCAAAATCAGTGTGTAATGGAATGAATTACATCTGGGCTAACTTCTACGCCCAAAATTTGCGGCATAGCGGAAAAGGCAGCAAAATCAGTGTGTAATGGAATGATTTACATCTGGGCTAACTACTACGCCCAAAATTTGCGGCATAGCGCGCATCCTCAGATCACACAGTCAAAAAATTTATAAAATCGCGCTTTCTACCGCTTAGCAGCACGCGGTCAACTGGGTAAGGGCACCTAACCACAGTCCGTAAAAATCCCCCAAGAACAGTAGAACAGTGAGATAGGATTCAACTTTTCTCCTTTATTCGTCCCGTTCCTTTCGACCTCCTCCGCATGCCGAAATAGTTTTTTCGTTGCTGGGGAGGTAAGTAGAACTTTGCGACCCGCGTGCGCAAAACCACGGGTTGCACAGACCTACTGCTTCCTCGTGTAACGTAATACCGTTTCCTTGACTCATCCGGATGGGGAGTCCACTAAATACATTCTTCTTTGCAACCGTAAAGTCTCATCAGTCACTAAGCCATCTCTTCACAAGTGATGAAAACAAAATCCCGTAATTGTTTTGACAGATACGAAATGTATTTTTCGATAAAAGTTCATCAACTCTTTCTACAATTATGAATATTACCATGCCAATTGTTGAAAAACATGTTTTCATGGTAACAAACAATTTTGAAACATTTCGAGCTTCCAATTGACTTAAGTAATAATTCTCATTTGGCATTTCAAATTCTAATTCAATGCGGTAAGATTTTCAGTATCGTTAATAATTTAATAGACATTTATTAATTACAATTAAAAATTTGTATTTACTTTTTACTATTTTTTAGAAGGTGTACCACGCTAATATTTGGGAAATATAATGCCATGAGAGTCCTTGGTTAAGTGAAAACATGGACCGCACTTCAACAACAAGTTTAGCCTTTTGAGAACACATCAAAACTGAGGAGTGCTTTAAGCATTTAAGTAAACACGCAAAAAAAATTTGCAACAAGTTTAGCCTTTTGAGAACACATCAAAACTGGGAGTGTTTTAAGCATTTAAGTAAACGTGCAAAAAAATCTGCGTCCTGCAAAAGAATTCTACAGATGAGAAATACAGGCGAACCAGTTTCCTGAGGCTGAATTTCATTCTTAACCACGGAACTCGTGTTCTCGCTTTCAAGCGCATGTTCCTCGAGTTTTCTACACGGGCCGATTGGGAGCGCCACCTTCCCGCGCCCACTCTCCGCGACCGTCCCGAACTCTCCCTCTGGGTGCCACACGCCGACGCCGCGCCCGAGTCAATTCAAGGGGCTCCTTTCGTTAACGGCTCCCTCTCCTCGGGCGAGGCGCGGCGAGACCTCGTATAAGCACCCGGTCGACGAATACGCAACATTTCGACTGCCCCGAAAATTAAAGGGCGGTATCCTGTGAAGGCGGATAGGAATAATTGGAGCAACAAAGATGTGAACATGGTTCTATCTGTGGGAAAAGGGGGCAGCTGCTAGGAACCACATAGTTTCATTACCTGCGAACAACTTCATAGATCTGGCCTAGGGCGTATGGCAGGGAGCTTTAGGACACCAGCCGTGAATAGAGGAACGCATTAGGTATTCAAAGTAGTATAAGCACCAACCCAAGAGCAAATGGTTGCACAGTATTAAATTTGATTAATAAAATTGTTAAAACATGTACAATAGAGAAATTATGATTTTTATCATCCAAAGAAGCTTACTGCTGCGGAATATCTATTTAGTAGACATATTTAATGGACCTATTCTGACTCAAATGTACAATTCAATCAAGAAATCAGTAGTCGCTACCATTAGTGTCCGTTTATTTTCAATATTAGAATATATTTGTTTAGTTTCTTAAAAAAGGCATTTATGGTGCATAGAAAAATGTTTGCCTTATCTTTTTCATTCATTTTTACGCTAAAAACCTATAAATTGCAATGAAAGTCCTGATTTTACCGTCCGTATCCAAGAAAGGATAGGTTTTTCTGAGGGTAACTAAAGAAATAATGAAAGGCATTTTAGTAAACTTACGGAAGGGATGTAAATAAATCATCCAATTCATTTTCAATCCTAAACTTAACTCTGCTACGTTTGCGCCTGCGCAATTTGCTGTGGCGGGGGAAAAGATTTCGGGAATTTACTGGTCCAGCTAGTCGTCAGTTGGGATTTGTTAAAAGTGCGACTTGGGAAAGTGCGACGACAAAGTTAGGAAAATCAACCGCTTCTCCCATGAAAGATCCCACATCGGAATTCACTGACAATACTTTGGATCCTCACGAGGTATGCTTAAAGGCCGAGATAGAACACTCACAGCAAGGATCGGCAGGATACATACTTAAAAAGCCGTTACGATAATCTCGTTCGTGTTGCTGACCTTTTGCAACAGTCGCGATTAAAATCGCAGTCAGACCGTCAATTAAAAATTAGACGATCATTTGTTCAAATACGCGAGGAATATATTTTCTGACGGCGTTATTAACCCTTTGAGTGCGGAATGACGTCATATCACGTCATGGTTGTCTTTACGCTGTTGCTGATGACGTTATATCACGTCATGGGTATCGTGAGGGTTCCAGCTTTCACTAGGGGGCCCAGTGAAAGTTCCATAGTGAAAGTTGGAACACTCTCGGCGCCCTTGACGTGATATGACGTCATCAGCAACAGCGTAAAGACAACCATGAAGTGATATGACGTCATCAGAACCAGCGTAAAGACAACCATGACGTGATATAACGTCATCAGCACCAGCGTAAAGACAACCATGACGTGATATAACGTCATAAGCACCAGCGTAAAGACAACCATGACGTGATATGACGTCATACAGTACTCTAATGGTTAAGGTCTTACGATCTCGTATACACTACGGTAGATCAGATCATGAGATTGAAGGGAAATTTTAGGGGAAAGGTAAAATTTAGGAGAGTAGACAGTAGAACAGACATGTTTAGAATGTAATTTTTCCGGCGATCAATAAGAGGCCATGATGAATGCCAAGGAGACTTTAAGCTAGGTTATTCGAGAGGGAACTGTAGCTGATTAGCTAATTTCATCCCTTATTCTCATTTATTTATCTGTAATGCTGTGCTAACGTAGGTAGCGTTCAGCATGATTCCTGCATGACTCTTGTATCTCGTTCATCTAGTTTCGAAAAACATTTATACAAATACTTTCTGTAGACTTGGTAGCATACCTCTAGTGCAGTTCATGTTGGTGAAAGTAATGCTTTTCGCAAGTTTTTGCAGATTTTTCAAAATCCATTATTCGTATAGTTTCGTTTACTTAGTAAGGGTACATTATTGTGATTGTTGGTGATACCTCATCCTCTGCCATTCACACACAGGGTAATATGTAGATGTAGATGCACTGTAGCCATCAACTGCTTTTATTCACCGTTCTCTTATCCTAATATTTTTAACTGCATACATATTAATAAAGAAAATTGTTGCATATTGACATCGTTGAATCTACTTTTGGCAAGTTTTTGCAGGTTTTTCGAAAAACATTATTCGTATAGTTTCGTTAACTTAGTTAGGGTACATTATTGTGCATGTTGGTGATACCTCATCCTCTGCCATACACACACAGGGTAATATGTAGATGTAGATGCACGGCAGCCATCAACTGCCTTTATTCACCGTTCTCTTATCCTGATATTTTTAACTTCATAGATATTAATAAAGAAAATTGTTGCAAATTGACATCGTTAAATCCAACGAGAATTCTACAGAGCAAGCGCGCTAAGCCGGCGTAATCAGGAGAAAAATATCACCACCTCGAATGTTACATTGAATTTGATTATCCGGGGAATTAAAGGAATTTGCTGTACTGTTCCGCTTCTTGGATTGATATAATAGTGTGTGATGACGGCAGAGCAGTGGGGAGATCTGATATAAATGGTGTAAACAGGTAATTTCCAGCAACACCCTCACTGAAAAGCCCATTTCAGGGTTGTCCTCATCCTTCCTTTTGGACCTCGCGATAACCTCACTCTCGTATAAGGGTAATCACCGAGCCTTAATTACTCATCCGACCTTAAATGGGGGTAAATGACCTCATCTGACGGGCCCGGCCCAAAACTTCCGTAATCTAAGGAAATGAGGGCGTGAGCTGAAATGTTTCGCGGGAACGAAAAATGCGTAGTACTTGGAAAGTTAATTTTCCGCTCGAAGCTCACCGTCAAAAGATAGCGCCATTAATACTCTAACCAGTAATACTTAATGAAATGGCTAAATGAAATGAAATTTATAAAAATATATCTGAAAAGATGAAACGGTTCGGAAGGAGTAATTTCTTAACCCTTGGAGTGCGGCATGACGTGTCATCACGTCATGTTTGTCTTTACGCTGGTGCTGAAGACGTCATATCACGTCATGGGTACTGTGAGTGTTCCAGCTTTCATTATGGGGCCTATTGAAAGTTTCTTTGTGATAGCTGGAACACTCATGGTACCCTTGACGTGATATAACGTCATCAGCACCAGCTCAAAGAAAACCATGACGTGATATGACGTCATGCCGCACTCAAACAGATGTGAAGGTAAGTTGATATCGTATTATTAGATTACCCTGCGGTGCTGCCTCTTTTTAATGACAAGGGTAAATCAAATCTTCAAAACATAATGAGAATATCAACATTTCAAAATTAAATGGGTATATTGTAGAATAATTGGGCGGACTATGCACGGCACCTATTGGTTATGGATTGAGTTAACTGTCTCCTCCGAGATGTGGTGGAGGAACGTAACGACTGGTAGTAAACTATTTTGGCACAGTCCCATTCACCATTAGAAGCTGATATAAGGCGTTTAAGCATGGGATATGTGCATGTCTTTCGAAAACATGGAAGACTTCAAACGAAAAGAATATCATAGGTATGACCCGATTCCCAAACCCGCGGCAAAAAACGACTCCTTCTAGTCGGACCAAACCGGAAAAATGGTTAAGTTCCGCTGCAAAAATGCGAATAATTGGATATAATATTTTTGATACTCTAATGAAGTATCACAAAGGTGATGCCAGTAAACTGTGAAAATTATACGAGTGTGAAAATAAATGAAGGTGTAATAGGAAAAGTGAAAAGCTACCGGTACCTAGGAACGATGGTGACAGACGACTGGAGAAGTATTGCAGAAATAAAAGCAAGGATGGCAATGGCGAAAGAGGCCTTCAGCCAGAAGAAAAACTTGCTATGCAATAAAAGTCTGGATCTGGAGCTGAGAAAGAGACTAGCTAAATGATATTCATGGAGCGTTTTCATGTATGGATGTGAAGCGTGGACATTAGGTAAGAGGGATAGGAATAGAATGGAAGCTTATGAAATGTGGGTGTGGAGAAGGATGGGAAAAGTAAGATGGGTAGATAAGATGAGAAATGAAGAGGTTTTGAGCAAAGTAAAAAAAGGAAGATCGCTCCTAAAGGAAATTAGGAAAAGGAAAGGAAACTGGCTGGGCCATGTGATGAGCGGGAAAAGTATTATAACTGTAGCACTTGAGGGTTCAATTGAAGGAAAGAAAAAGAGAGGAAGGAGAAGAATTAAATTGGTGGATCAGGTAAAGAACATCAGCTATGATGAAGCAAAGAAGGGAGCTCGGGACGGAAGCGGATGGAGACGACAGTGGTGTACGGGACCTGTCAGCAGACAGAACACCAGATGATGATAATGAAGTATCTCATCTTAAGTTTCTACTAATATTTTATGGAATAAAGCATCTACAATATACGCAAAAAACTTTCAACATACGTGGATAGCGTGATCGTATGACAAACAATTTCTCAAGAGTATCACGCAGATAAATAAATTCAGTTTCTTAAAACAAAAGGTAAGGGAAAAATTGGCAGTTGGTGGTTATATGCTGGAAAGGTAAGACCTCTGACAAATATTTCACCAAGAAGTCAAATCTTAAAAAGAACAAAGGCACCGAAAAGATCGAAAAATATAGGCCAATGTATATAGAAATAATGAGAACGAGAGAAGAGGTTTATCGTGGTGGAGCAATTAAGTTTATTCCCCCTTCTAAAAACACTACTACAGTAAAGAATTTGCACGCAGCATTTCATCAAACAACAAATATCCTGAATCATAATTTATTTATTGAAAAAAAGCTTAAGCACACACCGTAGTTAAGTGGGATGTGTTTTCCTACGAGTTTTGGAACTAATATGGTTAACGAACGACAGACAAAAGATTTAACGTTCTCTTGTTTTTATGATTAATTTTATTTAAAAATTATAAGATGAGTAGTTAATGAGCACGAAAAAAGTGTAGCCATCAAAAGAGACCCAACGTCGACAGAATGATAATTAGTTTTCAGAGACGAGTTTTAGCAGTCCAGCGAGCGACATGATGTAGTTCCCGCCCTTCGTTTCTGGACACTCTCCAACTCTCATTGCGCTTATTGCAGAATGATAACAACAGAGAATGGACTTAATTAACGAATAATCTTAATTAAGTCTCCCGCATTGAAATTTCAAATTCCTTCTGAACGGAGAACGTGTTGAAAAGGAGCATGAGAAATGCATTTGGAAATTCTCTGTTGAAAAAAGAATGAGTGGAAGACATTTTTCCTCGAGAATGGGGGCGAAATACTTGAAATAATTGCCAAGATAACTGGAAAAGGAGTTTTTAATTCAATAGGACTACAATTTATTCATTAATAAACGCCAGCTTTAGTTAACGAGACAATTTTATCTTGACAACCTGAACAAGTATAAAAATAATGTGTAGACGGATTGTTCCACTAAAGTCTTTCCTAATAACCTTTCACATTTCAGACAGTGGGTGTGTCAGGTTAATGCAAAATAGGTATATGGCTGGTAGCGAATATATTTTTGATGAAACTTGACGAGAATAATATAATCCGTTTCTTATTTGACGTTGGAAAACCATATTATAATAACGCAATGGCCTCGTATGTGTATTTTTTATGTTACATGCTGTTCAACATCGCATACAAAACGTAACACTAACACAGAGGGATTTCAACGCCTCTATCATACTCATTGAGGTACAAGGAGAGGGCACTACGTCATTTAACTTAAGCCTGACCACCGAAATGACAGCCATATTAAAAGATTTAGGATTTTCCCGGCGAATAATATTTGTAAAACCTTCTCGAGTTTGGCTCCGGGTAAGGCTTTTAAAGGCCGACGTTTCGCCGAATAACTCCCTCATCATCATCAGGGCTGAGACTGATTGCCGAGTTGGTTCATGCCGGGTTTATGTAGCTGGCCAAGGGCGGTCGAAAACCCGCTGTTGTCCGATTAAATTTGAATTCGTGTTCAAGGCGGTTTAAATTCGAATTGTCTATGCGACCGTTTTATTTATTATCGAGTAAAAGTCTCCATATTTGGCTGATATTTTTCCCAGAGTTTCAATTCAGCTTCTTCTCCTCCAAATTTATCTCGATTGCCTCTTTCATTAAACGATCCCAGTATCCTTTTGAACGGCAGCGGAAGGGCGCCAAAAATCCTCTGCCGCTCTAATTATAATATAAAATTTATTGTTCACAGATTTTCATCCGATTCGAACAATTTATATGAGATACACTAAATCTCAACATACAGTTAAGTTTATTACGTTAGGCAACAATTTCAGGCAAAAAAGAGAAAAAGTACAGTTAAGTGAAACAAAAACCCAACATTCCATGTGAATTAATGAACAACGGATACGAAACACGATATCAAGTATGGAATACAGAAAGCAAGTTTATACTTTGTATTAAATGTTAACACGGTTAAATATTTTGATATAGCCATTTTGAAATCAATAAAAATGAAAAATACACAACAATAACAACAATATAGCACGAAATCAAGTATGGAATACAGAAAGCAAGTTTATACTTTGTATGAAATGTTAACACGGTTAAATATTTTGATATAGCCATTTTGAAATCAATAAAAATGAAAAATACACAACAATAACAACAATATAGCACGATATCAAGTATGGAATGCAGAAAGCAAGTTTATACTTTGTATTAAATGTTAACACGGTTAAATATTTTGATATAGTCATTTTGAAATCAATAAAAATGAAAAATACACAACAATAACAACAATATAGCACGAAATCAAGTATGGAATACAGAAAGCAAGTTTATACTTTGTATGAAATGTTAACACGGTTAAATATTTTAATATAGTCATTTTGAAGTCGATAAAAATGAAAAATACACAACAATAACAACAATATAGCACGATATAAAGTATGGAATACAGAAAGCAAGTTTATACTTTGCATTAAATGTTAACACGGTTAAATATTGTGATGTAATCATTTGGAAATCAATAGCAATGGAAAATATATGACAATAATACAGTCCATACATGATTATGAAACAATGAAATGAGTAAAGATAGTTTATGTGGGGCAAGTGAGGTATAAGTATAATTTCTTTTGTAATTTGGGCAGCGTCTTTGATTGATTTTGGTAGGGTGTTCCAAGTTTGAGAGGCGGCAACGGTAAATGATTTTTGAAATGTAGAGGATCGATAGTGTGAGATATGTAGATAAATTTGGTCGGCTCAAGTACGGTTACGGATTCTCCTACACGTGGGAGGTGCGAGGAAGTGGACAAAACCTATTCACATATTTATGTATGATTTAACACTTTCCCGGCGAATAAAATTTGTGTAAATTTCTCGGGCTCGCCACCGGGTAAGATATTCATAGGCAGCCGACGTTTCGGGTTCCGACTCGTTACAGCCTTGAGAATGGGTAACGAGTCGGAACCCGAAACGTCGGCTGCCTATGAATATCTTACCAGGTGGCTAGCCCGAGAAATTTACACAAATATTCCCATATTCTATGCGAATGTCCAGCCATACCAATGACCCGGAGCAGGTTTCTTGGTTCGCCATTCTTGGAGTCTAATGAAGCAGGGGAAATTCCTGCATGGGAACTGCTCGACTTTAGCAAAGCCCTCGGGCTCAATGGGTTACCACTGTGGATGATACAACGGACCAGTTTGGTCTAAGTGCCTCAGGGACTCATTAGTAGTCATATTTAATGGTAACTTTTACTAAACCACAAAAAATACACACAAAAACACGACCCGGATTTCAATACATTAGTATCAGCAGGCGCAGAACAAGTTGGGGAAATCTCTTATATATTGGAGAAAAAGGAGAAAAGGGGGAGGTGATGATGGGGGTTGAAGGAGGGGGAAGGGATTAAACATTCATTGACGACACACACCTCAGGGTCTCGCATTTTTCTCAGAATTTATAATTGCTTGAGGGCATCGAGATCACGTGAATTGTTATTGCGATGTAGGATTTTGGTTTCAAACGCACTGCTATGACGGTTAGACAATAGATGTCTGGCGAAGGTACTTCTATTTTCATCATTGTTTTTCAAAGCACTGAAATGTTCTTCGGTCCAAATATTATAATTTCATTGAGTTTGCTAAAGTGCACACTGTTGCAATCATTACAATGTAGGACATGTACACCACTTTTCTTGTCTGGATAATGCGATCCTTACACTTAACTAGCAAGTTCTTAAAATTAAAAGAAGTCTTAAATGATAGATAAATTTCATTCATCTTTGGGGAAATATTTAGCATGACGGTTAGTGGTTTAGTAAAAGTTACCATTAAATATGAATTTAGAAACATACCACCAAGTCAACAAAGATACTGTTTTAATTGACTCATTACTACTCATAAAAAAAGCAATTGAACTACCAGTAGGATGGATCTGTTTTCAAACTCTACTGTAACTGTACTGTAAGTATGCTCAAGATTTTATACCAATTGAAAAAACAGCACAGTTTGCCTCACGACGCAGCATTTTTGCAGTGTAGTCATAGCAACAGTACTTTTCTTGTTTGGATCTATGCGATCCTTGGGAACTAGCAAGTTATAAAAATTATAATGAGTCTTAAAAGATAGATAAAATTCATCTTTGTGGAAATACACTTCCAGCGTTAATTCCGCACAAGTTCAGCACAGTTTTAGCCAAAAAAAATAGTTCCTATACTGTGATTCAGCTCATTTTCAGGTCGGACCTCTCCACAGGGCAGTTGTAACTGTACAACTCCTGTGCAAGTCATTCTGAAAAATTCAACCACAGTACTGCCCAGTACAGTTAGGAGGACTGGAACTCCAAAAACTGTTGAATTTAGTACAGTTTACGCTTATGTTCAGTAAACCCACAGCGGAGAATTTTTTCTCAGGGGTAATAACTCCACCAAATATCCTAATTTAATCTCCGCTGAGCTTAAAACGTCAAAAGTTGCAGGGGAATTTTCAAGATAGATTTCGTGACGGCTATCTTTTTTTTTTGCGGAGGGTGAGAGGTTTCAGATTATATTTTTCCGGGGCGATCGCCAATCAGACTGCGGTTTTCGACGGCGCGTCATGTATTCGTGATGGTCTCGACACGTCGACAGATAGATTGAGGGAAATAAAGCCGAAAATATTAAAAAGAGGTCGATTTGAGGTAAATGTAGCTGACGACGTTTCAAGAATATAAAAAAACGGTGAGCTCTCGAGTTTGATCTGGTCGATTGCTCACGCGCTATGAAACTGATATATATTTTCCACCCAAGCGAATGGACCTATTCCTCGGGCACATGCGAAAAAATCTTCTTGAATTTATTCCTCCTTACAACCGTAATAAACGTTCACACATTTTCAAGTGGCGCCAAAATTCAATTTTTAGCCATAACTAATTACGGAAATGTTATTCCCTATTATACAGAGCGTCAAAGAGTTATTCTATGGGCCACGCGAACTAGATAACGTTAAACGTTCAAGATAAACGTTACGAAGAACGTTTAAGAAAGTTAACGATAAAATATTTCCAACGACGGAACAAGAACCTTCTATCACCTCGTATTTTGGGATATCCTTCCTCAGTGTATTTTGGAGCTCAGTCATCCTTTCGCGACGTCAATAATTTTTAGTAAGTTTCACAACATCATCATCATTGGTCGTTCAATCCTAAGATTGGTTGACTGCAGCCCTCCAGCCTTCCCCATCTAATGCTTGCTCCCTCACCTCCTGGTATCTCTTCCTATGAAATTTCCTCTTTATTTGGTCCATGAACTTATTCCTGGGTCTTCCTCTGGGGACTTTTTCCTCTCTACGGAAATATGTGAGGTTTCCTTGAGCTTGTAAGGAGTTCTACAGAGCGTCAAAGGGCTTCTGTAGAACGTCCTAAGGAATTCCGCAGAACGTCCCAAGGTATTCTACAGAATATCCTAAGGTATTCTGCAGAACATCCTAAAGTATCCTGCAGATCGTCGTAGGTAATTCCATAAAATGGCGTTTCAATACTTTAAGGAATGTCTACATAACTTTTAAGAAATTCTGTAGAAGTATTTATAAGGAAATTATACAGAATTTTTTAGCAGGGAATATCCGTTCCCAAAACAGAACCGCAATCAGAAGCAATCTCGAGCGCAAGGAAATATCGCATGTCCGTCATCAATTGATTGCCATGCAACGGAGTCAACTCTATTGGATCATCGACGTGGGAGAGAGAGAGATCCGCAGATGGAGACAGAGAGAGAGAGTGAGTGAAAGGCATCCGTTGGCCTGGGAACTCTTCATCATCCGCCGTGATGGCGAGATAATTGTCAGGACTACATCGAATCAATCAAATCCTTTGCCCGAGAATAGCCGTCATGCCTCTCTCTCTATTTCTCCCTCTCTCTCTCTCTCAGTGTCTCTCCCAATGCTGATCCCTCCTCTTAGGAAAACATCCAGCCCATCCTCTCACCCCGAAACAGCTAGTTCGACCCCTCCCACCCCCCAGCGCCGAACAGGGATAACGAAAAAAAAGCGTCGTCCCTCCATCGATTCGCTCATTGGATTGGATATTTGGGGAGGCGACCGACGGCTAAGGTCATTTGTGCCATCGGGGATAGGTAAGGGAGGAAGGGTGGATAGAAAGCCGGTGTCGGCATTAGCCTTCTCTTAACGAAAGGCGCCAAGGGGACCACGGCTTAACGTCTCATCGGACAGAGGGAGTACTGTACTTGAAGTGCCCTCCACAAGACACTCAAGTAGAGATCGGGTGTCCTCCGAAATACATCCTCCTCTGCACAGATTTGAACCCTGGCCGGCAGCCAGTGGCCGCCCTTATGGTTAGCCAGTACTCTATTCACCACACCAACCCGATCCCCTCGATTCGCTCACTCAGCCTTGTCACGTGACTTAGGGTTTGGTGTGGGACGAATATCTTCATGATAGGTTTGGAAGAGAGATCTTTTTAGGTCGTCCGAGCGAAACAACATTTTTTTTGGAAATCAATGAATTTGGTCTCAATTTAATGGAAAACATCTCACCTATCCAATGACACCAAAATTTCTACCCCATACCACATTATTTTTGGAGATATTTGCCAAAGTATTTCAGCCCTTTTACATGGGAAATAGTACGCGTATGCTCTCCAGAGAGACATTATTTACAAAATGAGGTATTTCTAACACTCAGATGTCGTAAAAAAAACTAACAGTGCGTAGTTACTATGTTTTCTCTACTATATTTGAAAATTTATCATATTTTCACCACAGCAGGTTCTTGGGTATCACAAAAACCTTCCGTTTTGAAGGAGTTTAAATGGCACCGCGCGAAAAAAATTAGTCAATTTAAAGACTTATTTAGATATTTTCATTTAATTACTTACAATTTCTGTCATATAATAGTATATTATTGCACCATTAATAATTAAATATTTAATTGACGTTTCCTTCAGCTGGTGAAATTAAAACGTATAGTTCGAATATGGTATCTACCATGACTCGGAAACTATCTCGCTTGGACAACCTTAATCACAAAACGTCGAGAAAAATGTCGGTAGTATTTGAGGACCATAGAGACGACTAATTGTTCCGCTAAATAAAAGAAATTAACAAATCAAAGAAAGTCTTTAAGGAAGGTTACATCGCGACTGAGTGAAGACGGAACAAAAAATCCTACTCTTGGTATAATTGCTGTGAAATTTCCTGCTGGCGCTAATGACATGCATTGGTCATTTGAATCGAAAAGTAAGGACCAGATTTTACAGATTATTATACGGATATATTTGTAAAGAAGACATTATCATAGCCATAAACGATTATTCAGAAGTCCGGTTTGGACCAGTGGTAGCGTGTTTCGGTTTTGAGGGTCGTATGTTCGAGAACAAGCGACGGAAAAATATTTCCAGACTCGCCAGCCAACTTATGCACGCTTTCCCCACTACTTCACCATTACCCCACTACTGAGAGTAAGCAGTCACAGCAGATGGCATTGATGGCTCAGATCAAGGAGATCGGTCCAGCATCAACAGCCAAAACTTCAAGCGAGTGTGAAGTTCACGGAATCGGCCGGGGGAATAGCGATGTGGAAGCAACGGGGAAACCACCACATTATTCTCCCTAGAAAACGCAGCCCAGCATTGTATATGACGTGATGGCATTCCTCCCAGTAAAATACTGGGAGGGTTACATCAGTCAGGAAAGACAAGTGCAGGATAGAGACATAGAACGTGAGATCATTACGGGTGAGCGGGTAGCTGGAGAACTTGAGGATGGACGTGGTAGATGGAGGAGGATTGAAGGAGTGTCTTACTGTTTTTTTTTTTGGTGAGCAGTTCATTTTGATGCAGTTCATGGATCAGAGCAGTTCAAAAGAACATGCCCAAAAGAACTGTCATTGCATTCTAAATGTGGGGTAAGGCCGGCTTTATGATTTTGTAGTTATCAGAATAGCATATGATGATCATGGACATATTCCTAAATTGAAGCCCTTATGGAGAATTCCATCCACTGCGACGCGACAAAATAACAGAGATACACTGCCGAACATATAGGTACAAAAACTCGTTCTTTCCGCGCACTATTAGTGATCACAATAAAAAGTGAGCTCGACTAAATACACTCCTTTCACCTCCTCAGTCCCGAGACATATCCATGATTATTTTTGGAAAATTCTTCATACTTACGTTTTGCGTTTTAAGCCATGTTTGTAGAGTTAATATCTCTGCCACGCGACGGGCAATTTCTGAGAATCAAGCTTCTTAATGATACAGCGAGTGGCGTTGCCAATAATTTGCGTTGCTGATCGAGAAAAAATTCAAACGTCTTCGTATTGTAAACAATAAGCCAGGACTGAGGAGGATAATACACGTCACCATTTCATCTCCCAAAAACTTACATTTTTACACGGCTGGTGACCTAACACCCCCTGCCACACGCCTATGCGTCGGCTCGCAGGGTATTTTGTAGATGTAGGTGCTGTTCAGGTTCTTTCTTGGAGCTCAAGGACGAGTGTAACTCCCCACCCCCCTGCACGAGGGGCGTTATCCAATGGTTGAGTGGATAGTGGCTCCAACACCCCGTCCCTTAAATGGCGCGCCTGTAGTTTCGCCGTCTGGTCGTACTCGAAAGAATTTGGTGAACACAATTTATGGCCCACCGCTGCTTCATTCATACAATGTAGCACTTGGCTCTATAAATTACTCTGCGAAACAGGCAGTATGTGTGAACCGTTCATTTACTGATCAGTTCAGTTTCATGAACGGTTCCTTTTGAACTGCTCAGTTCATGTTGTCCCATCTCTATTAGATGTACTGGGAGCCATCGAGATGAAATGGGGTAGGGGAAGACGACAACTAGACGGCTATTCGCCGATTCTGCCTTGTCACGTGACGTTGCGTTTCGTACGGAATGGACCTTTAGGCGATAAATGTGAAATGGAAGTATTTTGATTACAATAATGCAGGAAAAATCCTCGATAGAATTTGAGAAGCTAAAAAAAAATTTGATCCTCTAAACTCCGAAACAAAAAACAGTAGAAGAGAGCCATAAGGGAGGTTTCACCGCAACTAAGTGATTCAAAACAAGAACCTTGCTCTTCTTGCTCTTCCTGTAAATGGTCAAAAAAATCCTGCTTGTCCAAGATGACATGCAGAAGCCATTACAAACTGCAAGTAAGGCACAAATTATTCATATCATTATGTGAATATATTTGCAAAGACCACTTTTTTTAATTGACATAGACAGCATTTCACTGATTCTGCCTTATTGCGTGACGTTGCGTTTCGTGTGAGAGGGATCTCTCGACGACAAATGTGAAGGAGAGATTTTTTTAATCACGAAATATCGGAATACGCCCAGCAAGAATTTGAGGGCCAAGAGGACAGTTATTTGTTCCACCAATTACCCAAATAAAAAAATTCAAAAATGTCTTAAAGGAACTGTGTGAAACTCGCAGTGGAAAAATCATTCGCCAGGACTTGGAATCGAACCCAGATCCCTCGATCACCTCTGGCATCATATGCACGGTATCTGTGAGGACAACTTTCTCCATAAAGCCCCCATGAGATTCGGAGTGGAATAGGACGTCTGGGTAGCTTAATTTGGTTGAGCAGTCGGTGCGATATCGAGGAATCTGGGTTCGATTCCCAGTCCAGGCGAATGATTTTTCCACTGGGAATTTCACACGATTTTGTGATCACTAACGGGTGACTCCGTTGAAGTAACTGCGCGGCTAGTTCCGCGGTTCTTTGAAAATGTCCATAAGGAGGTAACACCGCGACTGATTGAGTCAAAAAAAGAATACAAATTTGGACTTAATGCTTTAATAGTTTGAAAAATATATGGTTGCACTGATGACATGCATTTGCCATAAAAAACCAAAGATTTTTGGCACAAATGGTCCAGATTATTTCACGTGTATACTTTCCAAGAACGCCTTTCATAATCATAGACGCCAATTCGCTAGCTCAGACTTATCACGTGACTTAGCATTTTGTGCGGAAGTGACCTCTTAACGACAAATGGGAAGGAGAATTCTTTATGTCCCTAACTGTCGGGATAAATCTCGAAATAACTTAAGGAAGATTTGGTCCTCTAAATATCCGAAAAAAAACAATCAAAGAAAGCATTTAAGGATGCCTCAACATGGCTTTGTGAGTCAAAACAAAAACTATAATTCTAGCATTGACGTTGAAATGGTTTTAAAAATCCTGCTTGCTCAAATAAAATGCTCTAACCATTAAAAACAACATTTAAGGTACATATTATTCAGATTAGTACAAACATTTTTTTAGAACAGTATTTTAATTGAATTAGTCGCCGACTCCAGCACCGTTTCTATGGACACAATCTGACTTCAACTGTCTATTGATCAGCTAGTGACTCAAAATAATGAAGCGGTAGGGTTCATGCATTTAATTTTAAATGTAAGTTCCAGGGGTTTATTATAGAGATTCCCTAAATAGAAATTGTTAGCGATTTTTCCCGAGAAATATAAGCTTGAGAACTGATAAAAATGATTTATTTGGCGTTTGTGCGTATCATTGAGTTTCAGTTCATTTCTCGTAAACAATAATCCAAAGTTTAATAAGGTTGCCTTTGTTATGCTAATGCCCGGACATGAATGATAATAAAATTACAATAGTGTAAACAGGCTCCGAGGCCCCGAAGTATCCTATTCTATTTTAGGTGGCTTGAGCGGAATATCATTTCACCTTGAAATCAATGAATTTGGTCTCATAATAAAGAAAAACATCTCAAACTTCCAAAGACACCAAAAAGCAGCCCTCACCGCACTACTTTACACGAGATTTTTGACGAAAAAAATATCGGCCCTTTTAAATTGGAATTCGTACGTGTATGCACTCTGGAGAATCCTTATTTAAAAAATGACGAACTGGCAGCGTACCATTTTCATATTTTCTCGAATATTTGTGAAAATTAATCATATTTTCACCACAGCAATTCCAATCCTGATCAAAATAAACCTTCCGTTGAGAATGAGTTTTAAAAGTACTTCGTGAAAAAAATTAGTCAAGTTAAAGTGTTAGATATTTTTATTAAGTTACTTAGAATTTTAGTCACATAAAATTATATGATTGCACCATTAATAATGCACTATTTAATGCATGATTGTTACATCTACTAAAATTAAAACGTATAGTTCAAATATTGTCTCCATTATTACTACAGAACTATCTAGCTCATACTACCTTTAGTTCCGAGTTTTTGAAGCTGAGTTTTCGTTTCCACTAAGCGTAAAAATAAGTATTGGTTATGGAAATATGCTATAAGAAAATACGATAGTAAAGTTAACGAAAGGGATAATTTAGGAGATCTTTGAAGCTCTCCGAGTTTAACGATAGCCTAGGTTACTCGAAAAACTCGGAATTTATCTAATTACTTCCGGTCTGCCTCTCCAATGGTCCACATTTCCGATCCTTGGAGTCTCACGCTTCGAAGGAGTGCTTTTACATGTTTACATATTTTCTCGCTGATGGTCCTATCTTTTTTTAAACACTTTAATTGCGTTTTCATAATGAACGCTATCTTAATTTTGGCTCTGGCACGATGCATTCCCAATTTTACTCTACCGTCTCACGTGGTGTTACTTTCCTATATAAAGAAAATTTTTCTCTCTTTCTCCGCCATTACTTAAGGTGGTTCTTAGCACACTGCGCATGTCATAATTGACTGAAAATGTTGGAAGCTTGTATGTTGTAGGCGTATGATGTAGGCGATGTATTTTATCAACTCTGATTGCATTTATTCATTTTTAGAGCGTAAAACATCATGGAAATTCAATAAATACACCGATTAAACAGAAATAATATCACCATTGATTCTTGTTGTTGAGATATGTGCTTGTATTTCGTTGTTTGCTGTATAACATAGTTGAAAAAGGGTCGATTTCAATGTGCAATACCCTGCCAACCATACAAAAAATCTATCCCAAAATCAATCTAGAGACTTGTAGCTTCATACAATATTGTTACATAGATTTTTATTAATTTTTCGAGCAAATGTATACGACAAAGAAGTACATTAGGCTGTAGACTGGCCGAAATAGGACTTGCTAAGAGCATGGCGTATTGGGCAAAACTTATTATATCCATTGTTTGATTGTGGGACTCAAGGGATCGGAAACGTGGACCATTGGAAAAACACACCGGAAAAGATTAGATGCATCAATGCGCAAAAATTTATTACATCCATTTTCGCCAATGGCCTTCATGTATCCACCATAGACCAAAGAAGAGAGTAGACAGCGTCTAGGCATGAGGATTTTGCGAAATAATCCACCCAAAATGGTCACCGCGTGCAAATTTTCCTCAAATCTTGCGGACAATACAGTGATTTTTTAAATTTTGCATCCATTTTTAAATATTTTTGACGTCATTACTGTACACAGACAATTCCGCTTATAGTTTTCATATTTTATATTTGATAAATTTAAAAGTGATCCTCCCAATATGACAGTTCGCGCATTCTGATGGCTTTTATATTCCCATTCTCCTACAGTGCCGTTTGAATCTATCCACTCTTTTCTCTGACTAACATGTATGAACTTTATGCCTCCTAGCCTCCAACAGAGGTGCCAAACAAAGCGAATACCTTTCATGTTCAAGCGGCCTTATCGCCGCGGACGCGACGCACCGTGTGCCCATCGCGTCTTTCGTACGCCGCGTAAATCGTAAAAGGGCGTTCTCGGAATAGACACATCGGGTGTGATGGGCCCGATCGATGTAATTCCGCCAAATTTACGAGGCGCGTGAGATTGGGACGAGGGGAGAGGGGGTGTCCACAAACCCAAAAATGGAGGGGGAATAGGGAAAGAGAGAGAGACAGAATAATGAATCAAGAGCTCTCTCTCGCTTTCAAGGCATTGAGAGATCCCGTGCCGTCCCCCTTTTTTCCCTTGTTCCCATTTGCTTCGGTTTAAAAAAAATAGTCCGAAACGAAGCTCGTTCCTCATTTGTTTTTTTTTCTTCTATGCAATCATTCCTTTTTTTCTCCCTCAATCCACGCGCGTACAAGGTCGTCGGTCGGTTCGTTTCGCGAGTCTTTTGTCTAATCCGAAACTGATTTTTCGCGTGTTTGGAATTCGCTCGCGGAAATAATTGAGGGGCGTCAGTCCATAAGCTCGGAGTCTTTTATTATTTTAATGAATTTGCCGGAGCTCAAAGTCGCGTCGGTCGGTTGCCATGGATATAAGGGCCTACGGCAGAGAGGATTGGCGGAATCGACTATAGAGGCGCAGAGCCGCAGATGAGAGATATACTGTAGAACCCGGGATGAGCGTCATGAAAATTGTCGAGGTACCTCTACTTTGCGTTATAAATTGACGACGTGTCTTACCAAGGACATCCTTTTTTCTTTTCCCTGGATGCACAATTATTATCCCCTGTGATACCACCGTGATATTTGAATTATTTCTTTCTCCAGTAAAAAGACAGCAGTTTTCTTCGACTAGTGTTCACTTCTCATTAGATCATTGGAGTACACCAGGGACAGTTTTCAAATTAACTGATTTAACTAATTAGGTCTTAATGATTTTAAATTCTTAGTCATGTTTTGATGGCGTTAATCCTTATTCATTACGCCAGAAAACATTCGACAACGACAAAAAACAACCAGAAACTGTAGAATAACGCTATATACTATAAACGTACTTAGAATTTTTAAATATTTACAATAAACTCTGAGTGATTATACAAATGAAATATTAAATATTGAAAGTCAACACCCAGGTAAATTAAATTATAAATACTGTTAATAAATGTGAATACCGATTTGAAAGTTACAGCGGGTCTTTCTTAGTCTGCTTGGTAATTTTTTTGGCTAACGTTGCTTCTTTTATTGTTATACTAACTAACAGCTGGTTGTTTATTGTTGAAGCACACTGGAAAATCTGAACTTGTTCTATATCTTAAAGTTGAAATCTGTAATTTTTCAAGCTTTGTGCTAGTATATTAAATCATCGAGGAAATTATTTTTGAGTGCCCCACCCGTGAGAGTAAATGATGAAATAATTATTAAATTTAATGTCCCCATTCAGACGTTTCGTTAGATTATGAACAATTTCACAGTCTGTGTGTGTCAAGCACTGTATTTGGGTAACCCGCGTCAGGATTTATGAAATATGAAAAAACACCTTCATGGGGGGGAAGTTTGCCATCGATCCAAGTGATTTTACCGCCTGGGCATCAAGAAGACCTCTTTATTTAACAATTTATGATCCCCCCCCCCGATTCACCGCCTTAAGGATATATAATTTATGTGCAAAAAAAAGCACTCGGTCCGGACGAAGTCTCCGGCAAGGGAGAGGCAACGTTGACTCTACAAATCCTGACGCTGATTACCCAAAAATAGTGCTTGATATACATGGACCACGAGAGTTTTAATCACCTGACAATGCTATGACATTTCAACAGTGTAGTTAAACTTCCACACCAGTGATGCTTTTCAACTTCCCTGATTTAACTAATTAGGTCGTAATGATAGTAAATTCTAGGTCATGTACTTGTTGATATTTCTCCTAACCTTACGCTCAATTAATATCAAGGCTCCCTTGTCTTTGTGTACACCTGTTGCATTTTATAGGCTCTCAGGTTTTTAACTTGCTTTTCCGTCAGAATTAGTGGGAAGCCCACGTCTGCGGAGCGGATGATAGCATGAGTGAAGCATTTAAGCTAGACAAAACATTTAAAACTACAAATAAAAGGAGAGGTCAAGAGATGTGGAGAGGTGAATAAGTGCGTAGATTGAAATAAACTTTGAGAGCAGTGTCTCTTAAGGAGGAAAGAAGGTAAAATAGAACGAAAAAATCGAATACGGCGAATTAAACAAAATTCAACCGTCCAATTAAGTGACGATGATCGGGTGCTTTCCCGGTAAATCTGCGACAAAAACTTTTCTCTGGACTTTTACGGGTGAGTTGGGCCATTTTCTCCCAAATTTGAGGTCTGACACGGCCCTCGTCATCAGGAAAGCTGATGAAATTGGCCAGTATTGACACTGCCTCTAAGATGGAGTCGTCCTACCAACTGACCTTTAAGAAGACTATTGCAAGAAGATAAAACTGGCTTTCACTTCCATTCCGAGTAAAAAGTCAGATGCGATATGAAAGCTTATTTGTGAGAATTTTCCTTAAGCGTCAATAAAATATTTGATTAAACTATTAAAATATTAAAATTATTATTATTAAATTCAATTATTTAATAAAAAAATAAAAATTATTAAATAAAATTTTTAAAAAATATTAAAATATTAAACAAAGGGTTATACTCCGTAAGATATTATCTTTGATATTCAAGAGCTTTACAATACAAACGACATTAGTCGGCCGGCACTAGGGATCAATGATTTCAAATCTATTAAAGCCCCTAAAGAAATGTAAAACGAACTACGTTTTCATAGCGTCAAAGTAACTAGAAAGCCATAGAGAAATTATTCTTAAATTTAAAATCTGAAATCAAGAATACTTCAGTGAAATTGAAAATACAAAATTTTATGACCTTCGTCCTAAAAACATTGCTATGGACAGTGAAATGTCTCACAGTGATTGAGCTTGCAAATGTCATTCCAAAATAAATTCCTCCATTAAATTCATGAAAAGGAAATACAATTCTTTTTCTTACAAGAACTCCGATCTACTGAGCATAAGTGGTTATGATCTTGAAGAGGGCAAATATATGCCTGGTGACTGCAAACAGCGCACACTTAATTGGCACGATTTTATTATTACAGAACTTGACTTAACGTCTGAGATTTTCTCGAGATATTGGAAAAATGATAATTCAGGCCGAAACTAAAATAAGGGTGGAAGAAGCTGGGGATGAGCTACAAAATCATCTATCATCTATTTTCCACTTGTGATAAGTCCTAGTCCTTCTGAAACAGAAGTTAAGAGTAATTTAAGTAAAAATGACTATTATTTCTTCTATTTCTTATAGTACATTAACACTTGGAAATATTGCTTCATGAGACGAAGTACTATGTACTTCATAGTACTATTGTATTCAGAAGTACTATGAAGATTACATACACTTCAAACATTTCTTAAAAAAATACAACCTCAAATACAAGTTTTCTTGCCGTCTCACCCATGGCTGAATTTTAATGTATTATCTATATCTCATTCTCTATTTCCATGTTTACAGGGTCTCTACACCTGTCAAGCGACGCCTCATTTTAATCTCTCAACCCATATATGGTATTTTATTGTGTGAATAATTTTCTGCCTATTCAGCTCAAAACCTTTGAAATCACCTGTCCTCTCGAATCACCTATTTGTATTTCCTCTTTAGTGTGTAGTCCTGCTGGTTTCCCTATTCCGCCACCTGCTTTCCCCTGATCCGAAAGCTTTTCCCTCAGATTGGTCTTTCCAGTAGTTATCAGTAATAGGTGCCATTACCCTCAAGAATTCTAAGGAGGAATGGTGAATGGAAAACATATACAAGAGAGTGCAAGAATTCCTTGTACTTTGGTAATATAAAAGCAGAGAATACATCAACCGAAACAGAAATAAAGGCAAGAGTACAGAAAGGAAATGAATACCACCATGCTTTTAACAAGATGTAAAGCTCCAGAAACATATCACGAGGTTTAAAAGCAAGACTGCATGAACCCTGATTCTCTCAGTCATCTTATGTGCCTGGAAAACTTGAAGCATTCAGAAGGTATCGGTGAAACGTCTCCTCAGATTTGAAAGGAAATTTCTTTGGAAAATATATGGTCCACGTACACGCCAAACAACTGGGAAGGAAAGGGACTTCACAATGACGAAAAAGAACAGCTTTACATGTAACTCAATATCGTGGAATTGATGAAAAGTAGGAGAATAGAATGGGCTGGACTTGTTGTGAGAATGAATAATGTGAGCTGGCCAAAAACTTGTTATGGACTCTACTCCAGAGGGAAAAAGACCAGTTGGCAGACCCCAAAAGAGATGGATATAAATTGAGTAAAGGATGTTCTACAGCAGCTCTATGCTTGAGGGAGGCGGAAAGTGACAACAATTTCTAGAAAATATTGGAGAACCTTGACAGTGACACAGCGCGGTCCCCGAAGCCTTTTCGGGACATCACTAAACCGGTAAACTGGACACTCACCGGTATCTTGGAAAAATTAGTGCTTTGTGGGGTATTTACGTAAATGTGAGAAGTTTTATTTGAGTGAATTTTGAAATAAAATAATATTTATGTGAGAAATATCTAATACTAAATTGGGGGGAACACAAGAGGGTGGATAAAGAACATGGATAAAACAGCTATAATCGAAGATCTTTATACATTGTTTCATAATATCCCAGTTTGTTAAATATTGATTATTGTTTTTTTGATTTTTGTCTTTATTTTAGAAATTATAGGCCTCATTTTTTGCGGTTTCTTGGTTTCATCATTTTTTCTCGATTTTTGAATTTTTTTACTGGGTGTATAATCAGATGTAACACCAGTGTTCAATCACCCGATTGGTTACTCATACCAAAGTTCATTATTTAACTCAATTTATTATCTCTTGTGTTGCTTAGCGTTGACGTTTCTCACATCATTTTCTCCCAAATATTTTCCAAACTAGTACTACTGAAACCCTCCGCTTCTATATTCTCCTAGTGTCTACACGTCCCATTGTTTTCTCTGCCATTTTTATCATTCACAATCTCGTCTTATTTATTTCCATTTACATTGCTTCTTCCTTCGTTCTTTTCTCCTCCAAAATTGCACATGGCTTTCGTCCCTATGCAAGCTGTTCAGTTCCAGGTTCCACAAATTCTTTTTCCCATTTTACAAAGCCTACTGAATACAACAACATAGGTGTCGTAACGAATTTATGGCCAGAATAAAAATCTGCCCCAAGTTAGTTGTGCGAGCTTTTGATACTGTTCCTTAACCATTGCATTACCATGATGTAATCAAATGATGTATTTCTGTGTCCCCCGGTATTATCCCTATGCATGTACCTGCGAGTGCTGTTTAAACCAATTATTAGGAAGTAATAATTGATTTATCCCGCATAATTGTTGAAATTTCCCATCTTGCCGAATGAAATTCTGATTTCTACGAGCGTCTATTCATTCGACATACTAAAAGGCTGAAAATGACCGCCAAATATCTTCCATATCGACATAGATTTCCAAAAAAGCGCAATCATCATCATCCTGAGATAGATTTCCTCGAGCAAAGCATCGAATTTACGCGGGCTCGAAAACCTGGGATATTTTCCAGTCGGCGTATCAGCAACTGCAGTAAGTAATAGATAGATTTTAAAATTCTAATCACTTCCAGGTGATGTAGCCAACGCGTGGATTGAGTCATTGTCGTGTAAGATAATGGGTTGCCGGGACCTATTGAGGAGTGGGTTGTACTCACACATTTGACCAAAATTGGTCCGTTTTGACCCTCCATTGGGTCCGGTGATCCTCACTCCAATGACGTAAGTCGGCAGACCGCACGACGGCAACCCATAAAGCGAATCAGAGTGATACCTTATCCCAAATATTTGGGCAACAGGCTCTCTCGGTACGCAGAGATGTGCGGTAGGCTCAAGCGAAAGCGGAGCCGACGGTTACTCGTCTCAGTTGTTTGGGGGAACCAAACTAAAACGAGCACTTCGGGGAGGCGGAGGCCCTTGAGGTCCTTTTGACCTCAATCCGCCTCATTGGTGTCGGTCTCGAAGGGGCAGTGGTTTCGCTAACCTTCCCTACCCATCCTTTCCTCCCACCTCTTCCATGTCCTCGGTAATAAGCGAGAGCTTCAGACCGGGGGCGGAAGTTGTAATCCTGCGGCGTGAGCCGAACCGCCTGTCGTGTAAGATAGTATACCCATAGACCTCATCGCTAAAGAGAGAGCGGAAAGATTTCGCTTACAAAGAGAGAAAAAAGACAGTAGAAACCAATAAGACTTTAAGAACAAGGACAATAGACGAATGGCAGGATGGATGGGAAAACACATCTAAAGGACGAGAAGCTTATCGATACTTACCTAAAGTTAAAAATAGAATAACTATGAAAAACCTTTCTTTAACACATGCAACTGTTCAATTTATCAGTGGACACGGAAACTTCAATAAAAAACTTTGCGATTTTAATCCAAAAGAAAATCCAAACTGCGAAACCTGTCCAAGAACGCCGGAGGACGCATGGCACGTTCTGTCTGAATGCGCGAAATATGAAGACTTAAGAACTGAAATTAATTAAAATTACAGGCCAGCAATGAGAACTGGATACGAGAAAGTCTTATTAGGCATTGGACTGTGTTCAAAAAATTAACAGCTAATGTATTAACGATCAAAGATCAGCTCGATGAATAATGTGAAAGAGAAAACGAGAAAACGTGGCAAAGAGAAAACGGAACGAGACAACTATCCTGATGAACCTCGCACGAAAGTGCAAGGGGAGGCGGACAGCCAGCTGGTACCCCTTGGGGTACCAGCAAACCAAAAAGTTGTTCTCAATATAAGAATCAATTAAGAAAAGAGCGGCTCTCGGTCATAAGCCTTGGCTTACAACCGAGGGGGTGGTGGTGGGCCCGCGGGGGCTTGTCCCCCTAACCGGCTGACGTGTAAGATGCAATTCGCAGCGAAGTTCATTGAAAAATCAAACTAGATGAAAATGATGGGATGAATGATGCGTACTGAATGCATTTTCAACTAAAAATTGCGTGGGTTTAGTAGTAAAGTGCATGTATTAAATTTTGAATCATCTTTCATAAATCGTTTGTCCGTATGGTACGACCGGACAAGGTTATCATAATGTTTTTGCAAGTGTCATGAGAATCGTAGTTTGGTAATTTGATGTGAATGGTGACTTTGAGTGTGGAGCGTAGCACTCTTAAGGATTGGATACATGGACCATTGGAAAAGCTTACCAGAACAGACTACAAGCCTTTGAAAGCTTGCGCTGGAGAAGGATGCTGAAGATAAAATGGCCGGACAGAATAAGAAATGATCAAGTGTACAGAAGTGTAGAAGAGAAAAGGACCATACGGAAAAGAAGAACAAGATGGATTGGACACACTGTGAGACACAATGGGTTTATTGTATTGTAAGAACATGATTGAAGGCAAAATAAAGGAAAAAGTCCCCAGAGGAAGACCAAGGAATAAGTTCATGGACTAAATAAAGAGAAAAGTACATAGGAAGAGATACCCGGAGGTAAGAGAACTAGCATTAGATTGGGAAGGGTGGATGGCTGCAGTCAACCAATTTTAGGATTGTACAAGCAATGAATAGTGACTTTATGGAGCACCATCGTTCTATAGCGGAAATGGCTGATCAGAGTTTTGCGAGACGTTTTAAAGGTATAGTGAGTTAACATCCAATACAGTAATCGAATCACTCGCAACCAAACGGCGCTCTATAATTGAATCAAATGCAAACGTCAATGCGGAGATTTTATGGAGAAGTAATACGCTCTCTCTAGGTTAGGAAAGTCTTCGCAAACCTGTTTTTATAATTAATCCTTTAGTATGCCGCGTTCTCTTCCAATACGATTTTTTTTTTCATTTTCCCTCTCACTTTCTTTAGAGTATAATTTAATATACAAGACGTGTAAATAAAGACCTTTCGGAGGCACAAGAGAACAACAGGAGCCCCTCCTGTTGACTTTGCATGCGTTGACTTTTTAAAGCGGATAAAAAATAAATATCATTTCTGGAACGTGGCTTTGCTGGAGGTCCTCAGCCCTTTTATTCCCCCGACTTTGAGTCCTTCCCACTTTTTTCTCCTCCCAAGATTGAAAAATCACCTCAAATGACGTCATTTCTGGACTCTCAGAAGACATTCAAACGGACGTAACCGACCAGCTGAAGGCAATTTCATTATTCGAGGTCCAGCACTGCTATGAACAGTGGAAGAATCGTCTCCATCACAGTGTGGCTTCCTAATGAAATTTTTTTGAGGGAGATAGTGTAGAACTGTAGTTTTAATTGTAAAGAAATATCTTTAAAAGTCATTCTCATCACTTTATCTTTAAACCTCGTACACTCCAACCTTAGATTTTTTTCTAGGCTTTCTTAGCTTACGGTTTACTCGTAGGAATATGTTCGTAGGGTCAACAGGGCTGTTTGCAAAATTTATATGCTCCAAACTTTTGGTTATATCAATGTGGTTCAACATAATTTGTTTCCAGCTTAATTTAAAAAATATTAAATCAATCATATGGGTGTTGAACTGTACAACTCATGATAATATTCAGCACAATGCACCACAGAGCATTCTCTATCCGTTATCTACGTCACTGATATTTTTTTGCCTAGGTTCCACAAACATTTGTCAGTATCTGTAGTGAGATGAAAGGATCAGAGCTGTAAGACTCTTCAAAAGTTATGAGATCAAAGATTTCTATGTTTCCACTGTTAAAAAGAGACGGACACATTCTGGCCGTTTGTAGCTATCGAATTTCATAATTTTCACTAGGAAGCTTTGCACATAGCAAGCAATTAATATAAAGTTATTTTCCTGGAGCTTGTAGGTAATTAGTTCACGTTTAATCTGTTCTTCTTTCGCCAACGTTTTGCATATTTATTTATGCTTCTTCAGGACTACAATGAAAATTAATATTTGTGTTGTACATCAAATACAGTTTACAATTTAGGTATTTATATTTTAAAAAAATATGTATACAATTGATCTTTGTTATTACCTCAGAGAGAGCTCCTTTTGACTTTCTGTTGATATCTTCGTTGCTATTAAGTATTTTTTGGTCAATTGTTATAAATTTAGGAGTAAAAAAATTGAAATAAAATTAAGTTTTGTCAAATAATAACAAATTATGATAAATTTTACTTAATTTGGCGATGTCTGTTCTTTTATTACAGAATGTTTAGTTTTTTGTGTTGTGTATGTCTATTTGTATTGATGTACAATGCAAATATTCATTTTCATTGTAGCCCCGATGAAGTATAAATAAATATACGAAACCTTGGCAAAAGAGGAACAGATTAAACATGAATTAATGACCTACAAGTTCCAGGAAAATAACTTTATATTAATAAAAAAAGAGGTCACGAAAAAGAATCATCTAGATAGCAAGCAATACTAAGGCCCATCACAAATGAACGTGGACGATCCGCGCTACACGCGCGGTGTGTCTCGTCCTTCCACATTAGCGCGGACGACATATGTCCGCGTGTCCACGTAGGACGCAATCCCAGTTGTGATGAGGTTCCCAACCTGGAGGGACCAGCTTCGTCCGCGCAAGTGGTCTGTGTTCATGTGTACGCACCAACCTGTCTCTGTGGCCCGCAGGCGTGCAGATGGAGCGCGGCGCGGAGGGCGGGTGGATCCACCGCGTGCGGACGGTCCGCATTCATGTGAAAACGTTCTAATTACTGCCAATGGAATTTTGTCCGCGCTTGTAGCTCGGAGCGCGGATGGAACGGGCGTAAGTAAATCGTCAGGGTCGTTTACTTTCGTTCGCATACACTGTTCAAGGATGAGAACGGATAAGTTCAAGTAACACATAAGTTAATATTTTTGTTATGTTATCGTCTGAAGTACCTTGAAAAAATGAAGATATGCAGCACATTCACAAAAATGCATGTTTAACCCTTTCGCTGCTCCCGATCACGATGCTTACCATGCGGCCGAAAAGTGAATCGCCCACGTGTAACTCCTCCTCGAGAGAGAAATTTCATGGAAAAAATCAAGGCAGACAGATCTATAGTATCTGTCTTTTAATTACTTGAAGATTGAAAAACTTATAAAAATTGTAGAAGAGTGTGATGTATTTTAAAACACTCAGGGGCTGGCGAGTAACCACGAAGCGCTTCGGGGAGCCCTGTCTATCAACTATCCCTGCCCTGTTTATCACCTGTGATGAATCACAGAAGATTTTATAAATCCCACGGGAAAAAAATCTTTCCAAAACATCTTCACGCAGATTCCAGCTTATCAGCTTGACTGCGCGTCCAATTTTCCACCCGTCCGACCGTTTAAATTTCTCCGGTTATTGTCACATGAGACCGTGTTTTCATAAGGAGAACAAATTACATTTATTCCAAACTTTCTGGATCTCAAAACTTTTTTGAAAGCCGTTTGAATTAGAAAAATGATGCGAAAAAAGTTGTCGTACTTTTAGAAATCACCTGGGCTCGAAACGATGACCTTATTTCTGCGAATGTCATGAAACAATAATGGATTCAAATGGAATGGGAAAATGGAAAAAGGAGGGATGTAGTAAACTTTCAGTTATTACAAAAGGTTTGGGTTCTCAGAGTTTTGGGAACTTTCTTTACCTTACCATAACCGCAGATATATCGTGAGGGAACACAAATATATACACACATATGCGGAAAAGGATTTTAAAAATTAGGTTTTACAAAGAAAATGGTAACAGGCTTGACTTTGTGGAAGTAATTCAGAGTTACTTAAGTAAAACTTTGTATACTCCACTATAGGTTTAATAAAACCACCCGGGTTTCGACACTTCGTCTCATCTTCAAATTCTGAAGTCATCCTGATGATGACACGAAGTTTTGAAACCCGGGTCGTGTTATTTAACCTATAGTGGAGTATATAAAGTTTTATTTAAGTAACTATAAATTAGGTTTTGTTAAGCGTATAATAGCAAGGTCCTGGGATGAATAAGTAAAAGAGAGATGCTACTTCGCTCGGGTTAGGCCACACCTCGAATACGCTGCGAGCATTTGGTCATAAAGATTTAACAAAAAAAATTTAAAAAACACAAATAAAAGCAGTACGCTTCGTTAAAAACTGCTACGAACGAACATATAGAGTTACACAACTGTTATAGGGATTAAGGTGGGAGCCCCTAGAGACTCGGAGGCTGCACGCTAGGCTTAAGCTGCTTGATATGTTCAGAACTGGTGTGTTTCAGAGCAACACAGAGAATATTATCATGACCCCTCACTACATTTCTAGGTGTAACAGATGCGATCAAATGTGAGAGATACTCTGCCGAACAGATAGGTACAAAAACTCGTTCTTTCCGCGAACAATAAACGACCACAATAAAAAATGAGCTCCTCTAAATACACTCCCATAGTACATGTCACCATTCCACCTCCAAACATTTTACATCTTTACACGGCTGATGACTAAACACCCCCTGCCACACGCCCATATGGCGGCTCGCGGGGTAGTATGTAGATGTCGATGTCTCCAACTTGATTCGTCGGTACTTCGGATTCAATCCCCGGGGAAAAAATTATTTTTATTCTGCAAAAAGTCTGCGGACATGTCCTTGGAGAATACATGTGTCATGAGAATACGGTCACAATTATGTTATTTATATATGACTGGCTGTGCCCGACATGCTTTGCAAAGCCTCTTTCTATTTCTGAGTAGACACACATATCCAGGGTTAGTCTGTAAATAATGAGACTGGATGCCGCACGGTGCTCCAGTCGCCAGCAGCGCGCTCCCCGGCGGAGAGATTTGTGGTGCGGGTCTAAGCTAAGCAACGCAACGGGAGGCTGTCGCGTTGGAGTTCTGACGCAGAGAGGATCACGCGTGGCGCAAAAGCTGTTTTTTAGTTTTTTAGCAGAAAACGTCGAAAATGGAGCGTTCGCTGAATCAGCGCTGCGCTATTAAATTTTGCTTTCACGTGGGCAAAGCCGCTTAATAGACGCTTTCCTATGTTAAGGTGGCTTACATAGCCAGAGTAGGCTACCTTTCACCATCTTTTCCCTTATTTGTCAAGCTGCGGATATTACCCGCGAGGCAAATGTATGTTTATGAGGTCTTACGGTTGTTTTACCTCATGTGGTGGGAATAGCCCAAAGATATTGGAAAAAGCTCATTCCTACGACCTACGGTCAAACCTGTTATATGTTTTGCGAAAGCCAAACTTAACATTGTACCAACGATGTCTAATCTATATGGGGCCCGAACGTTTTGATTGTTTGCCTCAAACAACCAAATCTATAAAGCATGTGAAATCTTTTCTGAAGCAGGTTAAATTTTGGCTGTTGACTGCAACAAATTTGGTATGTGATAATTTCTAGCAATTGTGGTAACAACCGTTTGGGAATACCTGTTCTTATAAATAAAACTCCAGTGATAATTTCAATTTGTTATACCTCTAGTTCGTATCAATTCTTTGCCACTACGAATTAAATAGACCAATCATATTAAATATTTTCTAAAGCTGGTTAAACTCTGATTATTGAATTTTTTTTCTGTATTAACTTTTATACTGTCACTTATGTAGTGATCATTTTGTTTTTATTGCATCTGTCCTGAAGGTGCCCCAGACAACAGGCAATGCCTTAGGGGCCTTACCAAAATCTCCTGTCAACTATTTTTGCCAAGTAATTATGTAATCTTGGATCATGTTTAAAAGGGCAATACAATTATTATTATTATTATTAAAGACAACGCCCTGTCAAGTTTTTTAGTTTTTTAGCAGAAAACGTCGAAAATGGAGCGTTCGCTGAATCAGCGCTGCGCTATTAAATTTTGCTTTCACGTGGGCAAAGCCGCTTAATAGACGCTTTCCTATGTTAAGGTGGCTTACATAGCCAGAGTAGGCTACCTTTCACCATCTTTTCCCTTATTTGTCAAGCTGCGGATATTACCCGCGAGGCAAATGTATGTTTATGAGGTCTTACGGTTGTTTTACCTCATGTGGTGGGAATAGCCCAAAGATATTGGAAAAAGCTCATTCCTACGACCTACGGTCAAACCTGTTATATGTTTTGCGAAAGCCAAACTTAACATTGTACCAACGATGTCTAATCTATATGGGGCCCGAACGTTTTGATTGTTTGCCTCAAACAACCAAATCTATAAAGCATGTGAAATCTTTTCTGAAGCAGGTTAAATTTTGGCTGTTGACTGCAACAAATTTGGTATGTGATAATTTCTAGCAATTGTGGTAACAACCGTTTGGGAATACCTGTTCTTATAAATAAAACTCCAGTGATAATTTCAATTTGTTATACCTCTAGTTCGTATCAATTCTTTGCCACTACGAATTAAATAGACCAATCATATTAAATATTTTCTAAAGCTGGTTAAACTCTGATTATTGAATTTTTTTTCTGTATTAACTTTTATACTGTCACTTATGTAGTGATCATTTTGTTTTTATTGCATCTGTCCTGAAGGTGCCCCAGACAACAGGCAATGCCTTAGGGGCCTTACCAAAATCTCCTGTCAACTATTTTTGCCAAGTGATTATGTAATCTTGGATCATGTTTAAAGGGGCAATACAATTATTATTATTATTATTATTATTAAAGACAACGCCCTGTCAAGGACCCAGGTTTTCCGATGGTTTAGTGAGTTAAAGAACGGACGGGAGACCATTGAAGACATGGAGCGATCTGAACGACCTTCAACGAGTGGTTTGGACGAAAATGTGCCAAAGTAAAAAAATCTCCAGGACTCTGCCCGCCGTTTGAGTGTAAGATTATTCGCTAAATACCTCAACATGCGCAAAACAACGGTTAACAAAATTAATTTTGAAAATTTGAACGCAGAGCCGTCAAACGGAAATGACCGGAGATTGCCGATCGCTGGAAGCTCCTTGGAAGCAATTTACTAGGGACCAACACAGATGTGATAGATCAGTTCTAGGATTCTTTGACCCTAACTTGATTAAATATGTTTTTGCACTTTTGCTTACTATATTAACGTAATTATTAGTTACTAACCTCGCATGCAGTTTCTGGCATGATATGAGCTCTTGCATGATTTAGTACCTCGTAATTCTATTATAACAGAAAAGACAATTTGCCTTTCCCATTGCTGTTGTTTCTGTTATAATCTGACGAACTTCCACGGTGTCCTGCCTGAATCTGTTGAACGTATACCTTGTACCACTGTACAATAGTCGCAGTAATTATAACCAGTAGTCGTATCTTAAGTGGTGTACTGCATGGTAGCATGTTCGTCCATGTAGCTCACTCCTACTTTAAGGTCTGACAGCGCACTGTTGTCCTGACTTCTTTTGGCCTGCGCCTGGCATCCTGGGGGAATATGCGCAGTTCGGGTTTCAACTGGGATGAGAGCTTTACGCCTGGTGTGGAAATCACCCCGTGCCGCACATCGTAGTGGTGGCTTGCATGGGATTTCATAGAAGTAGAAGTAGGAGTAGATCTGTAAAATGCAGTACTTACCCTTTAAAATCACTACTGTGATCACGGATTGAATTTTTTCTGAAGTCACTCTTTTTGTCATGACCGTTTTCAAAAGCACCGTAGGGCTCCTTTGGTCTTGTCTGGAAACTTCTTGATGTCTGCCCCACGAAGGCCCCCTCAAAGCCATCATAATCATCAAGTTGGAATATATTTGTTATAGAGTACCACCAAGTTTACGGAGATCGCGTTTTATCTGAATCAAGATTACCTAAAGCTTCACTCAAATTAAATCCATTGATTGTGGCGTTATGTTGTGGAACGGTCAGAAGGAATAACTCATAATAAAAACGATGTTCAGCTTTACTATGTTTTAATGCTGTCTACCGGCTTCGACGTTCACAGCGTCATTTACCCTATTCCCTTCCCTATCCCTTCCCTATTTCCCTAAGGTTATAAAGATTCTCCCTCTTTAATTGTATTTAAGCAAAGATTTTTTCATTATCTACAAGCCCTTGAAAGAGTGTAACTTGTGGTATTTTTTTTCTTTTTTTTCTGCTCTTTTATTTTTACTTCACGTAATGTGTATCCGCCCATCTCTATTCATTTATGTAGTAAATTATGAGTTCCAAACATTGTATAAATTCTGTATGTTCCTATTGGACGACGAAAAGTTCCATAACCAATAAATTACGTTAATATAATTATTTTAAAGACAAATACATGGTGAAACTGTACACAGTTTTTATTATGCGTTATTCCTGCACACGAATTGTTCAACATATATGTGAGGATCTCCCTTTTCCCCCTCTCCCTTTTCAATTTCATTCAAGCAAAGATTTGTTCATTACCCAGAAGCCCTTGAAAGAGTATAACTTGTGGTATTTTTTTTCTTTTTTTTCTGCTCTTTTATTTTTACTTCACGTACTGTATCCGCCCATCCCTATTCATTTTTGTTGAAATATATGAGTTCCAAATATTGTATAAATTCTGTATGTTCCTATTGGACGACGAAAAAGTCCAAAAACAATAAATTATGTTAATATAATTATTTTAAAGACAAATACATGGTGAAACTGTACACAGTTTTTATTATGAGTTACTCCTGCACTCAAATTGTTCAACATATATGTGAGGATTCTCCCTTTTCAATTTCATTCAAGCAAAGATTTTTTCATTACCCAGAAGCCCTTGAAAGAGTGTAACTTGTTTTTTTTTCTTCTTTTTTTCTGCTCTTTTATTTTCAGCATAAATGTGAGGATTGTTTCTACTATTGGGATCAAATTCATTAATATTCATAAATTTTGTTCTATGCTGGTGATGCGAGTCACTGAGCTCGGAACAAACGTGCCCGACGCTACACAATGCCCATCTACTCTTCGCCGACGTGAGAACAGCCACAATCCGCGTCATCTTTGGAATCGGAGACAGCCGAGTCAGGCGGTCGGCAACGGGTTTGTTTGTCGATTCTCCCCGCGTAGTGACGTCAAAGCGACCGGTTGAATGTGCCCGCCTCCTCATTGTCCCATTTTAACGCGCGCTGCGAATTATTCTTCTTTTTTTCCTCCCCGTCTTAAGAGGGAGTGGCGGATTCTGAGCAACTGGAAGTATTACACGGGCGCAACAGCCAGCCGCGGCGATAATTAAGAGACAAGTCATTAGTCTCGGCTGCATTTTTCCAGCCGTCTCCTTCAATCAAAGAAGAGATTCCTTACGCGAGGCGTATCGATGGAATCAATCCTTGTCCCTCCACCGAGCAGCGCAAAGAATTAGCTCAGGTGGCAAGGCGGCGTTTTCTATTTCTGCGGTGTTTTCTCGCTTAAGAAAAACCGTAGGGGTGGGGAATGAAGTGAGGAGTTGGCAGGATAAAGGTAGGGTTGCCAACTCTTCCGGAGAAAAATAATAAATTTTACTACGTTTTCTCATTTTCATCGATATAATCCCAAACGAAAATTTCAATTAAACATTTTTCTCCAATTTTCAGTTAAAATTAGCTAACCTATCCCCTTTGACTAATAAAAAAATGTATTAACCATCTCGATTATTTTCAATGGAACGCTATACTCCCGCTTTAAGTTAAACTTCAATATGTAAAATATCCGTCTTTACATTAATAAATACGTAAGCTGTTGAAATGCTCGACAATTTCAAGCGCTAGACTCTCTCCTTTATTTTTATTTCTATTTTTAACAAGTTATATTTACATGCAATGTATGTTTTATGTATCCTAACATTCATTCTTCGTGGAATGAAACTTATATTAATTAAATTTTTTTTAATTCTTACAGTGTTAAAATTTTCCCTACGAAAAAAAATCTTGTCTCACCTTTTCATGCTCCATGCATAATTTTTTTGACCTACAATATGAAGTAATAGATGGCGCATGGTATAGCTAAAGGAAAAAAAATACCTATAAAATACTAGGAAGCTCCGTCTATCAAATAGGAGTCAAACACGAACGATATTGGGACTACTCACGGGACACTTATAAGTGACGCAGGTCGTGCGAGGAGCTGACGAAACAGCTTCATATATACTTACTATGCAAATGTTCAGCCATACCTTAGACTCGGGATAGGTATCTGCGATCACCATACTAGGAGTCCAACGAAGTAGGGGTAATTCCTGAAGGGGACCTGCTCGCCTTTAGCAAAGCACTCGGACTCTACGGGTAATTACCGATAGGGTGGCTGGAACCATGGACCAAACTGGTCTAAGTGCCTCAGGATCTCATTAGCATTAACCCCACCGACGTCTCTAATCTAATCTATAAAATACAGGGTGTTTCAAAATGAATATCGGGGTAATTTGTTGCATCGCATTGCTTATACCATCATCAGTTCCACAGCCTGGGGTGGGACTTGGCTTCCTCCGTTGTATGCCTCCATTCCTTCCATCTTCTTGCCTTCTCCATCCATCTTACAACTCCCATCTCTCTTGCACCTTCTTTAACATTCTGCAGTTACAGTTTCCGCGGTCTACCTCTCTTCTTTACCCCTTCCATCTTGGTATAAAACAGTCGTTTGAGCATTCTGTGTTCACCCATTCTTTCCATGTGTCCCAGCCATGCCAGCCGCAGTGACTTGGAGGACCTCACTATATCTTTACTCCCTAATATATCGTTTATCTCCTAATTCATTCTGAATCTCTCTGCCCCTTTCTCACTGCAACATAAATTCTCCGCATAATTTTCCCCTCGAATCTCCTAAGTATTTCCTCATCTTTCTTTGAAAGGACCCACATCTCTGCTCCGTGCATGAAAACAGGTCGTATGAAGGTCTTACGTATTTTCAGTTTTACTTTTCTTGAAAATTTGTCTTGACTTTCTATGCGTTTGTGTCTGTGTTGTTTGATTATTTGTTGTTTTTGTTAAGTTTTGTGGTCTGACGGTAGTTTTACAGGTTTTACACCGTACTAGGGTGAATGCCAGCCCAGCACCTTTCCGTACCAGGGAGTGTATTTATATTGAGTGACCCATTAGGACCCTGAAGAGGCGACAGCCTGGAACAGGGTCCATCACTCGTTGTTTTTGTTTTTTGTTGTTATATCCTGTATTTGTTAGAGTGTGTAAATGTTCTCGTTTTTTGTTATATCCTGTATTCTTAGAATGTGGAAATGTTTTAGTTTTTTGTTGGGTATACTTTTTCAACTTTGAGCTTTCTTGACATAAGGGTTGAATTAAATTAGCAAAATATTCCCTATTGCTATTCATCACCCTTTTGACGATTACACTGGGTATTTTATTTTCATCATTTAAATTCCATATGTATTCAACACATCACCATTTTACATTTATATATACGCACATCTTCTTACTTAACCCATGCTTTATCCCATGAGCTTACGCATGAATAATCAGAATATTAACCAAATTGGAATGCACTATAAACACAAAAAGCTACGTTTTATTCAATACATTCGTCCACCCGTTCATCTTATAACGTTTTTTCTTCTTTCTCCATGTTTAGAATATAAAATATATCTACATCTAAAACTAGGAAATAGCGTGAAAACCACCCCTAAGGTGTCTGGCACCGGTTAATTCTACACCAGGCACTCATCCCATCTGAAATCAGAACCGCGCACGCTCGCCCGGATGCCAGGCGCAGGCCAAAAGCATGTGGGTGACAATACGCGGCCAGACCAGAAACTAGGATAGTGCTGCGTAAACGAACATCCTACCATGCAGTATACTATTTACGAATAATGGTTAGTATTATTAATGTGACAAAAGAACAGCAATATATGGTAATAATATAATCATACAGGAGCTATGTCTTGTCGGATATTTCATACTAGGTTTAATCCCGGGAATGTTCTCAAATTTCTCATTCTTGGAGATGACTTTTCTCTATTAATGCTCTCTCCTGGTAATAAAGCTCAAATGATTTCGTACTGTCTACTAATTTTATTTCCACCTCTTGCTACACGTGTTTCGACTGACTAGCAGTCATCATCAGGCAAGACTAATTCAACATAAACAGATATGAGCTTATATAATACGTGAAACACCATATTTGCGTCACACTGGGAAAGGATAGAAGGACAAGAGGGAGAGAATGGAAAGGGGGGGGGTGTGAGGGGAGAGGGTGGTTTGTTGGAGGAGGTAAAGTTATTTTTCAATGGTTTCAAAAATAGGAGAATGAAAAACAAATTCGTTCTCATTTAATAAGTTCATTTTTAAATTTTTTCCTCATTTAATAAGTGCATTTTTAATGAATTTGTTTGTCATTCTCCTATTTTTGACACCACTGGAAAATAACTTTACCTCCTCCAACAAACCACCCTCTCCTCCCCCCTTCCATTTTCTCCCACTTGTCCTTCTATCCTTTCCCAGTGTGATGCAAATATGGTGTTTCACGTATTACATAAGCTCATATCTGTTTATGTTGAATTAGTCTTGCCTGATGATGACTGCTAGTCAGTCGAAACACGTGTAGCAAGAAGTGGAAATAAAATTAGTAGACAGTACGAAATCATTTGAGCTTCATTACTCATTATGCTGTTCTACGATATCTCGCCTGAGAAAGTGGAGTTTACTCTCTCCTGGTAATTAGAACACTAAACTTTGTTACTCCGCGTATCTTTATTTTCTACGATCCAGGTTTTGACGTTCGACGTCATTTTCAGGTGTGACAAAAGAAGACTATTATAAGGTAATGTGACCTGAAGAAAAATCTCTTAGTAAATTCCACACTTAAGAGGACGCATCATACCCTTCGGTAAGGAAAAGTTCTGTCGAAAATCCACAAGATGGCGTCACTCGCACCCGATCGAGACGTTTTAGCGTCAGGAGTCTCCTACTCCAGGATAACTCTCGCACAAGGCAACAGTCGTCGGTAAGTTTTAGCCAAGTCTCCGGCGCGTAAGTACAGGCAGCGCTTATATAAGATCTGTGAAAGAAGACTGAACTAATTGCGTCACCGTCCGAGCACATCATGGCCGAAAACCATTCAGGTAGCTTGTCGAAATATACCAATTACAGATTCTATCTTACAACCGTGACGGCTGTTACTTGGCATTCCGATAGAGGAGGGATTGATACATCTCCATTAGTTTTAGATATGTCAATAATAATAATAGTTTTTATAAAAATATACCCTACATATTGCCGTTTTCCCGACGGTTTAATTATGCTGCGGGATAAAATTTTCATGTTTCAGATACGAGCCTCCCTTGGCAAAGGTCTATTATTTATACTATAAAAATTTCAAGTCGATGACGTAAGACTTGAACAAAAAATCTGGGGTCGGAAATCATCACAAATCCGACCTGTCGAGCGGGTGTGATGTGTCGCCTTAAAACTTATAATGCCGATCTAGGTTTCGATTGTAACCTAGGTCGGTAATAAAAGTTTTAAGTGTGAAACTTACTAGGAGATTTTTCTTTATTGTCATGTCTGCGGTAACCTTCCACAAAGTTACACCTTCAACCATTAAGTCTACCCTCTCCTGGTGTTGGCAAGCCTAGATATTGGCATCTGAGAGGCATGTCCGTCGATAATTTTTACCCCTTCTCCACCTTTGACTCGATGTAAGCCTCGCTCGGCTCGGCATTTAATGCTCTCTCTTGTTCTCTTCAGTCGGTATATTTTGCTCAGTCTCACTAAAAAAAAGCGACATCAAAAGGCTTTCAGCCGATTGCGCCTTATCTGGAGGGATGAAATGTGCCGATTAGGAAATATATGTGATGGGGAGCGTCATAAAAAGTCTTCGAGGAATCTTGCGTTTTCTCAGATTTTTCCCCCATTTCCACCGCACGGCCGATTTTGTCATTTCAACGAGCGTTTGCACCGGCGTGTACTTACTAGAACGACATCTGTCGCTTGTTTTTGCTTAATCAGCGCGCGTGGTGCTTCCAGAAGCGACTGGCAGCCTTACTGATCTGGGAAAATATCGATAAAATGACTCTGAAAAGTGCTGCGAGAATCGTCGAGCTAGAGACTTATCCTGGTTATAAAAAGTCGACCATAAGGGTGAGAGTATTCTCTATCTTCCAATGGACTTACCTCTTTATTTGGTGCTCGTGTTTATTCCTTGGTCTTCCTCTGTGGACTTTTTTCTTCAATTTTTCCTTCAATTATGTTCTTCACAAACCTATTTTGCTCAGCGTGTGTCCAATCCATTTGGTTCTTATGGTTTTTAATAGTGTCACATATGGTAGGTTCCTCTTTTGCTCTTCTGTAAACTTCATAGTTTCTTATTTTTTCCGTACATTTTATCTTCAGCATCCTCCTCCAGCACCAGGTTTCGGAGGCTTCTCACAACACTCCCCCATCCCTTTCTTTTCTCCCCCTCAAGTCATCCCACCCACACTATATTCCCTCTGACTAATATACATCTACATAACACCCAGGAATATAAATGTATTCTCCATCTAATGCTAGTTGTCTTTCTTCCTGGTACCTTTTCCTTTGTGTTTTCCTATTTATTCGGTCCATCAACTTATTCGTGGGACATCCTCTTCGAACGCAGACGTCTATGATCCAAATTCTAATATCCTTGTATCCTTATAACCTTGTCTGCGATGAAGAATTAGTCTCGCAGAGTAGTCGGTATATTTTGCTCCATTTCCATATCCAAAAAGCTTTGACGGACATTTCCTGCAGTAGAGGGCGCAGCAACAGTTGATGTGCGACGAAGCGCATACGGAAATTTCAACCCCTTTTCCACCCCCGTCATAACTACGGTGCCTAGCCTCGTTTCCTTAAGACTTAATGACGGCTTATATGTCATTAAAATGCTCTTCTTTCTCCGATTTGAGACCTCCCACTTTTTATGATCTCACTTCCTATATCTGAGAGAATCTCTTCACTCTTGTTTTCTTGACTCCGTATTTCCCGCTCTGAATTTCCAAAGCATCTACTATAGCTTGTAATCCCTTTGAAAATTGACTAATCAGCGGTTGATTGTCCACAAACCTTAAGTACTTTATCATTTGTCTTTCTACCTTGACTCCCATCCCAATCAAAATTAAGGTACAAAAATGTGTCTTCTGTGATGAATGCAGTAAAAACCTCTCCAATGCTCAACGCTATTAACAATTATGATGCTAGTTAGCTGAAACTAATGCTGCCAATGAAACTATGACTACCTAAGAGTACCTTCATCGGACCAAAATTCTTTCAACGAGTTCACTTTTTTTTCCTTCCAGAGCAAGGAAAACAGAATTTGTAGGTTCGATGCAGGAAACAAAGACGGAACATCTACAATGTATGTAATTATTCGCAGAACTATCAGCTATCAAATACTTTATTAGTATATTCACATTTGAAAAGTCTTTAAATATAGAGAAATTTATCATTTTTCCGCAAAAAATTAATAAATAATCACGCAAATATACGTAGTGATGATAAAATAGTATCCATTTGAAGGTTTATTCGCTAACAAATTAATACATAGTAAGCACAACAAGTCTGCTTTTTCATGTCCTAGGTTTCTTGACTAGGCATACAGACAATATGACGTCTGCAGTGACTTGAATTTGACGTCATATCCGCCCAATGAGCTCTAGGTTCCAAGGGAAGAGTGCTCGATTTGCCGAGTTCGAAAACGGCCTAGCTCCCGTGTCGTGGCGTCATTCTGCCACCAGGTGGTCATTGTGTGAAACTCAAGGAACAGCACTGCCATCAACCAAATCAACCTAACTTTCCAGATATATATCTCTTTTAAGGTTTTAATTTGATACACCCTCGCAGGTAAAACCAGACAGTGATTAAACCACGAGTCCGAGTTTCACCTCCAGTTGGCAACGTTATCTTTGTCTTCAGTGGCTTCGCGTTATCACTACATCATCGTCAAACCCCAGTTGCTGTGCAGTCTTTGTCAATAATATCGCCAAGTAATCATTTTTTCTTGCTCAAAAAATTATCGATCAATAATACATTGAGAACTTACAAATAAATGTTTTGCAATTATTATATTCTCTATAAGGTCTAAAAATCATTTAAGGTCATTTCAATCCGAGGGGTGAATATGGTATATCAAAGTTTAATAATTTTTTCATGTTTTCCTCATCCTAATAATAATAATAATAAAAATAAACTCGTTTATTGTTCTCGGAGTGAACTCCTTTGGAACATAGAAATGATATACAGTGGTGTGCAAGACAATTAATATGGGAATAAGCCAATCAGGAAACAAAAAAGGGAAGTTATCATATGAATTGCCAACAATAGACATATACAACATTATCATTTAGCAATGTGGAAAAATAACTGAATTTCTTCTTCTAACAGAAAAACGAACATTAAACATATCAATAAACAAATAACACAACTTTTAAAAAGGAAATTTAGCTTAACAAATGATAAGGAAAAAAAAGGAACTGAATTGCTTCTTCTTACGCAACAATGGACACTAATAACATCAATGAACTGATAAATGAGTTACATGGTCAGCATTCATGGTCAGCATTCCGGAAAGTAAGTGTGTGATAATCTTTCTCTTAAATATTACCAGTGATGCACTGTCTTTTATCAGTTTAGGCAAGTCATTCCACAGCTTTGAGGGGTATAGGTAATGTGGAAAGGGGTGGCAGCGGTCCCCCACCGAACATTTTCAAGCGAAAATGTTTTATTAATATTACAATCTCTGACACAAAGTTTATAGGTACATTGTTCGTCACTCTGCTTAATTTATCTCAATAGGGTTATATAATGAGAGCAATTAAATGGAACATTAAAGGGAAAAGAGACGATATTTACAGTAATTCTGCGGTGAAAAATTGCTCTCAAAAGGCTTCAAAATCTACCCGGATCCCTCGCTAGTCTCAATCCTTTGTAAATGTTTGAATAGAGTTTCGTTTGCTATCCAAGCATTTTTTTCATTCAATTGATTCTTTTTATGTCTCCAATGTAAATGCCTTCGTTGAAGCTTTTGGTATCTTAATTTATATATTCATAATACTCAAACCGAGTCTCTTTAAACGCTATGCATTTCTCCCAAATCTGAGTAAAGATTCGAAAAAAAATTTTTTCCAAATCACACAGATATTTAAAATATTATAGTACATGTACTATTGCTAACATTTGGGGTTAAAATATAAAGGATATCGAATAAATTATATTAAATAGTGAAATTAAGTTCAAAAAAACCCTAGCATAGGGGATAAAAGAACTATAATTCATGGCAGGGTATTTCAGGAAACCCAGTACGTAAAGAAAAAATAAAAAAGGCGTCGGTGCCTTGATCACCTACCTTCCTATCCCTATTCACACCTATTTACCAATCTCGTGACAGAGAATAGGGCAGAGAAACGATTATGCAAAGGATATTTGAGGACTTGTCACATTTCTCATAAGGTAATTTCGGGTTATTTGGGTGGAGAATGTATGAAACCACAACGGATACGAGACGAGACAAAGTTTTTTAATAACGCGCGGAAGAGTGCAGGCAAAAGTTTCGTGGGCCGAAACGAATGGAAAATTTTCATAGTTTTCTTTATCGTTTGTTTTTTTTTTCTCCATCGCCAGTGGAAAAATTCTCTCCTTTCACGCTAGCACTGCACGTAGTGTGGCGTCAAATAGATTCCGGTAGGTGTTACCACACCTACACTAGTAATTTAGAGATGCCCTAACTCTCCTGGAGGGTCTATAGGTACAATTTGCATTGCATAATTAAGTATTACTTCACCAACCCCAACGAACTAGCTGTCCTTAAAATTTATCCTAACGATGCGGTCAACGTGCCACGTTATATTGGAATCGAAAGATTTGATCGCATGGTTTGTGACATTAGCTGCTTACCTAAAACTGCTTAACAGAGTTTAAGGTAGTGCGAACGAGATAGTTTCTTCATCATAATAGAGACCATATTCGATATATACATTTTAGTTTCACCAACTGTGAGACACACGAATTAAATATCGCATAATTAATGGTGCAATCATACAGTTTTACATGACAAAAATTGTAAGTAATCAAATCAAAATATCTACAAAAAGTCTTTAACTTGACTCATTTTTTTCACGCGGTACGTTTGAAACTCCACCAAAAAGGAAGGTTTATTGTAATCCCGAAGAATTTACTGCGGTGACAATATGATTTGTTTTCAAAAACAGTTGAGAAAACACACAAACTACACAGTTGTTTTTTTTGACGAGATCTAAGTGTAGGAAAGGCCTCATTAAAAAAAGTCTCTCTGGAGTGCATGCACGTAGTATTTCTCATATAGAAGGGCTGGTATTTTTTTTTTATAAATACCTCGGAAAGTAATGTGGTAAGGGGTTGAAGGAGGTGTGAAGACTTGTGGAAGGAGGTGTGGAGACATCAGCCACGGAAGGGGAAGCAATGGGGAATGGGAGAACGAAGAACATAAATGTGCACTGTGAGTCAAAGATGGGTCTTGACAAGACTGAAGACCGGAAATTTTATTTCTTTTCGCCACTGAAGGGCATGCATTTTTTATACAAAAATTCAAGGCGACGCGTCACACCCGTTCTACCGGTCAAATTTGTGATGATTTTCGACCCCAGATTTTTTGTTCAAGTCATACGTCATCAACTTGAAATTTTTATAGTATAAAGAATAGACCGTTGCCAAGGGAGATTCGTATCTGAAATATGAAAAATTTATCTCGGAGCTTAATAAAACCATCGGGAAAACGGCAAGATTTAGGGTATATTTTTACAAAAACTAATATTATTATTGAAATATCTTAAACTAACGGAGATGTATCAATCCTCCTTCTGTCAGAATGCTAAGTAACAGCTGTCACGGTTGTAAGATGAAATCTATAATTGGTATCTTTCGAGAAGCCACCCGAATGGTTTTCGGACATGATGTGCTCGGACGGTGACGCAAATAGTTCAGTCTTCTCTCACAGATCTTATGTCAGCGCTGCCTTTTATTTACGTGCGGGAAACTGGGCTACAAGTTACCGACAACTTTTGCCTCGTGCGAGAGTTGTCCTGGGGTAAGATACTCCTGACGCCAAAACGCCTCGATCGGGTGCGAGTGACGCCACCTTGTGGATTTTCGACAGAACTATTCCTAACCGAAGGGTATGATGCGCCCTCTTAACGAAAAACATAGAATCTCTGAAAAACTGCAGAAAAAAACGGTAAATAAGCAAAATAAACGCAAAATAAATAGTTTTAAATTCCTTAATTACTGATGTAAATACCTAAACAGACGAAGTAGTCACATAGGGTAGGTAGGATTAGTCTTTTGACGGTTCGTAGAAGGCACGAGTTCTCTTGTGACCCGTCAGAAACAGATGAGCAAACCAAGCGTAAACTAGAGACCCTCAAGTCAGAGACTGGAAGCCGGTCACGTTGCATTACCCGCTCTTGGTGCTTCATTTAATCGAATAATTAGTTAACCACTTAAATATATGATTATTCAACTGTTTATCTCATTAATTTATCATTTTAATAATTTAATATATCAATAAACATTTAATAATTAATACAAATCGTATAAAATTAGAGGTTACATTGTTGCTAAGTAATATTTACAAATATTTGTGCCGCTCTTGGTTGAAAATGCTCGATTCTCGTTGGTTCCGCCATATTCCATGGCTCACCAATCATAAGTGGGACTGAGGTGTCCACTGTTTGACTTGAGGGTTTCAAGTGTAAACCTGAGTCACCTACATTGCTCCAACTGCAATACATTGAAGTGCAGTAGTTGTAGTGTGGCTGACGCAATGTAGGGGACTCTGCTGTAAATTAGTGATCCGTCCGCAATGTGTGTTACACTGTTATTATTAGAATCACTCTAGGAACGTGGAAAGAAGTAATGTTTTTCCTATAGAATAGGCAGTATTACCCTTATTTTGGCAGTTTCATCAGTTCTAGAAATATAATGCGTGGCTAAAATTATATCTTCTCCGTGTCTCAGTAAAAATAAAATGCCTTATCGGATTTTTAAAGAAATCTAAGCCTATCACGCGAGCCTTCAAGACCATAACGGTTCCAAATAGGCTTGTGCGATGAATTAGCCCATCGAGGGTCGATGAAAAAAAATCATCGAGATGATTCGGTTTCGATGATCGTCATCGACGATGATGAGTCGATGAATTCATCGCCGTCGATGAACTCACCGACCTCGTTAAGTCGATGAATTCATTCATCGCCGACGGAAAGGTAGGGATAGGCACGGACGGACGACGCATCACAAATGGGGAGCATGCATTATTTTTTATGACGCTTTGAATGAGAAATTCACTAGGTAAAATGCATTGAACGAAAATTTTACTGATGAACAACATCGTTTTCTAGAGGTATTACTCTTTAAAAACATTACGTTTTCGTCTGCTTGAAAACACGAGCTTAATAGAAGAACTAGGATGGGAATTACTATCAGAACGCAGGTTAAAATTTAGATTAAACCGTTTAAGTAAATTTGAAACCGTTTTGTTCACAGATGACGTTAGATATATATATTAAGAACTCCTGCGTATAATGCTAGGTTTGATCATCTTAACAAGATTAGAGCGATAGATTGTCGTACCGATAGATTTAAAATGTCATTTTTCCCGCGTACTATAAGAGAGAATAATAGGCAGCGTAGCAAAGGGATAGGTAGGTGAAATATAGTTAGTGTAGTCTATAGTGCATGATGCATGTAATAACAACCAATAATCCCTTCCTTATTATGTAGATACTAACCATCTAGCTCCATGTGACCCTATTTTCTAGCATGTCTCCCTTAAATATGTCAATAGTGCATGTATGGTGATCTTAACCCCCTGCCACACATCCTCGTGGTGGCTCGCAGGGTATTAAGTAGATGTACATGTAGACGTCATCAGAGACTCAGCGCATGACGTCACGGCACGGTATCACTGCGGAAGTTGTTCAGCTTTTGAACGCGAAGGCAATTTGTTAACAGAATATTTGGCGTCAATTGTTGTATTTATCTCATTTAAAAAATATATTTAACTAATTTCACTCGATCTTTTATTTATGCAGTATAGATCGTAACGAGAAATGCGTCCCTAAAATATATGAGTCCTGCATAGTGCCCTGTGGCACTCAATTTCTGCAACGGAAAAGGTTTTTGTTTTTGTTCCCAAAGATGTAAAGAAGAGAAGGAAATGGAGTAATGCCTACATAAGGGAGTTAAACTCTTAAACTGAGATGTCTACTGCGTACTGCTGTGAGGATCATTATAATGTAAGTGTAGATACCTAACATTTAAGTTTACTTGTGTGAGTCAAGTGTCGATTGCATAAACAGGCTTAATTGATGTGAGTGTATAATCGCTACATAACAAATTTACTAGAGAAAACGAAGTTTGACTAGCTTAGGCTTATCTTATATCCTATTTAGCTCAAGAAATAACATTATGAATCTTTCAATCATCACAGTCTAAACTATTTTGTTAGTCGCCCGAAGGTTGGCATGTGCAATCCAATTATTCATTCAATGGTACCAATTTATTAATGAATTACGAGGATTTATGTAAAATGAGGCGTGGGTAGTTGGTAGAATTTTCCCTAACGTTTATTGTTTGTGTATACATTGTCCTAACTTCTTTTACACTTCATATACCTTTCAAAATCCTTCACGAAATACAGAAATATTTTGTATACCTACCTATAATTACTTGCTTTATCTGTTACATGTCTTTACTTTCAGTTACCAGAAGATATGGAAAATTGATGCAGGTATAAAATGATGGGAGGACCAATCATAATGTAGCCAGGCATCGTCCCTCATACGTTTGATTGCCAACGTGACAGGAAGACGGCCATAAGTACACCATCACGAGCAGTTGCATTAAAAAGACAACGAGCAGACTTGATTTCCGTTGCATTAGGTACGGATGGATATGATGCAAACAACGAAGAAGCCATTCAAGGTGATTTCTAGGCTAAACCTGAAGGTGAACGTGAAACTAGTCGTGTTAATACTTGTATTAAAACATCTACCACAGATAAAGGAGTGCAAGTACATCCAAATTTTAGGAGTGAACAGACTCAGACCCAACGCTCTCTTTCTGATGTCACCACCTCACCAGAAAAAAATATATTGTGTCAATAGCATGACATCTCCTATTAAAATGTTGAAGAAGAGGAAATGAAATGAAACCAGTAAAGAGTCATCGGACTCGGAGGAGAAGATTTGCTCAACAGATGAGTACTCACCATCTGAGCATTCACCCAATGGATTTGATGATGATTTGTTATAGATGACGATACAGATGTGATAGATGCCAGAGAGAGAAAACAAGACGTTTAGATGTTATTATTAATAAAAATCCCAGGCTATATTTAGGTTTACCAGAAAACTGTTGCTATGTTCTTGGCATACTTCAGAGGCGAACCAATTTAAAAATGCATACAATTGTGTTAACTCTTAAAAAAATAAGACTAAATGAATGCTTTACAATTCTCTCTGATGACTTTGGCATGTCATCAAGCACAGTTAGTTGGATATTTTGTGTAGCTGGGCAAAAAATTTCAGAATGTCTCAGGCAGTTAATTGTTTGCCTAAAAAGGATAAAATATTAGCATTGTTGCCTATCCCTTTCAGGTCAAGGTACAGTAATGTTCAATCAATCGTTGACTGCCTAGAAATAGAAATTGAAAAGCCTTCTGATCCTGTGAAACAAGCACTGACATGGTCTGAATATAAGTCAGCCAACACCCTCAATTATTTGATATCAAGCTGCTCTGCCAGATGGTCTGATCAACTATATATCAAAAGGTTTTGGTGGTAGAATATCAAATTCACTGCTTGCAGAGAAATGCAATTACCCCAAAAAGTTGCACCCTGATTGTGCTGTGATGGCTGATCGAGGCTTCCAGCACGTAGAAAGCTTGCTTGGCAGCAAACACTGCGCATTAATTTGACCCCCAAGTGTCAAAGCTGAAGAAAAGGTCACCAAAAATGAAGTCATGGAGACTAAAAAAATAGCAGCTTGCGGATTCATGTTGAGCGTCTAATGAGACGAAAAAGGAAAATTTAAAATGCAAGTTCCCCATGCGTGTGTTGACCATAATCTAATTTCCCTTATCGATGACGTAATAATTATGCCTGGTGGTTGTTTCAATCTGCAGGCTCCATTAATAAAGTAGCTTCCTTGAACACAAGTAAATCAATTTTTAATGAAAGGGAACAAGGATATAATAATATTATTTATCATGACCAAACAAAAAAGCTTTAAGACGCTTAAGTAAAACAAACTGTTTTACTGTAATTCAATGACGAACCATTTTAAGAGCATTCAGTAACATGAATCCTCCAAAGCAGTTATACAATTTTTAATTTCTTTGACAACTTTTCAGGAGTATGGGGAATATGTATTTTATATTAAATGTTTTAATGTTTTATACATATTTAAATGTTTTAATGATCACATTTTAATGATTAGTCTGGCTTATAACGATAGGAGAAACAAATCAATGTGTGCAGTTTGTGAAAATTATGGAAATAAGTTAAAAATTATTCAATTAACAGAACTATCATTAGGTCAATCTATCTTTAATAAACACAAATTATTTAATTAAATTATGGTAAACCTTAGAATCCCCTCTATTATAAGCATATAAGCATTTAATCATCTGCCTGTTTTAACTCCACGAATCTCGGCAGCGACGAAAAAACTGCTGTTTTTTAAATAGGCAGCCACCATAAGGGAGTCAATCAATGGTAAATTATCGGACTGTGCTGTTTAAAATCCCTATTCAGTCATATTTTCAATGAGAAACGGCAGGAAACCTAAAAAAAATGTTTGTTATTTTTTCTTCTAAAACACTCGTCTACTTCCGTAGCAACGAGGAAGCTCTACCGTGCGGTGACGTCAAACCAATGAGGAAGCGTTTCAGATCACGTGACTGTCGTCAATTTTCCGGAACATTTTAATAGCATATAATAAACTTTGTGGTTGACATAGATACTTTTAGCTTTACATATTTGAATTTGTGGGTAAATTTCGTATCAAGTGCACTACCACCACACGTGATACAAATTTCATGCATATTCCCCATTATCATCTAATGGGGATGAATTCATTGACTCATCTACATCGGTGAATTCATCGACTCATGGACGTCAGTTTATTTATCAACTCATCAACGTCAGTCAATTCATCGACTCATCGACGTCGGTGAATTCATCGACGTCGATGACCGATGACATTCATTGTCATCGATTCGGTTCATCGCAACGCAATGAATATAATCATCGTCGATCAATTCGATGAATCGACTCATCGCACAGGCCTAGTTCCAAACAAAAATATGTTGTAGAGATAAAATCTCATTAGATAAAATTCGTTCCGTGGGAGATGGTGACCTTTTTAAGACGCCTTTGGTTGCTGGATGTGGGAGCGGTTATCGTTGGCCGTCCTCAGTTGGTGGGTGTGGGCATTGGAATGGATGGTGATACCGCGACTGGCGGTGGCAGCGGTGGGCGTCGCGACGCCTTTGAGGGGGCGCGGGAAGGTTGGATTGGTCGACCTCGTCCCGAATCGAGCCGATTGCCGGCTTCATGTGCGGAGGTGGAGAGATCGAGGAGTCGTGGGCTCAAGACAGGAATAGATAACGAGAAGAGACCACCGATTGGATGCAATGGAAGAGAAGACGGCCATATTAAGGCAGTCCGAGCGTGATATAATTTTTACTTAGAAATCAATGAATTTGGTCTAATTTTAAAGACAAGTATCTCACCTATTCAATGACACCAAAAATTCTACCCCTTTATCACATTACTTTCGGAGATATTTGCCAAAAAATACCAGCCTTCTTACATGGAAAATGGTACGTGTATGCACTCCTGAGAGACAATATTTACTAAGGATGAGTCGAATCTAAATGTTGATTCTCGATTCCAGCGATTATCAGGATTAGAATCGGTATCGAGAATCGATCGCCTAAAGTCGATTCAGTTTCCGTCGATTCTAGATGGATAAATATTCAAATCAAATTTCATTTATCACATCATATTTATGTCAGTAATTTTGGGGGTAGACTATCAGTTTGTACTTTTTATCTACCCCAGTTAGGAGAAAGATGAATTAATAAATAAAAAGACCAGAGAGGAATACGTCAGACAAATTTTAACCCGCTGTGTAAAGGGTATCAAGTATAAAATGGAAAACAATGAGTCATCCACTATCTTTGGCAGTTTACAAAAAATGAAAAGCTACTGAATGACATATAGAAAAAGAAGAAAAAAGCAGCTACAGATGGTACAGAGAAAAAAAACAAAAATGCTACAGATGGTATAGAGTACTCTGTACCTTCCAGTAGCTTTATATTTATCTAACATGTCAAAGATTATAACTCTGTTCCATCCTGTAGTCCATCATTTTTCTAACCTGCCAAAGAAGATGACTCTTTCTCGCCCATTTTTGACTCAACACCCTTAACACAGCCGACACAGAGATGACGATGGACGTCAAAGTGAATAATGCTTGTAGGAATGAAGTGCCTGGCACGGAGGAAAGTAGAGTATAGATCTACAGCAAATCAATCTCTTGATTTATGACTCCTGATGATAAATGTGGATCTCAGGGCAAAAGCATGTCCCTATACTTTCACGGTGTCTCATTCCAAGTATCACAGAGAAGGAACGAAAAGGAACGCAAAACCGTCATTCCACAAAATACTTATACCAGCTGAATTATATAGTTCCCTCTCACATTGGAGAATTTTATTTGAAACGAAACGCGAATATTTAGCTCCATGGAATCTTTTTGCGTACTCCGTGCTCAAGTTACTCTTAAACAAAGACCGGAGCAATAGGACCGCTCCATTGACTTCAGCCGTTAAGTTAAAGAGATCCTATTTTGGTAATTAGCTTTCATTTGAACAGCCGTTATTACAGTCGAAGAAGCCTTCTTAAACGACACTCAGATATATCCCGTTTTTATGGCTTCCGTGCTTCAATTAGCATTTGTTTGAAGTTGGAGAAGCTATTAAAGTTCCCATTGTGATCATTTGGAAGAAAATTCACTTTGGTAGTCCCTATCCCACTGATTTTTCTCATATCGGAGCATCATCAGGATTTTCTGCGTACACCGTCGTTAACATTTGTTAACAAATGTTAGAAGAATTAGGATGGGAATCGCTATCACAGCGTAGATTAAATTATAGGCTTAACCTCCTAAATAAATTTCAGGAAAATCATTTTACTGACGACGTAAAAAACATACTATTAACCCCTTCGTACTACGGCAGATTAGATCGCGCCAATAAAATTAGAGAGCTAGATTGTAGAACCGAAAGATATAAAATGTCATTTTTTCCGCGTACCATTCGGGACCATAACAGCTGTGATCGTCGTCATGAATAGTTCGAGTATTGACAATAGGCAGGCAGTTAATCTTTCTCATTATATTCTCCTCTTTCTTATTTATGCATGATGTAAATAATGATGTTCTTATTTATGCATGATATTTTGAATCTGTAGTAGTAGTCTTTGTATCCCTTGCATGTTAGAACGATTGGAGATAGAATGTTTCTTGGGTATTAGATTTGTAATTGGCGCTTTGCATGTGTGGTACGCGGGTTTTTAATGTAATGTCGGTGTTCTACCATATCATTCATGCATGCCTGGTGCGAAAGCACCCCCTGCCACACACCGTTTGGGTGGCTTGCAGGGTATGACGTAGATGTAGATGTAGATGTAACATCACTTTTTTGTAAATGAAGTAACTTTTTTATTCCACATAAAATTTTTTCATGACCCTAAAGACTTAAAAAAAAAAAATCTGTGGAATAACAAACTTACTTCACTTACAACGCATAGTAAAATTCATGCCTGAGACAACAGAGCTAAAATAACTATTCAACGATTTGAATCACCCTGTAATTGGTTGAATATTTGAATTTAGAGACTAGTCGGTCGTTAGCAGTCGTGAAATTTTTGATTGAAAAAAAATTAGAAACAATTTGATGATTCGTAAAGGTCTAATAGATCACATTTCCTGGCTGCACTGTATTTAATTACTTCGGTACAGTTCCATTTTCTGCATAAACATGAAGTCATTCAGTAGTGTGCCGAATCGGGGTTGACCGATTCGACACATTCGAAGAACCGAAGCGCCGGGGCTGAAGGCCAGGTTCGGCGCGTTAACAAGAGGGGGCGCAGACAGCAGTTCGTCGTCCAGGGACTGAAGCGCACCCACCAAGGCGAAAGGGAGCAGAAAGTGACGAGGCTCGAAAGGAGAAAGATCTCCTTTGTTCTGTACATTGGTTGAAATTATAAGTCTGTTTTCTGAAAGAAACCTTGGTGCTTCTTAATTTCCCGTCCTCACGTCACAGTAGTTAGGATTCACGGGCAGCCGTTAAATTATTTTCCTCTCAATTTTGGAAAATGACTCCCGATGGAGGAACATATTAAATGAAGAGAACTCATAAAATCATCGAAAAAATAATTTAGAATTGCAATTGTAGCGTGAATAACTGCAGGGAAGGTAATATCCTTAAGGTAGTCCGAGCGAAAAATCATTTGATTTATAAATCAATGAATTTGGTCTCATTTTAAAGAAAAATATCTCACCCTTATAATGATAAAAAAATTCGACCCATTACGACATTTCTTTCGGAGATATTTACCAAAAAATACCAGCCTTTTTACATGGGAAATGGTACATGTATGCACTCCAGAGAGACCTAAATTTACAAAATGAGGAATTTCTAACCCTTAGATGTCGTAAAAAAACTAACAGTGTGTAGTTTTTATGTTTTCTCAACTATATTTTCAAATCAATCGCATTGTCACCGCAGCAGGTTCTTGAGTAGCACAAAAAACCTTGTTTGAAGGAGTTTCTAACGCACCGCGCTAAAAAAATGAGTCAAGTTAAAGACTTATTTAGAATATTTTTCTTTAATTAATAGCTATTTCTGCCATATAAAATTATATTGCTGTACCATTAATAATGCAATATTTAATCATCCATGTGTCCTACAGCTGGTGAAATTAAAACGTAGAATTCTAATAATTCTACGTTTGCAGGACAGTTGCAATAATTCTAAATTTTTTAAAAACCATATGCCATTAATTTTTTATGGCAAGTGATAATCTGTAACAAACAAAAGCAGTAAAAATGACTATTTCTCATGGAAAAAGCCCATCTATTTCCATTATTCCCAGTGATGAGGCTTTCATTATATCATTTATTCTCCACACGCTACTCAGCTGGTGATTTCAGCTCTTAACCTGGCAGGTGAAGAGATTAGTTAAAATCTTTTGACAGATTAGGGTGATAGGTCAGGACACTTTGCATTGGCAGACATAATCTCTATCAGTTTGCATGAAATCTACAGACCTCTGGTTATAGACTAGGTGATCTCAGTCGCCCACATTGCTCACCTGAGTTCGTACCCGAAGAGGAGTCCGCAGAGAGCGGGTAATCCAAGCCTGAAAGTAAGAAAGCACTCAATCAAAAATATATTAAGAGCACATTTACACGACATTGAAGCCTGGTTATTAAGAGTAGCGGAGTAAATGAGATTGGAAACAATGGTGACGTGGTTTTACAGGAAAGTGATGAAGATTAAATGAACGGAGAGAATCACTAACGAGGAAGCTCTACTGAGTGCTGGAGAATAAAGAAGCATGACCAGCCTTATCACATTCTTGGGATGTGCTCTTTACCTTAACGAAGCACAGTTGCCTAACCCTTCCGCATGAACCCTTCTCCAAACACCAAAGTCTACATCTAGGCACCATCCTGCGATCCCCCACATGGTCATGTGGCAGGGGGCGTGAGGACACCAACCGTGTAAAAATGTGAGGGAAAAGGATTTTGGAGGTGGAATGGTGCCGTGTATTATTGGAATATATTGATAGGAGCTCACTTTTCATCATAGTCACCTATTTTGCGTGTAAGAAACAAGTATTTTTACTTATCTGCTTGGAAAAATCTCTCAATTATTTTAAGATTTCTGTCAGACCTAGAGATGTAGTGTGGCGTCAAAATGACATCCTTTGCGTCTCTCAGAAAGATACCTGTTCTGAATTTCTCCAGCAAACAAAGCCTAACGCATAGCTTCCGAGTCTCTAAGGGCACCCTGCCCAACATCAGCGAACCATTTATGTTGCCGTGGAATGATTTGAAGCGTAGCGGATCAAGTCAAGAACCCATGAGTAAACTTTGATGTACACTTCCCGTCCAATAATCAGGGAAGTTCAGATAGCCTGCAGGAAATAGTGTTTTTAAATGGGAGATTCGAGAAAACTAGAATTTATTATCATCAATACTCTAAATCATTGGTCCCTAAACGCTATGATTGGTCATGGCAGCCTTCAGTTTTTTCCTATCTAATGCTCTATAAATTATGTTCCCTTATTCCCTGGAATTTGTTCACCGGTTGTTCAATCCTAAGATAAGTTGACAGCAACCCACCACCCTTCCTTGTCTAATGCCAGTTCCCTTGCCTCCTGTTTTCTCCTCTTACGCACTTTCCTCAATATTTGGGCTATGAAATTATTCCTGGGTCATTCCTTTGGATACATTTCCCTCTTTTTTGCCCACAGTTATGTTCGTCAAAAACCCATTGTGTCTCTGGGTGTGACATATCCATCTTGTTCTTCTATTCTCTATGGTGTTCCATACGATCCTCTCCTCTTCTACTCTTCTGTACACTTCATCATTTCTTATTTTGTCCGTCTATTTTATCTTCAGCATACTCCTGCAGTACCAGGTTTTGAAGGCTTTTAGACTGTTCTGGTAAGCTTTTCCAATGGTCCATGCTTCCGATTCGTAGAGTGCCACGCTCCACACGAATGTTTCCAAATACTTGTTAATATTGCTGTTTTCAGGTATTCTCGTCGCGTGTTTAGTTTTTTTGACTACAGTTTCTCCCCTCTTCTTCCTGAGGGCGTCTTCAGGTCCGTTGGACATTTTGTAAAAAAAAATAAAAAAATTTATAAAGTATTTACAAAATGTCCAACGGACCTGAAGACGCCCCCAGCAAGAGAGAAACTGTAGTCAAAAAAACTAAACACGCTACCAGAATACCTTAAAACAGCAATATTAACAAGTATATGAGTCGCGGAAGCCTTCAAAGAAGTTTCCAAATACTGTTTCCTGGTTTTTAGTTCTCTCTTCTTTGAGCGCGGCAGCTGTCCATTTCCCATGAACGCCGTCTTAGCTTGGCATAACGGTGCCGTAAACATGTTTGATTGGTAAATGAATGAGTAGAATGGTACCAGAGTATTTCTTATTTCCTCATTTGGGGATGAATACTTCGTTTACTTCTCCACTGAGTTCCCCCATAAGGCAGTCCGAGCGAAATATCATTTAACTTAGAAATCAATGAATTTGGTCTCATTTTAAAGAAAAACATCTCACCTATCCGATGACACCAAAAATTCTACCCCTTACCACATTCCTTTCGGAGATTATTGCCAAAAAAACCAGCCTGTTAAATGGGAAATGGTACGTGTATGCACTCCAAAGAGATATAATTTACAAAATGAGGTATTTCTAACACTTAGATGTCGTAAAAAAATAACAACGTGTAGTTTGTATATTTTCTCAACAATTTTTGAAAATTAACCATATTGTCACCACAGTAGGTTCTTGGGTATTAGAAAAAACCTCCTATTTTGATGGAGTTTCAAACGCACCGCGCGAAAATAATGAGTCAAGTTAAAGACTTATATAGATGTTTTCATTTAATTACTTACAATTTCTGACATAGAAAAACTATATTATTGGCACCATTAATACTGCAATATTTAATTCATGTGTCCTTCAGCTGGTGAAATTAAAACGTATAATTCGAATATAATCTCTATTATGACTAGGGAACTATCTCGCTCGGACTACTTTAAGAACCTATTTTCTGCTTTTACACTGTTTCATTAATACCAAAAATAATGATTGAATACAACGTCAGAGGAGGAAAAAACTAGCTTTTCTCTGAGGGCACGCAATGGAAAGCATGAGGAGTCCCAGAGAGGCTGTATACATTGCAAAGTGAAATGGCTATCCTGTTATTCCATTAAGTCTCCTAATATTTTTAGCAGGGGGATAGCGTTAGCTTAAGAGGCATACTGCAATAGAAGGGAGTCAATGACGGGAACCTTCCGTAAGAATGTGAAGAAGAGGTTGGTGAAGACCTTGATCTGATTCGTCGCGCTGTGTGTGGCAGAAACATGGACCATGAACAATTTCTGTCATAGAAAAACTATATTATTGGTACCATTAATAATGCAATAATAAATTGATGTGTCCCACATCTGGTGAAATTAAAACGTAAATTTCGAATATGGTCTCTATAATGACTGGGGAACTATCTCGCTTGGACTACCTTAAGTAAGGCAATGCCGTAGTACAGCATGGGCTCATTCTCGTCGGATAGAACAGGTAGTTACGCCGATCGTCAAGTAGGGTGGAATTATGCTCCCATCTCTATTCGCTCTATCTCACCCCATTTTCCCCAATCCTATTCTCCTCGTCGCTCTTCTCTTGCCTCCTTTCATCTCCCTCTCAGTCCTCCCCCCCCCACCCGCCACCCCCCCCCTCACTCCATTCGCGCCAATATCACAAGCCACAAAAGCGTAAGTAACTTTTCCAATACCGCACCGCACTCCCTCTTTTATATAGAGAGCATAATAAAAAAAAAGTTGTTGGGAAACCGGTAAAAGCGGATTCCCCGGTGGAATTCGCGCTCAGACGCCACGAGAATGACGGAAAAATAGGGGGGTGGGAGGGTAGGTTCTTCCCTTCGACCCCTTTCCGCCTGAAAAGAAAAAAAGTGGAAGAAAGAAGGAAAGGAACAGGAGATTTAAGTAGGGAATACATTGTGCCATAGTGGAAAGGTAAAGTTTATGTTCTATTTGTTGCTGGGAGACTACCCGTGAGAATAAACTTTCTTCAGATATTTCGAAAAGTCGTCGGTAGTACATGAGGCATATTTAGGAATTGGTGTTTGGCCAAATGGGTCCAGTGTTTTTCTATGGAATTCAAAACCGGAATATATATAAAGGTGTTGTCTTTCTGATTTTGTTATACGGCAGCGAAACATGGATATGTCAGGGCAAGCGTTAGATTAGGCTACATCCAGTGGGAATGAGGTTTCTCAGTAGATTGGAATTAAATTGCAATAGTAATTTCCACACTGTTTGTAATGGAAACTGAGCATGGTTTCGACACTTTATGTCATTGCAACATTATGTCATTATGTCATCCTTGAAAATGACATAACGTGTTAAAGCCACGGTCGGTATTCATTACAAACAGCGTGGAATTACTATTGTAGTTTAATTCTTACCAATGTGGATGTATACAATATTTCCACAGAGTTAAGCCTGCAACTCTTTCGCACCTGAAAAGAGTTTTCGTGAAAAGTAGGAAGAAAAGGGTTACGAATGAGAGATTGATGAAAGAATACGGGTTGGCTGTTCCAGTAATAGACGTGGACGACAGGAGTGTGCCTCGTTGGTTTTGGTCAGTTTATCCCATTTGCTGCGGCCCAGTCTCCCGATCATGAGGCTTACCGCGGGGCTAAATAGGGCAAGGTATCGCGCGTCTCTTCCTCTAGTAAGAAATTACAAAGGAAAAAGTCAATGCAGCCATATTTATAATATTTTTAAAAATTTAATTGAAGATCAACAAGTATTTGAAGAGTTTTAAGTGTATGGTATATCGTCAAACCATCAAGGGCGGATGAGTTACCAGGATGCTCTCCCCGGAGCACGGGAGTTTAAGTACGTTCTCAGCAGCCTGCAGTGCGAACATACTAGTACGTTTGCAGCAGTAAATGGGTTAAGGGAATAGGTGAGAGTGAATATCAATACTCATGTATGAAAGTAAATTGAATGCTGTGAGAGGAAGATGAAGACCGCGAAAATTATGGGTGGATTTGATTTAGGAGACCATTGATAGGAGTCGCGTTTGCGGGGCCCTAAGCAACCACGATTGGTGCATCCCTAGGCAACTATGAATTATTGGCCCTAAAAACGTTGCCGTTCGAGCCCTATGTTGTATAACCAATTAGCGTGGTGATTCATAATTATTTTCAATTTATTTTTTAACTTTCTTTGCATATAGATATTTAAATAAAAACTAACAAATGCCCAGGCAACTATACCTTGTGGGACCTCAGGCAACTATGATTGGTGCAGCATTGGACAACTATGGTATACCAGCCCTTAAAAAAATCATTAGGGCTCTATATTATAAAACCAATTCGTAGGGTGATTTATAATTATTTGCAATTTTTTTATTAATTTATTTGCATTCCGATATTTAAATAACAACTAACAAATGGGACCCCAGGCAACTATGCCTTGTGAGACCTCAGGCAACTATGATTGGCGCAGCACTGGACAACTACGGGTTACCGGCCCTGAAAAAAGTCATTTGAGCCCTATATAATAAAACCAACTCGTAGGGTGATTTATTAGTATTTTAAATTTATTTATTAATTTTCCATACTTATTGATTTCTAATAGAAATTGACAAATTATTTATTCCAAAAGTGGTGCACAAGTCCTATACAGAACATTGATTTCCGCAGCAGGACAATTAGCGATGCTCAAGGTACACAGGGACAAATTTGGCTCCCTGGTCAGATACGGTAACGTGACAGTCACGCCTGGTTTTATTTTTCCATCCTATGTTTACAGAGTTTCTCCGGAATTTGGGGCCCCTTCGATGTGCGGGGCCCGGGGCAGTTGCCCCGCTTGCACAGCTCCAAGGGCGATCCTGGGAGGAGTATCCATATTTATGCCGGTCAGAAGTCGCTTCACCCACCAGGGTTTATTTGCTATCTTTTCTTTTCTTCACCCAATGGAAGGAAACAGATTGAGTAAAGAACCTTGCTCCCAGGAATAAATGCTCCATCGCCATCCCTTTATCCACTGTTATGCGCGGTGTAGCGGAATAAAGCCACCCCGATTCAAAGGCATAAAATCGTGACTAATGGAGTAAAACCGGCGAGAATGGCATCCACGTTTATGAAAGTCACCTTTCATAAAATACGAATCGAGCGACGGGCGTAAAAAAGACACAACCGTCGAGCCGAAAAAAAAATCATTCGCGTAAAGAGAAAATAACTCCTGAAAGAAATTCGCGTCAGGTACGCAGCCTTTTTCACAAACTGGCGGAATTCACACCCCAAACGGATCGAAGTCTGCCATCGAAAAATGTTCATTTCTCCCCTTCAAACAGGCGCGCGAGTTTATAAAGTGAAAAGAGCACAAAGATGTTTCGAGTTCTGGCGAATTTCCAACGAGATTTCACGCGTGGCAACTGTTAATACGCCATCCACACAGTGGAACGTTCATTAGCTAATGCGAGCTTGATAAGTCGAAAGACTCGAGGTTTTGGGGTTGAGAGCAGCCAGCCGTTTTTTCCACTTAAGGTGGTCATGGCGCGAATCATGAGATTTTGAGTGCACGTTTTATTTATTGTCCAAGAAAGGCGAAATAAAACTCTTGGACCTTTCACACACTTTAGTACATCAATTTATGCCTAGAAAATAACCGTACATGTAATAAAATTATGCAAGTATTATGTTTCAAATGTTATGTCTCAATTATAGCATGGTTATGAATTAGGTGTAGGATTCGAAATTTAAGGAAAAATTGAATGTAAATATGTGTATAAGTTATATATAAAAGGAGAACACTTACAGATTATCTTGATATTTCGGTGCCACTAGCACCTTGGTCGCAAGAGCGTAGACTCACTAGAGCGTAGGAGTCTACGCTCTTGCGACCAAGGTGCTAGTGGCACCGAAATATCAAGAAACTTTGTGTGTTCATTTTTTGTTTCTGTGTTTATCGTCTGCCTTCCTCTGGAAAACTGTTCATATATATATATATATATATATATATATATATATATATATATATATATATATATATATATATATATATATATATATATATATATATATATATATATATATATACACACACACAAAATACAAGTTGCTACATACGTCCAAAAAATGAAGATTTCTTCATAAAGTTGGTGGTTTCCGGTGCGACTTTATGGAATTTGTTATAAATTTTAAATAAAAGAGTTGTACACTGTTTTTCCACGATAATTATATCTTACGACCATGGTTTCAACAGCCCCTCTTGATGTAAACACCCAGACGACCGTAGTCAAAGGGGTTAATTAGTTTTCCTTTGCATCAAGGAAAGATTATGAGTTTCAATGTGTCATATTTGTGAAGGGTTTTTTATTACTGGAGATTTTTTCAACCGATTGCTCACAAAAATGCTGGTGACAGCCATCAATCTCGTAAGAGGTCACATTTATCAAAATAAGTGCCAGTCAGTTTGCTTCTTTTTTAATAACAACCTCGCTTTCTTTCTGTCGATGTCGGTCGTATTTTCCCCGCTTGTTGCCTTCCTTTGGACCGAAAATCTGCAATTCTCTAGAGCGTGTTGACAGGGTTATACCAGAGTAAAATCGAAAGATTGAAAACTCCTAAATTTGAAGTCGATAACAAGCGGCAGTTTTGTGTGAGAGAAAATAAATGAAAGGCGAAAAGGTTGAGCATTTGAGGAAACAAACGAAATCAAGATTGAAAGGTGGAGGAGACAATAGCCGAACCATTTCTCCCTACGGCATTGTCCAAAAACTATTTGCTTCAGAGACTGTTGCGTAATGTTGCCATAACTTTAAAAAAGACACATTATTGTTGAAACCTATTCCAGTGTATGATAATAAACTGCTTGGAAATATAGCATAGCTGGGTCAAGAGCTGTGCGAATACTTCGAAATCAATTCGAATAGACTCGAATCAGGCTTAATTCGATTCGATTCGCCTGCGAATCTAGATGCTTTGAAACCGAATGATTCGAAATATTCGAATCTGATAGATTCGTCTTCGAATCGTTGCGTGCATTCAAGCATGGCGCTCATTCCAAAAATGGTGCGCCTGACGTTTAGACGATGTTATCCACACGCGAAACGAAAATTTAAACGGCCACATGTTAATCTGTGCCATTTCTTGTGCAACTAAAGATTTATAAGCTAACGTAAGGCCCTGAAGTATTGTAAAAATGTTTATTACTTTGACTGCGCATAAGGTTTTGCATTTTACTTAGATTCGAATTCGATTCGCAAGCGAATTTTTTAGGGTGATTCGATTCGCTACCAAAATTAAAAATAAAATTATTTTCGATTCGATTCGAAATATCTTTTGGGAAATTCGATTCGGTTCGATTCGAAATGAAAATCCCTGATTCGCACAGTACTAGCTGGGTCGTAATGAGATCCTCAGATCTTTTTTTGATGTTGTTTCGATGTGAGTGGAATGTAGGGGTGTTGCAGTGAGGAACGCAGAGAAACAGAGGGGAAGGAGAGAGAGAGAGAGAGATATTTCAAGAAAGGACAAGAGGAATGAAAGGAGAAGGAGAGGGAGAGAGAGAGAGGGAGAGAGGAAGGGGAGTAGGAGGAAATTGAGGGCGGAGGTGGGGTTGGGCAAGCCAGCAAAGTTCACGGTTGCCGTCGCTGCTGCCTCGGCACTTTGTCGGCTTCTCTATCCCCCCGCTTAATTCGCCTCCCGTTCCCACACCGAAACGCTCTCTACTCAAACCCCTCTCATAGAGAGTCTACAACTCCACCTTTCTCCATTCCTCCACTCCCTCCCCCACGCCACACGAGCACCAATTCCCATTCCGACGCACTCCCCTGCAGACAGACAGACCAACCAGACCGCTTTCTTTCCTTTCGAACCTCTCTTCCGATCGGGGAATACTTTTAAAGGCAGTTTGAGCGAACTATCATTTAACTGGAAAATCAATGGATTTAATGCAAATTATAATTAGTCAGTAAGAGTAAACAAACTGGTCACTTGTCTGAAAACAACTCTTTTATCAAGTAATTAAGTCTCCAAGCGGTTCATTACGCATCCACCATCTTGGCTACTTATGGAACTCATAACTCCATGCCATAAGTTATTAGACCAATGAATTTATTGAATGTTTGTGCAACACTTATTGAATGGTTTCAATGGCTTATGGGTCCCATAACTTTATGGAATACGTATGTTACCTTCCTGCAACTGGCTATTAGAGATGTAGTGAGGCATCATGAAAATATTCTCCGTGTCGCTCTGAAACACGCATGTTCTGAATTTCTCAAGCAAACGAAGCCTATCGTGTTGCCTCCAAGTCCCTTTTGGGTCTCGAGTATACAAAATAAATCGAAAAAAAAATGAAAACCATTTAAAGCCAAAATTCAGGTACGTAATATTCAGCATGCTCCTTGAATATATCTTTAGTAATCACCTTTGTCCAGCCACATTGGAGCTGAATTCAGTGCCATTTTCATGTAACTACTGTATTTTGACTTCAATAGTACGACCTTTCTCCGATAGTAACTTTGAAAAAATAGGAGTTATGAGGCCAATATTTTATTTTTATTCAATATTCTGGAACATTTTGCTTTTTTAAAACCATTATTACAAAAGGTTTAGAATGCATTCTCGTTTAAATTGACGTTTTTTTTGCTGTGATCTGGGCAATCTCAATGTGTGAAAAATGCGATGCGATGAAAATGATGAAATGGAGAAATCTCGTTCTTCTAAAAGATCTCGCTGCTCCATACACGGCAGACAAAGGAGGGGGTGTGGGCAAGAAGGGACGCCGACGACGCCGCGGGGATCGACGCGCGACCCCGATACGACCCTTTTAGGGTTATGTGCCCTTTTCTTCTCCTCACCACGACTGACCCCCCCTCCCAACCCTTCTGGAACCATATTCTGGAACATTTTGCTTTTTTAAAACCATTATTACAAAAGGTTTAGAATGCATTCTCGTTTAAATTGACGTTTTTTGCTGTGATCTGGGCAATCTCAATGTGTGAACATATCCACTATTAAGGCTGGATAAGAGTCAAATTAGTCCAGAAAACACACATTATTTTATTCGCAGTGTATAAAACGAAATCAAAGATGATGTATCCAACTTTTCAGAAAATCTGGAGTGAGTGACCCTGAGGCCAGACTCTCCTCAGGCATCCAAGATATGATTCGAATTAATGGTATAGGCAGTAACTGGGTGGAATACCTTCACAATGATATGATGAATTACTTATTTTTCCACCAAAGATATATATTATTCCCGCTTTCCCGCTCAGCAACGCAAAATATTGGCAACGCCACTAGTTCAGCGCTTGCTGATAAGTGGCAGCATCATTAAGAACCTTGATTCACGGAGATATTAACTCTGCATACATGGCTTACAACGCCAAACGTAAGTATGAAGAATTTTCCAAAAATAATTCTGGATATGTCTCGGGACTGAGGAGGTTAAATGTTTAGACAGGATTCAGTCAACCATTTCACCCCTCAGCGATACAATCGAGGACTGATATCAGCATCAAAAAAATTAGGAAAAAAAGTTCTGGGAAATAAATGGATTCAGGTGGTTGGAGCGATTGTTTTACACGTACATATTAGAGTAAACCTTGGCGCTCCGGTACTCATAAGCAATAGGTACATTTGAAAATCGACACAAAATTTCGTGTCACCGGTTTGGTTTCGTTGCAAAGGCAATGCTCTCATAACACGTAATCTAAAGCATTTGACATATATTTCGAAATGATTTGGTGGCGTGTATGACGATTTTCTCCTAAACGCAATGGCGTACGTTTCATATTGTTGTAATGCTTTCTAATAATATTCAAGGTATCATGTAAAGAATATAAAACACACATATACTTATAGTTATCGCTAACATTTTAAATTTTGTGCTGTACACCGAACGCATAGCTACACTTTACTTAAGACTAAATTTTTAAAATGTGATTCTCGCACCATTCGAATCATCGCTACAACATGTATGGTTAGTGTCAACATAAAAATATATGCAGTTAAGTGAACTGTAGTCCAAGAATTTTATTCCGACTTAGTTGAAAAGTTTTTAATATGTGTACTCACAAATATTGCTATCACGACCTTAAGGTAGCCAAGTCATGGCATAATCGTGCCGCATGCCTACATACGAAGAAAAACAATTAAACATGATAAAGAGAACACAAAGTCGGTAAAAAGGCATTGAATGCATTGCGTTTATTACGGTTTACAACCGAAAAAATTTGCACGAGATGCGATTTATCATACGAAATATGAAACTTATTTACTTAGGTATTTTCATGGATATAAGTTTTAATTTTACGCCATAAACCCAACACATAGAAATACACCAAGGTTGAAATTCGATATGAAAAAGTCATTTGACTTGACCGGGATTCGAACCCGGATCTCCCAATTGCCGGTCAGGTATGTTAGCCGGTTACACCACCAAGCCATCCTCCTTCAAGGCCAATTTCGAGGGGGGTTTATGCGAACTAGATGTTCGCATAGAAATACTTTAATGGAGACAAAAATTTTTAAATATGATTCTCGAATCACTCGAATCATCGCTATAACATGTATGGTTATTGCAAACATATAAATATACGTACTTAAATGAATTGAGGCCAAAGTATTTTACTTCGACTTAGTTGAGGAATTTTTAAATTTCGTCCTCACGAATATCGCTCCGACCACATTAAGTTAGCCAAATCTTAAAGTAATTGCGCCACATGCCTACATCTCCATCTACATAGCACCCTACGTACCGCCGTACAGGCGTGTGGCAGGGGATATTATGTCACCAGCCGTGTTAATGTGTAAGTTTTTGGGAGATGAAATGGCGACACATTATAGGAGTGTATTTAGTAGAGCAATTAGTTTTGTGGTCACTTATTGTGCCTGGAAATAAAGAGTTTTTTTACCTGTATGTTTGGTAGTGTATCTCGTTTATATTGTCGCATCTGTCAGTCCTAGAGATGTAGTTAGGAGTCATGCTTATATTCTCTGCGTCGCCCTGAAAAATATTATTTCTGAATTTCTCAAGGAGCGTAAGCCTAGCGTGTAGCCTCCGAGTCGCTAGGGACTCCCACCTTAATCCCCCTGATAGAATGTGACACTATACGTACGCTCGTAGCAGTTTTTAACGAAACGAGTTGCTTTCCTTTGCCTATATTTTAAGAAGACAATTAAACATGCTTAAAAGAACGCAATATCGATGAAAAGGAAATGGATGCTATGCGTTCCTTACGGATCACGCCCGATAGAAATCGCACCGGAATCGAGGGCACCTGCTGGCAGAAAATGGATGCAGTGCTTCACGGACGGAGGGAGAGAGAGAAAAACCAATATGCATCCCTCAAAGAAAATAAAACTGCTGCAGCGTACGTAAGATTGAAGAGCGGAAGCCAGATGCTACACGAGGAGGAGGAGAAGGAGGAAGAGAAGGGAGGGTTTCCGGACGAGAAGGAATGTTTCGCCCCAGTCTGAGAGAAGAGGAAGAATAAGGAGATGGCGCAGAGAGGGAAAGAGCCCGGGGGACTCAAAAAAGAGTGAAGATTGCCTCGAGATCAATACAGGAGGAAGAAGGAGCATTGATCACCCCGAGGGAGACACAATGTATTTGTTCGGAACGGAAGAATACGGGGAAATATCGATGCTAGAACGGGGAAGATACATATGATAAATTTTGGCAAAAGAGAAAGTAAGCACGTCATCGATAGTCGATACACGTCAGTCGATATCAAAGTACACTATATGACATACAGTAGATTTTATTTATTGCTTTCAACACCAAAAACTTGAAACGTTTAATTTACATGATGGATGGAAAATATTATTTTATGATACAACACAGAAAAATAAATTTAATAAGATAGGATTTGATAGGATAACACATTTTACAACAAAATATTGAAATATATGTTATTCCGGGTATGCATTATCAAGTGTTGGTATCATACTGAAATCGAGATTTTAGTTAATATTTATCGTATAATTTCGTTTAAAAAATGTAAACGCTCATAAAAAGACAAAGAATTCGATTCTTAGTTTATAATTTTTGAGAAAGGAACAAATATAAATTTCGCAAAACGACTGAATAAACAATCGTATGACCGCTGTCCCTTGCCACAAAGAGGGGTATTATACGACGAGGGGTTCGAGTACCTGTTCCCGGATTTCGAGGGTAAGGCCTAACCCCCGCTGCGTTGGGTCCTGAAACTAAGACTTCGGGTACCCGTGACCGTCATAAAAGGGGGGGGGGAGCAAGAAGCCGAGTATTTTCGGCATTCGTTCTCTGGGTTAGGAAAATCTCTCCCGAATATTTTCGGCCTTCGTCTCCCTGGTCAAGAAACTTACTGCCGAATATTTTCGGCGTTAGTAGGGAAAGGGTTAATAATCATGAAAGCTCGGTTTGCCTCTAATGAATACCTGTGGTGAGGCAACCCTCATTAAAAACATATATATTGCCAGCAAATATAATGATTAGGTGTATATTATTTAACATAATCATCTGATACATCATAAAAATGTGATATAATTAATAATACAATATTAATAGTGCCGTTAACTTTTTCAAAGTAGCATTACAGTTAAGAAAAAATAATATTCGTCTATAATTTTTCTGGGAAATCTATCTATATCTTTCGCAGCCAATATGCACAATTTTGCCAACTGTTGAACTACTTTAAAACCTTTCGTATTATTTATAGTATCAGGCAACATTATAAACTTTTGAATCCATTTCAACAAAGGAATGCTAAAAATGGTTAAATTTGGCTTGATTAATTGAACATTTCCCCATCTCAAATATATATGTATATACACCAGATCATTACACAACTAATATTGAGGCCGTCGTAATAGTGTTGCATAAGGCATTAATTGACATCATAAAGCTACTTAGACTAACAAGGGGAGTGTCAGATAGCCGGGTCTCAGATTTTAATCAAACTTAGTAGCTGTAAAGACCGCTGTATGTGGTCTATGAATCACCCCACATATAGGGTTATATAAACAACAGTTTAAACGAAAATGGCCTTTAAAAATTTCCAAATTCCCTTTTATACTGGCCACCCACATAACTGACAAGCTACGAAAAATTTGAATATTATTAAAAATTATGCTTAAATTGTAAAATTATGAAGACAATATTATAAAATAATTATAGAAAATGGAAATCATGTGCATGAAGGAATAATGGAAATACGTCGTGAAAAGATAAGGAAGTGACATAATTATAAGGCTGCCTTCGACCGAAAAAAAAGAGACTAAGCCTGACGTCGTGTATGCAAATGAAAAATTTGCCTCGCGCAAAAATAATATCTCGAGCAAAAATAAAAAAAATCTTGAGCGCATTGTAGGATGCCGTAAAAGAAAAACTATAAAAACAGCGGAAGAAACATACCCCCGTACTGGAATCAAACCCGTGTCTCTATACCGGAGACGAGCACGTCAGTCACCCGTCCAGCTTGTCAGTTATGTGGGTGGCCCGTCTGAAGGGAATTTTGAAATTTTTAAAGGCCTTTTTTGTTTAAACTATTGGTTATATAACCCTATATGTGGAGTGATTCATGAACCACATACAACGGTCTGCACAACTACTAAGTTTGAATAAAATCTGAGACCCGGCTATCTGACACTCCCCTTGTAAGGTCATAAGGCATAAAAGGAGAGGTATAGGTAATAGAATCAAAAAGCGATAACATTCTACAATTCATACAATGCAATGCAATTGCCTAACAGTAAACAAAATTGTTCGTGAAGTTCATAAAAATTTTGCTCCTCGTGAGACGAATGACGCAAAATGGCTGCACGAGCAACTCCTTCATATGGATTCCAAGACACTGGGAATTACACACATATACCAATCACGACGTTCCCTTCCGGGGTTAGGAAGAGTTAAGAAGAGATGAAGTTTCACTCATAAATACATCATGGATACATTTGTACACTTAACTGTGCTTCAATAATTTCCTCCACAATAACAATATCCTTGCAAACCCTTTTAGACTCATTTACCCCCCATACACTGCTTCATACACGCCCTCCTGTTTTCAAGACTCCTAATATTCCTCCTCCTAAGAATTTCCTCAACCACATTCAACCACAACTTACTCGGCCTACGGAAATATTGCATAAAATGATGAAAGTGATAGTTTCGGGCGTAAGTTGGTGGAATAACTTCATGATTATATATTTAAAAACGTTATAAATTCCACATAAGTTTTCATGGACTATTGTTTTAAATTATTATGCTCAATAAAAATCTCATGTCGTATTTTCAAGGCTTTTCAATATATAAGGATAAAAAGATATCATACCAGGCTTAATAAATGGTCATATGGTATAAAATATGGTCATAAGACATTAGTAACCTTTGCAACTTCAGTCGTAATAATTGTGGAAGAGTACGAAGCACCTTTTAAATACGGATGATTCCAATATACGACGGAAGTAACAGAATCATAAGGGATCAATTATCCGCAATGAAAAATTTTCTCATGGAATATATAATTGTTAAGCTCGTGCATTATTAATGCTTGACTGATCATGGAACCTAAAATTGGGAAATTTATTTGCTAACCTCCTTCATTTTTAATTTAGGTTTTTGAATAGGAAAATGATTACGTACAGATCCTTTCCTTTGTTTATCTTAAATAATACTGACGGCGAATGAAGAATTTATTTTAGGGAAGACAGGTGCCATGTATGAATATTTACGAGCCCCCGTCTGATATTATGCTCGCATAAATTTGATGGGCTGGCGTTCTTCCTGTGATTACTTCATCAAGCGTGCTACCAAAACAATGAATACCATATATAATCACTCGGAATTTTGCAAGCACCAACATTATCTCAATTGATATACATACAATAATAAATGTTCATTTAGTGTAATACATCATGTAGTGTAGTGCTCATTCATTGAATATTGGCCGCATGAGAAATTTATTCACCATCTGTCAAACACTATCTTATCATATCGTCTTTAAGTCTTGTATTAGTTAAATCGACCCTAGTGAAAATTAAATTTTTGTTGTGGAAAAATGTAAGTACTTTGCCTCTGGGGATACCTCTCACTCTTCAGTTGACCACGTACAAGGAGTTTCAAATAAATTGAACTGATCCTAAGACCACTGCCATAATGGGTAAATTCAGAGTTATATCACGTAACAATATGATGAATCACACAGTTCTAGAGACAGTTAACACTGATTACCAACTGTTTCCTTTCGTAGCGATCTTAAACTTTCCAAGGACATTCCACGAAGGCGGTGTTTCGTATTTGTTAGATAAGAATGCAATAGTTAGAGACGGCTGCGGTCCATCGGACAAACTCAAAGTGAGATTGGAGAAGCTGACTTGAATCAATGGAATCTTGTGGATTTCCTCAAGCCAGAAGACACTTTTATGTTCTTGAACCCATCGTGAGCTAGCGATTTAGGAAATGAGAAAATTGAATTCAGAATGTTATTAGCAAACTTCTCTCAGTAAAGGTCGCATAGTCAGGGTCAATAAAGTGAAATTCCTGTATGATAAGGCTCAATAAAATACTGCAACTCAAAATTCAAGAAAATTATATAGTTTCAGATGACCGCTGTTTCGATTCAAGGCACCATCTTTGGCTGATTTTATAATACTTAAAGAATAGCACTTATCTGTCTGTCACGCTCTCTGGTCGCTATTCACGAGAAAACCAGGAAACAGATTATTTTGTAAATTTTCCTTTGCGTATGTGATAGCGCCGGAACGGGAATAGGCTATAACAAAAAGACCTCAGGGGCCTTAAGAGGCTAAAAATTGGTCCTTTGTAAGCCAACTATCCTTTGTATGAAGGTATCCCACACATTCAGATACGTAATGATTATAGCCTAACTCGAAGAATAATACTTTTTGATCATTTTATTTACCCTGGTATTCTCTCTAGAGAGACCTTATTTTTAAAATCAGAGATTTTCAAATCCTGGATTGCGTCAAAATGTATGTTTTCTCAACTATTTTTCAAAAATAAAAAATATTTTTACTTCCGTAATTTTTATATAATATCAAAGGAAATTTGGCTGTGAAGGAGTTTTAAACGTGCCTCTCGAAAAAAATGGGTCAAATTAAATACTATTATAGATATTTTTAATGACCTACTTAAAATTTCAATCATATAAAATAAATTACGTAACCATTAAGTATTTAATTCATTCTTCCTGCAGCTGCTGAATTTTAAAACTTATAATTCGAATGTATTCTCCATTACGACTATGAAATTATATCGCCCAATCTTCCTTAATATCTGATTTGGCTAGATAAGTGGAGTTTAGACATCAAACCTTCCCAGTCCAACGTTGAAGTGTACCCAAGAAGATTTACTTCCCAGCGTTGCTTGTCAATCAACATTTCAAATTTGCATTATTACGTTTTGATCTTGGTTTAGATTGCATATTGGTGAATAAAGGAGGCTATAAAGTACGAAAAAATTATTCGATGAAAATTTAATTTACCAAAAATAAAAATAAATATTGATCTATTTTCTTGCAATTATGAGGGCACAGAAAACTGCAGTCTTTTCTAAAATGTGATAAAATATGACTGAAGAATACTGGGATACAGGAATCCAAGAGAGGGTTTAAAAAGTGAATATTTCATGTCATATAAAAAAAAGTAGACAAGAAAAGGATTTTATACCCGCGCGTAATTTTAATAAGGAAAATTTCCAATCATTGCATTGACAAAATGAAATTCGCCTTGAAGGAAGATGGCTCGGAGGTGTAACTGGCTAACACACCTGGCCGGCAATTGAGAGATTCGGGTTCCAATCCCGGTCGTAGTCAAATGATTTTTTCATGGCGAATTTCAACCTTGGTGTTTAAGAAGGGATGTGACACATATTGAATCGCAGCAAGGCTCTCGCAAGCCATGAAAATAATGGAACGAGACAAATGAAATTCGTCTTGAAGGAAGACGGCTTGGATGTGTAACTGGCTCACACACCTGACCGGCAATTGGGTGATCCGGGTTTTTAATCCCAGTCAAGTCAAATGATTTTTTCATGGCGAATTTCAACCCTGGTGTTTTATAAGGGATATGATGCAAATTGAATCGCAGCAAGGCTCTCGCAAGCGATGAAAATGATGAAATGGAGAAATCTCGTTCTTCTAAAAGATCTCGCTGCTCCATACACGGCAGACAAAGGAGGGAGTGGGGGGCAAGAAGGGACGCCAACGACGCCGCGGGGATCGACGCGCGACCCCGATACGACCCTTTTAGGGTTATGCGCCCTTTCCTTCTCCTCACCACGACTGACCCCCCTCCCCAACCCTTCTCTCCCGAGAAGGGGTTAAAAGGGGGTTTTCGGAGCCAATGCAACGCCGCCTGGTGTGTTGTTGGGGCGTTGAGGAAGGGAGGTTAAATGGTGAGGGGCGGCTAGGGGCAGTTGGCGGTGTCTGTGGGGGCAAAGAGAGAGACGGGAGGATTCCTCGAATCGACCCGCGGTCTAGAGATGCATTCAATGCAGTTGGGGGAGAAGGGAAGCCCTCGGCCACCGCCGCCGCCGACGCGGGGATCCACCCCCCACCATCCCCTATTCCCACGTACACCTTCTCCAACATTCCTCCCCCCACAATCCGGGTCGCTGAACGCTCTGTGTAGTTTTAAGGCACGTCTAGATTATTTACCTCTGCATTTGGTTGACCAAGCACAGAACTGTTTTATCCTGCCGTATATTTTTTCTCGACCTCTTTGTAACCAAAGAAAATATTTAAATAAAAATATTTTTTATTAAAAAAAATTTGAGAAAATACATATTTTGACGAAATCCAGGATTTGAAAATTCCTGATTTTAAAAATTAGGTCTCTCTAGAGAGAATGCCCAGGTAAATAAAATGATCAAAAAGTATTATTCTTCGAGTTAAGATACAATCATTACGTATCTGAATGTGTGGGATACCTTCATACAAAGGGTTGTTGGCCTAAAAAGGACCAAATTTTGGCCTCTTAGGGCCCCTGAGGTCTTTTTGTTAGAGCCTATTCCCGTTCCAGCGCAATCACACGCAAAGGAAAATTTACAAAATAATCTGTATCCTGGTTTCCTCGTGAATAGCGACCAGAGAGCGTGACTGACAGATAAGTGCTATTCTTTAAGTATTGTAAAATCAGCCAAAGATGGTGCCTTGAATCGAAACATTGGTCATCTGAAACTATATAGCTTTTTTGAATTTGGAGTTGAAGTATTTTATTGAGCCTTATCATATAGGAATTTTACTTTATTGAGCCTGTCTATGCCACCTTTACTGAGAGAAGTTCGCTAATAATATTCTGAATTCGATTTTATCATTACTTAAATCGCTAGCTCACGATGGAATCCAGAGCATAAAAGTGTCTTCTGGCTTGAGGAAATCCACAAGATTCCATTGATTCAAGTCCGCCTCTCCAATCTCACTTTGAGTTTGTCCGATGGACCGCAGCCGTCTCTAACTATTGCATTCTTATCTCACAAATGCGAAACACCGCCTTCGTGGAATTTCCTTGGAAAGTTTAAGATCGCTACGAAAGGAAACAGTTGGTAATCAGTGTTAACTGTCTCTAGAACTGTGTGATTCATCATATTGTTACGTGATATAACTCTGAATTTACCCATTATGGCAGTGGTCTTAGGATCAGTTCAATTTATTTGAAACTCTTTGTACGTGGTCAACTGAAGAGTAAGAGGTATCCCCAGAGGCAAAGTACTTACATTTTTCCACAACAAAAATTTAATTTTCACTAGGGTCGATTTAACTAATTCAAGACTTAAAGACGATATGATAAGATAGAGTTTGACAGATGGTGAATAAATTTCTCATGCGTCCAATAGCCAATGAATAAGTACTACACTAAATGAAAACTTATTAATGTATGTCTATTAATTGAGATAATGTTGGTGCTTACAAAATTCCGAGTGATTATATATGGTATTCATTGTATTGGTAGCACGTTTGATGAAGTAATCACAGGAAGAACGCCAGCCCATGAAATTTATGGCAGCATAATATCAGACGGGGGCTCGTAAAATATTCATACATGGCACCTGTGTTTCCTAAAATAAATTCTTCCTTCGCTGTCAGTTTTATTTAATATAAATAAAGGAAAAGATCTGTACGTAATCATTTTCCTATTCAAAAACCTAAATTAAAAATGAAGGAGGTTAGCAAATAAATTTCCCAATTTTTGGTTCCATGATCAGTCAAGCATTTATAATACACGAGCTTAACAATTATATTTTCCATGAGGAAAGTTTGCATAACCGATAATTGATCCCTTACGATTCTGTTACTTCCGTCTTATATTGGAATCATCCGAATTTAAAAGATGCTTCGTACTCCTGCGCAATTATTACGACTGAAGTTGCAAAGTTTACTTAAGTCTTATGACCATGTTTTATACCATATGACCATTGATTAAGTCTGGTATGATATCTTTTTATCCTTATATATTGAAAGGCCTTGTAAATACCACATGAGATTTTTATTGAGCATAATAATCTAAATCAATAGTCCATGAAAAATTATGTGGAATTTATAACGTTTATATATATATATTAATTTTATTTATTTTTTATTTATTTTTACTGTCCCGAATACAGAACATAAGGCCATTTTACATTGGGTGAACAACTGTAAAAACGGACGAAACACTGACATGCATGTTCTGCGCAGATAATATTCTACCCAGGCGGGACTCGAACCCGCGACCCTCGACCTAGGACTTTACTCCGCCGCCACCGGGGCCGACCAGAAGTTATTCCACCAACTTACGAAAGTATCACTTTCATCATTTTATGCAGTAATTCCGTAGGCCGAGAAAGTTTTTAAAAGAAGAAAGAAGAAGAGAAAGAGAAAAACAAGCATTCACTGACAACAAACATGTGATGACAGGGAAGGATGGAGTTAACTTGTGAGTGAGGCCAAATCCGAGCCTTAGAAATAATATTAAATAATATTTAAATATATTAATAATTATAATGATGTGTCTTTATTGGGGCGAGATTGAGACTGAGGCAGTACCTTCTTCCATCTAGCCCCTCGGCAGCAAAATACATGAAATAAGTGTGAAGAAAGACATATAAACATTTGTTAGAAAAGAGTAAGGAAATAAGGAGGTGATATAGTTAACGAAAAAAACTAACTAAAGTAAAACACTCACACATGCAGGGGATTGTATAAAAACCTACGAAAACCTACAGACACGTAAAGATATTGAACCTCTAACAAACAACATTGCACGAAATACACATTTAAAAAATTAAAATAATAAATGAGTAATTTTAACATAATAGCAAATTCAAACAATTAAAAATAATGAAAAATTATATGAACGAACAAATAAAATAAAGATAAAAAATAACAATGACAAATAAATCACAAACAGTAAACCTGAAACTCGAATGTGAGTCTAAAAAACGAAATTGGATAAAAATAGCTAAAAAATGTAATCAAAAAGAGAAAGTCAAAATAACATTAAAAGTAGGTAAAAAAATTAATAGTTTAATAAAAGAAATGACCTGAATAGAAAATAAAGAAAGCAAGCAAACACGTCAATAAACGTCGGCCTCGGCGGAGCATAGTCTCGATCATGCGAACCCCATCAATTTAAACGGCGCCAAAATCCTCTGCCGGTCATATGGATACTGGGATCGATTAATGAAAGAGGCAATCGAAATCAGTCTGGAGTAGAAAAAGCTTAATCGAGACTCGAGGCAGAACATCAGCCAAACATGGAGACCGTTACTCGATGAAATACAACGGTCGCGGAGACAATTCAAATTCCAACCGCCGTGAGCGAATTTTGAATTGGCCGGTCAACAATGGGTCTCAACTACAAAAACTCAGCATGGACCTAACTCGGCAATCAGTCTTAGCCCTGATGACGATGAGAGAGTTCCCCGTCGAAATGTTGGTCTTAAATAGCCTTACCCGGTGCCAAACCCGAGAACATTGTACTAATATTATACGCCGGGAAAGCCTACTATCTTTTATCACGTCAATAATGGATTACTGAGAACAATATTAAATGTATCCCATTGCGGAAAAAAGGAATGGTCTTGATAGATGGCCATGGGAATGGGAGAAAGTAGTAGATAATATGTGAATCAATTATAGAGCCTTGTGAAAGAAAATCAAAGGTTACGAAGCATAAGGAAGGAGTACGAGAAAGATGCACTATACCGACAATGATGCACTTATGATTTGCATATATCTGTAATGGTGAGATATTTTTCTTTAAATGAGACTAAGTCCATTGATTCAAACTACCTTAAGGTAGTATGAGCGAGATAGTTCCCTAATCATAATAGAGACCACATTCGATGCATACGTTTTAATTTCACCAGCTGTGAGACACACGAATCAAACATTGCATTATTAATGGTGCAGTAATATACTTTTCAATGACAGAAATGGTAAAAAATCAAATGAAAATATATAAATAAGTCTTTAACTTGACTCATTCCTTTCACGCGGTACGTTTGAAACTCCATCAAAACGGAACGTTTATTGTGACCCTGAAGAGTTTACTGCTGTGATAATATGATTAATTTTAAAAAATAGTTGAGAAAACACACAAGCTACGCAGTGTTAATTTTTGACGTGATCTAAGTGTAGAGAATTCTTCATTTTGTAAATAATGTCTCTCTGGAGTGCATACACGCACCATTTCCCATTTAAAAGGGATGGCATTTTCTGGCAAATATCTCGAAAAGTAATGAGGTAAGATAGTAAAAATTAAAAGATTCTCCACTAGCCGTAAAAAATCACTCGTCAAACATGCAACCACACAACACTTACTGTGTTGGTTTGCGGGGAAAGGGGAGTCCACAGCAGTGACCAACCACAGCCTCTCTACCAGAATACCCTCCTGTGATGGTTTACGGGAATGTTACTTCCTCGCCAGTGACCATTTTTTACGGCTATTGGAGAATCTTTTCATTTTTGCTATCTTGAGAGGTCGTAGAGCTCAATTTCCTTTGATTTAATGAGGTAAGAGTAATTTTTTATGTCAATGGAAGGGTGACGTATTATTCTTTAAAATGAGACCAAATTCGTTTATTTCTAGGTAAAATGACGTTTCGCTCAAACTACCTTGAGGCCAGAGCCTTGAAATCTTCTATCGTTCATGGGAAAATTTACTTTTTTCCCTGGCTGGTTTTTCAATCTAGTTCCCTACATTCATCCCACGATCTCAGTTTCCTTTCCCATTAAAGAGGCAGCAAGTCTATTTAGTTCACTCGCGGATGACTCGCTGCCTTAAAAAAATGACGAATCCATTGGTTTCTTATAGTAGGATTACTCGGGTTCATTTTAAAACCGATTCCCCTCCCCCTTTTCAGAGGGCCGCTCAATCAAGGAGCGCATGAATAATCTCTTACGCCGGGACGTGCATTTGAAGGGGATGAAGCCGAAGTTGAGATGTTCAACCAAACATATCACGTCCCTCTCTCTTGAGTACTTTGCCGAGATAAAGATCGTGTAAATCGCTAGACAGCTAATTACGGCAGCGGCACAACATGCCCATTGGTTCACGTACTTACCTACCGATCCCACTGCGCAGTCGGGAGGCACAAAACTGGAGGGCGGGAGAGAGAGAGAGAGGGGATGTAACAGAATCTCTCGGCATTAAGGGCTGATCCCTTGCCAAACCCTCCCCGGACTGGAACATGTGGGGAGATTACAATGTACGAAGGCGGATGGATTAACTGCAGTCCGACCCGCGAGCGCTTGCTGGTATAGCTCCGGCATCGAGCGAGCCAACTGCCAGTGTGCAGTCGTGAAGTCACCTGCAGGAAGGAGGTGGGAGGAGGGATTTATCGGAGCCCAGAATCCTCGTAGTCCGAGCGAGATAGTTCCCTAGTCATATTAGAAACCATATTCGAATTGTACGTTTTAATTTCACCAGCTGTAGGACACATGAATTAAATATTGCATTATTAATGGTGAAAATGATTAGTTTTATATGACAGAAATGGTAAGTAATTAAATGAAAATATCTAAATAAATCTTTAACTTGACTCATTGTTTTCGCTCGGTGGGTTTGAAACTCCAATACGGAAGGTTTATTTTGTGATATCCAAGAACCCATTGCGGTGACAACATGATTTGCTGTCAAAAATAGTTGAGAAAAATTACAAACTACACGCTGTTAGTTTTGTACGACATCTAAGTGTTGAAAGTTCCTCCTTTTGTAAATAATGTCTCTCTGGAGTGCACACACGTACCATTTCCTATGTAAAAGGGCTGATGTTTTTTGTAAAATAGCTTCTAAAGTAATGTGGTGAGAGGTTGAATTTTTGGTGCCATCAGAAGGGCGAGATATTTTTCTTTAAATGAGGCCAAATTCATAAATTTCTAGGTAAAATGATATTTCGCTCAAACTATCTTAAAATGAAAAAAAAATGGTTAGAGGAAATATGCACCCTGAATGATGAAAATTATCACTGAGGAGGTTACTCCATAAAATTACTCAGATGTCAATTGACTCATATCTTGGAATGAAATGATGAATAACTTAGTTTTCCACAAAACATTTATTACGTTCTCACGGCCCGGATTTCATCAGTGAGCTACATCATCAGACACAGATATATAAAAACATCAATATAGTAAAACAGCAGTGTTTTACTATTTCTGTACCTGATGTAGCCCTGCAGCGAGGAAACCCTGGTCGTAAGAACGTAATATATCTTTTGTGGAAAACTAAGCAATTCATCATTTCATTGTGAAGGGATTCCACCCAGTTACTGCCAATACCATTAATTCTAATCATGTGTTGGATGCTTAAGGAGAGTCTGGCCTCAGGGTCACTTACTCCAGATTTTCTGAAAAGTTGGATACATCATCTTTGAAGTCGTTTTATACAATGAGATGAAAATAATGTAGGTTTTCAGGGCTAATTTGACTGTAATTCATCCTTTAAAGTAAAAATGTTTACACGTTAAGATTGCTCAGATCACAGCAAAAAAACGTCAATTTGAATGAGAATACATCCTCAACCTTTAGTGATAACTGTTTTTTTAAAAAAAAAGCAAAAAGTTCTTGAAAATTGAATAAAAATAAAATATTGGCCTCTTAACTCCTATTTTTTTCAAAGTTACTAGCGGAGAAAGGCCGTTCTATTGAAGTCAAAATACGGTAGTTACATGAAAATGGCACTGCATACAGCTCCAACGTGGCTGGACAAATATGATTATTAAAAATATATTCAAGGAATATGCTGAATACTATGTACCTGAATTTTGGCTTTCAATGGTTTTCATTCAATTTACTTTGTATACTCGAGACCCAGGAGGGACTTAATTTATTTATTTAAGTAATTGCTCACATACAGCATTTCTGCCAGTTTACAGTGTCGCAGTAACAATAAACAATTAATGTAGACGTAAACAAACAAACAAAACAAAGAGTAGATGATAAATTAATGCAAACAAACCAATAAAGCAAAGGTGGAAAGGGAGGAAAGAGGGAGTGGTTTAGTTATTTCCCGAGAAATGGGACATGGAAAGATTGATGAATGAGTTGGAAGAGAGCAAAAAGGGATCAATGTTATCAGGCAGAGAAATGAGGAGTGAGGAGAACGCTTGATAAGGGATAGTCTAGGGATAGGCATATGGAGTAATGAGTGCGTACGTGTGGATTGACAAGGAACTCGGAAATTAATGGAGGAAAGCAATTCAGGACAATCAATATTTGAGTTCAGAATGTTGTAAATAAATTTTAAATCGGTTTTGATTCTTTGATTGCAGGGATTGGGGATGGATAGAGAAGATAGGATCGAATCAGTAGGCATGTTGCGTAAGTGGGAAACTCTGTATTTTACTATTTTAGCAAAGAAACTAGTAAAGCTGTTAAGAGTGGCGAGATAATTTGGAGCAGCGATCGACCATATGGGTGAGCAATATGCTGTGTGTGGAATAACAAATGCTCTGAAGTATGATTGTAGGGCTTGGGGGGTAGTGATTTCCGTGAAGCGGTAAAGGAGACCTAAGAGGGACATGGCTTTGCTTTTAATCAATTGAATATGATCCAAGTAGGTTAAGAGGCAACACGATAGGCTTAGTTTGCTTGAGAAATTCAGAACATGTGTGTTTCAGAGCGACACTGAGAATACTTTCATGATGCCTCAATACATCTCTAAGTCTGACAGAAGCAAAAAAATAAGAGAGATACTTTTCCGAACAGATATCAAGGAAAGTAAGGAGAGAGCAGGGTTAATCAAAATGGTCAGTTTTTCGGTTTCCAGGCTACAGTTTGATGACGCAATAACTTATTCATCTACCTCAATCAATGGAACTCACCATGCTACTTGGAGATGCTTGGTGAGTATCCGGATTAACAAATCTGACATGAAAAAATTAAACTCCCACGTGCGTGGCCAAAAAAATGAGTCGAAAGTATTTATTTTCACACTACTATCAGAGACGCAATTATATCACACGCCCTTTTTCACGAGGGATGTATTGCTTTCCACATATTATATGCAAGGTATTTCATCTTGATTTTCAGTATCGATGATGAAAAGTAAAATTATGCAAAAACCTGGTCCTTTGATAAATTTGTGTGCCATTTCACCAATGTCGAGTCATAGATGGAGGCTATTTCTATAGTTTTAGATCAGCCTAGGCATTAGATTTGCCAAAAGAGAAATAAATTACTAATTTCTCGTTATGCTGTCACAGACCGATTTTTGGTACTGCAAGAGTTTATTCTTCTGCTACACTTTGAAGGCACATTGCCCCATGCCGCCAAAACAATAAGGTAGTCAGAGCGAAATACCTCACTTTTCCAAATATATACCAAAGTATCAACTCTTTATACCAATACTTCCCGAGATAATTGACTATAAATACCAGTCATAACTATAGGAGGAAGGATGGATAGAAACCCGGCGTCGGCATTAGCCTACTCTTAATGAAAGGCGCCAAGGGGACCACGGTTTAACGTCTCATCTGACAGACGGAGTGCTGTACTTGAAGTGTCCTCCACAAGACACTCAAGTAGGGATCGGGTTTCCTCTGAAAAACATCTTCCTCTGCAGGGATTTGAACCCTGGCCGTCCGTTGGTTGGCCAGTACTCTAGCCACCACTCCAACCCGATCCCCAACATACTTAAGCTTTTATTAACATGATTATTCAAAAAGCGGATATAGGCAACGCTATTTTTTTTCACCAGATGATGACGCACCACATTGAATCTCGGGTCATCTAAAAATAACTATGTGGAAGAACTAAGTTGTTTTTTTTTATTTACAAAGACGATAATCATACTTAAATCAAAATAACAGGCGTTTTTTTGTGAATTATTTGTGAATATGAACAGGTAATATAATTGTTAACTAATGAACTTCAACGAACAGAAGAACGATACAGTGAAGTTTGAAAGATCTAATTACTGAATGTGTTTAACGAGAAGGTCATGAGTGTACGTGTATGTGTGAAATCACCCGCTGCCAGGAACCCTTGATGGGGCTTGTACGGGTATGCAGGCGTAGATAATCCAGAGTAATTTTCATGCTCAAGAGTTCTCCTTGAAAAGAAAAGAACGAAGAAACAAGGCGAGATCAATAAAAATAATCATATTAAGTCTGTATGTCAGACGAGACGGACAGACGATGTTGTTTGGCCTCTTCGAACAATCCAACGCGCAAAAAAGGCGGGAGGATGTAGAGCAGGCCGTTGAACCACGATTTTGTGAGGAGAACTGGCAGCAGTCAAACGGGAGGGTAGATTTTGAACGCTTTAAGTGTTAGAGTCAACCACGAACTAAATGGTATCGACTGACATGGCCGTTTAATTTAGGATTTATCAGGGAAAACCTCACATAATTCCACGATTGCGTGGTTTATTGAATAAACTTGCATCATTATAAATCGTGTCATCAAGAAAGCATTCAAAGGAATTGAAAAGTTGCTTAATAAATTGATTGAAATGATAAAAAGGGTCATACTTCTGGAATGATAGAAACTCCATCGGCATTGGTATTAAGGTAGTTTGAGCAAAATATCATTTTACCTACAAATCAATGAATTTGATCTCATTTTAAAAAAAATATCTCACCCTTCTAATGAAATGGAACATTTAACCCCTTGCCACATTACTTTCCGAGATATTTGCCAAAATACCTGCCCCTTTGCATGGGAAATGGTACGTGTATGCACTCCAGAGAGACATTTTTTACAAAATGAGGTATTTCTAACATTTAAATGTCGTAAATAAACTAACAGCGTGTAGTTTGAATATCTTCTCAACTATTTTTTAAAGTAAATCATATTGCCATCGTAGTAGGTTCTTTGGTATCACAAAAAACCTTCCGTTATGAAGGAGTTTCAAACGCACCGAGCGAAAAAAATGAGTCAAGTTAAAGACTAATTTAGATAGTTTCATTTAATTACTTACCATTTCTCACATATAAAACTATATTATTTCACCATTAGTAATGCAATATTTAATTCATGTGTCCTTCAGCTGGTGAAATTAAAACGTATAATTCGAATATGGTCTCTATTATGACTAGGGAACTATCTCGCTCGGACTACTATTAGAACCTAAATTCTACTTTTACACTGTTTCATTAATACCAAAAACAATGATTGAATACAACGTTAAAGGAGGAAAAAACCAGCTTTTCTCTGAGGGCACGCAATGAAAAGCATGAGGAGTCCCAGAGAGGCAGTATACATTGCAAAGTGAAATGGCTATCCTGTTATTCCATTAAGTATCCTAATATTTTTAGCAGGGGGATAGCGTAAGCTAAAGATGCATACTGCAATAGAAGGGAGTCGATGACGGGAACCTTCCGTAAGAATGTGAAGAAGAGGTTGTTGAAGGCCTTGATCTGAATCCTCGCGCTGTGTGTGGCAGAAACATGGACCCTCCAAAAGAAGGACGAGATTAGGCTGCAGCCATTTGAGACGTGGGTGTGGAGAACGTAAGGAGGACAGAAAGAAAGACGAACGGGAAAGTACTTGAAATGGTGGGCGCGGAGGGAAACTTCAGAATAAAATTGCGATTTGTCATGTAGGTAGCTGGAGAATGTAATGATGGGTGGCTAAAGAGTGTGATAGAGGAAAGAATGTTGGGCCAGCGGGGAAGGGGAAAAAGTGAATAGGCTTATGGGCAGGATGAAGCAGGGCAGATCGTATGCCGACGTGAAAAAGGAATAGTAGAGTTAGTTAGACCTCTGAAACTGTAGAAAACCGGGAAGATATTCTCTGACCTTCATCAAAACCTACCTTTTACCGGTAGAAAACCTTAAAATACACATTTTTATCATTTCAATTTCAAATACGGAGCTAATTTGTGGATTAACAACTACGTATCGAAGCTTGGTTGAATATTTTATAACCATTTATGGATTCTTATTATTTTTGTCCACTGAAATTATTATAGTTTATAATTATAAGCTTTAATATTTAATCATTTTATCTATTGGCTGCTTGCAACTCTGAACTACTACTTTTGCTGAAATGGCAAGAAATTTTTATTCAATTTTTTTCAGTTATGAATGTTTATTGATGTGATAGGGACTGGAATATCAACGCGAAATTGCTTTGGAACAAAAACTCGATGAGACTTGGGAGAGGAAAGTTTATAGAATATAGGACACTAGCTGGCCTGTGCGAACATTTTGCACAGTATGCGGCTTATTCCAGTTTCTTCCTTCTTTCTTCCTGTTCTTCTGCCTGTTGAATATTTCGCACAGTATGTGGCTTCATCCTGTTTCTTCCTTCTCTCTTCCTGTTCTTCTACCTGTCGAATATTTCGCACAGTATGCAGCTTCTTCCTGTTTCTTCCTTCTTTCTTCCTGTTCTTCTATCTGTCGAATATTTCGCACAGTATGCGGCTTCTTCCTGTTTCTTCCTTCTTTCTTCCTGCTCTTCTGCCTGTCGAATATTTCGCACAGTATGCGGCTTCATCCTGTTTCTTCCTTCTTTCTTCCTACTCTTCTATCTGTCGAATATTTCGCACAGTATGCGGCTTCTTCCTGTTTCTTCCTTCTCTCTTCCTGTTCTTCTATCTGTCGAAAATTTCGCACAGTATGCAGCTTCTTCCTGTTTCTTCCTTCTCTCTTCCGGTTCTTCTACCTGTTTCTTCCCATGGACAAGTATATGTTATTTATGTTTGTGTTCAAGATACATAACGTAAACTTAAACGGTCACACTGATTGCATGTTGAATGTAAACAATCTAACTAAACGATCTGTTAATAGATGGCGCCTCCCACAACCTTTTAAGCACGTAACCATAGCCAATATATTAGTTGATTATATTGTCAACAGATAGTACTGTTAAATTTCGATCATTTTTAAAAGTATTTTTTAACAAATACATTAATTATAACCTTTTTTGTTTTTCGTCAAAAGCGGGGAACATAAGCTTTAAACTGACGTCTTAATAATTAATTTTGATAAAAAAATTAAGGGAGATATGGCCTATCCACATAAAAAACACCTTTGAGAAATAATATACACGGATTTAATTAGCAATGATATGACCGTTTATTTTACGCAACACTGTTCCTTTGGTTTTCCTTCAAGCCATTTGGGCCCCAAAAAGAGGACAGTGGCCTATTCAGTTTCAGTTGATCAAGGCAGTGAAAATATTTCAAAAATAACAACGATAACAATTTTATACAGTTAAAGCTAGATAGCTTCCTAGTCATAATTTAGATTGTATTAGAATTATAAAATTTAATTCCAACAGCTGTAGGAAGAATAAATTAAATGTTGCATCACGAATGATGCCAAAATATCCTTTAAAATGACGGAAGTTTTACATGATAAAAATCTATATAAGTCTTAAACTTGACTCGTTCTCTTCATACTGCACGTTTAACACTCCTTTGCAATTAATTATTTACGATCCTGAAAAAAACAACCGCGGTGACTAAAGGGTTTATTTTTTTAAATAGTTGCGAAATCATACAAACCACACACTTTTAAATTTGTTGATGAGATATAAGGTGATTTAAATGTCTTTTTAAAAATAAGTCCCTCTCGAGTACATACGCGTACCATATCCCATGTAAAATGACTGGTATTTATAGTCAATTATCTCGGGAAGTATTGGTATAAAGGGTTGATACTTCGGTATATATTTGGAAAAGTGAAGTATTCCGCTCTAGCTACCTAATTGTTTTGGTGGCATGGGGCAATGTGCCTTCAAAGTGTAGCAGAAGAATATACTCTTGCAGTACCAAAAATTGGTCCGTGACAGCATAACGAGAAATCAGTAATTCATTTCTCCTTTGGCGATTCTAAAGCACAGGCTGGTCTAAAACGATAGAAATAGCCTCCATCTATGACTCGACATTGGTGAAATGGCACACAAATTTATCAAAGGACCAGGTTTTTGCATAATTTTACTTTTCATCATCGATATTAAAAATCAAGATGAAATACCGTGCATATAATATGTGGAAAGCGATACATCCCTCGTGAAAAAGGGCGCGTTATATAATTGCGTCTCTGATAGTAGGGTGGAAATAAATACTTCCGACTCATTTTTTTGGCCACGCACGTGGGAGTTTAATCTTTTCACTTCGGTGATATACATCGTTCAATAATCATGACATATAATTTATATTATTTAAGTATTAATTTCATTACATCTATAATAGTATTCGTTACATAAGATACTGTCACACGTTGAAGTATTTGGAGAAGGCGCATGCTATTGTGGCTACTACTAGAAGCTGTATCGCGGAAGTGGTCTATCCGCCAACTTTGTTAATCCGGATTTTTCTTTAGCACTTCCGGACTAACGCACTTCATTCGTAATTTTACGACATTTTTAATCGATAATTTTACTTTAATATGAGTTCTTCTTAAATACATTACGTATTTATTTAAATCAATTATAATCCGCATACTTAGTGAAAGTTATGGTAACTTCGAGCAGAATCCACAGAACTTAGTTGCCAATGAGTGTTTCATGAATATCTTGCCTTAAGTTTCGAGCAGATGGTGGATATTCTTGCTTTATATTCACTAATTCGTCCGTTTGCTCGGGCTATCCTATGAAAGGTAAGGAAAGAGCAGGGATAACCAACATGGTGGTTGCTTTGGTTGTCGAGCAACAGTTTGATGGCATAGTGCCCTCTCAATCTACCTCGGTGCTAACACTATTGGGGTCAAGATGACCTGTTTTCATAACGTGTTTGTGACAGTATTTTTCCTAATCTTTGGGCATAATTTTTCTCTGTATTGTTCTTACCCCATGTGAACAGAATAATTTATTTCAGCTGACGTCTTCTCACCAACTGTTTCGGTGTGTTATGTGTTATTTACGCTGATGACACAAATCTCCCTCATGTGCTTGTTTCAGCCAACTAAGCAATGATTCCTCATTTGCATCCGCACCATTTCAGAGAGAAAGTTACCAAGCAACAAATAGCAGATGAAATGCAGAACAGTAACCAAATCAAGGCGTGATCCCAGGAGACTTGAAGGAACCTTTATATTAAGAATGCCCGATAACCTACCCTGATTATAACATATGTTATAAAGTAAAACGTCTACGATGGAATGGTGTAAAAATATAAATCGTCAAAAGATCATTTAACGGAGACATATTGGTTTAAAAATGATGAATTCATGCTCTGAAATGCACTATTAATGACAACGCGATGCAATCTCTTCAAATAACTTTATTATCTCAAATTCCTCCCGAATAATACTGTTGAAAAACCTTTATAACAAGCATTAGGCATCGGGGCAACTAATATATTTTTTCAACTTAGGTCTCTGATGACATAACGAGTGTTTTCAAGTTCTTAATAACAGACAAGATGATGTTTTCCAATTTTTAATAACAGACAAGATCGGAGCACATATCCAACATACCGTGAAAAATGTCGCAACGTTGCCAAGGGAAACTTTTGCTGTTTATCTAGCTGACCAATATTTTTAGTAGACCACTTCAAAATGCGGAATTCAATATACCTTGCTACATGTTTTTAGCTTAAAGATTGTTAGAAACTTTCCTTAGATCTTTGGAAAATCATGGCCCCCTAATCCTGTCGGAATATCAACGAAGGCTAGAGTAAACATTATTACTGATTTTCGTCACGAAGTAAAAGCTTCGATTAATCGCATTGTGCCATATGATTTTACCCGACGGAGCATTTACACGAAATTAAAAAAAAATAAAGGGCAGCACTAAGCCTAAATTTTACCATCAGAGCAAATTCTGTACATCTTAAGAAAACAGTACTATGAAAAGCAGGTTCCATCTTAAATAGGCCACCGCGGATAGCTGAAGTTGGACGTAAGACCTTGGACGAGACCAGAACGTATTTAATTCCCGACAAAGGTGACGCACACGCACACACAGACAAAGTCCCGTCCTCGAGACGATTGATTTCCTGAAGGGAAAAGAACGAAAGAAAGAAAGAAAAATACACCGCTCCTTATTTCGAGAGCAGCTAGGTGTGTTATATTGTGTGATATTCCCCCTTCGGTCCCCTAATTTAATAATATACAAGTCGCTAGAGGACTTGAGAGAGAGAGAAGCGGGGGGGAGTGAGGAGTAAGGAGGAGGGCTGCTTTCACCCACCTCGTTTTTACAGGGGGAGACGCTACACAGTGTTCTCGGCGCCCAACCGAGTGTCGGCGAGGAACTGACTGCGCGGGGAGACTCCGCGAGGAATTCGCATCCCGTCGCTCAACTGTTTCTTCAACACTGCACTATATGGAAGACAGTTAAGTGGAAAGAGTTATTGCTACAAGCTAAAAATTACACCTGCATATAAGTTGTGTCCGAGGATCTCACGTGAAGGGGTCGCGACATGACACCCATGCTCCGTAAACAGTGGGTAGGTGAGTAGCCGACGAAAAGCCCGCTGGGAGGCAGGATTCCTGTTAAACTATACTGTTCCTCTGGAGTCTTACCGAAGCACAGCTTCGCCCACGCTTGGTGACGAACAAAGGACCCCTCCCCCCCGGAGGAAAACAACCAGAAGTTCTATCTGAGGACGCCGAGGTTGATGAGTTACAACAAAGGACAGCACTGCCGAGGCCTGGTTACGAACCAAGGACCACCAAAGGAAAGCGAATAAAAAGTTCTACATAAGTTCACCAAGGTCGGCGTCTAGCACCAAGCCGAGTGATCAGGACTCCTCCAAACTGAGATGGCGCTGGTGGACAACGTGTTCTGTTCGTAGTAGCGGCAACAAACAACATTCACGAGAGTGGTGCTTCTGGTTCGAATACTTAACACTGTCACAGGTCATACCGTGCATTCAGTGACCTCAAAAATAAAAGGACTGAGCTAAGATCGTCTCTCGCACTTTAATCTAACCATATTTCTGAAGGTTTGAAAAATCACGAGAAGCTCTACTTTATAACCACGTATTCAAATGAAATAAAATCTCAGGACTGGAATCAAATGTTTTGGACGTTTCAACAGGATATAGTTGCGGGACTAACAAGGTCTTCTTCCACATTGCCGGCGTTTTCTTAAGCTGGAGGAGGAGGTCTTGATGGACGTAAGGAAAGGGTAGAAGCCTCTCGAACGGAGTCTGGAGAGTGAAGAGGACGTGACCAGTGGAGTGTGGACGAGTCCAGATTTACAAGAAGTGGACAGAAGGAGAGGAGAGCACGTGTGAAGGAGATACCAGTCCGAGAGGTAAGCACTCGAATGAAATTCTAGGCGCGTTCGACGTCTGCGCCCCTTCTGTCTCTTAAAAAGTACCTTTCAACGCAGCCGTTTTTGCAGTTCGGGACACTATGTTGCCAATCAGAAGCGAGAAATTCAGCTCAAACTGCGTGGTCGTTATGCCTGTTCATCGTAGCTTTAAATTTTCCACGAAGGCCTGAATCGCCGTACCTGTGGAAGAAAGTGAAAAACAGACGCGACGCTTTCTACCTGTCTTTTGTTGGTCAGGAGTTTCTTTCCCAAGAAACTGTATACCATCTTCAGATATCAGATAAAATTTTAATTAAGTTGGAGTTAGCCCATTGCCAGGACTGTATGAGTAAATTTCATTCCATTTTTCTTCCAAAACTCCGCAAAAAAATATGCAAACATCTTCACAATAAACGAGAATAATTATGAAGACTGAGCGCGTCACTAATTCCCACCGTCTTCTCCTTCATCCGATGCTGTCACATCCGTGAAAATAACTTAGCGTGTAAAAAATAAATTTGTGTGTAACTTAACGACGCATTTTGAAAACGGCAAACAACGAGCTGCATGAAAATGTAGCTTAAGGTTTACACAATCAGAGAATTAATAGGAGTACGAGAACCACTCTGGCCAAACAAAAAAATACGGCCATCGAGCTTTTACGAATCCGATAATTTTTGGTGCGAAGAAATATTACAAAACCAATTGGCCTTGTACAATATAATTTATTTTAATATACCTATTATAGGTTCACCTAAAAAATAGGTTTCACCACATGGCCACTTAGAGTACTACGATGCTATTGAGAAAATCTTTGTCCCAGATCCATAATGACATGTACAAATGTCGATGTATTGGATAAATAACAAACACAATGACATTTTCATGATCATCAGGTGGTATGATCAGTGTTTATGTACTTTAAGAGCCACATAAACTTCCATCATCAACTTAAGGGCATGGTTCGATTTTCCAAATTTTTTTATTTTATCCGTTTTTGGGGATAACAACTCTCAAACTAATCTTAAAAAAGGTGTAAAATTTTTAGATCAAATTTCTTAGCCTGCTCAATATATGCCACAAAATACATTCTAACTCTGTTTAGCTCGTTGCGTGCTATCATTACACAGATATTTATGGGCACTCAAGCCAGAAAAATTGTGGCCATTTGAAAAAAAAATGGCGGTTTTCACGAAACTTCCTAAAAGACCTTCTCCACCACATTTCGTAACCATTTCTTTGATCAAACATGTTGCTTCATTTTTATTTTGGCAATTTTCGACAGAAGCTCTGATTTAAAGTAAAATATGCCCTTCCTACTTGTTCATTATCATCAGCCATTACTGCGGGCTTCAATCATTCCATTACTATCGCACTAGGTTCCCAAAAGAAATAATTATAATTTTCATACGTATGAATAGTCCAATCACGCCACCCCCTTTCGGAGTGGACACTGTAATTGGTTGATTCTGTTATGATTAGGAGAATTTGCTTCCTTCTATAGTTTTTCCACAATACTCTTTGCAATATCTTTGCAAACGTCCTTTTCTTCATTTATTGTCCATTCAATCCTAAGATTGGTTGACGTCTTCCCTCCGCCCTTCCCTATCTAATAGCTTACCTCCTGGTATCTCTCCTTATGTACTGTCTTCTTTACTTGGTCCATGAACATATACCTGGGTTTTCCTTTTGAGACTTTTCCCTCTATTTTGCCTTCAATTATGCTCTTCACAAACCCATTGTGTTTCTGGATGTGTCCAATCCATTTCTTCCTTCTCTTCTCTATGGTGTTCCTACATGTAATCCTTTCATATTCTACTCTTCTGTACACTTGATCATTTCTTATTTTGTCCGTCCATTACATCTTCAGCATCCTCCTCCGGCACCAGATTTGGAGGCTTCTAGCCATTTCTGGTCAGCTTTTCCAATGGTCCATGCTTCTAATCCATTGAGTGCCACGCTCCACACGAATGCTGTCACATACTGTTTTCCTAGTTTTTAGTCCTGCTTACTTTGAACACAGCAGTTGTCTTTTATCCATGGATGCTTTCATAGCTTTGGCTATTCCTTGTTTGGTTTGCGTTGTACTTCTTCCGTTTCATGAGATGGTAGTAGCTACGAGATATGTGCAGGAGTTTACTTGCCCTGACTTTCTCTTCCGTAAGCTAGGATTTTAGTCTTCGGTCCTTTGCTAAATGCACACTCATGCATTTATTCGCACCTGCTCTCCGAACATTCCTCACATAAAAAGTCCCGTCCATCATATTCACACATGATTCCCTCAGTCTATGATTTCCTTAAGGCTAGCTGCCCTTTACATTTGTCACGTTATTTGACTGTGGCCTATTTTCTATCGATTTGGTTTATCCGACGGAACACATCTCTTCCATATGTGCCCATTTCTGAAGCATCCAAACAACATTTCTAATAATCTTTCTACGTATACCATACCCAGGTTAGAGGAAATAAAGTGATAATTTTGGAAAATAATTAGTATAACAAATCTTGCCACTAGAGATAACTGTAACGTCGGGAATATTTTCTTAACTCATTTTTCATTTTCCAATGATACAGTCTATTTAACGCATCAGCTCTTGGAGTGATCGCCTTTACACCTCCAACCTTCTCTCCAAAATTCTCAACAATCTTTTCCAACCAACAACCCCTTAACTGTCTCAAAAAAAATAAACATTCAACAATCAATAAAAATAGTAATGAAATTTTAAATAACAAATAATAAAGAATAATGACCTTGTTATCATAATATGATTAAATAAAATATAATGATAAATGAAACAAGAAAGTATCGAACGACTTATGCTTGATGAAGGGAGAAATACCAAATGCTAAAATATCGCGTATTGCTTACATCACGAGTTAGATATATGTTTAAGCGGATTTATTTCCCACTCAATTCTAAAAACCTCCATGAATTTAGCGTTGAAGGAGGACGCCTTGGGAGCTTAATAAAATTGGAGCAACCAGCGCGAAATTCAGAGGTATGGGTTCGAATCCCAGTCCAAGGGGGTTGTGGTTGAACCACTCGAGATAATCTCGATCACGTAACTAACACGGAGTCACGTGGTACAACAACGAACTGTTTGAGATTTTGGTCAGTTTCACTTACCCAGATGGATAGATTAAGCGTCTGATACGTGGTTTTTTACATCTCTAATCGGGATATAAAAATCCATTTACCATTTTACTGCGAGAAAAACTCGGTTAGGAAGGATGCGTGAGATTTTTACAAATAGTTGAAATGCACGAAAAACTCGAACCCTTCGTTGTTATACCACGTGACTCCTTAGTTACGTGGTCGAGATCATTTCGAGCGATTCAGACACAACCCCCCAGGTGAATGATTTTTCCACTGTTCCAATTGTTCGACCTCTCGTGGATATCCAGCAATACTAATTCAGATGTTTTAACCCTCTGAGTGCGACATGACGTGATATCACGTCATGGTTGTCTTTACGCTGGTGCTGATGACGTAATATCACGTCATGGGTACCGTGAGTGTTACAGCTTTCACTAGGGGGCCTAGTAAAAGTTCCCTAGTGAAAGCTGAAACACTCCCGGTAATCCTGACGTGATATCACGTCATCAGCACCAGCGTAAAGACAACCAGGACGTGATATCACGTCATGCCGCACTCAGAGGGTTAAAAATGTGTATAGACTTTTAGGGTTGTCCAAACAAGTCAAGACTTGAGATAAATGATCTTAATTTCCCGTCGCCCTTTCTCTTTCATAATAAGAACCATATTAATATACTAACAAGGGGAGTGTCAGATAGCAGAGTCTCAGATTTTATTCAAACTTAGTAGTTGTACAGAGCGCTGTATGTGGTTTATGAATCACCCCACATATAGGGTTATATAACCAATAGTTTAAACAAAAAAGGCCTTTAAAAATTTCAAAATTCCCTTCACCCACCATTTCCACCCACATAACTGACAAGCTGGACGGGTGGCTGACGTGCTCGTCTGCGGTCTAGAGACACGGGTTCGATTCCAATACGGGGTATGTTTCTTCCGCTGTTTTTTTAGTTTTTCCTTTACGGCATCCTACAATGCGCTCAAGATTTTTTTTATTTTTACTCGAAATATTATTTATGCGCAAGGCAAATTTTTCATTTGCATACACGACGTCAGACTTAGTCTCTTTTTTCGGTCGAAGGCAGCCTTATAATTATGTCACTTCCTTATCTTTTCACGGCGTATTTCCATTATTCCTTCATGCACATGATTTCCATTTTCTATAATTATTTTTTAATATTGTCCTCAAATGTTTACAATCCTCACATTTTTACAATAAATTTTTCGTAGCTTGTCAGTGATGTGGGTGGCCCGTATAAAAGGGAATTTTGAAAATTTTAAAGGCCATTTTCGTTTAAACTGTCGGTTATATAACCCTATATGTGGGGTGATTCATAAACCACATACAGCGGTCTGTACAACTACTAAGTTTGAATAAAATCTGAGACCTGGCTATCTGACACTCCCCTTGTTAGTGGAGTTTGTCAACAACTCTAAGGGCAAATCTACGTATTATGTACCAAAAAATTAGTACATTTTCCGAAAGGTAGCGCAAGTTTCATATTATTGCAAGTCTACACTGATAGAAATTGGGCAAATACTCAAACGTTTACGAAGAGCAAGCGGAAATATTGATAAAGTCAAATTTGTTCGCGAGGAGGGGAAGTCTTCCAAAATTCTCAAGGGGAATGCAGCAAAAACCAAGCCTGTTTGTCCAAAAGGACCTTCGCTCGCGCTTTAGTTTATCTGTCCGCGCGCTGAACAAGCTTTGCCCCAGTTGCGGTTGGAATGTGGGAAACCTTAAGAATACCCGCCCATCGATAGATTTTCCTCTCTCGGCGTAGTGCCGCTTCACGGCTAGAATTCCTTGGGAAATTTTCTTCACGTAAGAAAAAAAATGAAGCGCGTACGAATGCAACTCTACAACGGGTGTGTCCCTAATCCAAATGTCTACGGCCGACGATGAAGAAGAAATAGGTGAACGGTAATATTATCATTATAAGAATCTAGGCTTATTAAGGTAGTTTGAACGTAAAATCATTTTACTTCATTAATCAATAAATTTGGTCTCCTTTTAAAGAAAAATATCTCACCTATCCAATGACACCGAAAATTCTACCCCTTATCACATTACTTTTGGAGATATTTGCCAAAATACCAGCCCTTTCACATGGGAAATGGTACGTTCATGCACTCCGGAGAGACATTATGAGGAATTTCTAACAAAATGAGGAATTTATAACAAAATGAGGAATTTATAACACTTAGATGTCGTAAAAAAGACTAACGACTAGGCGTGTAGTTTGAATGTTTTTTTTTTAAATAATCATTTTTGATAAATAATCATATTTTTATCTTAGTAGGTTCTTGGGTATCACAAAAAAACCTTCCGTTTTGCAGGAGTTTCAAACGCACCGCGCAAAAAAAATGAGTCAAGTTAAAGACTTATTTATATATTTTCATTTAATTACTTACAATTTCTATCATATAAAACTATGTTATTGCACCATTAATAATGCAATATTAAATTCGCTTGTCTCACAGTTGGTGAAATCAAAACGTATAATTCGAATATACTCCAGAAGGCTCTACAGAAGGATGTGGAAGCTCAGCTGGAAAGATGGAGTCACGAATGAAGAGGTACTGAAAAGAGTTAAGGAAACCAGATCCCTGTAGAGGCATATCCAAACGAGAAGAGACAAACTCGTAGGGCACATTCTAAGACACGACAACATCGTTTTAACAATAGCAGAAGGAGCTATAGAGGGAAGAAATCGCCGGGGACGACCAAGGATGTCATTCATGCTGCAGATTATGAATGATATGGGTTGCACCACATACACAGAAATGAAGAGAAAAGCAGACAGAAGAGAGGAATGACATACTACTGCAAACCAAACCCAGGGTTGAACACTGAAGAAGAAGGATTCGAATATGGTCTCCATTACGACTAGGGAACTATCGCGCTCGGACTACATTAATTGAGAATAAGCGTGGAGAAATTGTATACATCTGAGTGACTGAGCACCTACTCTCTAAGTTTAGTATAATCCGATGTCTCTGGGCGTGAATTCGTGGAATCGTGAAATTCTTAGCATTTTAAATGACAAGTAATTTAGTTTTTTACACATAGATTAATTATAAATTGATTGTTTACATAGATTTTACATAATAAATATATGTAGAAAAAATTATTTATCATTTACAATGCTAATCTAAGTTTAGGTTACCATAGGAATTTCAAAACATTTGAATCGCCCATTCAGAGTGGTGCCTTCCTTATGGCCGCTTTACACGATATAGTTTATTGTAAAAAAAATTAATTTATAACAGATTGTAAATGAAAATTTATGGAATTAGAGCAGGCCCTATTTCCCGTTCAGTCATTCAGACAATCATATAATTTACGGCGTAACACGGTAAACATTTTCCTCACGAAAGGATTAATACATACGTTTGTGCAATAAAATGTACCTACCGTGTAAAGAGGCCTTATAGCGTAAAATTGTGTGATTGTCTGAATGACTTGACGGAAAATAGATCCTGCTGTAAATCCATTCATTTTCTCGTGCAATCTATGATACGTTCATCTGTAAAGTTAAATGTTCCGTGTAAATCGGTCTTAAGGTGGCAGGAGCGAGGGTTTTACGTACAGGCTGGCGACAAAGTTTGCATAAGTGTACTTCTGATTAATATTCGTAGATTACTGTGAAAATAGCATGTTGCCCATTTGTTTTCTAGGAATTCTAATCCTATTTTTTACACGTGACCATATGACACGACGTATATAGCACGAAATATTTCAATGACATACGTTTATGGCATATGTTTCGATGGCATGCACAAATTTTCTCATAAGGTAGTTCGAGAGAAAACTCATTTTCATTAGGAATCACTGAATTTGGTCTCATTTTTTTGCCCACAGTTATGTTCGTCAAAAAGCCATTGTGTCTCAGGGTGTGTCATATGCCATCTTGTTCTTCTATTCTGTATGGTGTTCCATACGATCCTCTCCTCTTCTACTCTTCTGTACACTTCATCATTTCTTATTTTGTCCGTCTATTTTATCTTCAGCATACTCCTCCAGCACCAGGTTTTGAAGGCTTTTAGTCTGTTCTGGTAAGCTTTTCCAATGGTCCATGCTTCCGATCCATAGAGTGCCACGCTCCACACGAATGTATCCAAATACTGTTACCTGGTTTTTAGTTCTCTCTTCTTTGAGCGCAGGAGCTGTCCATTTACCATGAACGCCGTCTTAGCTTGGCATAACGGTGCAGTAAACATGTTTGATTGGTAAATGAAAGAGTAGAATGATGCCAGAGTATTTCTTATTTCCTCATTTGGGGATGAATACTTCGTTTACTTCTCCATTGAGTTCCCCCATAAGGTAGTCCGAGCGAAATATCATTTTACTTAGAAATCAATGAAATTGATCTCATTTTAAAGAAAAACATCTCACCTATCCAATGACATAAAAAATTCAACCCCTTACCACATTCCTCTCGGAGTTATTTGCCAAAATATTCCAGCCTTTTTACATGGGAAATGGTACGTGTATGCACTCCAAAGAGATATTATTAACAAAATGAGGTTTTTATAACACTTAGATGTCGTAAAAAACTAACAGTGTGTAGTTTGTATGTTTTCGAAACTATTTTTGAAAATTAATCATATTGTCACCGCAGTAGGTTCTTCGGTATCACAAAAAACCTTCCGTTTTGAAGGAGTTTCAAACGCACCGCGCGAAAAGAATGAGTCAACTTAAAGACTTATTTAGATATTTTCATTTCATTACTTAAAATTTCTGTCAAATTAAACTATTTATTGCACCGTTACTAATGTAATATTTAATGGATGTGTCCTTCAGGTGGTGACATTAAAGCGTATAATTCGAATATGGTCTCTATTATGACTAGGGAACTATCTCGCTCGGACTACCTTAAACGCGAAAAATTACGTTTCTTATATCAAAAATGGCTATTAATAAATATTGAGCAATCATGCTGACTATAATACACGTACTAAAATGTACAATTTTGCTTGAACTCTAAATCCGTACCCAAAACAGAATCCATAAAAATTCCTTGATTGAGGCAAAAACTTTAAAATATGATTCTTGCATCATTTACATGACGTGCGCGGTTATTTCTAACGTATAAATGGACGTTCTCAAGTGGAGTGAGGTAGAAAAATTTCTCGTTCTACTTACTTTTTTAAAAAGTATTCCAACGGTAAAAAGTAGGATTCAATGCAAGACGGAGAATCTCCCCCCGGTTTTCTACACATTCAGGGTCCCATCTACCTCTATTTTATCCTTTTGCGCATCAGCAAACGATCTACCCTTCTTCATCCTGTCCATGAAACCTATTCTCTTTCTTCCCATTCCCCACTTGCCCAACATCCTTCCCTCTATAACATTTCTGGGCAACCCATCGCCCCTAATTACTTCCTCCAGCCACCTACTCTGCCAATCCCGAATTTCGTTAAGTAATTTCCTTTCCTCTCCCACCATCTCAAGCACTTTTTTGTTAGTCTTCCTTTCCATCCACATCACCTTTTCCATTCTTTTCCATACCCACATCTCAAACGCCTGCAGCCCATTCCCATCCTCCTTTCTGATGGTCCACGTTTTTGCCCCATGCAACGATTCGCTTCGTACCAATGCCGATCTCGAATTTCATTAAGAAGTTTCCTTTCATCTCCCAGTATCTCAAGCACTTCCTCGTTAGTCTTCCTTTACGTTCACCTCGCCCTCTCTACCCTTCTCCACATCCAAGTCTCAAATAACTGCAGCCTGTAAGAAAAGTCATTATCATGTTCACTCAACTACTCATGATTCGCGCTCCAGCCACATTAAATGAGACAATTTGCCTGAAATTCGAAAACGGTGTGAATGGCATAATTTTTTAATCGCACACAGAGATTGATGAAAACCCACCAATACCTCCGGACCTTTTAGGGAAAAGTATTTGATAACTACTATTATAACCACGTTACCATGCAATAACGGATTGCTAATGGAACAATATATCAAAGCAACCGGTTAAATCGACCAAACATCAGTAATTAAGCCCTTTTAACCGTGGTTATCTGAACAAGAAACGGACTTTTCAATAAATAAAACTACGATTCGTGAAAAACTATGATAACGAAAGTTAGAATACATTATTTCAACAAAGTTTACTCTACAGTGAACGCTTATGGCTGGAAAGTGTTTTAAATTGAGATAAAAAAACAGCATTTTTTAAAACGCAATTTTTTTTTCGAGTCGCTAAAGAACGTATTAATAGAATGCAGAGTTTTGTAAAGTTTTCAAACCAAATGATTCCAGAGATAATATTTTTATTTTAAATTCTTATACGAGATATTTTGCCAAAATAATCCTGAAAAAGAAAACTGAGAAAGCCTTTTTAATGTTTCAAGCAAATAAACGATGTGTGTCAATTTAAAAATAATGTATCTAATGTTTTTCAATGCTAGAGAAATCATGACAAAGGTGTAATTCATAGCTCATGACTTCGACGGAAAAATGCACACATCGTTGAGATGCATTTTTTAAATGATAACAAGGATTTTCTTTCACTTATGCGTGACTAGCTGTTCCTAATTTGAGAAGAAAGCTAAAATTTATTTAAGACACAAATCCGGTGACCTAAAATATTTTCTCCACAACTTTCGTCATGTCAAAATGGATATTGCGGAAACTAATTAGCTTAAAATCAGAGCAGTCGGAAGACGTTTGAAGAGTACCTTTTCTTTGTCCACCAATTAGGTCTCCAAGCATCATACGGCACGTTCTCGTGTAATTTAGGGGGATAAACCTTGGTTCGTCATATGCGTTCGCTCTTTCTTCACTTCAAATACGTACAGATTAGAGATGAGTCGATTCTTTCAAATCGATTCACGATTCTCGATTCCGATTCCATCGATTCTTATTCCTAATAACAGGTGGGATATTGATATACCAGTGGCGTACGACTATTATTTAAATTCAAGTATTGGCTGAATTAAAATAACAAAGACAACTAAGTCGCTCATAAAGTATATTTATTAACCAATAGCAAATATATCCTCACCTTATTGAGGTAGATAAAAAGTACAAACTGATAGCCTACAACCAAAATTATTGACACTAATATGATGTGATAAAGGAAATTTGATTTGAATATTTATCTATCTGGAATCGATGGAATAGGAATCGACTTCAGGCGATCGATTCTCGATACCGATTCTAATCCTGAGAATCGGTGGAATCGAAAATCGACATTTGGATTCAACTCATCCTTAGTATAGATATGTTGGGAGTACATACTTTGTGCCCAAAAAACACGAAGATGGTTTCATCGAGTCTTGGAGACTCTCAAAAGGGTTTTGACGTGGCAGATGTGTGCACGTGTTTAATTGAGAGGGAGATAAAAATAACAGAGTAGAAGATGAATAAAAAAATATAAAAAACTTTTTAAGCATGCTTTTCTTAAAGAAATAAAATGTTACTAAATATCTACAAGGAAAGCAATATCTTAGAATCGTACTAGAAAGGAAAAAAAAACAATAGTTGCTCAAGTGAATGAAAGTTTATCCTAGTACTGGAAATAATTAAAATCAATTCAAGTAAATTAGCCACACAATAGATTACCTACAAACATAAATAGAAAAAAAATTTTTTTTTAGCAATTTAACTTATTTGAAGCTGTCTATTTATCACAATAGCAAAATCACAACGAAAAACATGGGGCGCAACCTCATTTATATTTTGCGCCTTACCTTTAGTTCATTTAAAGATTTTCTAGAAATATTACATTGAATGTTGACAATCTTTGTCAAACACAATCTTTGATCAAACATGCTGCTTCATTTTTATTTTGGCAATTTTCGAAAGAAGCTCTGATTTAACGTAAAATATGCCCTTCCTACTTGTTCATTACCATCAGTCATTACTGCGGCTTCAATTATTCCATTACTATCGCACTAGGTTCCCAAAAGAAATAATTAAAATTTTCATGCATATAAATAGACCAATCACGCCACCCTCATTCGGAGTGGACACTGTAATTGGTTAATTTTGTTATGATTAGGAGAATTTGTTTCTATTATATATATTTTTTTCTATATAATATATACTTTTTTATATAATATACTTTCTATTTATATATAATATATAGTTTCTTTAAAATAAATATTCTAATGAATACCAAAAATCTTCATATTTAATGAACTTATGTTGATATCAAATATAGTAGAGCGCCCCATCCTTTCAGATATTTAGTTACATTTTATTTCTTTTAGAAAAGCATGCTTAAAAAAGTTTTTTATTTTTTACTTTTTAGTCATTCATTGTCAAAGTAAACTTTGCACTTTACATAAGTGAAATGTTTTAGATACACATTTTATTAAATAGGACTAAAAATAATTCCTCAAGATGAGAACTCGATACGAAGTCTCTACCTCGGGACGAGAATCCGATGCTTTACCAGTACGCTAAGACGAACCAGATGAAAAGAAGTGGTAACCATATAACATGAAATGAAGTGGTAACCATGGAAAAGCATGTAAAAAGGAGGTGAGAGCGTTACTCTCCTCTCCACTACCGCGAGCGCCCTAAAAACAAATCTGCCCACTAAGCTTCGAGAGAGGAAAAAGCTTTTATGCGGCAGACTACTGCTAAGTCTCAATCTTGCATCGCGGAACAAATAAATGAGCTTATCGCCTTTTCCTCCTCCGCTCGGTGAAAGAGACCAAGTAGGTGGGAGATGAGCGAGTGTTTTCCACAGAAATCCTCCCTCGGGGTGGGGGAATGAATTGGAGTTTGAAAAGGGGATGAAGAAGATAGAGGGTGCGAGAGAAAATTGTATTATTTTCTCCTTCCCCACCTCGCGCACCACGCCCACTGTGAGGCATCTGTTCCCGCCGTTGAGGCATGTTGAGAGGGCGCTTGCCATGCTGACCAATGCTAGAAACTTAAGGTAGTCCACCATCTTCATTAACCCTCATTTTCCTAGAGTCAATGCGGGTTCATGTACTAAATTTGCATTTTTATCATGTTTTCCATCGATTGACTACCTAAAAATCAGCTTGCACTTAATTCTTTAATATGAATTCTTCTTACATATTTTGTTTATTAATTTAAATTAATAATAATGCGAATTTACGATGAAAATTATTGTAAAATCGAGTAAAATACATTGATCCAAGCAGCCAATTGATGCATCAATATGCATTTGCCTCAAATTTAAAACAGATGGTTGATATTCTTGCTTTAAATCCACTATTTTCGTCCATTCCGCCGATCGATCCTTAGAAAAGCTATGACAGAGCAGGGTTAAACTACTGAGATTTATGGAGAGGGCGCTACGTCAACAAATTGCAGCCTAACAATGGGAATAACAACCATATTGCTAGGCCCTGCTCTTTCCATACAATTCTCTGAAATGCAAAACGGAATATACGATTGGCATAGAGTAAGTTTATATAGAGTGGCAAATCAATGCTAAAAACTGGACATACATCCTTATGGGAGGAATAATTTTGGCTTGCGGAGAAGGCCACTTGGAGGCGCTAGTGGTACTCGGTGATTTTGCATCAACATACAGAGGTGGACCATGGCTATTGTGTGCTTTTTATCGAGTATCAATTGTTTTGTCGTTGCTATGATACATCGGTAAACAGTTGATTCTATGTTTCGTAATCGTGTGCCTTATTGTATTGATGTAAATTCGATTCATTAAAGGCGATACTCATTAATCGACATTAAAATGGCACATTAACATGAATGTTTAATATGGTCTCAACGACTCAATAAGATTTGTTTCCTTTGCTATCGATTAGAACGATTAGTAAAGATCCAGGCACCGGAATCATCACAAGAACATCATGTGAGTCATGCGACACTAAATGAAGTGGCCGTGTGCTAAAGCTCATTTGTTATGGCTTGTCGTGCAACTTCGATTCACCTGTGCCATCTATCGGCCAAAGTATTATTTAAAAACTCATTACCGAATCTCCCTATCTCTTTGCCACTCTATATGTACTTTCTCTATGGTATTGGCGCATGTAAAGCAAGAATATTTTAATCGATAAGTTATCGATGAAAAATATCATAAAATTGCAAAATTAGTGCGTTAGTCTGTAAGAGCTATAGCAATGTGAAGGTCAAAGAAGATGGCAGACTAGCTTCAGCTTCTAGTATTGGCCAGAATTGCAACCGCTCTCTCAATGGACCTCAGTTCTTGGTAAAAAGCTATCGTAAATTTCAAGTATAGACGCCCAAAAATACTATGATTCATTTTTGTGAGCGCTGTAAGATAGTTTAAGTGAGGTATCATTTTAGGAAGAACGCTATAATTTTTGTCCTCATCATAGAGAAATATATCTCATCTTTCATTAGTCACGTTAAAACATTTTATGTGACCATAAGATCAGCTATTAAGAACGTTAAGATTTTAAAACAAAGTTTTTGCGTCATCAACGTAACTACATTCACTTTATACGCCAATCAGTTGGTTTAATTTGCCAAAAAATAAACACTTTGGTCTCGATCTGGACCGAGGAAAGCAACCTTTAACATCACTTACTCTGATTTCAAAGCTATATTGACCAAAATTCCATCTAACTGAATTCTTTTTAACAATTTTAAATCCATATAAGATTTTAAGAGGATTACTTCCTGACACTGTTGAGTGAATTAGCCTAAATTAACATTAATTATTACCTTTCAAATGCCAGACACTTTGATTCTAGACTTTTTCTTCAGGACATGTGGTGACTAGTTTTTACTTCGGATTCAATGTAATCACACAGAAATCTTTAAGTAAATTAGTTGCTCATAGTTCGTCCATGCCTTTCATTTCAAGGGCAAAATTATTGCTCTGTGGTAATATATACTTGACGCACAGAGTAAAGTTGAGCTCTGAATTAAAACTTGAAGTGAAGACGCCAAGAAAACGGTCAAGAATTCTCGCAGATGCGAAGGAATTTGCACATAGCTGCCCCATCTGCATTGAGGTACGCCGCCTGCCCACATCAAATTCTTGGGCTCTCCATCAACTACGTGTAGGAGGGGATCGGGTTGGTGTGGAGGCTAGAGTACCGCCTCGCTCGCCTATCACACGGGCGACCAGGTTTCAAATCCCTGCAGAGGCGGATGTTTTTAAGAGGAGCCCGATCCCTATTTGAGTGTCTTGTGGAGGGCACTTCAAGTGAAGTACTCCGTCTGTCGGATGAGACGTTAAGCCGTGGTCCCATTGGCGCCTTTTGTTAACAGTAGGCTAATGCCGACGCCGAGTTTCTATCCACCAATCCTCCCTTACCTATCCCCTATGGCGCAAATGACCTTAGCCGTCGGTCGCCTCCCCAAATATCCAATCCAATTCAACAATGATTACCTCAGACAGCTGTCGCAATAACCACGTGTTAGGAGGGGGTCAGAACCACTGAGGAAGCCAGAGAGGGCAGTGCGTCATCAAACTGCAGCCTAACACCCAAAATAACAACCATATTCGTTATCTCTGCACTGTCATCAACTTTTTATGTGTGGCATGACAGACTGGACAAATTAACGGATGCAATGCAAGAATATTAACCATCTGTTCGAAACAGAAGGCAAGTTACTCTTGAAACCTGCAGTGGTTATATACGACCGTGGATTCTACACGATTTTACGATAGTTTTCACCAGTAATGCAGATGATAATTTATGTAAATAAATAAACAATATAAGAAGACAGGGGAACATAGATCAAGGATTTAAGAGATGTGAAAGAATATTATTTGACAAAAAAATTTGTCGGTAAGGAATGGGAGGGGCGCGAAAAAAAGAAGTTCATTACAAAGGCTGCTAGACTGTCTCTACTAATATTATTATTTTCCGCAGCATCCATCTTCAAACCTTATGGG